>CM077667.1:177466212-178072283 GCA_039707655.1 Elymus sibiricus
CATGGGGGCCAAACGCGAACCTGTCCCACCAAATACTTTCTTGGAATGGCTCTTTAAGCCATCGGTGGTTTGGCAGGACGATCACAAGGGCGCCGATCTAACCAGCGCAGACGAGGTTGTTCCCCCTGTAAACGAACCAGACGATCAAATCATCGGCGGCTCCGTAATGGACGAAACGCCCTCGGCTCACGAGGTCATGGCAGTAATCGCGCCATGGACCGAGCCCTTCCTCGCATACCTCCTTCGCAAAGAACTCCCCGACGATCAGACGGAGGCGCGGCGCATAGTTCGGCGCTCCAAAGCCTACAAGGTACACGAAGGAGAGTTATACAAGAAGAGCACCACCGGAATACTACAGCGGTGCATATCTGAGGAAGAAGGGCGGCAACTCCTAGCCGAAGTCCACGCAGGGATGGGCGGTCATCGTGCCACAGGGAGAGCCTTAGTAAGCAAGGCCTTCCGGGCTGGTTTTTTCTAGCCCACAGCTCGGGCCGACGCCCAGTCACTTGTCAAATATTGCGTGGGGTGTCAACTTTTTGCAAATCAAAGTTACATGCCCCCAACAGCTCTTCGGACTATTCCGATCACCTGGCCCTTCGCGGTCTGGGGGCTGGATATGGTCGGACCACTTAAAGGGGGGACCAAGAAGAATAAATACTTACTGGTCATGGTGGACAAGTTCACCAAATGGATAGAGGCAAAACCTGTCAAATCAGCCAAATCCGGACCAGTAATCGATTTTATATCCGGCGTGGTACACCGTTACGGTGTTCCGCACAGTATAATAACTGACACCGGATCCAATTTCACGGCCCAAGAGGTCAAGGACTGGTGCGCGAAGATGGGCATCAAGCTCGATTACGCATCGGTTTATCATCCACAGACCAATGGACAAGTCGAACGAGCAAACGGCCTCATTATGAGCGGCATTAAGCCACGTTTGGTCCGGTCTCTTCAAGAGTCCGACTGTCATTGGGTTGAGGAGCTCGACTCCGTTCTATGGGGCCTGCGCACAACCCCGAATAGATCGACGGGATACACACCGTTCTTCATGGTCTATGGGGCAGAAGCAGTCCTCCCCTGCGACATTATTCATGACACGCCACGGGTGCGCATGTACGAGGAAAGGGAGGCCGAGTTAGATCGGCAAGATGATTTGGATGCCTTGGAAGAGGAGCGCGACATAGCTCGGGCCCGTTCTACCTTTTATCAACAGCCGGCCCGGCGTTACCAGAGCAGGGAGGTCAGGGCACAAGCATACAACATGGGCGAACTCGTCCTACGGCTCCCGGAGAAGTAGAAGCATAAACTCAAGCCCAAATGGGAAGGCCCCTTCGTCATCGACGAAGTACTCATAGGAGGAGCTTACCGTCTTCGGAACCCGTCGGACAACCGCCTTGAACCAAACCCATGGAACGCAGCTCGTCTTCGGCGCTTCTACGGCTAGACCGGTGTCGTCATACTCCCTACCCCCCCCTTTTTTTTCTTTGCTATTTCTTCTCCCTCCCACCTTGATTTTTGGGCAGGTTTGCATTCTTTTTCTTCCCAACTCTATGTTCGGCTCAACCGATCTTGTACTAAAAATTTCCGGCTTACACACTTAAGTGTTACATCCGAACATAGTACCTGGGGGCTTCTTTTCCGAAGCCAATATTTTATATTATAAGCACTTATGCACATTTATTTGTGTTTGCATGTTTCCCTTGTCGTTTTTAAGCCATCATATGCATCAATTCGAACTAAGACTTTGCCAAGATGGGTTGCCTCGCTCCTGTGGTTACCCTCTACGTTCCCGATTGTTCGGCTAGAGGGTAAAGGGAGCACCTCTATGATTGTTACGACCGGGTCATCCGGATACATACCTCAGACGGGTGAAGCCAAAAGCTAGCTATCTTCAGTAGAAAATTGATCGGCTATGACGGAATCAGCTAATAATACTATGGTCGTCATGACCATTACTTGGGCTTCTTTTCTTACAAAGGCCCTTAGTCGCATACTAATAGTATACGGCCCTCTACCTACGATTTACGTAGCACCCTGAAGAAAGGTATCGATAGAGGTGCTATTTTCTTCGGAAGATGTTTCTTACGCTAAGCAGTAATATAACATATCTCCCTGTGTGCTTTCTGTCTGTTCGCACCACATGGCCGGATTGCCTGGTTCCCCGAACATAATTCACTCCCCTAGGGTGATAATTTACAAGGAACACTCCCATGCTCTTAGCGCGGGAGGCCGAAGCCGATGGCCGGTTAAGACAAAGTCTACAACATAGATGGAGCAATTCTTTGATTATCAGTACATAGTTACATATATTCATACATCTGGCTGCTGATCGAGATTGTCGATTATAGTGTCCAGGGAGCAATCTTCTTGTGAGAGATGGGCGGCGGGCATCACCTGATCGTATACCAGGTGGAGCGGCACTTCTTGTCCATCTGATCCTACTGGCCCAACCTGAGCCATACGCTCGGGGTTAAGTCCGGTATAGCGGGTCTTGATCATCGCCCACGCCTCTCGTGCTCCTTCTCGACAAGCCGATGTCTTCCACAGCTCGAACCTACTTTGGGCTCCCTTGAAGCGATCGACTAGTTCGGTCATCCCCTCCGGAGGTTGCTCGGCGGGCCACAATGCTTTCACCATGCTCTTCATGGCCTTTCGAGCTCGCTCATGAAGGGCGGATAGTTCTTTCAGAAGGCTTCCCTGGTAGGATCCGATCTCTTCTTCGGGTCGCCCAGATAGGAGACCTGTACATGAGTCACGGCATGCGTGTTATGAATTAGTCAAAGGAAATACCTTCTGATGTTAGAATCACACTTACCGAATATGCCCCTCTATAATTTCTGGTTCTCCCCTTGGGCCGCGGCCAATTGAGCCTTTAAGCTCTCGATTTCTTCGGCCTGCTGTTTGTTCTCCTCCTTGAGGCGGTTCTTCTGTTCAAGGTGTCGTTGCAAAACACGACAGCCAGCCTCCTGCTGGGACTCGGCATATCGCTGAGATTCTCGGGCTACATCCAAATCTCTTTGTAATTGCCCTATTGATTCAGCTGCTACATAGTACCCTCGCGTAAGCATGGGATTATACTAAGATCAGCAGAACAGATATACTCACCATGTGCCTCCCGAGTAAAGCTCTTCACTTGCTCTAGTTCGGCCTTTACAGATTCGACCTAAGCTCGACTGGCTTCCAGTTCCTTGGCCAGTTTTTCGCTCTATTGCTTCGAGGCCTGCATTAGCAGTAAAAACATACAGGGATCCTTAATTCGGTCATGCCGACCAATTTAAGGTTCTGGGGCTACTGGGTTTACACGAGTGTTCGGACTTTAAATAACTGACTACTCACCTGCAGGCTGGACGATATTAACTTCATGGCCTCCCCGAATCCTGATCGGGCAGCTCCGAGGTGTGCGTCCGCCGTACGCAGAGCACCGAACTCTTGTTCGGAGAAGGCTGGATGACGCAGGGCTTCTCGTCGACGCCGATGATGCATAGCGCTCACAACCTTGGATTTGGTGACGGATATGGCGTCACCAGAATCAGCTGGGGTTGGATTGACGGTGGGGACCCCCATGGTAGGTTCCGCATGAGCGGAAGGCCTGGAATCTTGAGCACCGCTGGACATCCTGGCGACGTCCTCAGCGGGAGACGGCCAAACTCTTTGCCTGAATATTTTGGCAAAGGGATCTCTGGTGAGGCGTTATCAATCATAATACTAAATCAAACGGTCGAGTTAAATACCTTTGTGATGAACTCGTAGGCGGACTCGCCCCCGCGACCGGCTCATTTGTCGGAGCCTCGTTGTTTTCCGACCCAGGCACTGCCGCCACTGCCGACGTATGTCGCGCGGATCTACGGCGCTTGGGAGTAGGTGCCGGTGCGTTTGGGACAATGGAGGATACTTGCCTTTTGCGGGACGAGTTTTTCTTCTTCTTGCCTGTCGTAGGGGAAGGGAAGGATCCAGGGTAATCGGCTATGATAGCCACCTTGGAGCCGTCAAGGCCCTCCTGGTAGAAAACCCCATCTTCGAGCTGGACTGACAGATCCGGGTTCTCATGGAAGCCCGGATCATCATCACGGGAATAGTCCTCGGGCCAAGGGGCCAGACAGTTAACTGTCTCGATAAAGCTCCTCCATTCCTGTTCACAAAAAGTTAAGGGCTTCGGTAAAAAAGGGACAAATTAAGAAACCGAACTATGGCCACAGGGTAGAAAGGCTTACCCATTCGATGGGATTGTGGCTTGAGTATCCCTCCTTTGTCGACCGCCGAATAAAGTCTTCTTGCTCCCCTTTGTATAGGTCGGCAAGTGCGGCGGCTAGCGCCGTCTGATCGGTAGGGCCTAGTCTTCAGGAGTGGGTGGTGTCGCTTGTCCCGTTGTAGCACCACAACGGGTGAATCCTCTGTTGAAGAGGCTGGGTGCACCGAGTGATGGCGGCGGCCATGACGTCTATCATGGTCAGCTTATGATGGGCCAGTACCCTCTCGCGGGCTGCTAGGCGCTGCACCTCAGCGCTGTCCTCTTGGGACAGGCTCTTCGGGCGCCAGTTGTACCTTTTCTTCAAAGGGGCGTCGGAGTATTCGGGAAGGCCTCTCCGAGCTGGATCGAAGAGAGGGATGTCTTCGATATAAAACCATTCCGAAGTCCATACTTCGGACTCCTTCGGCGTCCCCACGTGATAACCCGTCCCCGCTATGCGGCATACCTCGGCTCCACCGACCTCGAAAATTGTCTTGTCTCGAGTGCGAGGAACGAGGCAGAAGTACTTCCTCCACAAATCGAAGTGTGCCTCGTAGCCCAGGAACATCTCGCAAAGGGTTACGAAGCCCGAGATGTGCAGGATAGACCCTGGGGTGAGGTGGTGGAGCTGGATTCCATAAAACACCAGTAACCCTCTCAGGAACGGATGTACGGGAAACCCGAGACCCCGCAGGAGAAAGGGCACGAGACATATACGCTCCCCTTTTCGAGGATTGGGAAAGTTCTTCGCGAGGGCCTCGCCGTTGAATGAAGACAAACCGGCGCGGACAGCTGTCAGATCCGAGGAGGGAAGGTACCCTTGGGTCTCGAGGTCTCGTAGTCGAAGGAGGGACACGGAGCAGCTTGTCCAGTCCCAGGGACGGGATCCGTAAGGATGCGAGGAGGAACTGGGGGCGCTCGCCATTTTTGGTGGAGGCCTTTCGCTGGAAGCTTTTTCCGATGGGAGGAAGGAGATGTGGCTTGGACCATGACTCAGTTTGTTTAAATGGGTGGTGCCTCTTTTGTGGGAGGGGTAGTCTTGTAAAAAGATACTGAACCGCTCGTCTCCCCACGACGCGCGAGGATCAAGAAACGCTATTACTGTGGACCCAGCAATCCCGTGACGTTTGGGATTTCACCGATAACAGGATGGTTGCCGAACAAGAAGGGATGGAGGGACTCGCCTCGCAAGCCGAAGACTTCGACATACGAGATTATCCGGATATACCTCGGCGTTGGAGGCTAGTCCGGGGGCTACTGAGAGAGTCCTGGTTTAAGGGGTCCTCGGATAGCCGACCTATTTCTCATGGGCCGGACTATGTGGGCCACTGGAAGAATATTGGGTGATCAAGGGCCCCGTCGCTAAGGCGGAAATTGCAAGGAGCCATGGCGTGTCCTCCAAGGTGTCGACAGTAGATAGGCATGTTTTTTCCCTTTAATGTGCAACCGACTATGTGTAAACCCTAGGTACCCCCGGCATCTATATAAGCCGGAGGGTTTTAGGTTGTAGGCCAACATAACTCATCTAGGATTTTAGTCATATGATCTCGTGGTAGATCAACTCTGTAATCCTCATACTATCAATATAATCAAGCAGGATGTAGGGTATTACCTCCATAGGAGGGCCCGAACCTGGGTAAAACACTATCCCCTTCGTCTCCTGTTATCCTCGATTCTAGTCTCACAGCTCGGGACCCCCTACCCGAGATCCGCCGGTTTTGACACCGATAGGCGGACCTGCCGAGGTTGGCTTGGCGGGGCTATACGGCCCTGTGACATCACATGGATGACGCGCGCCGCGCCCAACGGCGCCAGGGGGCGTGCCAGCGGGCACGGATGAGGAGGTTTTCCTCTTCCGTGCTAAGGGAGCCAGGCCAGCCCGCCGATTCCCGCAGCAGGCCCCAAAGGTTTCCTATTCTATGCAAGGATACCAAAGTGGGGGGCTCGTCAAGACGGAGGTCATCATCGAGCCCTCTAGCGCGTCACGGCAGGAGGCTTTTACAGGCGAAGATTACTTTTGTCAGGATAGGTAGCAGTCTTGTCCCCTTTCAAACTGGCGATTGTGGCAACCCTTCCCGCTAGATATTTTCGGGGGAAGAGGACCAAAGCCAATATAAGAGAGGCTAGGGCACCACCGTAGAAGGGGACGGACCTTGGTAAGCAGGAGTAGGGTCTTACACCGAGAGGTGGCCCGAACCTGGGTAAACTGTTGTGTTCCTGTTCTTCCCTTCAATGTCAGGCACACCAGAGCATCGCCATAGGCTCGTGAGGTAGAATAGGTCCTGTGAGCAAAGCGCACCCCAGTGTTGGAAGCTTCTTGGGTCCCCGGAGCCCCGATTCTGACAGCAGCGCTTTCATTAAAGCCATTAAGATAGGCATATAGTGCTCAATTAATTGATCCACCAAATCCCAAGGTATATCAAAGCCAATTTTAATTAACAATGATTTGTAATTAAGTAGTGAGCACAAAGTAATATATATATATCATGTAACAACGAAGTCTAACTCTCTTCCTATGCATTGGCATGTCATAAAAGAACAATGCATGCACATCAAGTAAAGGACAATACATAGCATAGGTAGTTTCTTGCAATTTTATCGTGTTGGAAACATAGAGAGGTGAAGATTTGGTTCCTCTCTCACAATAATTGCAAGTAGGAGCAGGAAGCACATGCATATTATATTCATCAAAATCATCATGTGTGGGTGCAATAGCAACAATTTCATGCTTAACATAAGGAACTATAGCGAGTTCATCTCCATAAGCATAATTCATATTGGCATCATGGCCACAAGCATAGTGAGCATCAAGTTCATCAAAAAGGTATATTTCATTCGAATTCAAGGGATCACAGCAATTATACTAGCATTGATCCTTCGGTAAGCATGAAGGGAAATTAAACAATGTATGAGTTGAAGAGTTACCCTCATTAGAAGGTGGACATGGGTAGCTAATCCGCTCTTCCTCCTTTTTTTCTTCGCTCCCCTCCTCATCTTTTTCATCTAATGAGCTCACAATTTCAGGAATTTCTTCTTCCATAGGTTCTTGCAAAATATTAGTCTCTTCCAAGGCAGCAAACATTTTCTCAATAAATTCATTAATATAGGCATTGTATTCATAATTTTCATAGCAATATATAAGTATGGCATAAAGTTTAGATTTGTAAATAATAGGATCATACTTTTCAACCAAAGAAGCAATTCCATATGCACCCTTAAAAACAACAAATTCTTCTATTTGTTCCACAACTTAGTAATCATATATACCATTAGCTTAAGAAGCCAAGGTTTAATTATCATTAAATTCACATTTAAAGGGAAGGTGTGGATCCTCCATCTTAGAGCAACAAGTATAATCACATCTCAAGCATGCATTTCAAGCATACCAATGCAACATTTTAATTTGATCCCGTAAGTGTTTCGCTTTTTGAGTCAAGTGATAATCCCTAAAGTACTCACGTTGATCCAACGTGTATCCCATTATCAAGTTGAATGCGGATTTCTCAGGATTATCAAAGTAGTATTTAATATTTTCCAAATAACCAGCATCGAGGGTTTTAGGAGGTTCCCCATCTCCATGAGTAGCAAGTACATCTAATTTTTTGGTCTTTCGTGTTCGATATCCATAACTAAAGATATAAAAGAACTTATAAAAGAAAATAAAATCACTTAGTGATAAAGCAAACAAGCACACACGAGAATATCAACCGCTACGCTATTGCTCCCGGGCAAAAACGCCATAAAATGGTCTTAATAACCCACAAGTGTAAGGGATCATTTGTATCCTTTCTCGATAAGTAAGAGTTTCGAACCCAACAAGGAGCTACAGGTAGAATTAATATTCTCTCAAGTTCTATCGACCACCGATACAACTCTACGCACGCTAACACTTACTTTACCTAGAACAAGTATGAAGCTACTTTGCGGGAATAAACCTAGAAGTGCTTAGTAGGTGTAATAGATAGTTTTGCAAGAAAATAAAGAGCTAGTAAATAAAAGCTAGGGGCTGCTTAGAAAAAGATTAATTAAGTTAGTTGTTTAGCAGAAAGCTTTTCTTTAACGCAAGAGAAAGATTGTCCAGAGGCAATTGAATATAACAAGATTGATACTTGTCATATGCAATGAGGGAGAGGCATACGCTAACACACTTTCCGTACTTGGATCATATGCACTTATGATTGGAACTCTAGCAAGCATCCGCAACTACTAAAGATCATTATGGTAAAACCCAACCATAGCATTAAACATCAAGTCCTCTTTACTCCCATACGCAATAATCCCCTTACCCTGGTGTAAACTTCTGCCACTCTAGCCACAAACTATAAGCCAATCATGAACATATTGCAACACCCTCCAGCAGAAATCCCCCATGTGTGCGCGGCATGGAAGGCACCTTAGGACAACACCATATTAACACACAACTCATATCAATCACACCATACAACCACTAACCCATAGGACAAAATAAATCTAATCAAACATCAAAGGGTAGCCACACATCATTGGATAATAATATATAAAATTAAGCACCATGTTTAAGTAGATATTAAAACAGGGAAAAAAGGAGTTACACCGCTGCATAGAGGGGGAGAGAGTTGGTGCTGATGGCGGGGAAGTTGTTGGTGTAGATCGTCGTTACGATGGTTGCCCCAGCGGTGCTCCCCCATAGAGGGGAGAGAGCCCCCTCCTTCTTCTTCTTACTTCGCCTCCCCCCTAGATGGGAGTAGAGTTCCCCCTCTGGTCCATGTCCACCATGGCTCCCGAATTGCAAGAGGCCCTCCGTGATTGGATCTCTCTCTGTGTTTCTCTCCTGTTTTCTCGGTTGTTTTCTGGCCCTTCACCGTTTCTTAAATATCCGAAGATCCGTAAGTCCGATTGAACTGAACTTTTGAGAGGATTCTTATCAGAAAAATATCTTTCTTGCGGTGATAGTAGGGCACCAACCAACTTAAGGGGTGGCCACGAGCTAACAGGGCACGGCCACCCCCGTGGTCGAGCCCTGTTGGGTCATGGGACCCGCAGGCTTCGTGTTGCGTTGATTCTTCTTGCTAAAATTCACATATATTTCAAAACAAATCTCCATAAATTTTTATCATGTTTTGACTTTGTTTGATATGGATTTTCAGTGAAACAAAAAACACACAAAAAGAGGAACTCGCACTGGGCACTAGATAAGTAAGTTAGTCCCAAAAATAATATAAAACATTGCCAAAAGTATATGAAAGTTGTAGAATATTGGCATGAAACAATCAAAATTATAAATACGACAGAGACGTAGCACTACACCACTTCTTTATCAAGCGGTTACCTAGCTCATCTTCTCCTTCGGGCATTAGTGGCACCCGAAGGGGTTATCAAAAAGTCTTTGGTAAAACATTTTGTTTTCCATCTCCATGCATATCCCCGTCCCACTTGCGTAGCAACTACTTGGCATCCTATCTACTTCCCACCCACATAACTCTCAACGGAGGATAGAGCTATGCACAATGCAAGTGTCAACGAGAAATGCATCAGAGACCAACCTAGCATGGTTGTCACCGCATCATCAACATGATTTTTAATGCAACGAAATAGAAGTTCTATAGTGACATGAATAGAAAGGTTCTCATCAACATGGTCAAAGGGATACTTGCCTAGCTCAGCAAAGTATTTGATTCTTCTGGTCCTTCACCAGCACTCCGTCTACTTTGTCATCTATCATCGAAAGCAATCACAATAAGCAACACAACAAGGAGGAAAATAAAAGTGTCCTAAAAATAGGAATTTCATTATTCTCGGACACCTATGGTTATAAGAAAAATAACCAAAGAGGTTCTACGGGACTTGGATCAATAAGAATTTTTGAAAGGTGGAAATGGAGGGAATAATGACTCTGCAAAAGATCCACATAATACATTTTTACAAAAATGAGTGGAAGCACTCATTAAATGGGCATGATTTTACAAACATTTAGAAATTGGTTTCACTGGATTTGGAGTTGGGATGAATTTCCTAGGGGTTTTCTATGATGGAATAAGTGGGGAAAAGGACCATTGAATAGATCCATCAGAACCAGAGCTTGGCAAAAATGTCCACTATTTTTAGATAAATAGGGCATCATATACAAAGCACATAGCAACATGGATCATTCCATTTGGAGCTATGATGAAGGCTATAAGGATTTTCAAAGTGGGATTTATAATAAAAGAAATGACCAAAACATTGGTGGAGCAGAAAAATGTTATATGAAAAAATGTGCAATGCACATCATTGGATAATTCATAATTTTTGGGACACCTACGACTTTGAATCATCATGTTTGGTGTCAATTTAAATTATCTATGAATTATTTTGTCTTTCTGGAAAATAAAAAGAAAAAGGATTTATATCTAAATGGGCCTAAGCTGCGCACTGAGCACAACATAGCTCGGCAGCGCAATGGGTTGTCACAGCTGCACGACCGTGCGTGCGAAGGGCTACATCTAAATGAAAGCTCAATATGCTCCCTTGGTGGTTTTGATAATTCATGACAACATACATTGTCTCTTGGACTAATACTTTTACCTAGTGTATTTCAGATAAAAGTCCATGGAGAGAAGGGTTGGCAAAAAGGGCTGTGTGGATATACCCCAAGATGCAAGGAAATGGATTGGCAAAGCTTCAAGCAAGAGGACTCTACATTTTACTTTGTGAGAAATTACTTTGAGTCCATAGGAAAGCCAATACTATTAAAAGGGGGTAAGGTATTGCTGGTGAACAAAATGCTCATACGTGCACAAGTGATACTCACCAAAAACACCCACAAGCTCTTCCACAAAAGTTTGTCCAAAGTCAAATATCCAAAATCGGTGCAACCAACACTTTCCACTCGGTGCCACCGATTCCCATACTCAGACATACCTAAGCCAAACCCTAGCCCTTCGGTGCAACCGATTCTGCTTCGGTGCCACCGAGTTTGGTTGCCAACTTTCTGTTACGCAAATTCACAAAATCGGTCCGACCGAGTTTGTTGAATCGGCGTCACCGAGATTGGGCAATCTGACCGTTGGTCACCTTATCGGTGCAACCGAGTTTTATATATCGATCTCACCGAGATTCAAAAGTTGCTACCTTTGGAGCAGCTCGGTACCACCGAGATTCACACATTGGTGTCACCGAGTTGGTCACTTTAGGTGTAACGGTTGGATTTTTGGACATGCCTATATATACCCCTTCACCACCACCCACTCGACAGAGAAGCACTCAGAACTATTCCATACTTGCCCCATCCAGTTTTCTGAGAGAGAGCCACCTACTCATGTGTTGAGATCATGCCATTCCATTCCTACCATATGAATCTTGATCTCTAGCCTTCCCAAGTTGCTTTCCACCAATCCCATCTCTTCCACCAAGCCAAATCTGTGAGAGAGTGATTGTGTGTTGAGGAGTCTATCATCTTGAAGCACAAGAGCAAGGAGTTAAAGGTCATTACCGAGCCTATTACCTTTTGGAGGGTGGTGCCTCCTAGATTGGTTAGGTGTCGCTTGGGAGCCTCCTACTTCATGTTGTGGAGTGAACCAAGAAGTTTGTAAGGGCAAGGAGATCGCCTACTTCGTGAAGATCTACCCATAGTGAGGCTAGTCCTTCGTGGACGGAAGCCGTTATGGAAGAGTCAAGGTTGCTACTTCGTGGACCCTTATGGGTGGAGCCCTCCGTGGACTCTCGCGACCGTTACCCTCCGTGGGTTGAAGACTCCATAAATGTGGACGTACGATAGCACCACCTATCGGAACCACGGGAAAAATCTTTGTGTCTCCAATTGCGTTTGATCTTCATATCTCATCTCTTTACTTTCATGTGCAATGTCTTTACTTACCGCTGCCATATTTGTTGACATGCATATGTAGGGTGTGCTAGACTTGCTATCTTGCTATAATTGTTAAAATCTGCCAACCATTTAACTTGGGAAAAGGTTAGGTTTTAAATTCTTGCTAGTAGTCTATTCACCCCCCTCTATACACTCTTCTAGTGACCCCACAATTGGTATCAGAGCATTGGTCTCCATTGCTTCGGTTTAATCACTGTGGAGGAAGATGGATATGTCTAGTATAGGGAGTTTGAGTTGTAGAGTGCCCATTCTTGATGGAGAGTACTATAGTCAATGGAATACTTTGATGCTTGAGCTGTTTAATGAGTTTCAATTGAGCAAATATGTTAAGAGCCCCTATGTACCTCCCATTGATCCTTTACATCCCACACACGAAGAGGAAATTGATATGCTATGCAATCTTAGAACTGTTAATCTCATTGTTAGAGCATTGCCTAGAAATGTGCTTAGTCAAATGAAGAATTTTGAATGTGCTTATACTTTGTGGAATGACTTGGAGAAACAATATCCAAGTTATTCATTGAGTAATCTTGATGAAATTCTTCATAAAACTAGTGCCTTTCACAAAATGACGCCTAGTGATCCCAAGTTTGATGATTGTCTATTTGAGCTTAGAGACCTCATGCGTGCTAAAGGAGATGTCATAACTATCAACAACATCATTGTAGAAGCCATTCGAATTCATAATCTTGAGCATTGTCATGATCACAATCCTAACGAATCTCTTGTTCTTTGTGACGAGGATTTCCCACTTGATGATGACAATGTGGAACATGGCTACTATGATGAAGATGAGCTGTTCGACATCGAGTATGAGAAGATCATGAAGAATCTAAGTCTTATGGCAAACTTCAAGGATTACATGTCCGGAGGAAAGGAGTGGATTCTCGATAGCGGATGTACCGATCATATGACCGGAGATAGAGAAATGTTTGAAGAGATCACACCAAACCATGGACCGCGAAGGTACATAACCAAACCATGGACCTTACGTTTGGAGACAACTCCAAGGGTAAGGTACTTGGTCTTGGTAAGGTCGCCATATCCCATGATAGCTCTATGCAAAATGTTATGTTTGTTGAATCTCTTGGCTACAATCTTCTTTCCGTATCTAGACTTGCCGACTTTGGTTTCAATGTGCTATTCACGAAATTAGATTGCCAAGTGTTTCGTCAAGATAATCATAACATGGTCTTTACCGGTTTCCGTAGAGGTGATCTTTACATTGTCGATTTCACTAAGAGATCCAAACCTCGTACTTGTCTTATTGCAAAATCTTCTAAAGGTTGGCTTTGGCATAGAAGACTAGGACATGTTGGCATGCGTAACTTAGACAAACTTATCAAAGGTGATCATATACTTGGTGTTAAAGATGTTATCTTTGACAAAGATAGACTTTGTAGTGCTTGTCAAGCTAGAAAGCAAGTACGTGGAAGTCATCTCGTTAAGAATATCATGACTACTAGGAGACCACTCGAGTTACTTCACATGGAACTTTTTGGTCCCAATGCTTACAAGAGTCTCGGTGGAAATTCCTATGGTCTAGTTATAGTTGATGATTTTTCCAGATTTACCT
This sequence comes from Elymus sibiricus, assembly GCA_039707655.1. Classification (NCBI taxonomy): domain Eukaryota; kingdom Viridiplantae; phylum Streptophyta; class Magnoliopsida; order Poales; family Poaceae; genus Elymus; species Elymus sibiricus. Next base: position 177,479,866 of record CM077667.1, read on the forward strand.
GGGTATTCTTTCTTGATGATAAGTCGCAGATTCAAAAGATCTTCAAGAACTTCATTCGCAAAGCGCAAAATCAGTTTGAAGTGAAGATCAAGAAGGTTCGGAGTGATAACGGATCGGAGTTCAAGAACACCCATGTGGATACCTTTCTTGACGAAGAAGGTGTTTCACATGAGTTCTCGGCTACGTACACGCCTCAACAAAATAGAGTTGTTGAGAGAAAGAACCGGACGCTTATTGAGATGGCAAGAACGATGCTTGACGAATACAAGACGCCAAGGCACTTTTGGGCAGAAGCCGTGGAAACAGCATGTCATGCCACAAACCGACTATACTTGCACAAGCTTCTCGGTAAAACGGCATACAAGCTACAAACCGGTAACAAACCCCAAGTTGGATACTTTCGTGTATTCGGCTCAAAGTGCTACATTCTTGATAAGCATCGTCGTACTAAATTTGCTCCTAAATCTCATGAAGGATTCCTACTTGGTTATGGATCAAACTCTCACACTTACCGTGTCTACAACAACTTCACTCGAAAGGTTGAAGAGACGGTAGATGTGAAGTTTGATGAGTCTAATGGTTCGCAAGTCGAACAATTGCCAAATGATGTAGGTGATAAGGACCCTTCGGAAGCTATCCAAGACTTGTCCATCGGCAAGATTCGTCCCATGGAGTTGAAGGAAAGTACTTCATCAACTCAAGTGGAAGCCCCTACATCACGTCAAGGTGAACCTCAACACGACATGGAGGCGTCCACAAGCGGTACACGACAAGATGATGAAGAGGAGGAAATACATCATGAAGATCCACCACAACCTCCTTCACCACCACCTCAAGGGAACGACACCTTCAACAACAACGAAGATGAAGGAGATCATGATGAAGAAGCTCCACCATCCAACAATCGGAAGCTGACCCGAGTTCGAGCACAAGTGACCAAGAACCATCCCCTAAACCAAATCTTTGGTGACATACAAACCGGGAGAATCACTCGCTCTAAAACTCGCTTAGCAAATTTTTGTGAGCATTATTCTTTCATCTCTAGCATTGAACCCTTGAAGGTAGAACAAGCTCTTGAAGACTCGGATTGGGTGAACGCGATGCATGAAGAACTTCACAACTTCGAGAGGAATGAAGTGTGGACACTCGTGGAGAAGCCCAAGGACGAGCACAACATCATCGGAACCAAATGGGTGTTTCGAAACAAGCAAGACGAAGACGGTCAAGTCGTACGCAACAAGGCACGTCTCGTAGCCCAAGGATATACGCAAGTCGAAGGTATGGACTACGGTGAGACTTATGCCCCCGTCGCTAGACTTGAAGCTATTCGCATTCTTCTTGCTTATGCTAATCACCATGATATCACGCTTTATCAAATGGACATTAAAAGTGCCTTTTTAAATGGTGAAATTGAAGAAGAGGTTTATGTTAAGCAACCACCTGGTTTTGTGAATCCTAAGAAACCTAATCATGTTTACAAGCTTCGTAAAGAACTTTATGGTCTTAAGCAAGCCCCTCATGATTGGTACAAATGCTTAACGAAGTTTCTTATTGAAAAAGGTTTTGAAATTGGTAAAATTGATGCAACCTTATTCACTAAAAGAGTTAATGGTGAATTATTTGTGTGCCAAATCTATGTGGATGATATTATCTTTGGATCTACTAACCCACAATTTAGTGAAAGATTTGGAAGGTTGATGTCCGAGAAGTATGAGATGTCCATGATGTGTGAGCTGAAATTCTTTCTTGGTTTGCAAATCAAGCAAATGAGAGAAGGAACTTTCATCTCTCAAAATAAGTATACCAAGGACTTGATCAAGAAGTTCAACATGCAGGAGTGCAAAGGTATGAAAACTCCTATGCCTACTAGTGGACATGTTGATCTTACCAATGAGGATGAACCGGTTGATCAAAAAGTTTATCGATCTATGATTGGTTCATTGCTATATCTATGTGCCTCTCGTCCCGATATTATGCTTAGTGTTTGCATGTGTGCTAGATATCAAGCCGCACCTAAAGAGTGTCATCTTTTAGCCGTAAAACGTATTGTGAGATATTTGATACAAACACCAAACTTTGGCATTTGGTATCCCAAGGGATCTTCCTTTAACCTTGTTGGCTATTCCGATTCGGACTATGACGGTGACAGGGTTGATAGAAAATCCACCTCGGGTACTTGTCAATTTATTGGTAGATCTCTTGTGTCTTGGTCCTCCAAGAAACAAAATTCGGTATCTTTATCTACTGCCGAAGCTGAGTATATTGCTGCCGGATCGTGCTGTGCACAATTACTATGGATGACACAAATGCTTAAGGATTATGGAATACATGTTAAAAATGTTCCATTACTTTGTGACAATGAAAGTGCTATTAAAATTGGTCATAATCCTGTGCAACATTCTCGAACTAAACATATTCAAGTTCGACATCATTTCATTCGTGATCATGTTGCCAAAGGAGATATTAATCTTAAGCATGTTCGCACTAACAAGCAATTGGCCGATGTCTTTACTAAGCCACTTGATGAGAAAACATTTTGTCACTTGAGCAGTGAGTTGAACATCATTGATGCTTCAAACTTGAACTAGATTCACTCGTTTGCATGCAAGGGCATGAGCTTTCTTGATATTTCCATGATCTTGTGACATCTTATCTTATACCGTGGAATTCTATGCTCCCTTGTATTGCATCTAACCTTTTGTAGGTACTTGGAAGAACTTCATTCCACAAGATTGCCATCAACTCCAATCATAAGCAATCTTGTCAAGAACAAGTATCCACAACCCCTCTTGATGATGGAAGGAAGAAGACAACAAAAGCATATCCTTGACACATATTTGTATTTCACAATTGATATCAATAGGAATTGTGTCATATCATGTTCTTCCTTGCATGACTAACCTATGTAGGTGACAAGTGTACTAAAACGAGAAGGATTGCTCCCAACTCAAGATGATCTTCATCAACCTCGAGCATCCTCAACAAGTTCACCTACAAGCCACGTCATCAACATCACTCAAAGGTATGTACTCATATCCTTGAAAAGGCTTTAGTCCAAGTCATGAGCTAAAGCAACTCAAGTGATATGAAGACATTAAAATGCTTAATCGAAAAATGGTAACCCCATTTTGAGCTTAACGATGAGTATGACCTATGATCAAGTATTCTTGCTTGGCTCGTAAGTCAATATACTCTAATATAGGTGACCTAGTCACCGCCCATCATCTAGTTAAGTATCTTGTGTGGTTCATTCTCTTTTGCAAGATTTCTTAGAACCACTCAAATCTTCTCTAGTTGATATCCTTTTGTAAAAACTTTTGCAATTCTTTTGAAAACTTCTTTTGACACTGTGTTATTGGCAAAGTTTGAGAAATCTCGAGTTCAAAATCCCACTGCCAAGTTTCTGTTTCTGCCTCGGAGCCGCCGATACAAATAACTCGGTTCTACCGAATTAGCAGATGAGCTGCACCATAAAATCTCGGTACCACCAATTTGTCCATCTCGGCGCCACCAATCTGATTCCTTTTCTCATTTGTGTTCATATTTGCAAATCTGTGTTTCTTTAGTAATCCTACTAGAGATGGTTTTGTTTCTTCGATGATCCCTTACTTAAAAAAAACTTAGGGGGAGAAACTTTATTCAAGGATCCCTAACTCAAAGGAGGAGAAGTCTTATAAGATCTTAGATCAGCCAAAGGGAGAGAAATTATTTTCCATGATTCCCACAAGTTTTATTTCTATGAACCTTACATTCAATGACCCTTGTTCTGAAGGATCCCTTCTTTATCAATGATCCCTGTATCTATCCCTCTGAATGGACCTTTTTGGCAATTAATGCCAAAGGGGGAGAAATAAACAAAGCTTCATGCTAAAGGGAGATACATGCTTACGCAAAGGGGGAGATATAATCAAGGAGGAGAGGAGTATATCCAAGTGTTTATTTATATAGACAAGGGGAGAACACCAAAGTAGGGGCAGAAAAGTCTAACGTAAGTTGTCATATTGAAATAAACATAATTTCTAATGGTGATCATCTTAGGTTTTTCTCACCCTATCCAATCCCAATATCTACGTACGATTCAGGGGGAGAGGATGATATACTATTTTCATATGTAAGGGGAGAAAGCTCTAAATGATCTTGGAGACATATCAATCTTAAGGAATACTATCTTCTATATGTTCTCCATATCTTGGTACTTTTGAGTTCTATTGCCTTGTTGATTGGTAGAATACTCTTGTGTTTCCTAACATTGTATTCACAAGTGTATTTCTACTACTAGAATGCTCAAGAACTTAAGGTAAGTATATGCATCATGTCTTTGATCAAGATGATCTCTTGCTTCTTGCACATATTGTTTGCAAGAGTGAAGTCTTGAACAAGGATACATCTCATTCATATATATTTGATGCATATAGCCAAGATACACATGAGTCCTTATATCCCTTCTACTATATGTGTGTCCATGCATTCCAAGGCAACTATCCTTTAAAGGGATTGCACACATTTAGGGGGAGCAAGTCTAAGTCATGTGTCTCTCAAAGTCTTCATTATATCTTTGCATATCTTTATTTGAAGCTTTGATTGTATGTTGTCATCAATTACCAAAAAGGGGGAGATTGAAAGCACAATATGCTCCCTTGGTGGTTTTGATAATTCATGACAACATACATTGTCTCTTGGACTAATACTTTTACATAGTGTATTTCAGATAAAAGTCCATGGAGAGAAGGGTTGGCAAAAAGGGCTGTGTGGAGATACCCCAAGATGCAAGGAAATGGATTGGCAAAGCTTCAAGCAAGAGGACTCTACATTTTACTTTGTGAGAAATCACTTTGAGTCCATAGGAAAGCCAATACTATTAAAAGGGGGTAAGGTATTGCTGGTGAACAAAATGCTCATACGTGCACAAGTGATACTCACCAAAAACACCCACAAGCTCTTCCACAAAAGTCTGTCCAAAGTCAAATATCCAAAATCGGTGCAACTAACACTTTCCACTCGGTGCCACCGATTCCCATACTCAGACAGACCTAAGCCAAACCCTAGCCCTTCGGTGCAACCGATTCTGCTTCGGTGCCACCGAGTTTGGTTGCCAACTTTCTGTTATGCAAATTCACAAAATCGGTCCGACCGAGTTTGTTGAATCGGCGTCACCGAGATTGGGCAATCTGACCATTGGTCACCTTATCGGTGCAACCGAGTTTTATATATCGGTCTCACCGAGATTCAAAAGTTGCTACCTTTGGAGCAGCTCGGTACCACAGAGATTCACACATCGGTGTCACCGAGTTGGTCACTTTAGGTGTAACGGTTGGATTTTTGGAGATGCCTATATATACCCCTTCACCACCACCCACTCGACAGAGAAGCACTCAGAACTATTCCATACTTGCCCCATCCAGTTTTCTGAGAGAGAGCCACCTACTCATGTGTTGAGATCATGCCATTCCATTCCTACCATATGAATCTTGATCTCTAGCCTTCCCAAGTTGCTTTCCACCAAACCCATCTCTTCCACCAAGCCAAATCTGTGAGAGAGTGATTGTGTGTTGAGGAGTCTATCATCTTGAAGCACAAGAGAAAGGAGTTCATCGTCATTACCGAGCCTATTACCTTTTGGAGAGTGGTGCCTCCTAGATTGGTTAGGTGTCGCTTGGGAGCCTCCTACTTCGTGTTGTGGAGTGAACCAAGAAGTTTGTAAGGGCAAGGAGATCGCCTACTTCGTGAAGATCTACCCATAGTGAGGCTAGTCCTTCGTGGACGGAAGGCGTTATGGAATAGTCAAGGTTGCTACTTCATGGACCCTTATGGGTGGAGCCCTCCGTGGACTCTCGCGACCGTTACCCTCCGTGGGTTGAAGACTCCATAAACGTGGACGTACGATAGCACCACCTATCGGAACCACGGGAAAAATCTTTGCGTCTCCAATTGCGTTTGATCTTCATATCTCATCTCTTTACTTTCATGTGCAATGTCTTTACTTTCCGCAGCCATATTTGTTGACATGCATATGTAGGGTGTGCTAGACTTGCTATCTTGCTATAATTGTTAAAATCTGCCAACCAATTAACTTGGGAAAAGGTTAGGTTTTAAATTCCTGTTAGTAGTCTATTCACCCCCCCTCTAGACACTCTTCTAGTGATCCCACACTAAATCGTATTCTCGCAAATACGCTTTCCACGTGCGAAGGTGGTTCCAGTGGAACCGTCTCCAAATAACCTGACGGTGGGCCTGGCCGAACGCCTCAGCACGGGCTGACAGTGGGGTCGCCGGCCCTGCTGGCAGGGTCATCTCCTTCCTCGCGCCATCGTCGGCTGAAGAGGCTGGGGAGGCGGGGCGGAGCGCATGCCAGCGCTGTTCTAGAGGCTCAGGCCACCTCCGGCTATGCCCGGCTCACCGGCGAACTCGGGAGGCCGCACCGCGTCCATCCAGGTGTTGTGCGCCTGCAGGGGAGGACCGTAGCGGCGACGCACTGGATGTCCGCGGAGGAGACCATCGATCGTTGCTCGCTTCGGGTGCCCGGTGTCCTACGGGAAGATGGAGGCAACCGGGGAGCTTCAAGGTGTCTAGGGGAAGGTCCTGGTCTGGTCAGAGGAAGAGGAGGAGCTTGATGCCGCCCGAATTTGATTAGAGGCTGCCGGCGGGCTTTGGCCATGGAGCTAGATGGGGGCAGGGGAGGAGGAGCTGGTTAGACCAGGAGCTTCACTAGAGAGAGGGGGTGTGGTACATCCATTATGCATCATGAATTCTTGTTGATATATATGTTATTCTTGTCTATTATTCCTCATTATGATATAATTCTTATGCATTTTCTTTCTGAATATGCAACGTACATCACAAAGAGGGAAATCAGTGGAAACTGGAATTCTGGACCTGAAAACCAAGAAAATGGCAGAAAATTTACTGGACTCCAAATGACCTGAAATTTCACGGAGAATTTTTATGTAATATATAGAAATATTGGGTCAAAAATATACCAAAGGGGGGCTACCTGCTAGCCACGAGACAACAGGGCATGGACACCCCCTTGGCTGCGCCATGTTGCCTCGTGGGGGCCAGCAGGTCTCCCGACCCCCTTCTTCTCCTATATGGTGTGTTTTGACCTAGAAAAAATCATAAGATTACTTTCGGGAAGAAGCGCCGCTTCCTCGAGGCGGAAACCTGGGCAGATGCCCTTTTGCTCTCCAGCAAAGAGATTCTGCGCGGGGAATTCCTCTCCAAGAGGGGTGATCGAAGCCATTGTCATCACCAACGCTTCCTACTTCGTGGGAGGACCAATCTTCATCAACATCTTCACCAGCACCATCTCATCTCCAGCCCTAGTTCATCTCTTGTATTCAATCTTTGTCTCAAAACCTCAGATTGGTACCTATGGGTTACTAGTAGTGTTGATTACATCTCGTAGTTGATGCTTGTTGGATTACTTGGTGGAAGATATTATGTTCAGATTCTTGATCACCATTATTACACCTCTGATCTTGAACATGTTAATGAGGTGTGAGTAGTTAATATTGTTCCGGAGGACATGGGAGAAGTCTTGTTATAAGTAATCATGTGAAGTTGGTATTCGTTCGATATTTTGATGATATGTATGTTGTTGCTTCTCCTAGTGGTGTCGTGTGAACGTCGACTACATGGCACTTCACCATGTTATGGGCCTAAGGGAAGGCATTGTGGAGTAACAAGTAGATGATGGGTTGCGAGAGTGACAAAAGCTTAAACCCTAGTTTATGCATTGCTTCATAAGAGGATGATTTGGATCCACACGTTTCATGCTATGGTTAGATTTATCTTAATTCTTTTTTCATAGTTGCGGATGCTTGCGAGAGGGGGTAATCATAAGTGGGTTGCTTGTTCAAGTAAGAACAACACCCTATCACCGGTCCACCCACATATCAAATTATCAAAGTAACGAACGTGAATAAACTCAACATGATGAACATGACTAGACAGGAATTCCCATGTGTCCCCGGGAGCGCATGCTTTATATAAGAGTACTTTCCGGCCTATCCTTTGCTATAAAAAGGATTGGGCTATCTTGTTGCACACTTTCTACTATTGTTACTTGTCACTTGTTATGAATTACTCCCCCGTCCCAAAATGAATGTCTTAACTTTGAACTAGCTCTAGTACAAAGTTGTATTAAGCTTGAGACATTTTTTTTAGACGGAGGGAGTACCTTGCTACAAAACTATCTATCACCGTTACTTACAGCACTTGCAGAGAATACCTTGCTGAAAACCACTTGTCATTTCCTTCTGCTCCTCATTGGGTTTGACACTCCTATTTATCGAAAGGACTATGATTGATCCCCTATACTTGTGGGTCATCAGGGCAAAATCCGCATGAGAGTGGGCTCGGGGACAGAATATATGGCCAGGCAGAGGTGCACCATGGATGGAGTCCATGGGCAGCGCTCGGGTGAGCTATGTCGGGGGAGGAGGAGGGCCAAGGGGGATGGGCGCGAAAGTGTGGTGTGTTGAGGACGCTGAGGTGACCTTGAAGGACATGTCCACGAAGCCCTAGGTCGTCGGATGCCTCGGGATGGAGACGGCTACAGTGCGGGAGGGCACTGTAGCCCGCTCCAGAGCGTGTCATTGGCATGCCACGACATGTCTTTGTCGCTTTGAGTGCAGACATTTGCGTCCAGGGGATCCAGGGGAGTTCCAACAAAGGCATAAGGCCAAGGGATTCCTTGGAGATTCCTTGGGGGCTAAGAAAAATTGAGAGAGAGGGGGGGGGAGCTACTGTCCAGAGGGGTAAATTGTAGATTTTATATTACCCCCTCACTCATTGATCCGTGGCCATGGAAACTTTACTGGAGAGAGGAGGTTACTAGGAATGACTATAGTAAAAAGATGGGGTCAAGGAGATCGAGGTAAGTGAGTTAAAAAGTAACTTTGGAAAATCAACATAAGGTGTTTGATCAAGATTAGATCTAGGTACATGATTTCCCTTGGCATGATATTTAACAGGATTGAGGAATGGGATTAAATGGGCTTTTCCACAAATTTATAGGAGAGAGTGGCCAATGCAAAAGTTTCAAACCCTAGAAATGGGCAGAAACTATTTTGGATAGATCTAACTAGGCTAAGTTATTCTCCTTGATACACAGCTTGGTGTAGATTCCTTATTAGGGTATTAGAACATGACCACAAAGTTTGACAACAATTGGAGACACTTGGCAATGTAAAGTTGATCAAATTTGAATCTCGACAAAGAGGGTTTTGGGGCACTTTTGTGAACCAAAATGATTTAGATTGAGATGAAACTTGGCAAGATCATCATATGTGACTTGCTGGAATTTTACTGTATTTATTTGACAATATTTCTTATAAAAATATTTTAAATACTTGAAATATCCTGAAAGTGTTTTTGAGGGTTTGGTCCAATATTTTGAACATGACCATGTGTTGAAACTCATATATATGGAAAATATATGTCCACTGTGTTTCCCTAAAGTTTCTCAAATATTTTCGAAATATTAAAATAATTTTTCCCTATAAAAGACCGTTTCTGGCCTTAAGAAACAACCTTTAAATAAAATATGAAAATAACCTTTAAAATAATATTATGTGGTTTTGGGAAGTCTTATACATAATAGGTTTCAAATATAAGTTTTGTAACAATTTAAATACCCTAATTTAAGGGCTTGTAGTTCAAGTCTCAACTCAGGGGGTTTTGAAAAGCTAAATTTGGTAAATGCTTTTTGGCCAAAATAATTTGATAATAAAAGACTTTTAGAACCTATACACAGGGCATGATCATTGGGCAAAGGTTTGGATCAATGAGATGAGTTATGAGAGTAGGAGGATTTTTGTGAATTAGGCAAGCAGACAAACAACAATCAAATCAAGCATCATATGCAGACACAAAGTTCTTGTTGGTCCAAATTTTTAAGCTTTGTTGACAAAGTGATATGACACAAAACACATGGTGTGATATTTTGAGTCTGGACATTAGGATAAAGTGCTAAAATTCAATCCTAGGGACATAATGAAAGCACACGAGGAGAATTATGTAACATGTCTAGTCGATTTTGATTGAAATCGATATTCAGGGTAATGAAGCAAAGGTTTTGTGTGGATAAAGCACACTTGATACCATCGTATAGATGTGTCTTTTTGAACAATGGAGTACCTTAATAGTCTAGTCAATGGTTGAGAAGAGCCACTGACCTCGACTTGATGCATTCAAGAGTCTGAGTAGTTCAACATAGATTTTAAGGCTAGCGAGCATTAAAATTAGCTTCCCTACGTCACATGTAGTGCACACCAAATCCAAATATTGTTAGAATTTAGTTTTCATGAACCAATGAAATTGCTGATAGTTTTGGTTTCAACCCAATGTATGAATGACCAAGGCAAGTATGCCAAGTTTTTCATGTACAAGACATTTTGGAAAACTATCTTGTAAGCAACATGTGCCATGGGTTTTGCAGTATGTGTTGTACAATCCGACGTAAGAGGATAACGGGTTTGCTATATTCATATATGGTGGAGATAAAATTTTCTCTTTGTTGTCATCATAAGTTTCACTATAGAAATTATTTTGACGGATATCTTTATTGTTCAGCAGGGTAGGAGTTGACCCGAACACAATAAAGCTTTCTTGATTCTACTCGAGTACCCATAGGGGTAGTAAATATGACTCAAGTTGAGACAAAAATAACATCATCGCGTCTAGCTATAGTTAAAATATCGCATTTTCTCTCAGCAAGAGTGGAAACATTACACTTCCATGAGTATAGAGTTTGTGATGCATATGTACACAAGACACATATCTTATTTCATCAAGTGACCCCATATATATATATATATATATATATATATAGGACTGGACTATTCTGTTACTGGTAACAAAATATTATCCTGTTACTATTGTCTCCTATAAGGCCCGATGCTGTTTCCACGAACGCCCAACAGGTATGCACAGGAAAAGAATAGGAAAAAAGAAGCCCAGCCAGCGAACCCCCCACTTGGACGACCTCGTACCTCCCACGTGCCATAGTGCCGCCCCTCTCACCTAGCGCGTCACCATCGTGCCACCCCAGCACGCCGCCGCGCCGCCCCTCTCACCCCAGCGCTCCCTAGTATCACATCACCCCTCTCACCCCAGCACACTGCCTCTCTCACCCCAGTGTTCTGCCGTGCCGCGCCGCCCCTCTCACACCAGCGCATGCCGCACCATGCCGCCCCTCTCACCGCTGCGGTCCGTCGTGCCACGCCACCCCTCTGACCCATGCGGTTCGCCGCGCCATGATTCCCCTCTCACCCCAGCGCGCCACCGTGTCGCCCCTCTCACCAGCGCCTGCAACGTCCTCATTCTGCTCCGGCCGCGTCCCTCCCTATAGCCACCATGGCTCCAACTTCCTGCATCTTGCACTACCCCCATCTCCCCGGTTCACACACCACCACACCATCTCGCCCTAGTGGGGCTCCGCCGCCGGAGCACTTTGCCCGTTCACATCCACCACCCTAGGTCGTTCAATGCCTCCACCCCAGGAGGTTCATCGCAGCAGCACCCCCTGGATCTCGTCCCTCACGTTAGGAGTTCAGTTATCCAATGAGTTTCAGTCCAACTTGAGCTCCTTGAGATGATAATATAATCAAGTTCAAAATTACTACATGGTCCAGGTATTTGACATCCATATCCGTGATTGTTAAGAGGAAACGTTGGGGTGAGAACTCACAAGGCTCATTCATCTAGGTTGTTCATCTTTTCATTTGGTAATCTGGTTGTGCTGCCTATTGTATTGCCAGTGGAACTACTGATTATGTAACTGAACTGGTTACTTCTACTTTACTCCTGCTGGCCGGTGTTCTCTTGGTCATTTCCAGTGGTAGCAAGCAATTGAAAAGAGGGTCCCATTGGTAAACAACTCCCATTGTAACCTCGGTTGGTAGTAAATTTGTACAAGTTCAGTATCATGTGTTGTACTTTTGATCAGTTGAGGTATTATTATCTGCCCCTTTCGCCAAAATCAACTGGAGGTGTAGCAGCATATTCAAACTTGCATATGATGGCCAACCTGCTTGTTTGAGCAAAATCCCCTTGGATGCACAAAAAGTTGACTTTGCTATCTGTGGTCGGTTTCGTGGTGTATTTGAGGTTATGCCTGAGTTTAGATTCAAAGATTCAGACACATGTAGGCATATGTGTGAGTTTGTATGGGTCACTGTTTTTGGTGAAGAAAATTCGTAGGGTGAAGTTTATCTCCAGGACAATGACTATTCACTTTCGGCACATCAACCACGCCTTCCGGCGTGCGACAGCACACTCCCTGGCTTGTCGTCTCCCCGTTGCTTCCTCGCCTCGGGTGCTTCTCCATCTTCCGGTCCTTGATGAGCCCCTGCGTAGGCTCCTCCTCCTCCTCTCAGGTCTTCCCCACTCTAACCCTCTCAGTTAAAATTTTCTAATATTGACAATATTGGTTGGGGAATTTTGGTAGTTCATTTTGCTCATACCCGACTGTCTATAGTTCATTGGCAGTACATACATTATTTATAAACTAAAGTTCAGAGGTTTGGTTGTATTTAGTACTTCTAATTGGACTATGTTCCACTTCGTTGTGTGTGAATTTTTTTTGGCAAAAAAATGAATGGTTTGCCAGATAACTATAGTTATGGAAAAAATAGTGCACACTTTTAGATGGTTTCTTTTTGAATCTCCAGTTAATATACATGTACTTACATCAGCTAATCGGAGTTGTTCATGTACTCATAACACAATCAACTCAGATTTTGAGATACGACAAGTTCAGAGAAAAAACGTTCGAAGTGAGACATGGGTGAGGGAGTCCGGGACTAAGGGGTCCTCGGGCCGTCGGCTCATCCCTCGTGGGCCGACTTGTTGGGCCGCTCTGTAGACTTGTTGGGCCGCTCTGTAGAAGACCGGACTATGTGGCGACCCTATGAAAAAAAAGTTCAAAGTGAGACATGGGAGAGGGAGTCCGGGACAAAGGGGTCCTCGGTCCGTCAGCTCATCCCTCGTGGGCCGACTTGTTGGGCCGCTCCGTTGAAGACCGGACTATGTGGCGACCCCATGTTCCAGAAGGAAAGCTCTGAAGATTGGTGTGTCATCCAAGTCTTGAAGTCGAGATAGGCGCATCTATCCCCGATTGGAGGCCGGTTATGTGTAACCCTAGGTACCCCTGGTGTCTATATGAACCAGAGGGTTTCATTCGTAGAAGGAGGTCGACTCATCTAGGGTTTTAGCTCATACGATCTCGAGGTAGATCAACTCTGTAATTCTTATCCACATCAATATAATCAAGCAAGACGTCGGGTTTTACCTCCTCAAGAGGGCCCGAACCTGGGTAAACACTTTCCCCTTCGTCCCCTGTTACCCATCGATCTAAGGTCCACAGCTCGGGACCCCCTACCCAAGATCCGCCGGTTTTGACACCGACATTGGTTCTTTCATTGAGTTCCGATGTGAGATCGCTGGAAGGGTTGCTGGCGCGCTTAGTCATCAGCGAAGAGATCCGCAACAAGGACGTCTTTGTCCCCGGACAGATCTTCGCGTTCGGAAGCATCGTTTTGCATGCCGATTCGGCCGGCCACTTCGGCCGTGTCGAAAGCTTCACTCCCGGTCAGGAAGTCTGGTTTGGGAGCCTAGAGTTCGCCGCCGACCCCCGGGGAGATCTTGTGTTAACAAAGCTCTTAGCTCCTTTCGAAGAGCCCACGAGCCCCGATGCTTTAACTTCAGGAGCCATGGATCCCACTACTGGGACGGCCTTTATCCCTGGTCCGGCCCTAAAACCGAACTTGGTCGATACGCCCAGATTCGTCTCAGCCGAACACAACCCGGGAGCGTCCTCAAACGACCCCAAGGCATCAGTGCCGCGGACCAACTCCGAGCACTCAAACAATATGGACTCCGCCGAGATCCCGTTGCTACACGAGTTGCTCGGCCGGATCCAAGCTATGGGCATGGTCGGCGACCAATCTCTGGTCTACAATCGAATCGGGCTTAGACCCGATGACAGGGAAATTCGCGTCCCACCAATCACGCATTTGGTCGCCACCGTCGAGTTCCCGACCGAGGGTTCCCCGCCTCAACTACCGGAGCTAAGGACGGTGTATGTCCCGGTCACCGGTCACCGATCACCCGGACCCGTCCAATAGTCCTTAATCCAGAACCCATCCCAAGAATAATTTGGGGCCAGTCACCGATCCGGCATGCAACCTGAAATCAGTGCAGCAGGGTATCGTCGAAACCACAGACCCCGAGCCTGCCGCACCAAACCCCACTGGAGCACGAGACGTGGTCACCGGGATCTAGGACTCACATCTCATGGGAATACAAAATTTTAGCCCACCCACCACCCAACTCGAGCATTCTTTGAGAAATGCGAAAGAGTTCGGTTCATTGGGCCCAAAGGAGGTTAAACAAATGCCAGGGGAATCAATCCATCACTTCTGGGCTAGATTCATCCTCAACAAAGACAGGGCAGAGGGCCGCAGTGAACAGGAGATGATCAACGCCTTCCGGCATAACTGCCATGATGAAGGAATCCTCAACGCCCTCGCCCGGCGCCAAATTCAAACCTTCATCGAGTTGTTAAACCTGGTGCGCAAATATTGCGCCATGGAAAGCACTTGGCAAGTACAACAAATGTGCACAGAACCAGTCCATGCCGAACAACATAGAGGAATCCGGAGACGGCGCATACTCCCGCGATGGTCGGTCACTCCCGAGCCCGCAGAGAAAAGGAATAAAACTCTGACGAGCACCACAACGGTCCTCGATGGACTACTGGATAGGCCATGCCTCATACACTCGGTCCCGCCGAGCACGAGCCCGACCCACAACCTTCGAGCATGTTGGGTCATCAGGCAAGTCATGAAGATCGGAGAGAGCATACTCAAGGCCCCGCCTCCGGACAAATGTTCAACAGCGCCACCCGAATACAATGCAGAGATCCTAACGATCTACGAAACATTTTCCTCAAAAAACCAAGGAAAGAGAGCTCTTCGAGAACTCCACCAAATTCACCATGTGGCAGCAGCGAAGTCATGGACGGACACGCCAATTACTTTCGGTGACGCTGACCAACCGATATCCCGCACAGACCGAACACCTGCCGCCCTAGTCCTAAACCCCATAGTCGATGGTTTCAGGTTGATCAAGGTGCTAATTGATGGTGGCAGCGATATAAACCTCATTTATGAGGATACACCGGGGAAATGCAGTTCGATAGATCTCGCATCGAACAAAGCAATAATACCTTTCGAGGAATCGTCCCCGGGAAAGAAGTACACTGTACCGGACGGGTAACACTCGATGTAGTATTCGGCACACCCGAGAACTACAGATCTGAAGAAGTTCTTTTCCATATCATGCCCTTTCACAGTGGCTATCATGCCATATTAGGACGCGATGCCTTCACAAGATTCCAGGCCATACCAAATTACGGGTATATGAAGCTCAAAATGCCAGGGCCAAACGGCGTGATCACAATTATAAGTGACCCCAACAGAGCCCTCCGAGCTGAAAATAAAACGGCATCTCTAGCCCTCGAGGTACTAGCTAAGACTCTCGCCATAGAAGAACTCACTACACTCCGCTCTATAGTGGAGAAGGACGATGTGGTCCTCGATAAGCGGCCGAAGTCCACATCCTTTAAACCTACAGACGAGATCATCAAATTTCAGGTTCATCCAACAGACCCCAATAAAACAGCGTCCATCGGAGCCCAGCTGGATCCTAGGATTGACGAAGCAATGCGCAAATTTCTGCGCGAGAATTGGGACATATTCGCCTGGCACCCCTCAGATATGCCGAGAATCCCACGGAGGCTGGCGGAACACAGCCTGAATATAAGAACAGGCTTCAAGCCAGTCAAACAGGCTTTGTGCCGATTTTCTGAACCAAAGCGTCAAGCTACGGGTGGGGAACTCACTAAATTACTCGAGGCCAGATTCATTAGAGAAATAAAACATCCCGAGTGGTTGGCAAACCTGGTCATGGTGCCAAAGAAGGACAAATCTTGGCGGCTATGCGTCGATTTCAAAGACCTCAATAAAGCCTACTCCAAGGATCCTTTTCCCTTACCCCGCATAGACCAGATCATTGACGCAACTGCCGGACACGACTCTTTGTGCTTCCTGGACGCATACTCCGGATACCATCAGATTAAAATGAAGGAATCCGATCAGGCTGCAACCGCCTTCATCACCCCCTATGGGCCATTCTGGTTTAACACAATGCCCTTCGGGGTTAAAAAAACGCAGGCGCCACATACCAGTGCATGATTCAGACATGTTTGGCGAAACAAATTGGAAAAACAGTCGAGGCATACGTGGACAACGTGGTCATTAAGACCAAGCACGTCGGCCAGCTGCTAGATGACCTCAGACAAACTTTCACTAGTCTGCGAGAATACGACATACGGCTTAATCCGGACAAGTGTGTCTTCGGAGTTCCCACCGGCAAACTTCTCGGATTCATTGTATCGCAAAGAGGGATAGATGCCAATCCCGCCAAGATCCGAGCCCTATCCCAACTCGCGTAGGGAGCTAAAGCACGTCCAAAGGCTGGCGGGCTGTATGGCGGCCTTGATCTGCTTTATCTCCCGCCTTGGCGAAAAAGCTCTCCCACTCTATAGGTTGCTCAAAAAGACCAAAAACTTTGAATGGACCGACGAGGCAGCAACGGCTCTAGATGAAATCAAAACGCTACTAGCCAGCAACCCCACATTAGCAGCACCCTGCGTTGGGGAACCGATGTTATTGTACATCTCGGCCACCAATCAAGTGGTCAGCGCGGTCCTCCTCGTCGACCGGGAAGCCGGGGGTCACAAACTGTGGATACAAAAGCCGGTCTACTACGTCTCCGAGGTGCACACTCCGTGCAAATGCAGATACCCACACTACCAGAAGATAGCCTATACAGTGTTTATGGCATCACGCAAGCTCAGACATTATTTTCAAGAGTGTGCGGTCACAGTGACATCCGAGGTACCCCTGAATGACATTATCAACAACAGGGACGCCACCGGCCATATTGCTAAATGGGCCATTGAACTCCTTCCGTTCGAGATCACCTACAAGCCACGGCGGGCTATAAAATCTCAGGAGTTGGCTGACTTCGTCCCCGAATGGACAGAGGTCGAGCTCCCCAGAGAGTATAACACATATGCTCATTGGACGATGTACTTCGATGGGTCCAAAACTCTTGCCGGGCTGGGGATTGGAGTGATCCTCACATCCCCCACCGGTGACAACGTCTGATACGTACTACAGATCATGTACGCTGACTCAAACAATGCAGCCGAATATGAGGCACTGCTGCATAGACTTCGGATGGCAGCATCAATGGGGATACAATGGCTCAAAGTACGGGGGGACTACAATCTCGCCATCACACAAATCAACGGCGAATTCGATGCCAAAAATCCAAAAATGGGAGCATACAGAAACGCCGTCCTTAAGATATCTAGACGGTTCGAGGGACTAGAATTCCACCACGTCTCCAGAGACAACAATCAAGCTGGCGACGTCCTCGTCAGCTTGGGCGCGAAGCGCGATCCCGTCCCCAATAACACATTCCTTGAGAGGCTCTTCAAGCTATCCATGGTATGGTAGGACGAGAACACTAGCGTAGGAACTAATAGTGCGGAACAGGTTGTTCCCCCCATGGTCGAACCGGACGAACAAATCATCGGAGGTTCTACAGTTGAAGAAACACCTTCGGCTCACGAGGTCATGGCAGTAATCGCGCAATGGACCGAGCCCTTCCTTGCTTACTTTCTGCGCAAAGAACTCCCCGATGACTAGACTGAGGCGAGTGGCATAATCCGTCGATCAAAGGCCTACAAGGTCCACGATGGTGAACCATATAAGAAAAGCACTACTGGGTCCTCCAACGGTGCATCTCAGAGGAAGAAGGGAGGCAACTTTTGGCCGAGGTACACGCAGGTATGGGCGGTCATCACGCAGCGGCGCGGGCCTTGGTAAGCAAGGCCTATCGAGCCGGGTTCTTCTGGCCCACCGCCTGAGCGGACGCCCATACACTCGTCCAGCACTGTGTGGGCTGTCAACTCTTTGCAAATCAAAGCCACATGCCCCCAACGGCACTTCGAGCAATTCCAATCACCTGGGCCTTTGCGGTCTGGGGTCTGGACATGGTCGGACCAATTAAAGGGGGGACCAAGAAAAAGAAATACCTTCTGGTTATGGTCAATAAGTTCACCAAATGGATCGAAGCAAAGCCAATAATTTCAGCTAAGTCCGGACCGGTCATCGACTTCATATCCGGCGTGGTACACCGTTATGGTGTCCCACACAGCATAATAACGGACAATGGATCCAATTTTACCGCCCAGGAAGTAAAGTATTGGTGCGCCAACTTGGGCATCAAGCTCGATTACGCTTCAGTGTATCATCCATAGACCAATGGGCAAGTTGAACGAGCCAACGGGCTCATTATGAGTGGAATTAAACCTCGGTTGGTCCGATCTCTTAAGGAATCCGACTGCCATTGGGTGGAGGAGCTCGAATCCGTACTATGGGGTTTGCGTACCACCCCGAATCGATCAACAGGATACACACTGTTTTTTATGGTATACGGGGCTGAAGCGGTCCTCCCCGTGACATCATCCACGACGCGCCTCGGGTGCGCATATACGAGGAAAGAGAAGCCGAGTTAGATCGGCAGGACGACTTGGACGCATTGGAAGGAGAGAGCGCTATAGCTCGGGCCCGATCTACATTCTACCAACAGCAGGCTCGGTGCTATTAGAGCAGGGAAGTTCGAGCAAAGGCATACAGCGTGGGCGAACTTATCTTACGCCTTCCGAAGAAGCAGAAGCATAAACTCAACCCCAAGTGGGAAGGCCCTTTCATAATTGATGAAGTCTTAATAGGAGGAGCTTATCGCCTACGCAACCCACATGAGAATCGCATCGAGCCAAACCCATGGAACGCAGCTCGCCTTCGACGCTTCTACGGCTAGACCGGTGTCGTCACCTTCTCTAAACCCTTGTATTTTTTCTGTTTTCCTTGTTTATTTTTATAGGATTGTTTAGATTTTCCTAGACTATGTTCAGCTCAACCGAACTGTTTCAAGCATTCATCGGAACACATTCAAAATAAAAAAGAATGTTCAACCGATAGCACCTGGGGGCTTCTTAGCGAAGCCATGCAATTTATTTATCCTACATCTATATGTCTTATATACCTCGACCCGGTATCGTTTTACGCCACTATATGCATCAATTGGACTTAAGATTTAGCCAAGCTGGGTTGCCTCGCTCCTATGCTTACCCTCTACGTTCCCGAATGTTCGGCTAGGGAGTAAAGGGAGCACCTCTGCGATCGTTATGACCGGTTTACCCAGACACGTACCTCAGACGGGTGAAGTCAAAAGCTTACGTTTCTTAAGAGACAACTTGGTCGGCTACGAAGGAGGTTCATATAATTGGCAATCTTCGCCACAAACTGGGATCATTCTCCAGAAATAGCGATTATCCGCACACCACGGGTACACGGCTATGACGTCTACGATCTACGTAGCAGCCCGAAGAAAGGAACCTATCGAGGAACTATTTTCTTTGGAAGATGTTTCTTACGTCAAATAGTAATATAACATATCTCCCCGTGCGCTTTCTGTCTGTTCGTACCACATGGATGGATTGCCTAGTTCTCCGAAATAACTTCCTGTTACCACAGGATACATAGTACGGAACACTCCCCAGTTATTGACGGGGGAGGTAGAAGCCGATGGCCGGTTAAGAAAAAGTTTCCCAGCACGGGTGGAGTTGGTTTGATATAAAGTACATAGTTACATAGAATCAAACACTAGGCTATTGGTCGAGATGATCTATTATGGCATCTAAGGTGCATTCCTCCTATGAAAGACGGGCGGCGGGCACCACTTGGTCATAAACCAAGTGAAGAGGTATCTCTTGACCATCCGGCCCTACTGCGCCAACCCAAGCCATGTGCTCTAGGTTAAGTTTGGTAAAGTGGGTCTTCACCATGGCCCACGCCTCCCGAGCTCCCTCTCGACAAGCCGAGGTCTTCCATAGCTCAAAACGACTTCAGGCTCCTTTAAACCGATCGGCTAGCTCGGTCATCCCTTGCGGAGGCGTCTCATTTGGCCAGAGCGCTTTGATCATGCTCCTCATATACTTTCGAGCTCGCTCCTGCACAATGGACAATTCCTTCAACAGGTCCCCCCGAATGAACTGACTTCTTCTTGAGGACACCCAGTCAGGAGACCTAATCACGAGGAGTTATATGTCCCTTACAACCAACGCAATAAAAGTACTTTATGGAATTCCAGGTTAGTAGTTTTCTTAGAGAACATGCTGCCCTTTAATCTCCGATTGTCTTCATGGGTTTGCACCAATTGAGCTTTTAAACTCTCAATTTCTTTGGCTTGTCGTTGGTTCCCCTCCTTGAGCTGGTTCTTTTCCTCGCGACATCACTCCAGTACACGATGACCAGCCTCAAGCTGGGACTCGGCATACCTTTGAGAATCTCAGGACGCATCCAAATCCTTCTGCAGTTGACCTATGGACTCGCCTACTATGACGTAATCTTTCGTTATAAAGGGAGTCCCAATAATTTTGGCACATTAAAATAATTTTACTCACTGTGTGCTTCTCTGGTGAACTTTTTCACCTCTTCAAGTTTGGCCTTGCTGGCTTGCAAATCAGTTTGTCTCGACTCGAAATCCTTGGACAATTTCTCGTTTTGTTGCCTTAAAACCTGCACAATAACGAAATATTATTTCGACCCTTAAATCTGCCGTCCCGACAAAATTAAGGCTCGAGGGCTACTAGGTTCGGACTTGTGTTCGGCTATCAAAAATTGATCACTTACCTGCAGGTTGGAAGACATTAGTCTGGCTACTTCCTCGAGTCCTGCTCGGGCAGCCGCAAGGTATGCATCCATTGAGTTAAGATCCTTAAACTCTTGCTCGGAAAATGCAGGGTGGCGCAATGATTCTTTTTGCCGCCGGTGATTCATCGCACTTTCAACCTCGGAATTGGTAGCCGGGACCCCCTCGGGATCTTCAGGGAGTTGGTCCGTAGTAGGGACCCCCGCGCTAGCTTCAACATGTGACAAAGACCTCTGTTCACGACGGCTGTCTAGCGCCTTGGCAGCGTCTTCAGATAAAGGTGGTTGTACACGTCTCCTGAGTGTTTCGACAAACGATTATGAGCATTTAAGGTAATTGTGGCAATGATCGAGGTACAAGGATAATATATGTACCTCTTGGTAGAAGGAATGGCTGATGTGTTTTCTGCCATCGTCCGCTGCTCGGGAATCCTGCCTCCGTTTGACGCGGACCCAGCCGGTATAGCCCAGGATGGAGTTCAGCGCATGGACCGACGACCCTTGGGGGTAGGAGCTGGTATATTCGGGATAACGGGAGGCGTGCCCCTTTTCGGGAGGTGGCCTTACTTTTACTCACTACAGAGGAAGGGAGATTTCCGGGGTTATCGGCCAGGAGGGAGACCTTGAGTTTGTCAATGCTCTCTTGGTAAAATACCCTGTCCTCGAAGCCGATTGAAATCTCTGGATCATCGTGAAATCCGGGGTCATCGTTACGAGAATAATTCTCTGCTTGGGGGGTAGGGCAGTTGACTGTCTTGACCCAACTCCTCCATGTCTATTAAGAAAGACAAAAGGTTTTTGATCAGTAAAATCAAACATAAGCATCCGAACTAAGGGAACATAATCAAGCTTACCCATTCGATGGGGTTGTAGGTGGAGAAGCCATCCCTGATGGTCAGGCGGGCAAACTCTTCTTTTTCTCCTTTGAAGAGATCGGCCAGAATAGCCGCCGGCGCTTCCTGATTGTCTGGCCCTTGCCATCTAGAACGGGTGGTGTCGGTTGTCCCATTATAACACCACAGGGGATGCGTCCGCTGTTGGAGCGGCTGGACACACCGGACAATCATTGCGGCCATCACATCGATGATGGTCAACTTGCTGTGAGCTAGCAACCTCACCTTGGCGGTCAGGTGCTTTGCCTCGGAGCTCTCCTCTTGAGAAGGGCTCTATGGCCGCCAGTTGAATCGCTTCTTTAAACGGGCCTCGGTGTATTCGGGCAGATCCCTCTGAACTGGGTCGAATAGGGGGACGTCTTCAATATAAAACCATTCCGAGGACCACTCGTTGGTTTCCTTATTTGGGGTCTCGATAGGATACCCCGTCCAGGCTATGCGCCATACTTCGGCTCCGCCCACTTCCCGGATTGTCATTCCCCTAGTTTGGGGAATGAGACAGAAGTATTTTCTCCATAAATTAAAGTGGGGCTCGCAGTCTAAAAACATCTCGCAAAGGATCACGAAGCCTGAGATATGAAGGATCGAGCCGGGGGTAAGGTTGTGTAGTTGGATCCCATAGAATTCCAGCAGACCCCTCAAGAAGGGGTGGACAGGAAAGCCTAAGCCTCACAGAAGGAAGGAAACGAAGCAAACCCTTTCAGCCTTGCGGGGGGGGGGGGGAGGGGTAGTGAAATCCTCCGCAAAGGCTTCGCCGTTCGCGGAGGTCAGCCTAGCACGGGTGGACGTCAGATCTGAAGTAGGGAGATACCCTTATACCTAGAGATCACGCAACTGAAGAAGGGAACGGAATAGATTGCCAAGTCTCCTGGGAGAGGGTCATGAGGGCGCGAGGAGGAACCTGGGGAACTCGCCATATTTCCACGCACTACTAGGAGAAAGCTTAGTAGTAGCGTTGGATTTCCCCTTAGTAGTAGCGCTGGTGGCAGCGCTATTGCTAAGGCGCTACAGCTAAGTTGTAGCAGTAGCGCTGGAAAACTAGCGCTACTGGTAAGTACGGTTAGCAGTAGCGCTGGAATACAACAAGCGTTGCTGCTAAACCAGCATTGCCGCTAGACACCTACCAACGCTACTGCTAAACCAGCACTGCTAAGATTTAATTCCCCTCTACGTATTTATGCATGCTCTATACGGTAGTTTCATCATATCATAATAAACATACATTATTCTCATCATATCATACACATACAGGAAACTCGTCATACCACCACCATCATCATCATCATTATCCAACACAAATATCATCACACATCTCAAAAATAGTGATACACAAGTCATGTCTCGAATAAATGCAACTGCATGATCATGGCACACCCACAAGTTTCATCATCTCTATCTAAACCATGATGTAGAAGAGAAGAGCGATCAGTATGAGCAAGAGCGCGACTATGTAGTACTTCTTGAGGCACCGGTCTCGCTCCCTCTCTTGCCATAGCATCCACCTCAAGTAACTATTTTCCGCTTCGGCTCTGCTGTCGAACTGTCACAGCCCTAGTTTCTTAATGTTTGCTAATGCATTCATGCATTCATTTAAATTTCAAATGAAATTGAAACGAGGAGTTGATCAAGCCTCACTATTCAAATTTTTGTCAAATAAGCATTATAAAAATTGCTTCAAACAGATCCAAGAAAATGTCCCTGGTGTTCTGATAAAATATTGGCATGATGTGAAAATATCAATCAATATTTTTGGATCACAGAAAGATTTTATATTGGACATTTGAATTAATTCAAACCCTATTTACAATAGATATATATTTTCTATATGGAAAATATATGTCCAATAATTCTGAGAATTAATGTGTGGCATTGGATAAATTCATTTAGTCCACATGACAATTTCCAGGATTTTTACAAACGGCTATATATTTTTATTAAAGCCAAAACAAATGTCAGAAAAGGAAAAGAGAAGAAATAAAAGAAAGAGGCAAACCTGAGCCACTTACCTGGCACGCAGCCCACCTGGAGGCCCAGCCCACCAGGAGCTCCCTGTCATCTTCCTCCTCGGCCAGGAGGACGAGCGCGTGGCCAGTGCACGCCGGCACGCGCCAGGCCACGTCCACCCTGCCCGTCTGCTTCCCCAGCGAGGGGATAAGCCCCTGGTGCCGTCCGGATCGTGCTCTCCCCTCGCCTCCCTCTTCTTCCCTCCTCTGGTGCCCTCTCCCCCGCATGCCCGAAGGCCGCCGCCGCCGCTGCTCGCTGCCGTCGCGGCCACGACCACGCCCTCGCCCAGCCAGCTAGCCCACGAGCTCCGTCGCACTGCGTTGCCCCTCTACACCGACGGAATCGACCTCGGACGGCCTCCATCCTCGCCAATGTCGCCGTTTCCACCGCCGGGCACCAAAGCTCTCCAGCGTTGATTCGCTGCACGCCGGCCTTCCCGAGCTCGTCGACGCCACCAACGGACCCGACGTGAGCTGCTGCATTGTTTCTCTCGCTCCCCTTTCTCTCCCGTGCCACCTAGCCACCCTGGCCAGCCGAGCCGGAGCTCTCTGCCGCCGGGCATGTCACCGCCGTGGCAGCAGCAAGCAAAGCTTGCTCCCGAGCGTGCATCCGCGTTCAGAACCTTCCCACGAAACCGTAGACGGCATCAGCTCCCTTCCCCGTGCCCTCTAGTGCCGAACCCGAGTTTGGCCGAACTCCGACAGCCGCCTAGCTCGTCGCCGGCCTCAATTCCGGCGACCTCGAGCCCCCCTGTTGCCCCTGCTAGATGCAGCGCTTTGCCAGCTCCCCGTAGCCGCAAACCGCACCCGATTTGGAGCCCTGTAGCGCCATTCCAGAGAAGTCCGACAAGCCTCCGCCGTGGTTTTGGTTGCCGCCAGCCCTGCTCCGGTGGGTGCCAACGTGGCCGGCCATTAGGGCTTAATTACCCTGCTAACCCCCCCCCCCCCCAGCCACTGACAGAGGGCCCCACCGTGGGTCAAACCCCTGGTCAGCGCGGGATTAGTCCCTGGGTCACTGACTAGTGGACCCCACTGGTCAGGTTTGACCTGGGACTGGCGCCGTGGACTGCTGACGCAGGCATGATGTCAGGCTGACGCAATAACTGATTTCTGGTTTTATTTAATTCCAGAAAATAGTAAAATCTTTGAAAATTCATAGAAAATAATCTGTAACTCAGATTGAAATAATTTATATATGAAAAATTATCAGAAAAATCCAATGAATCTGATGGTACCATTTTAATGCATGTTAGAGCAAGCTAAATAGGCAAACTTGGAAATTTTGTTCCAAACACAATAGGCCACTTAACATATGGGGTTGATTTTGAACCTTGGGTTCAAACCATCTTCAATTAACATGTTGATAGATGCATTAGCTCAAACCAGCATCATATTGCTATGCCATTATCATGCATCATTGTGAAGCATTTGCCGTGCTTAATTATACCTTGTTTGATCTTGTCGATAGACTTGCGAGACGTAGTTATTGACGACATCGAAGAACAGCTGAGTTCTTCTGATCAACAGGCAAGCAACCCCCCTTGAGCATATTTGATACAATCCTACTCTCTCGCTCTTGCTCTCATTTCAATGCATTAGGACAATACGATTCAACTGCTACTTGTGCTGCGGTAGATGAACCCACTCCTTTGCATGACCTGTCATTGTCACAGTAAATAGGTAAACCAAGCAACCTAGCATACCTGGTAGATGCTTGAGCCATGTTGTGCTATCACCCTGTTATGCTTGCTATGCTTAGAGTTGTGTCAGGTCTGATTCATCTGGGTGATGAACCGGAGTGAAATGATTGTGTCCTGATGATGAGGGTTAAGTGTTGAACCTGTTTTTGTAAAGGTAGCGATGAGAGGCCATGTAGGAGTACATGGTGGGTTGTCTCATTGAGACTGCTCATAGGAATTGAGTTTCGTTTTTGTGTTCCAAGACTAGATACTACCGCACATTGGGTTCCGATAACTCGACCCCTCTCGGTCTATTAACATACTTTGTTCTCAGTCCAGGAGTCGCAGTAGTTCGAAACGTTGATAGGTGTGGCTGGGCCTGCGAAGTGGATGAACGACCCAATCGGGACTGGCTTGGGGCCCTGCTCTCAACGTTTGAGGCCATGTTGGAAACCTCGGCCGGACTTCCATTATGGGTTCCAACTCAGATAAGCGACTACCTAGGACGTGAGTCGTTGTAAGTTAACGTCCGTGGCCGACTCCCTCGCCTGGCTTCCGCTTGAAGGTTTGTGCCTTTTTAATGTGCACATGGCGATAAGTGGCGGGAGCATGTGTGACGAAGTACACCCCTACGGGGTAATCTATCTATTCGAATAGCCGCGTCCACGGATATGGACTACTTGGAGACTTGCATTGTTCATAGACAACCTTAACGGATACTGTAAAATACTCCAGATAAGTGTGAGTGCTATGGATGGCTTCTCATAGGAAGACGAGAGAGGATCCATAGTGGTGTATTGATATGGTGAATATGTGGACTCGTGTGTGCTCTCTCGTAGGGAGACGAGAGGGTAGTGATACATTGGTTACTTTGTCGTAGTCTAGTGATAACCCACAAGTATAGGGGATCAGTTGTAGCCTTTCTCGATAAGTAAGAGTGTCGAACCCAACGAGGAGCTAAAGGTAGAACAAATATTCCCTCAAGTTCTATCGACCACCGATACGACTCTACGCACGCTTAACGTTCGCTTTACCTAGAACAAGTATGAAACTAGAAGTACTTTGTAGGTGTGACGGGATAGGTTTCCAAGATAATAAAGAACACGTAAATAAAATCTAGGGGCTGTTTAGATGAAGAAACAACTAAGTTAGTCTTAGTAGAGAGCTTTTTGTCACAAGAAAGTTATTTGTCCATAGGCAATGGATAACTAGACCGGTAATCATTATTGCAATTTTATATGAGGGAGAGCATAAGCTAACATACTTTCCCTACTTGGATCATATGCACTTATGATTGGAACTCTAGCAAGCATCCGAAACTACTAAAGATCATTAAGGTAAAACCCAACCATAGCATTATAAGGTATCAAGTCCTCTTTATTCCCATATGCAACAACCCACCTACTTGGGTTTATGCTTCTGTCACTCAAGCAACCCACCATAGGAAAATCATGAACACATTGCAACACCCTACAGCGGGGATCCCTCACGCTTGCGCGACACGGAGAGCACCATAGGACAGCACCAATAATAAAACATGCAACTCAAACCAATCATGATCATCAATCAACCCATAGGACAAAACGGATCTACTCAAACATCATAGGATAGCCATACATCATTGGGAAATAGTATATAGTGTTGAGCACCATGTTTAAGTAGAGATTACAGCGGGTAGAAGCGGTGTTACACCGCTGCATAGAGGGGGAGAGAGTTGGTGATGACGGCGGCGAAGTTGTTGGTGTAGATCGCCGTCACGATGATGGCCCCGACGGCATTCCGGTGCCACCGGGAGAGAGGGGGAGAGAGCCCCCCTCCATCTTCTTCTTCCTGGACCTCCCCCCTAGATGGGAGGAGGGTTTCCCCTCTGGTCCTTTGCCTCCATGGCAGCGGAGGGGCGAGAGCCCCTCCGAGATTGGATCTCTCTCTATGTTTCCTTCTGTTTCTGCCTTCCAGATTCTGTCCTTTCACCGTTTCTTATATTCCCGGAGATCCGTAACTCTGATTGGGCTGAAATTTTAACACGATTTTTATCCGGATATTAGCTTTCTTGCGGCGAAAGAAGGGCTCCAACCGCCTTACGGGATGGCCAGAAGCCAGCCTGGCGCGCCCTACCCCCCAGGGCGCGCCCCCTGGCTTCTGGTCCCCTCGGGCACCGCCTTCTATTGATTCCACTTCCCAAAATTCACATATATTCCAAAAAATATCTCCGTAAGTTTTTATCCCGTTTGGACTTCGTTTGATATGGATTTTCTGCGAAACAAAAAAACATGCAACCAACAGGAACTGGCACTGGACACTGGATCAATATGTTAGTCCCAAAAAGTAGTATAAAAAGTTGCCAAAAGTATATGAAACTTGTAGAATATTGGCATGAAACAATCAAAAATTATAGATACGACGGAGACGTATCAGCATCCCCAAGCTTAATTCCTGCTCGTCCTCGAGTAGGTAAATGATAAAAAAGATAATTTTTGATGTGGAATGCTACTTAGCATAATCTTGATCATATAATCTAATCATGGCATGAATATTAAGACACAAGTGATTCAAAGCAATAGTCTATCATTTGACATTAAGACAATAATACTTCAAGCATACTAATAAAGCAATCATGTCTTCTCAAAATATCATGGCTAAAAGAAAGTTATCCCTACAACATCATATAGTCTGGCTATGCTCCATCTTCATCACACAAAGTATTTAATCATGCACAACCCCGGTTTTAGCCAAGCAATTGTTTCATACTCTAGTATTCTCAAACTTTTTCAACTTTCACGCAATACATGAGCGTGAGCCATGGATATAGCACTATAGGTGGAATAGAATATGGTGGTTGTGGAGAAGACAAAAAGAAGGAGATAGTCTCACATCAACTAGGCGTATCAACGGGCTATGGAGATGCGCATCAATAGATATTAATGTGAGTGATTAGGGATTGCCATGCAACGGATGCACTAGAGCTATAAGTGTATGAAAGCTCAAAAGAAACTAAGTGGGTGTGCATCCAACTTGCTTGCTCACGAAGACCTAGGGTAATTTGAGGAAGCCCATCATTGGAATTTGCAAGCCAAGTTCTATAATGAAAAATTCCCACTAGTATATGAAAGTGACAACATAGGAGACTCTCTATATGAAAAACATGGTGCTACTCTGAAGCACAAGTGTGGTAAAGGATAGTAGCATTGCCCCTTCTCTCTTTTCTCTCATTTTTTTGTTTTTGTTTTTTTGGTGGGCTTCTTGGGCCTCTTTTTTTTATATGGGCTTCGCTGGCCTCTTTTATTGTTTGTAAAGTCCGGAGACTCATCCCAACTTATGAGGGAATCATAGCTTCCATCATCCTTTCCTCTCATGGGACAATGCTCTAATAATGATGATCATCACACTTTTATTTACTTACAACTCAAAAATTACTAGAACAAAATATGACTCTATATGAATGCTTCCGGTGGTGTACCGGGATGTGCAATGATCTAGCATAGCAATGACATCAAAAAACGGACAAGCCATGAAAACATCATGCTAGCTATCTTACGATCATGCAAAGCAATATGACAATGATGGTGCGTGTCATAATAAACGAAACGGTGGAAGTTGCATGGCAATATATCTCGGAATGGCTATGGAAATGCCATAATAGGTAGGTATGGTGGCTGTTTTGAGGAAGGATATATGGTGGGTGTAATGCACCGGCGAAAGTTGCGCGGTGCTAGAGAGGCTAGCAATGGTGGAAGGATGAGAGTGCGTATAATCCATGGACTCAACATTAGTCATAAAGAACTCACATACTTATTGCAAAAATCTATTAGCTATCGAAACAAAGTATTAGACGCATGCCCCTAGGGGAGAGGTTGGTAGGAGTTAACAATCGCGCGCCCCCGACCTCCACACAAAGGATGACAATCAATAAATAAATCATGCTCTGACTTCTTCACATAACGGTTCACCATGCGTGCATGCTACGGGAATCACAAACTTTAACACAAATATTTCTACCAATCCACAATTACTCACTAGCATGACTCTAGTATCACCATCTTTATATCGCAAAACTATTGCAAGGAATGAACCATATCATATTCAGTGATCTACAAGTTTTATGTAGGATTTTATGACTAACCATGTGAATGACCAATTCCTGTTAACTCTCTAAATAGATATAAGTGAAGCATGAGAGTTTAATTATTTCTACAAAAGATATGCCCACGCTCTAAAAAATATAAATGAAGCAAAAGAGCATTCTACAAATGGCGGTTTTCTATGTGTAGAGAAACAGGCAATCCAAACTTCAAATGATATAAGTGAAGCACATGAAGCATTCTATAAAGCCATACTCAAAAGATATAAGTGAGGTGCAAAGAGCCTTCTATAAATCAACCAAGGACTTTCTCATACCAGCATGGTGTATTATTAAAAGAAAAATAAAAAGCACACGACGCTCCAAGATTTACGCATGTCATGTGACGAATAAAAATATAGCTCCAAGTAAAATTACCGATGGTTGTTAGAAGAAAGAGGGGATGCCTTCCGGGGCATCCCCAAGCTTAGTTTCTTGGGAGTCCTTGAATATTACCTTGGGGTGCCTCGGGCATCCCCAAGCTTAGTCTCTTTCCACTCCTTATTCCTTCATCCATCGTGATCTCGCCCAAAACTTGAAAACTTCAATCACACAAAACTTAACAAAACCCTCGTGAGACCCGTTAGTAATAATAAAGCAAATTACAACTTTAAGTACTGTTTCCAACCAATTCATATTTTGTTTTTGCATTGTAGCTACTGTAATATAACTTTTCCATGGCTTATACCACCGAGACAATCGATAGTTTCATCAAAACGAGCAAAACAATGCATCAAAAACAGAATCTGTCAAAAACAGGACAGTCTGTAGTAATCTGAACATTCACCATACTTATGTAACTCTAAAAATTCTGAAAAATTAGGACAAAATAAAAAATTTGCATATAAGTACTGTGTAAAAATTTCAGAAACTTTTTACATTCCAGTAATAAATGTAAATTCACGCACTACAGCCAAAGTTTCTGTTTTGCACTGCACACACCAAACAAGCAATCTAATCATCCTAAAGGCAAATCTTGGCACATTATTTTTATAATACAATGGATTATACAAGGGGATAATTATTTTTGTTGAGAAGTTTCTGTAATTAAGATTCACAAGGTTTCCATGGGCATGAACAAAGTTCAAGGCTAGCTCCCACTTTCACAATGCTCGTCCCTCTCACTTTCACTTTTCTTTTTGAAAAAGTTTTAGGTTCCCCTCTCTTTATTTTTTTGTTTTTTGAACTATATAAAAGCACACAACAGAATAAAATGACTCTCTAAAACTTCCGGGTTGTCTCCCTGGCAGCGATTTCTTTAAAGCCATTAAGCTAGGCATAAAGTGCTCAAGTAATGGATCCACCCGGATCCCAAGGTATATCAAAGCCAATTTTAATTAACAATGATTTGTAATTTAGTAGTGAGCACAAAGTAACATATATCATGCAACAACGAAGTCTAACTCTCTTCCTATGCATCGGCATGTCATAAAAGAACAATTCATGCAGACAAAGTAAAGGCCGATACATAGCATAAGCAGTTTCTTGCAATTCTATTGTGTTAGAAACATAGAGAGGTGGAGATGTAGTTCCTATCTCATAATAATTGCAAGTAGGAGCAGCAAGCACATGCATATTATATTTATCAAAATCATCATGTGTAATAGTAGAAGGCAACCCATCAATGTAATCCCTAATAAGAGCAAACTTCTCCGATATAGTGTAGTTGGGAGAATTCAAAAAGATAATAGGACTATCATGTGTGGGTGCAATAGCAACAATTTCATGTTTAACATAAGGAACTATAGCAAGTTCATCTCCATTAGCATCATTCATATTGGCATCATGGCCACAAGCATAGCAAGCATCAAGTTCATCAAAAAGGGATATTTCAAACGAATCCAAGGGATCATAGCAATTATCATAGCATTCATCCTTCGGTAAGAACGAAGGGAAATGAAACAATGTATGAGTTTAAGAGTTACTCTCATTAGAAGATGGACACGGGTAGCTAGTCCGCTCTTCCTCCTTTTGTTCTTCGCTCTCCTCGTCATCTTTTTCATCAAATGAGCTCACAGTGTCATCATTTTCTTCTTCCATAGTTTCCTGCAAAATATTAGTCTCCTCTTGGACAGCGGAGGAATCCTCAAAATATGGCTTAACATAAGAATTAGAAGCATAGTTTTCATAGCAATATTTAAGTATGGCAAAACTTTCAGATTTGTAAAGAGTAGCATCATACATTTCAATCAAAGAAGCAATTTCATAGGCACCCTTAAAAAGCAACAAATTCTTCAATTTGCTTAATATCATAGTAATTATAAACACCCTTGGCATAAGAAGATACGATTCCATTATCCTTAAACTCACATTCATAGGGAAGGTGTTTTTTAGGGTCTTCAGAACAACAAGTAAAATCATAAATTTCACATAAATTCCAAGCATAGCATTGCAAAGTATTAATATGATGCCATAAAAGTTTCCCTTTTTTAGATAAGAGGTGTCACACATAATAAGCATGCTCATTTAATGATTTTCCCTCAACTAAGCTAGTTGGGGTTTCAGCACGAGCACAAACAGATCGAAGATGATCCAAATAATATCCTTCGGTAGTACGGAACACTAGTGGTTCCTCAACTTTTGGAGCAGCAAGTACATCTAATTTTTTTGGTATTTTGCGTTTCCTACCCATATCTAAAGATAGAAAACAACTAAGAACAGCAAATAAAATCTACTTAGTGATAAAGCAAACAAGCACACACGAGAATATTCACCCCACGCTATTGCTCCCCGGCAACAGCGCCAGAAAAAGGTCTTGATAACCCACAAGTATAGGGGATCAGTTGTAACCTTTCTCGATAAGTAAGAGTGTTGAACCCAACGAGGAGCTAAAGGTAGAACAAATATTCCCTCAAGTTCTATCGACCACCGATACGACTCTACGCACGCTTAACGTTCGCTTTACCTAGAACAAGTATGAAACTAGAAGTACTTTGTAGGTGTGACGGGATAGGTTTGCAAGATAATAAAGAACACGTAAATAAAATCTAGGGGCTGTTTAGATGAAGAAACAACTAAGTTAGTCTTAGTAGAGAGCTTTTTGTCACAAGAAAGTTATTTGTCCCTAGGCAATCGATAACTAGACCGGTAATCATTATTGCAATTTTATATGAGGGAGAGGCATAAGCTAACATACTTTCTCTACTAGGATCATATGCACTTATGATTGGAACTCTAGCAAGCATCCGCAACTACTAAAGATCATTAAGGTAAAACCCAACCATAGCATTATAAGGTATCAAGTCCTCTTTATTCCCATATGCAACAACCCACCTACTCGGGTTTATGCTTCTGTCACTCAAGCAACCCACCATAGGCAAATCATGAACACATTGCAACACCCTACAGCGGGGATCCCTCACGCTTGTGCGACACGGAGAGCACCATAGGACAGCACCAATAATAAAACATGCAACTCAAACCAATCATGATCATCAATCAACCCATAGGACAAAACGGATCTACTCAAACATCATAGGATAGCCATACATCATTGGGAAATAATATATAGCGTTGAGCACCATGTTTAAGTAGAGATTACAGCGGGGAGAAGGGGTGTTACACCGCTGCATAGAGGGGGAGAGAGTTGGTGATGACAGCGGCGAAGTTGTTGGTGTAGATCGCCGTCACGATGATGGCCCCGGCGGCATTCCGGTGACACCGGGAGAGAGGGGGAGAGAGCCCCCCTCCTTCTTCTTCTTCCTTGACCTCCCCCCTAGATGGGAGGAGGGTTTCCCCTCTGGTCCTTGGCCTCCATGGCAGCGGAGGGGCGAGAGCCCCTCCGAGATTGGATCTCTCTCTCTGTTTCCTTCTGTTTGTGCCTTCCAGATTCTGGCCTTTCACCATTTCTTATATTCCCAGAGATCCGTAACTCCTATTGAGCTGTAATTTTAACATGATTTTAATCCGGATATTAGCTTTCTTGCGACGAAAGAAGGGCACCAACGGCCTTACGGGGTGGCCACAAGCCAGCCTGGCGCGCCCTACCCCCAGGGCGCGCCCCCCTCGCTTGTGGGCCCCTCGGGCACTGCCTTCTGTTGATTCCACTTCCCAAAATTCACATATATTCCAAAAAAATCTCCGTAAGTTTTTAACCCGTTTGAACTTCGTTTGATATGGACTTTCTGTGAAACAAAAAACATGCAACAAACAGGAACTGGCACTGGGCACTGGATCAATATGTTAGTCCCAAAAAGTAGTATAAAAAGTTGCCAAAAGTATATGAAAGTTGTAGAATATTGGCATGAAACAATCAAAAATTATAGATACGACGGAGACGTATCATCTAGTTTAGCAAAAGGTTAAAGCTGGCATTCTGCAGTAAACCCCACAATCCCGTTCATTGATACATGATGCATATTACATAGTCCTGATGTAAGACTTGCTGAGTACCTTCGTACTCACTGTTGCTTATTTACATTTTTGCAGAGATAGACGTTGTTCACTTTATGTTTCTTCTGACGATGACATCGACGGAATAACTTAGTAACCCAGACAGGAGTCTGGCTCCTTTGGTATGGTCATTGTACCTTTTCAGGCTCTTCCAGCCGCTTTTAGTTGATGTCTGTACCCAGACATGTAACTTCCGCTTGTTGTTTGTATGTTCTGAATGTTGGGTCATGTGAACCACCCTGTTTGTAACATTATACTATGTTGGCTCTTCGAAGCCTTCTAAATAAATGTTATGTTGTAGAGTTTTGTTGTGATGCCACGTTGTATCTACACATATCGTGCATATTGCGTGTATGTTTGAAATGCATTGGTATGTGTGGGATTCGACACCTAGCTGGATACCTTTGGTAGCCTGCTTTACGGGGAAATGCCTCTTTGTGCTTCCACCAAGCCTTGGTAGCTTGCTACTGCTCCGGACACATTGATTGACCGGCGTGTATCCTTCTTGCTGCTGTGTCTGTCCCTTCGGGGAAATGTCTCGCAGTGTAATGGAGTCCATGTAGCCTCCTATGGCTCGTCTACGCGCAGTTGATGACATTTATGTCCCACGGCATAATGGAGTCCCTGTAGCTTGCTATGACTCGTCTACACACTCTGATGACCGACACCTGCATTGTTGGGTTACGTATGCCTGTCCCTGTACGGTTGTGCCACTTGGGTCTATAACTAGTTATGTCGACACGGGTTCTTGACGTGTGAATGCTAGCAACATGTTCATATCCATGAGCCAAAAGGCGCAAACGGTCCCGGCCAAGGTAAGGTGGCAGCCGTGGGTTACCGTGCGTGAGGCCGCAAAGTGGTGTGACATGTTACAGGCTGGATTCATATGGCTTAGGATCGGGGTCCCGACAGCGTTGGTATCAGAGCCAAACTGTCTGTAGGTTTACGAAGCCAAACTGGTCGATGTTGAGTCTAGAAATGCTTTAGTTATATAAGGGAATTGATTGTGGAAGTGAACGTAAGGCTCTTTTTACTCCTTTCCTTGTGTCACTCTATTCTGAGTCACCCTCTTCCTTTCTATGGGGATTAAGGACAAGGTTTCTTATCTATCTGCTAGGATGACGAGTTACTGGACCACAGACTGATAGAATGGTTGTTTGTGTCAAGTATGTCCCATCAGAGTTGTGAGAAGTGATGCCTATGTTCTCACTGTGCCTTGAAACCATGATGTTGAGCTGTTATGCTGCCCAAATCTTGTGCAGGTTGCCTCATATTTCATGCCTGTACAACCGTTATGCTGTCCGAGTTCTTCTAGGTTTAGGTATGTGCCAGTTGAGGGAGTCCTGGTTTAAGGGGTCCTCGGATAGCCGACCTATATCTCATGGGCCGGACTATACGGGCCACTTGGTGAGCATTAGAAGATCAGGGGCCCGGTCGCCAAGGTGGAAGATTGAAGGAACCATGGCGTGTTCTCCAAGATATCGATAGTAGATAGGCATGTTTTTTCCCTTTGATGTGCAACCGACTATATGTAAACCCTAGGTACCTCCGGCGTCTATATAAGCCAGAGGGTTTTAGGTTGTAGAACAACAGAACTCATCTAGGGTTTTAGTCATACGATCTCGTGGTAGATCAACTCTATAATCCTCATATCATCAATATAATCAAGTAGGACGTAGGTTATTACCTCCATAGGAGAGCCCGAACCTAGGAAAAAACCTTGTCCCCTTCGTCTCTTGTTACCATCGATCCAAGTCTCACAGCTCGGGACCCCCTACCCGAGATCCGCCGGTTTTGACACCGACATTGGTGCTTTCATTGAGAGTTCCGCTGTGATAGCCAGAAGGAATCGATGGCTCGCTTTGTCACGAACAGCGAGATAGATGCCTGGGGGACTATCGCCCCGGATCAGATCTTCGCGAGCGACGACATCTCGTCGCGCGCTTACCCGATCGGCCACCCATGACAGATCGGAAGCTTTCCCCCCGACCAAGGGATCAGGTTTGGAACCCTAGAGTTCACAGTTGATTCCCGGGGAGAACTTGTACTGATGGAATCCTTGACCCCTATGGAGAAGCCCGCAAATCCCAACTCCTCGGCGCCGGAGACGTCGGGCCTCGTCTCCGGAGATGAAGTTGCTATCTCCGGACCGTCTGGACCACCCGGTCCGGTCGTTTCGACCGAATCTACCATGATTGAACAGAATCCGAGACCGCTCTCGCGCGACTCTGGAACTGCGACGCCGCATACCGACCCCACTTGCTTCAGCGACACGCATCCCACCATCGCCTCGTTTCTCAACGAGTTATTTGATCGGATGGAGACTATGCGAATGGCCGATGACGAGATCCCGGTCTATGACCGGCTCGGGCTTAAACCCGACGGTAGGGAGATTCACATCCCCACGGTCACCCATCTTGTCGCCACCGTCGAGTGTCCGGCCGTCGAGTGTCCGGCTGGGGGCTCGACCTCCCAGCTACCAGAATTAAAAACGGTTTATACTCCAATCTCCGATCACCGAAACCTTGCTTGCGACCCAGACTCTGGCGTTCGCTCCGGAAACAGTCCGGTATCGGTCACTGATCTATCATACAGTTCGGAATCCGCGATTCCGAACTCCCACCGTGGTGTGGAGTCAAACCTTCTCCCACCCACCTCCCAAGCCGATGACTCGAACGTCGCATCAGAGCCCAAGACTTCGGACTTACCGGACATTGTACATTTATCAGGGGAGTCGGTTCATCATTACCGGGCCAGACTACTACTCACCCGAAACAAAGTACGGGGCCTTAGTGATCAAGAGGTAATGGCAACCTTCAAACGTAACTGCCACGACAAAGGGATTCTCAATGCCCTGGCGTGGCGGCACATTAGTGACTTTACCGAGCTGTCCATTTTGGTACAGAAGTATTGTGCCATGGAAAGTGCTTGGCAAGCCGAGCGGCTATTTTCGGAGCCAACCTTTACCGAATACCCTAGAGGAGATCGGCAAAAGAGGATACCTCCGAACCGGCCAGCCAAACTTGAGCCCGCCAAGAAAAGGAATAGGCCCCTTTCAGGGGTCAGTACTGTCCTGGATGGACTACTGGATAAACCTTGCCCTATACACTCCGTATTGCTGAACACAACTCCGACTCACAGCCTTAGAGCTTGCTGGGTCGTCAGGCAGATCGCAAAAAGCGGTGAATCCATTCTTGGGGCACCACCGCCGAACAGGCGCTCAACAGCGCCATCAGAATATAACGCCGAAGTCCTGACGATCTACGAAACGTTCCCTTCGAGGAACAGGAGGAAAAGAGCTCTTAAAGAACTCGAACAGGTATATCACGTGGCAGCAACAAGTGCATGGGCAGACATACCCATTACCTTCGGAGATGCTGACCGACCAGCCATTCTTCCCGATCATTCACTGGCCGCACTAGTCCTGAACCCCATCATTGATGGCTTCAGGTTACACAAGGTGCTAATGGACGACGACAGTGGTTTAAACCTAATCTACGAGGATACTCTGGAAAAAATGCAGTTCGACCGATCTCGCATCGAACATAGCAACACAACTTTCCGGGGAATAATCCCGGGGAAGGAGGCGCGCTATTCAGGATGTATCACCCTAGACGTAGTGTTCGGCACACCCAACAACTACCGATCTGAAGAACTTCTCTTCCACATCGTGCCCTTCCCCAGTGGCTACCACGCCCTATTAGGACGTGACGCCTTCGCAAAATTCCAGGCTATACCACATTACGGGTATATGAAACTTAAGATGCCAGTACCAAACGGACTAATCACGACAGCTAGTGATCCGAATATAGCCCTACGGGCCAAAAACAAAACAGCGGCGCTTGCCCTCGAGGCTCTAGCTGCGACCTTTGCTGCAGAGGAGCTGACCGCACTTTGGTCAACTGTAGACAAAGACGATGTGATCCTCAGCAAGAGGCCCAAATCCACGTCCTTTAAGCCGGCAAAGGAAATCGTTAAATTTCAGGTACACCCGACGGACCCAAACAAGACAGCGTCCATCGGTGCTCAACTCGATCCCGTAGTGACAAAGCGCTACGAGCATTCTTACGAGAAAACTGGGACATCTTCGCCTGGCATCCTTCCGATATCCCCGGCATCCCACGGCGGCTGGCAGAACATAGTTTGAACATCCTCGCAGGCTTTAAGCCTGTCAAACAGACTCTACGCCACTTTTCCGAGCCCAAACGACAAGCTATGGGTGAGGAATTAGCTAAATTGCTAGTGGCCGGATTCATTCGGGACATTAAGCACCCCGAATGGCTGGCAAACCTGGTGATGGTACCAAAGAAAGATAAATCCTGGCGGCTGTGCGTCGACTTTAAAGACCTTAACAAGGCCTGCCTAAGGATCCTTTCCCACTACCACGCATAGACCAGATTATTGACGCCACAGCCGGACACGACTCTTTGTGTTTCCTCGATGCTTATTCCGGATACCATCAGATTAAAATGAAGAAATCCGATCAAGCGGCAACAACATTCATCACCCCTTACATGCCATTTTGCTTTAACACAATGCCTTTCGGGCTAAAGAACACTGGGGCTACATACCAGTGCATGATCCAGACCTGCCTCGAAAAACAGGTTGGTAAAACAGTCGAGCCGTACATGGACGATGTGGTCATTAAAACCAAACACGTCAGCCATTTGATCGACGATTTAAGGCAAACCTTTTCCAGCCTACGCAAATACGATATTCGGCTCAATCCGGAGAAGTGTGTATTCGGAGTTCCCGCTGGTAAATTGCTCGGATTCATCGTTTCCCATAGAGGAATAGAAGCGAATCCGGCCAAAATCCGTGCCTTATCAGAACTTGCAGTTCTCACAGAGCTAAAGCATGTCCAAAGGTTGGCGGGTTGCGTGGCGGCGTTAAGTCGCTTTATCTCCCGCCTCGGTGAAAAAGCTTTACCGCTGTATAAGTTGCTGAAACGGACCAAGAATTTTGAATGGACCGACGAAGCAAAGGCCGCGTTAGAAGAAATTAAGACACTCCTGGCAAGTAACCCCATACTCACAGCACCAGGCGCGAGTGAGCCCATGTTATTATACATATCGGCCACCAACCAAGTCGTTAGCGCGGTGCTCGTCGTCGAACGAGAGGAGGAGGGACACAAATTCAGGATACAGAAGCCGGTCTATTACGTGTCAGAAGTACTAACGCAATGCAAGTCCAGATACCCGCACTACCAGAAGATAGCCTATACAGTATTTGTGGCATCACGGAAACTAAGACACTACTTCCAAGAGTGTTTGGTCACAGTGGCATCCGAAGTACCCCTAAATGATATAATCAATAACAGGGACGCCACCGGCCGCAGAGCCAAATGGGCCATTGAGCTCCTTCCTTTTGAGATTACCTACAAACCACGCCGAGCTATTAAATCTCAGGTGTTGGCAGATTTCCTCGCCGAATGGACAGAAGCCGAGCTCCCCTGGGAATATAGTACATACTCCCATTGGACGATGTACTTCGATGGATCCAAAACTCTGGCCGGACTGGGGGCTGGAGTTGTTCTCATATCCCCCACAGGTGACAACATTCGATACGTGTTGTAGATCATGTATGCCGACTCCAACAATGCAGCCAAATACGAAGCCCTCTTGCACGGTCTTCGGATGGCAGCCTCCATGGGCATACAGCGGCTGGAGGTACGGGGAGATTCCAATCTGGCCATCTCTCAAGTCAACGGTGAGTTCGATGCCAAGAATCCAAAGATGGCGGCATATAGAAACGCTGTCCTCAAGATATCCGCACGGTTCGAGGGGCTGGAATTTCACCACGTCGCCAGAGACGACAACCAAGCTGCCGATATACTGGCTCGCATAGGAGCCAAACGCAACCCTGTCCCACCAAACACTTTCTTGGAATGGCTCTTCAAGCCATCCGTGGATTGGTAGGACCATCAAAGAGGCATCGATCTCACCAGTGCAGACGAGGTTGTTCGCCCTATAAACGAACTAGACGATCAAATTATCGGTGGCTCCGTAATGGATGAAACGCCCTCGGCTCACGAGGTCATGGCAGTAATCGCGCCATGGACCGAGCCCTTCCTCGCCTACCTTCTTCGCAAAGAACTCCCCGACGATCAGACGGAGGCGCGGCGCATAGTTCGGCGTTCCAAAGCCTTCAAGGTACACGAAGGTGAGTTGTACAAGAAGAGCACCACTGGAATACTACAGCGGTGCATATCTGAGGAAGAAGGGCGGCAGCTCTTAGCCGAAGTCCACGCAGTGATGGGCGGTCATCACGCCGCAGCAAGAGCCTTAGTAAGTAAGGCCTTCCGGGCCGGGTTCTTTTGGCCCATAGCTCGGGCGGACGCCCAGTCACTTGTCAAATATTGCGTGGGGTGTCAACTCTTTGCAAATCAGAGTCACATGCCCCCAACAGCTCTTCGGACTATTCCGATCACCTGGCCCTTCGCGGTCTGGGGGCTGGACATGGTCGGACCACTTAAAGGGGGGACCAAGAAGAATAAATACTTACTGGTCATGGTCGACAAGTTCACCAAATGGATAGAGGCAAAACCTGTCAAATCAGCCAAATCCGGACCAGTGATCGACTTTATATCCGGCGTGGTACACCATTACGGTGTCCCGCACAGTATAATAGCAGACAATGGATCCAATTTCACGGCCCAAGAGGTCAAATACTGGTGCGCAAAGATGGGCCTCAAGCTCTATTACGCATCGGTTTATCACCCGCAGACTAATGGACAAGTCGAACGGGCAAACGGCCTCATAATGAGCGGCATTAAGCCACGTTTGGTCCGGTCTCTGCAAGAGTCCGATTGCCTTTGGGTAGAGGAGCTCGACACCATTCTATGGGGCTTGCGCACCACCCCGAATAGATCAACGGGATACACACCGTTCTTCATGGTCTATGGGGCCGAAGCGGTCCTTCCTTGTGATATTATTCACGATGCACCAAAGGTGCGCATGTACGAGGATAGAGAGGCCGAATTAGATCGGTAGGACGACTTGGACGCCTTGGAAGAAGAGCGTGACATAGCTCGGGCCCATTCTACCTTTTATCAACAGCAGGCCCGGCGTTACCAAAGCAGGGAGGTCAGGGCACAAGCATACAACGTGGGCGAACTAGTCTTACGGCTCCCGGAGAAGCAGAAGCATAAACTCAAGCCCAAATGGGAAGGCCCCTTCATCATCGACGAGTTACTCACAGGAGGGGCTTACCGTCTTCGGAACCCGCGGGACAACCACCTTGAACCAAATCGATGGAACGCAGCTCGTCTTCGGCGCTTCTACGGCTAGACCGGTGTTGTCACACTTTTTACCCTTCTCTTTTCTTTCTTTTCTTTGTTATTTATTCTCCCTCCCACCTTGATTTTTGGCAGGTTCGAATTCTTTTACTCCCCAACTCTATGTTCGGTTCGACCGATCTTGTACTAATGATTTTCGGCCTACACCTTTAAGTGTTAAATCCGAACACACTACCCGGGGGCTTCTTTTCCGAAGCCAATGCTTTTATGTTATAAGCACTTATGCACATTTATTGTGTACGCATACTTTCCTTGTCGTTTTTACGCCATCTTATGCATCAATTCGAACTAAGAATTTGCCAAGATGGGTTGCCTTGCTCCTGTGCTTACCCTCTACGTTCCCGATTGTTCGGCTAGAGGGTAAAGGGAGCACCTCTGCGATTGTTACGACCGGGTCATCCGGATACGTACCTCAGACGGGTGAAGCCAAAAGCTAGCTATCTTCAATAGACAATTGATCAGCTACGACGGATTCAACTATGGTCATCATGACCATTATTCGGGCTTCTTCCCTCACACAAGCCCTTGGCCGCATACTAACAGTATACGACCTTTTTCCTACGATTTACGTAGAACCCTAAAGAAAGGTATCGATAGGGGTACTATTTTCTTCGGAAGATGTTTCTTATGCTAAGCACTAATATAACATATCTCCCTGTGTGCTTTCTATCTGTTCGCACCACATGGCCAGATTGCCTGGTTCCCCGAACATAATTCCCTCTCCTAGGGTGATAGTTTACAAGGAACACTCCCAAGCTCTTAGTGCGGGAGGCTGAAGCCGATGGCCGGTTAAGACAAAGTTTACAACACAGACGGAGCAACCCTTCGATTACTAAGTACATAGCTACATATGATCATACATCTGGCTGCTGATCGAGATTGTCGATTATGGTGTCCAGGGAGCAATCTTCTTGTGAGAGACGGGCGACAGGCATCACCTGGTCGTAAACCAGGTGGAGCGGCACTTCTTGTCCATCTGACCCTACTGGCTTAACCTGAGCCATACGCTCGGGGTCAAGTCCGGTATAGCGGGTCTTGATCATCGCCCACGCCTCTCGTGCTCCCTCCCGACAAGCCAATGTCTTCCACAGATCGAACCTAGCTCGGGCTCCATTGAAGCGATCGATTAGTTCGGTCATCCCCTCCGGAGGTTGCTCGGCAGGCCACAGTGCCTTCACCATGCTCTTCATGGCCTTCCGAGCCCGCTCCTGAAGGGCGGAGAGCTCCTTCAGCAGATTCCCCTGATAGGATCCGATTTCCTCTTCGGGTCGCCCGGACAATAGACCTGCACATGAGTCACGGCATGCGTATTACAGCTCACTCATAAGAGATACCTTCTGATGTCAGAATCACACTTACCGAACATGCCTCTCTGTAAATTCTGGTTTTCTCCTTGGGCCTGGGCCAATTGAGCCTTTAAGCTCTCAATCTGTTCGGCTTGCTGTCTGTTCTCCTCCTTCAGGCGGTTCTTCTCTTCAAGATGCCGTTGTAAAACGCGATAGCCAATTTCCTGCTGGGACTCGGCATATTGCTGAGATTCTCGGGCTACATCCAAATCTTTTTGTAAGTGCCCTATTGATTCATCTGCTACATGGTACCCTTGCGCAAGCATGGGGATATACTAAAGATCAGCAGAATGTATATACTCACCGTGTGCCTCCCGGGTAAAGCTCTTCACTTGCTCCAATTCGGCCTTAACAGATTCGACCTGTGTTCGGCTGGCTTCCAGTTCCTTGGCCAGCTGCTCGCATTGTTGCTTAGAGGCCTGCATTACCAACAAATTATTACAGGGATCCTTAATTCGGTCGTACCGACCAATTTAAGGCTCGGGGGCTACTGAGTCTACACGAGTGTTCGGACTTCAATAATCGATTACTTACCTGCAGGCTGGACGATATCAATTTCACAGCCTCCCCGAATCCAGCTCGGGCGGCTCCGAGGTGTGCGTCCGCCGTGCGCAGAGCACCGAACTCTTGTTCGGAAAAGGCCGGATGACGCAGGGCTTCTCGTCGCCGCCGATGATGCATAGCGCTCCCAACCTCTGATTTAGTGATAGATATAGCATCACCAGAATCGGCTGGGATGGGATTGACGGTGGGGGCTCCAGCAGCAGGATCAGCATGGGCGGAAGGCCTGGAATCATGAGCACCGCCGGACGTCCTGGCGACGTCCTCGGCGGGTGACGGCCGAACCCTTTGCCTGAATATTTTGACAAAAGGGGTCTCTTGTTAGACCTTCTCAAATCATGGTACCAAACCAAGCGATCGAGCGAAATACCTTGGGGATGAACTCGCAGGCACACTCGCCCCCGCGACCGGCTCATTTGCCGGATCCTTGTTGCTTTTCAATCCAGGCGCTGCCACCACTGCCGGTGTATGTCGCGCGGATCTGCGGCGTTTGGGTGTAGTAGTCGGCGCGTTGGGGCCAGTGGAGGACACTTGTCTCTTGCGGGATGTCTTCTTCTTCTTGCTTGTCACAGGAGAAGGGAAGGATCCAGGGTAATCGGCAATAATGGCCACCTTGGAGCCGTCAAGGCCCTCTTGGTAGAAAACCCCGTCTTCGAGTTCGATTGACAGGTCTGGGTCTTCATGATAGCCCGGATCATCATCACGGGAATAGTCCTCGGGCTGAGGGGCCGGACAGTTGACTGTCTCGATAAAGCCTCTCCATTCCTGTTTACATAAAGATAAAAGGCTTCGGTCAAGAAGGGACAAATTGAGAACCTGAATTGTGGTCACGGGATTGAAAGGCTCACCCATTCGATGGGATTATGGCTTGAGTATCCCTCCTTGGTCGATCGCTGAATGAAATCTTCTTGCTCCCCTTTGTATAGGTCGGCAAGTGCGGCGGACAATGCCGTTTGATCGGCAGGACCCAGTCTTCGGGAGCGAGTAGTGTCGCTTGTCCCGTTGTAACGCCACAAAGGGTGTATCCTCTGTTGGAGGGGTTGGACGCACAGGGTAATGA
Source organism: Elymus sibiricus (assembly GCA_039707655.1). Lineage (NCBI taxonomy): Eukaryota > Viridiplantae > Streptophyta > Magnoliopsida > Poales > Poaceae > Elymus > Elymus sibiricus. The sequence goes on from CM077667.1 coordinate 177,524,066, forward strand.
CAGTGGCCATGACATCTATCATGGTCAGCTTATGATGGGCCAGTATCCTCACGCGGGCTGCTAAGCGCTGTACCTCTACGCCGTCCTCTTGGGACAAGCTCTTCGGGCGCCAGTTGTAACTTTTCTTCAAAGGGGCATCGGAGTATTCGGGCAGACCCTTCCGAGCTGGATCGAATAAAGGGACGTCCTCAATATAAAACCATTCCGAAGTCCATAATTCGGATTCCTTCGGTGTCCCGACGGGGTATCCCATCCCCGCTATGCGGCATACTTCGGCTCCGCCGACCTCAAAGATTGTCTTGTCTCGAGTGTGAGGGACGAGGCAAAAGTATTTCCTCCACAACTCGAAGTGCGCCTCGCAGCCTAGGAACATCTTGCAAAGGGCGACGAAACCCGAGATGTGCAGAATAGACCCTGGAGTGAGGTGGTGGAGCTGGATCCCATAAAACACCAGTAATCCTCTTAGGAATGGATGAATGGGAAACCCGAGGCCTCGCAGGAGGAATGGCACAAAACACACATTCTCCCCATTATGTGGACGGGGGAAATTCTCCGCGAGGGCCTCGCCGTTGAATGACGTCAAACCGGCGCGGACGGCTGTCAGATCCGAGGAAGGAAGGTACCCTTGGGTCTCGAGGTTGCGGAGTCGAAGAAGCGACATGGAGCAGCTGGTCCAGTCCCCGGGACGGGATCCGTAAGGATCCGAGGAGGAGCTGGGGGCGCTCGCCATCTTTGGTGGAGACCTTTCGCTGGAGGTTTTTTCCGGTGGAAAAGAAGAAGATGTGGCTTGGACCACGACTCAGCTTGTTTAAATGGGTGGTGCCTCATTTGTGTTAGGTGTAGTTTTGTAAAAAGTTATTGAACCGCCCGTCTCCCCACGATGCGCAAAGTCCAAAAAACACTATTACTGTGGACCTGGCAATCCCGCGACGTTTGGGATTTCGCCGATGATAGGACGGTTGCCGAACAAGAAGGATGGAGGGACTCGCCTCGCAAGCCGAAGACATGCGAGATTGTCCGAATATGCCTCGGCGTTGGAGGCTAGTCCGGGGGCTACTGAGGGAGTCCTGGTTTAAGGGGTCCTCGGATAGCCGACCTATATCTCATGGGCCGGACTATACGGGCCACTGGGTGAGCATTAGAAGATCAGGGGCCCAGTCGCCAAGGTGGAAGATTGAAGGAACCATGGTGTGTTCTCCAAGATATCGACAGTAGCTAGGCATGTTTTTTCCCTTTGATGTGCAACCGACTATATGTAAACCCTAGGTACCCCCAGCGTCTATATAAGCCGGAGGGTTTTAGGTTGTAGACCAACAGAACTCATCTAGGGTTTTAGTCATACGATCTCATGGTAGATCAACTCTGTAATCCTCATATCATCAATATAATCAAGCAGGACATAGGGTATTACCTCCATAGGAGGGCCCGAACCTGGGTAAAACCTTGTCCCCTTCATCTCTTGTTACCATCGATCCAAGTCTCACAGCTCGGGACCCCCTACCCGAGATCCGCCGGTTTTGACACCGACACCGGTGATCTTCCTTGTTCTGAACCCTAGTTGTTTCCTTCAGGATGCCGCCAGTTAACCGGAGGTCTGCTAGTCGTGGTCTGAATCATGGAGATGGTAGGGATGATGAAGATCCTCCCAGCCCGCCTCTGTTGGCAGAGCTTATGCTAGAAGTTGAGAGGAACAAGCGTGCCACCAACCGTCTGTTGGAGCACATCGAGCAGAATATAGCCCATCGTCGCAATGAGCTAGTATCCATCAGATATTTCATCAAGTTGCAACTGCCCACCTTCCATCATTCCATTGAGCCGCTGGATGCAGATGATTGGCTCCGAAGTATCAGCAACAAGATGCGTTATGCAAACGTGGCTGAAGGAGACAAGGTCACCTATGCCGCATATCACCTTGATGGTTCCGCCAGCCTATGGTGGGAGAACTTCGAGGCCATGCGACCTACAGGACAAGCTACTTCCTGGAAGGAATTCTGTGAGGCTTTCTGAGAGCATCATATTTCCCAGGCCCTGATAGATCGTAAGCAAGAGGAGTTCTACGATCTGACCCAAGGCAAGATGGATGTGGACGCCTATAGTCGTGAGTATGAACGCCTTGCGCGTTATGCCCCAGAAAAAGTATCCACAGATGCCAAGAAGAAAGCAAGGTTCAGGAAAGGTCTCGACCCAGAGCTACGTTGTGACCTCAATTTGCATGAGTTCGGTACCTTCCAGGTTCTTGTGAACAAAGCCATCCAAGCAGAAACTGGTAGGATGACCTATGAGGAATCTCGCAAGCGCAACGGTGATTTTGGGTCATCTTCAGTGTCTATATCCCAGAGGCGTAGATTATGGATCCCGAACACCGCTCTCCCTTCGGGATATGTACCGAGGCCATCCTATGTGGCGCCTCGTCTGCCAATGCAATGTGTTCCCCCGAAGAACCTCATCAAGCAGATGATCAACCCATATCCTTGTCCCGTTCATGGAGCATGCTTCAAGTGCAGTCAGCCTGGACACTATTCAAAGAATTGCCCTTCGCGAGCAAATGTTCCATCCTCCTCAAGCAATGTTGCCGGTCGTGGCAATCCCCCAATCAAGAAGTTTAATGCCAGGTCAGTTGTTTATACTCGTGGATGTGTGAACCATGTAACTACAGAAGAAGCTCAGGATGATGATGACGTCGTGCTTAAGATGCTTCTTGTCAATTCTCATCCAGCTTTAGTTCTGTTTGACTCAGGAGCATCCCACTTCTTCATCTCTGAACGTTATGCTTCTTCGCATAACATTGCTTTCGAAGATATGCCCTCTCCTCTAGAGATTCAAACTCCAGGGTCTCGATGGCAAACTAATGCAGTAAGCCATGGGAACCAAATCCTTGTCGATGGTTTAGTATTCCTTGCCTCGCTGAAAGCTCTTAAGTCTTCGGACATCAATATCATTTTGGGGATGGATTGGATGACAGCTCATCATGCCAAAATTGATTGTTTCACTAGGTCTGTTCAGCTTACCCATCCTTCTGGCCAGATAGTCAATATCCAAACCCATATTCCAGAAGGCCGGATATATTCTCTCAATGCCAACCCTCTTCCAGACCTGGAAACCATCCCGGTAGTCCGTGACTTCCCGGATGTTTTTCCAGACGAACTGCCAGGTGTTCCACCTCACAGAGAAGTAGAGTTTGTCATAGACCTTGTTCTAGGTACTGCCCCAATTGCTAGGAGACCATATAAGATGTCACCTCAAGAATTAGCTGAGCTTAAAATCGAACTCGATGAATCTTTGAAGAAAGGTTTCATCCGTCCTAGTTCTTCTCCATGGGCTTGTCCTGTCCTCTTTGTCAAGAAGAAGGATGGTATGGGCCGGATGGTTGTCGATTATCGACCGGTTAATCTGGTCATGATAAAGAACAAATATCCGCTCCCCAGGATCAACGATCTGTATGATCAGCTCGCTGGATCTGCAGTCTTCTCCAAGATGGATTTGTGATTAGGTTATCATCAAATCAAAATAAGGAACGGGGACATTCCAAAGACGGCTTTCGTCACTCATTATGGCCAATACGAGTACACCGTCATGTCCTTTGGTCTAACCAATGCCCCAGCCACCTTCTCCCGCTTAATGAATTCGATCTTCATGGAGTATCTAGATAAATTTGTCGTGGTTTACCTCGATGACATCCTCATATACTCGAAGAACGAAGAAGAACATGCTGAGCATCTTAGGCTGGTATTGATGAAACTTCGAGAGCATCGCCTTTATGCCAAGTTCTCCAAGTGCGAATTCTGGTTGCCAGAAGTGACCTATCTAGGTCACGTAATCTCTACGAAAGGTATTGCTGTCAATCCCGAGAGAGTTCAAGCTGTCCTTGATTGGACTCAACCTGAATCGGTGAAGCAAGTTAGGAGTTTCCTTGGCTTAGCGTGCTACTATCACCGCTTCATTGAGAACTTCTCCAAAGTTGCCAAACCTCTAACTGAACTCCTCAAGAAAGATAAGAAGTTCGAGTGGACTCCAAAGTGTGAGGAAAGTTTTCAGGAGTTGAAAAGACGACTGACTACTGCCCCGGTACTTGTACCCCCGGATTTCACAAAGGACTTTGTTATCTATTGTGATGCTTCGCGACAAGGTCTAGGTTGCATTCTTATGCAAGATCGTCATGTGATTGCCTACGCATCTCGACAGTTGCGTCGACATGAGGAGATTTATCCAACACACGATCTGGAACTTGCCGCAGTAGTCCATGCACTTGTCACTTGGCAACATTACCTTCTGGGTAATCGTTGCAAAATATACACTGATCACCAGAGTCTCAAGTATATATTCACCCAACCGGATTTGAATCTCAGGCAAAGACGATGGATAGAGTTGATTACGGACTACGACTTAGGAATATCTTACACCCCAGGCAAAGCCAATGTCATGGCTGATGCACTAAGTCGTAAATCCTATTGTAACAACCTCATGTTGCTACAAAGTCAACCACTTCTCCATGAGGAATTTTGTAAGTTAAATCTTCACATTGTTCCTCGAGGATTCCTTTCTACTTTGGTGGCAAAACCGACTCTTCAGGATCAGATCGTAGAAGCCCAGAAGCATGATACGTGAATTTCCTGAATCAAGAGGAATATCCCTAGAGGAGTTGCTGGACGCTTCTCGGTAGATGATCAAGGTGTTGTTTTCTTTGATAACCGCTTGGTGGTTCCCAAGAAGCAACAACTTCGAGAGCTGATCCTTAAAGAAGCTCATGAATCCCCTCTCACGATTCATCCCGGTAGTACTAAGATGTATCAGGACCTACGCCAGAGGTTCTGGTGGACCCGGATGAAGAGAGAAATCGCTCAGTTCATTGCTAACTGCGATGTTTGTCGTCGCGTTAAGGCAGAGCATCAAAGGCCTGCTGGCACTCTTCAGCCCTTGGCTATTCCCGAGTGAAAATGGGACAAGGTCGGTATGGATTTCATCACCGGCTTCCCAAAGACTAAGAAAGGGAATGATGCCATCTTCGTGGTCATCGATCGCCTTTCGAAAGTTTCTCATTTCCTTCCAGTTCGAGAAAGTATAACTGCTAGTCAGTTAGCAGACCTATACATCTCTCGTATAGTTTCTCTTCATGGTGTTCCTCTAGAGATCAATTCAGATCGTGGAAGTCTTTTCACTTCTCGATTTTGGGAAAGTTTCCAGAATGCTATGGGAACCCATCTCTCCTTTAGCACCGCTTATCACCCTCAGTCAAGTGGTCAAGTAGAAAGAGTCAATCAAATTCTCGAAGATATGCTCAGAGCCTGTGTTATCTCATTCGGAATGAATTGGGAGAAATGTGTTCCATTTGCCGAGTTTGCTTATAACAACAACTTTCAGTCTAGTCTGGGCAAAGCTCCTTTCGAAGTTCTGTATGGACGAAGATATCGAACGCCATTAAACTAGTCAGAAACCAGTGAAAGACAATTCTTTGGACCGAATATGATCCAGGATGCAGAAGAGCAAGTACGCATCATTCGTGAGAATCTGAAAACCACCCAATCTCATCAAAAGAGTCAATATGACCATCGTCATAAGGACGAAAGTTATAAAGTTGACGAGAAGGCTTATCTTCGGGTTACACCTCTCAAGGGTACCCATCGCTTTGGTATCAAAGGAAAATTGGCTCCTCGTTACATTGGTCCTTTTCATATTCTCGCCAAATGAGGAGAGGTTGCCTACCAATTGGAACTACCCCCGCAACTTTCCAAAGTTCATGATGTGTTCCATGTTTCTCAACTCAGGCGTTGCTTCAAGGATCCTGTCCGCGAAGTAGACCACGAAACGCTTGATCTTCAAGATGACCTCTCATATCGAGAATATCCTGTTCGTATTCTCAATGAAGCCGAGCGCAGCACTCGACATTGCAACATCAAGGTTCCCAAGGTTCAGTGGTCACACCATTCCGAGGATAAGCAACCTGGGAGCGTGAAGATCGTCTTCGGCTTGAGTACCCTGCACTCTTCCCGACTACTCCTGAATCTCGGGACGAGATTCTTGTTTAGTGGGGGTGAGTTGTCACATCCCTAGTTTCTTAATGCTTTCTAATGCATTCATGCATTCATTTAAATTTCAAATGAAATTGAAATGAAGATTTGATCAAGCCTCACTATTCAAATTTTTGTCAAATAAGTATTATAAAAATTGCTTCAAATAGATCCAAGAAAATGTCCCTGGTGTTCTGATAAAATATTGGCATGATGTGAAAATGTCAATCAATATTTTTGGATCACAGAAACATTTTATATTGGGCATTTGAATTAATTCAAACCCTATTTGCAATAGATATATATTTTCTATATGGAAAATATATGTCCAATAATTCTGAGAATTAATGTGTGGCATTAGATAAATTCATTTAGTCCACATGACAATTTCCAGGATTTTTACAAATGGCTATATATTTTTACTAAAGCGAAAACAAATGTCAGAAAAGGAAAAGAGAAGAAATAAAAGAAAGAGGCAAACTTGGGCCACTTACCTGGCATGCAGCCCACCTCGAGGCCCAGCCCACCAGGAGCTCCCTGTCGTCTTCCTCCTCGGCCAGGAGGACGAGCGCGCAGCCAGTGCACGCCGGCACGCGCCAGTCCACGTCCACCCTGCCCGTCTGCTTCCCCAGCGAGGGGATAAGCCCCCGGTGCCATCCGGATCGTGCTCTCCCCCTCGCCTCCCTCTTCTCCCCTCCTTTGGTGCCCTCTCCCCCGCATGCCCGAAGGCCGCCGCCGCCGCTGCTCGCTGCCGTCGCGGCCACGACCACGCCCTCGCCCAGCCAGCTAGCCCACGAGCTCCGCCGCATTGCGTTGCCCCTCTACGCCGATGGAACCGACCTCAGACGGCCTCCAACCTCGCCAATGTCGCTGTTTCCACCGCCGGGCGCAGAAGCTCTCCGGCGTCGATTTGCTGCACGCTGGCCTTCCCCGAGCTTGTCGACCCCGCCAACGGACCCGCCGTGAGCTGCTGCATCGTTTCTCTCGCTCCCCCTTCTTTCTCGTGCCACCTAGCCACCCTGGCCAGCCGAGCCGGAGCTCTCTGCCGCCGGCCATGTCGCCGCTATGGCAGCAGCAAGCAAAGCTTGCTCCCGAGCATGCATCCGCGCTCAGAACCTTCCCACGAAGCCGTAGACACCATCAGCTCCCTTCCCCGTGCCCTCTAGTGCCGCACCCGATTTGGAGCCTTGTAGCGCCGTTCCAGAGAAGTCCGGCAAGCCTCCGCCGCGGTTTTGGTTGCCGCCGGCCCTGTTCCGGTGGGCGCTGACGTGGCCGGCCATTAGGGCTTAATTACCCTGCTAACCACCCCCCTATCCATTGACAGAGGGCCCCACCGTGGGTCAAACCCCTGGTTAGCGCGAGATTAGTCCCTGGGTCACTGACCAGTGGACCCCACTGGTCAGGTTTAACCCTGGGACTAGTGCTGTGGACTGCTGACGCAGGCATGACGTCAGGCTGACGCAATAACTGATTTCTGGTTTTATTTAATTCCAGAAAATAGTAAAATCTTTGAAAATTCATAGAAAATAATCCGTAACTCAGATTGAAATAATTTATATATGAAACATTATCAGAAAAATCCAATGAATCTGATGGTAGCATTTTCATGCATGTTAGAGCAAGCTAAATAGGCAAACTTGGACATTTTTATGCATGGTACCATTTTTATGCTTGCCATGCTTAGAGTTGTGTCAGGTCTGATTCATCTGGGTGATGAACCGGAGTGAAATGATTGTGTCCTGATGATGAGGGTTAAGTGTTAAACCTTTTTTGGTAAAGGTAGCGATGAGAGGCCATGTAGGAGTACATGGTGGGTTGTCTCATTGAGACCGCTCATAGGAACTGAGTTTCGTGTTTGTGTTCCAAGACTAGCTACTGATAACCCACAAGTATAGGGGATCGCAACAGTTTTCGAGGGTAGAGTATTCAACCCAAATTTATTGATTCGACACAAGGGGAGCCAAAGAATATTCTTGAGTATTAGCAGCTGAGTTGTCAATTCAACCACACCTGAAAGACTTAATATCTGCAGCAAAGTATTTAGTAGCAAAGTAGTATGGAAGTAACGGTAACAGTAGCAAAAGTAACAGTAGCGATTTTGTTGCAATCGTAACAGTGGCAACGGAAAAGTAACTTAGCAAAGATCAATATGTGAAAAGCTCGTAGGCAATGGATCTGTGATGGATAATTATGTCGGATGGCATTCATCATGCATCGGTTATAACATAGGGTGACACAGAACTAGCTCCAATTCATCAATGTAATGTAGGCATGTATTCCATATATAGTCATACATGCTTATGGAAAAGAACTTGCATGACATCTTTTGTCCTACCCTCCCGTGGCAGCGGGGTCCTAATGGAAACTAAGGGATATTAAGGCCTCCTTTTAATAGAGAACCGGACCAAAGCATTAGCACTTAGTGAATACATGAACTTCTCAAACTACGATAGTCACCGGAAAGAATCCCAGTTATTGTCACCCTGGGGGATGCGGATCATAACTCGTAATAGGTGTCTACAACTTGCAAGATAAGATCAAGAACACATATATATTCATGAAAACATAATAGGTTCAGATCTTGCCTTTGACACCCCTCTCTCTTCCCCCACAGTGGTTGCGGCAATAAAGTCCTCCATGTCTCTAGGACGTGGTTCACTGATGCTGCCCTCATAAGGTATTTTGCAAACATTGCAAAAATCGTAAAGCTTCATCTCCTTAGGCACATCATATAAGTAAAACTCTACCATGGGAGGATTCTTCCTAGGATAAAAGTGAAAGTTTTGCACGAAGATATTAGTGAGTAGGAGGTATTGGTCACACTTATCGTTGAGGAAGTCGGTGATGCCTGCATTCTCTGCCAAATAATAGAAATCTTCATAAATTCCGGCCGCCCTCAAGAATGCATCACTTGGCCATTCACATGGCCGAACCTCCATGACGCGAGGATGATTGTATTTGGATTTCTTTTTCACCCCATTTTCATCTTCTTTAGAACCCCGACTCGAAGAGCCCCTTAACAATCTCCTCATCATTTCTTTCTCTGAAAAAAAATTCTAAATTTTTTAGTGACTCAAAATAAAGGTGAACAAAACTCAACAAAACTTATAGCAACTACTCCTACAAGTGCCTAGAGGCTATATCATGCATCAAAACTACTTGGGACCATACAAATTTGACATGCAAGCTCAAGAACAAGGTCACCACAGCAGCAAAAATTTGCAATATATAAAGCACTAGATCAAAAACTAATTGGACCATTGGAGGAGTCACATACCGAAGAACAATCCCCCAAAACAGTTTTGCAAATGGAGCTTTGCACAAGGAGATCGAAAATGGCAGCAAAATGAGCTAGAACACGGGTTTGAGCAACGGTGGGATTTTTTCTAGAGGAAGACGAAGTGGATGGGTGCTGGAATAAGTGAGGGGGGCCTACGTGGGACCCACAAGCCAGGGGGCGCGCGCAGGGGGGGTGGGCGTGCCCTGTAGGCTTGTGGCCCACTGGTGCAGCCCCCTGATGTGTTCTCAGTGCCAGAAATTCTTAAATATTCCAAAAAAATCATACTACATTTTCAGGGCATTTGGAGAACTTTTATTTTTAGGTCATTTTTTATTGCACGGATAAATCAGAAAACAGAAAAAATAATAGCATTTTTACTTTATTTCATCTAAATAACAGAAAGTAAAAGTTGGGTACAAAAGGTTGTGCCTCCTAAATTCATCCATCTCATGCTCATCAAAAAGAATCCATCAATAAGGTTGATCAAGTCTTATTGACAAACTTTTTTTTGAATGACACGGAACCGAAGAATTTTCGAATAACACTAGGTTACCTCAATAGGGATATGCATGTCCCCAACAATAAGTATATCATATTTCTTTTTGGTAGTAGGGAGAGGGAATTCAAAATCTCCAATAATAATCGTTGAATTTTTTCCAATGGAGTTGATACTATGAACTTGAGGTTGTTTCTTCGGAAAGTGAACCGTATGCTCATTACCATTAACATGAAAAGTGACATTGCCCTTGTTGCAATCAATAACAGCCCCTGCAGTATTCAAAAAAGGTCTACCAAGGATGATCGACATACTGTCGTCCTCGGGAATATCAAGAATAACAAAGTCCGTTAGGATAGTAACATTTTCAACTACGACAGGCACATCCTCACAAATACCGATGGGTAAATCAGTTGATTTATCAGCCATTTGCAAAGAGATTTCAGTAGGTGTCAACTTATTCAAATCAATTTTACGATATAAAGAGAAAGGCATAACACTAACACGTGCTCCAAGGTCACATAAAGCAGTTTTAACATAGTTTCTTTTAATAGAGCATGGTATAGTAGGTACTCCGGGATCTCCTAGTTTCTTTGGTATTCCACCCTTAAAGGTATAATTAGCAAGCATGGTGGAAATCTTAGCTTCCGGTATCTTTCTTTTATTTGTCACAATATCTTTCATATACTTAGCATAAGGAGACATTTTCAGAATATCAGTCAAGAGCATAGGTAAAAAGACAGGTCTAAGCAATTCAACAAAGCGCTCAAAATCCTCATCATCCTTTTTCTTGGATGGTTTAGGGGGAAAGGTCATGGGTTTCTGAACCCATGGTTCTCTTTCTTTACCATGCTTCCTAGCAACAAAGTCTCTTTTATCATATCTTTTGTTCTTAGGTTGTGGGTTATCAAGATCAACAGCAGGTTCAATCTCCACATCATTATCTTTACTAGGATGAGCTTCAACATGAACATCATCATTAATATTATCACTAGGGTCATGTTCATTACCAGATTGTGTCTCAGCATCAGAAATAGAAATATCATTTGGGTATTCAGGTTTATTTATAACAGGTTCACTAGTAGCATGCAAAGTCCTATCATCATTCTTTTTCTTTCTTTTACTAGAATGACTAGGTGCATCAATATTAACTCTCTGAGAATCTTGCTCAATTCTCTTAGGATGGCCCTCAGGATACAAAGGTTCCTGAGTCATTTTACCACCTCTAGTCACAACTGTAACAGAATGGTCATTGTTTTTACCATTCATCTCATTAAGCAAATCATCTTGTGCTTTAAGTACTTGTTCTTCTTGAGTAGTTACCATGGAAGCATGTTTACTAATAAGCTTAAGATCATTGATAGTTCTACTCATATAATCACCTAGGTGATCAAGCATGTAAGCATTATGCTTCAATTGTCTACTAACATAAGCATTGAAATTTTCTTGCTTAACAATAGAGTTATCAAACTCATCCAGGCGTTGGATAGCAGACTTATTATAAGGAATATCACCTTCATCAAATCTACGGAGAGAATTTACCTCTACTACCTATGTCGGGATATCAAGACCATGTATTTCCTCAATAGGTGGTAAATTCTTAACATCTTCAGCTTTAATACCTTTTTCTTTCATAGATTTCTTTGCCTCTTGCATATCTTTAGGACTGAGAAATAGAATACCTCTTTTCTTCGGAGTTGGCTTTGGAGGTGGTTCGGGAATAGTCCAATCATTATCATTGCTCAATATATTATTCAATAGTAGTTCAACCTGTTCAACAGTTCGTTCCCTGAAAACACAACCAGCACAACTATCTAGGTGGTCCCTAGAAGCATCGGTTAGTCCATTATAATAGAAATCAAGTATTTCATTTTTCTTGAGAGGATCATCAAGCAAAGCATTAAGTAATTGGAGAAGCCTCCCCCAAGCTTGTGGGAGACTCTCTTCTTCAATTTGCACAATGTTAAATATTTCCTGCAAGGCAGCTTGTTTCTTATGGGCAGGAAAATATTTTTCAGAGAAGGAATATATCATATCCTGGGGACTACGCACACAACCAGGAGCAAGAGAATTAAACCATATCTCAGCATCACCCTTTAATGAGAAAGGAAACAACTTAAGAATATAGTAATAACGAATTTTATCCTCATGAGTAAATAGGGTGGCTATATCATTCCATTTAGTAAGATGTGCCACAACAGTTTCAGATTCATAACCATGGAAAGGATCAGATTCAACCAAAGTAATTAACTCAGGATCGACAAAGAATTCATAATCCTTATCAGTAACAAAGATAGGTGAAGTAGCAAACTTAGGATCATATTGCATTCTAGCATTCAAAGATTTTTCCTTCCACTTGCATAACAATTTCTTAAGATCATCTCTATCCTTACAAGCAAGAAAGTCCCTAGCTACCTCTCCCTCCATAACATCACCCTTAGGTATATTAGGCAATTCATATCTAGGAGAGCTAGGTCTAGCAGGTGTCTCATAGTATCCAGTTTCAATAGTTTCATCAGTTTCAGAGATGTCATCAGTTTTAGCATTAACTCTAGCAATTTGTTCATCAAGAAATTCACCCAGTGGGACAGTATTATCAAGCAAAGTATCATCATAAGCATCATGCATAGCAGAAGTGGCATCATCAATTATTTGCGGCATATCAGAATCAATAGCAGGTGGTGGTGTCACAAATTTACTCATAACAGAAGGTGAATCAAGTGTGGAGCTAGATGGCAGTTCCTTACCTGTCCTCGTAGTTGAGGGATAGATCTTGGTTTTGGCATCTTTCAAATTCTTCATAGTGATCAACAAATATAAATCCCAAGTGACTTAGAGAATAGAGCTATGCTCCCCGGCAACGGTGCCAGAAAAAGGTCTTGATAACCCACAAGTATAGGGGATCGCAACAGTTTTCGAGGGTAGAGTATTCAACCCAAATTTATTGATTCGACACAAGGGGAGCCAAAGAATATTCTTGAGTATTAGCAGCTGAGTTGTCAATTCAACCACACCTAAAAGACTTAATATCTGCAACAAAGTATTTAGTAGCAAAGTAGTATGGAAGTTACGATAACAGTAGAAAAAGTAACAGTAGCGGTTTTGTAGCAATCGTAATAGTGGCAACGGAAAAGTAACTTAGCAAAGATCAATATGTGAAAAGCTCGTAGGCAATGGATCTGTGATGGATAATTATGTCGGATGGCATTCATCTTGCAACGGTTATAACATAGGCTGACACAGAACTAGCTCCAATTCATCAATGTAATGTAGGCATGTATTCCATATATAGTCATACGTGCTTATGGAAAAGAACATGCATGACATCTTTTGTCCTACCCTCCCGTGGCAGCGGGATCCTAATGGAAACTAAGGGATATTAAGTCCTCCTTTTAATAGAGAACCGGACCAAAGCATTAGCACTTAGTGAATACATGAACTCCTCAAACTACGGTAATCACCGGAAAGAATCCCAGTTATTGAAACCCTGGGGGATGCGGATCATAACTCGTAATAGGTGTCTACAACTTGCAAGATAAGATCAAGAACACATATATATTCATGAAAACATAATAGGTTCAGATCTGAAATCATGGCACTCGGGCCCTAGTGACAAGCATTAAGCATAGCAAAGTCATAGCAACATCAATCTCAGAACATAGTGGATAGTAGGGATCAAACCCTAACAAAACTAACTTGATTACATGGTAAATCTCATCCAACCCATCACCGTCCAGCAAGCCTACGATGGAATTACTCATGAACGGCAGAGAGCATCATGAAATTGGTGATGAAGGATGGTTGGTGATGACGATGACGTCGATTTCCCCTCTCCAGAGCCCAAAACAGACCCCAGATCTGCGCTCCCGAGGAAGAACAGGAGGTGGCGGCGGCTCCGTATCGTGAAACGCGATGAACTCTTCTTTTTTGATTTTTTTCTCCCCGAATAGGAATATATAGAGTTGGAGTTGAGGTCGAAGGAGCTGCAGGGGGCCCACAAGCTTACAGGGCGCGCCCTAGGGGGGGGCCCTAGCTTGTGTCCAATGGGTGGACCCCCTCCGGTTGATTCTTTCGCCAGTATTTTTTATTAATTCCAAAAATATTCTCCGTAAATTTTCAGGTCAATCCGAGAACTTTTATTTTTGCACAAAAATAACACCAAGGCAATTCTTCTGAAAACAGCGTCAGTCCGGGTTAGTTCCATTCAAATCATGCAAATTAGAGTCCAAAACAAGGGCAAAAGAGTTTGGAAAAGTAGATACGAAGGAGACGTATCAGCTACTACCGCACATTGGGTTCCGGTAACTCGACCCCTCTCGGCCTATTAACATACTCTGTTCTCAGTCCAGGAGTCGCAGTAGTTCGAAACGTTGATAGGTGTGGCTGGGCCTGCGAAGTGGATAAATAGCCCCATCGGGACCGGCTTTGGGCCCTGGTCATAACGTTTGAGGCCATGTTGGAAACCTCGGCCGGACTTCCATTATGGGTTCCAACTCAGATAGGCGACTGCCTAGGACGTGAGTCGTTGTAAGTTAACGTCCGTGGCCGACTCCCTCGCCTGGCTTCCGCTTGAAGGTTGCCGAGGTGCCTTTTTAACGTGCACATGGCGATAAGTAGCGGGAGCATGGTCACGAAGTACACCCCTGTAGGGAAATCTATCTATTCGAATAGACGCGTCCGCGGATATGGACTACTTGGAGACTTGCATTGTTCATAGACAACCTTAACGGATACTCTAAAATACTCCATATAAGTGTGAGTGCTATGGATGGCTTCTCGTAGGAAGACGAGAGAGGATCCATAGTGGTGTATTGATATGGTGAATATGTGGACTCGTGTGTTCTCTCTCGTAGGGAGACGAGAGGGTAGTGATACATTGGTTACTACGTAGTCTAGTTTAGCCAAAGGTCAAAGCTGGCATTCTGCAGTAAACCCCACAATCCCGTTCATTGATACATGATGCATATGTAGATAGTCCTGATGTAAGACATGCTGAGTACCTTCGTACTCACTGTTGCTTATTTACATTTTTGCAAAGATAGACGTTGTTCACTTTATGTTTCTTCTGACGATGACATCGACGAAATAACTTAGTAATCCAGACAGGAGTCTGGCTCCTTTGGTAGGGTCGTTGTACCTTTTCAGGCTCTTCCAGCCGCTTTTAGTAGATATCTGTACCCAGACATGTAACTTCCGCTTGTTGTTTGTATGGTCTGAATGTTGGGTCATGTGAACCACCCTGTTTGTAACATTATACTATGTTGGCTCTTCGGAGCCTTCTAAAAAAATGTTATGTTGTAGAGTTTTGTTGTGATGCCATGTTGTATCTACACATATCGTGCATATTGCGTGTATGTTTGAAATGCATTGGTATGTGTGGGATTCGACACCTAGTTGTATACCTTTGGTAGCCTGCTTTACGGGGAAATGCCTCTTTGTGCTTCCACCGAGCCTTGGTAGCTTGCTACTGCTCCGGACACATTGATTGATCGGCATGTATCCTTCTTGCTGCTGTGTCGGTCCCTTCGGGGAAATGTCTCCCAGTGTAATGGAGTCCATGTAGCCTGCTATGACTCGTCTACGCGCAGTTGATGACATTTATGTCCCACGGCGTAATGGAGTCCCTGTAGCTTGCTATGACTCGTCTACACACGCTGATGACTGACACCTGCATTGTTGGGTTACGTATGCCTGTCCCTGTATGGTTGTGCTACTTGGGTCTATAACTAGTCATGTCGACCCGGGTTCTTGATGTTTGAATGCTAGTGACATGTTCATATCCGTGAGCCAAAAGGCGCAAATGGTCCCGGCCAAGGTAAGGTGGCAGCCGTGGGTTACCGTGCGTGAGGCCGCAAAGTGGTGTGACATGTTACAGGCTGGATTCATATGGCTTAGGATCGGGGTCCCGACACGAATCCTCTGTGGCTTGCGCCCGGGTACCTGTCCACCTGGGCCTGAGCGTCTAGCCAGTGGTCCTACACTCCTGGAACCCTCCCAATGAATACGGCGTAGCAGTCCTTCGCCATCTCCCGATCTATGTACATGCATCGTAAGTTGATGAAATCAACGATAATATGCAACATAATGTACTTGAGAAACACAAAGAGGCATAGTTAGCAAAATACAAGCAACCTATAGTAAACATAAATAAGGAAGTTCCTCATACCCAAACTAATTAACTAGAGCGATCTACGCTAGTTCATAGAAAGACAATAGTACTAATTAAACATACACATTGTCATCGTCAATCACTCCTCCATGTCGGCGATCCAATCTTCATAGTCAGGGAGGAAGCACCCGAGCTTCGTGAAAGGCTTCAGGTCCAGACGCTGAGCGTTGAGCAGTGTTCGGACATTCTCCCGCCTCATTAGCCCATGGTAGAACATCCCTGTTTGTTCGAGGACCTCCTTCATGATCACTTGGGCAAGTTCACATTGTACGTGATAAAACTCAGCTCGGATTCGATGATACGGTGTCCTTCCTATGCTTGTGGCCCAGTTGACAATCTCGGCATCGTTGGAATTAGCTGACATGCGAAGGCGTTGATTATCCCTTCTGTACTCGATCATGTGATGCATGAGGTAGAATCCATCAGCCTGACTATCGTTCGGTTGCTGGATGCAGCAGAAGACGGTCTTATGGCCGAAAGCCGGCCCTTTATTCCTGTACTTTTTCACCTTGATATATCCACTAGTAAGGCTGAAGGTTAAAATGGCACTATCGAGAACACTCTTTATGTGCCTGTAATCCCTTTTCTTGGTGTTCTTCACAGATTCCAAGTACAGAGCATGGGAGTATTGTGGGTACAGATAGATGAGGACGCCCCCCCCCCCCGATGCGCAAAATAAGTACACCTCAAATTAGCCTCCATGCTTGCAAAGGAATGATTAAAAATTACGAAAGGATATCTGCGGATGACTTACGTGAGATGATAAGGCAGGAGAATTGTTTCCTTGTCCTTATTAGCGACCATGAACTCGCCGATGTACTTGCTCGCATAGTCACGGTGCTCTTTGCAGACTGCCAAGAAGCTCTCGTGCATATAGTATGGGTCCGTGATGCAAATATATTCTATGTTCTCGTGCCTGATGATGTAGTTGAGATACAACGCATACATGCAGATGAACTGAAAATCCAGCTTGGTCATGTGGAACATGTCGTAGATGTAGTTAAATTGCAGGATGGAACTTATCCGCGGGCCATCTATCGACATATAACCTCCCACCCGGAACCTGAGCCACGTAAAGCGGGTATCCTGGTTTTTCCGAGATGAGAAGCCTTTTCTCTCTGGCCAGCACATCATCATGAAGTCTCCTTAGATCATTGTTCAGTATGTGCTCTAGCGCTTTCGGAGGTAGGATCGGGTGGCCGGCGACATGGAAACGCTCCGCACCTACGACAGGTATTCTGTCTACCTCCCGGGGCTTCGGAGGCGGCTGGCTGCTTGAAGCAGCTCTGGCGCCTTTAGAGCCTTTCCTGACCGGTCTCTTCCTTTGCTTCTTGACGGGTGAGCCCACCATACCATCCCTAACCACCACCCCAGTGTCGTCAGGCTAAGTAGTGGACAGCCCTCGCGTTGTTCTTGCTGGGTAGAGGCGGCATCTGGAGGCGTCTCCTGCGAGGATCGCATGAAGAGAGACTTTTTGCAATTAGCCTTAGGACGTTCCGGCTTCGGCAAATCAGGTAGCATCAAGTCATCTCCACGCTCATAGCCTGAGTCAGAGTCCCGAGAATCGTCATAGGCGGTATTGATATACTGCTTAGGGTCATCATCATCCTCGTCCATGACATCATCAGCATTTGCTTCTTCAATGGGGATGACGTCATCTGGCACTAATGGAGGCTCTCCCTCGCGTCGTCCGCTATCACCCGCCACGACAGGTGCAGGTCATTGGGGTAGGTGGGTTGGTGTTCATACCTTGTTGAGGAGTTGTCGTTGGTGTGCTACCGGGCGCCTCGACACGAAGAAGAGTCTTCGGCCAAGGCAAGAACCAGCTCTTGCATGCGCCAATCCGTTCAGGGGTCTCATCGTCATCGACTGGTACTGGAGGATGCAAATCCTCGAAGCACGCTTTGACACTGGCCACGCAAACTTTGAAGACACTATGGGGCATTTGTCGGTTGTGTAACATGCGATCCTTCGGCTTCACGATCTTTGCCTTTCCCACGTCCACCTTCTGGCCGTTGATGTCGTACAGTAGGGTGCACGGTGTTTCATCGGCCTGCGAAGACATGTCTGCGACGTCAAACATACGAAAGGCAACTGAAATGGAAGACTATAGATATGCTGGTCAAGAGGGTATGACGCGTAATTACCGTGAGGGCGTCGAGCTTAGCCAAAGACGAAGCCCCACCGGGCACGCTAGAGACGGAGGACGGGTTGCTATGAACAGGAGCGGGACCAGGTGCGGTGGCATGAGCAGGTGCTGGTGGTGCGATGTTCACCGAATTGCTCCCGACGTAGCTGGGAAGGGGAAAGTCCGCTGGCCCTTTATCTGGATTTTTCTTCGTCCATTCGAAAAATGCCGGAATAAAGCTGGTAATGGAAGATGTGAAGTCAGCCGTGACGCCAGTTACCGCTGCACTGACCCTTGCATCGACTATGTTTTCCAACTCTGCTTTGGTCTCAGCTTTGTACTTATTGACCGCAAGCGCGACCTTCTCGTCGATGCTCTGTTGAGTAAGCAACCGTCTCTGCCTTCTTTCCTCCGGCTTCTCGTGGTAGCACGTCTTCCACGAGGCGCCATCTCCGACGCCGTGCACACATCCATACGACGGCGGTTTGTCCTCCGGCACCTTTTTTAGTATGTTCAGGGCCCGGTTGAAATGGGTGTCCCACTTGGGCCTCGCCGACGACTGAGAAGACTCGTCGCTTCCGGCTGCCTTTTGGAGCTGCTCTTTCCGCAAAAGGAACGTGGATGGTTTACAAATGTGACAAAACTTGTTGTCGAATTGATTGGAAGCTAATATAAGGTGGTAATATAACAATTACCAGTAGTCTCATGATCTCCCTCGTGTTCGGGTCCGTGTAAAAGATTTTATTGATGGGGTCCCACTTGTACCGGGCCCTGATCCAGTCATGCTCCTGCGGGTCGGTGAACTCCGCCAAGGGGTCTGGGATTCCGTGACTTTCACGTTCGGCGTCCTCCTTGGCCCATACGTGCCTCTTCCCCTCGTAACCACGGCTTCCGAGGTGGTGGGGAGGCGTGTTCCTGGCCTGGAGCGCCTTCATTTTCTCCGACTTTTTCTTGACTTCTTCTTTAGTGCAAGTCTCCTTGAATTTTTCAAAGTCCTCTTCCGTTAGTGTCGGATTGTCAGCATGAATCTTGGACCATGGTTCATTCTTCGCAATCGCTTTTTTCACCTGTACTTTCCAGGCGGACAAGGTGTTGGTGAACGTCACCATCGCCTTGCTATTTATCTTTATCATGGGTTCGTCCTTCCACGGAAGTTCGCTTTCAGTCCGCCCGGCGAACAAGAACCTATTGTGCAACTTCGTTAGGAGCATGTGCTCCATATGTGGTATCTTCTTTAACTTTTCGTCGTTGATGTTGGCGGTTTCCCTGAGGATGCATCCTAGTTGATTGCCGTAGCACGCGCACGCTTCCTCCGGCGCCGTTGGCTCTAATTTCTTGGGCTGCATCGCCGTGACCACAATTTTTCCGATGCCGAGATCGTTTGGTTTTCGTGCCCTCTTCGGCTTCGGTCCTTCACCGGTCTCGGGGGTGGTGTCGGTACCGGCAGGGCCAGTGTCGGTGCCGGTGTTGGTGTTGGTGTCGGGGTTGTTGGTGCCACTGCCACCTTGCACCCGCAACTGGTGTTCGTCCAGGTAATTGAAATAATTATTTGCTGCCTCGACGAGGTCTTCTTCGAGGAGACCAGAACCCCCGGCTTCCGCGTGGTCAGACATGTTTCCTACGACTATTTAAGTATGCTAGTTCAATTCTAGGCCGAATAAAATGAATAATGAAAAGAAAAAAGGGGCCTATATTTGGTCGGAATGTTGATTCATTCCCCTTCCGGCAAATCCCGGGCACTCCATATGTCCTAGTTTCTAGCACAAGTCATCCCGAAAATCACGGAAGTTTTCGGCATGACCTTTGTTAAAAAGTGGACATATGGAGCGCCTGAAATTTGCCGGAATGGAAATGAATCAACATTCCGGCAAAACATAGGCAACTCGGATATTCTTCGACGATTGTCCACTAGGCAACAATTACTTTAACTAAGTTATTGAAAATAAAAACAATTCTGTTTTTTGTTTCCTAAAAAACAGTAGCTAATTAACACCTAAAAAATTCTGTTATATGCTAATTAACACCTAAAAAATAGTAGCTAATTAACCCCTAAAAATAGTAGCTAATTAACAATTCTATTTCTATGCTAATTAAGACCTAAAAACAATAGGTAATTAACACCTAAAAATAGTAGCTAATTAACAATTCTGTTTATATGCTAATTAACACCTAAAAACAATAGCTAATTAACACCTAAAAACAGTAGCTAATTAACAATTCTATTTATATGCTAATTAACACCTAAAAACAGTAGCTAATTAACACCTAGGGTTATATGCTAACTAAGTTGTTGTTTCCTAAAAAATCCTAGGGTTCATATGAACACCTAGGGTTCATTTGAACACCTAGTAGCAAAGAGCAGAGAGAGAGAGAGAGAGAGAGAGAGAGGAGGGCAGGGGAGAAGAGAGGGAGAGGCTTACGGCGGCGAGGTCGAGGGCAGACAGGACGGAGAGGGCGGGCAGGGGAGAGTGCGACGGCGGTCCAGGGCGGGCTTAGGCAGCGGCGGCGAGGTCAAGGGCGGGCAGGGGAGAGGGCGGCGACGGCGGTGAGGTCGAGGGCGGCCTCGGGTGGCAGCGGTGACGTCGAGGGCGACGACGGCGACGGCGGGCAAGGCGACGGTGGCGACAGAGAGGAGTGGAGGAGAGGGGGGAGAGGGGGAGTAGTGTGGGGGACTTGGGAAAATTTTGAGCCCGCGCGGGGTTAGCTCAAAATAGCAGTAGCGCTGGGTACGGCCCAGCACTATAGCTAAGTTAGTAGTAGCGCTCGTCTGTATCCAGCGCTACTGCTAAGTTAGCTACTGCTAAGTTACACATAGCAGTAGCGCTGTGCCCGAATCCAGCGCTATTGCTACACATAGCAGTAGCGCTGTGCCCGAATCCAGCGCTACTGCTAACTCTTCTTTTTATTATTTTCATTTTCTAGTTTTTAGTTTTCTTTTCTTTTTATTATTTTCCTTTCCTTTTCTGTTTACTTTTCTTTTTCTTTTGTATTGCTTTCTCCCTTTTGTTTCTGTTTTTTGTTTTTCGCCCGACGGCCTCACACGCAATCGACGAGAACGTCGATCTCCCTCCCACTTCGCGAATATCACCGGAACCATGTGGTGGTAATTGAAGGGGATACGATGTATATATCATTTGACCGATAACGGTTAATTAAGTGCATACACAAAATAGATACATATATATATAGATGATGGTTTCTCAGCTGCGTCGACGACGTTCACATTGAGCTTCTTCCCTTTCTTGTTCGTTGTCGAATAATTGAGCCCCTCGTTATGGCTTTCCCGGCACCATGGAGTACGATCTTTCTTAGGTAATATAGTCTTGATTCTTCTTTTCATGTATGCTTCATCGTCATCGTCATCTTCCCTCATCGGGTTGCCGTATTGGTCGTAGTCTTCCTCGTTGGTGACTCCATCCATTCCGACAATGCTCCTTTTGCCTCTCCTCACGACAACACGGACATGATTGGTCGGGTCGGTTATGAAGAAGCATTGTGTCACGTGCTTAGCGTGTACCCATGGCTCAGTTTTGGCGATGACGTTAACGTTCACGATAGCGCTATTCACGTCGGGTATAGACATGGTAGTGAAATACTTGTTTTCTCTTATGACGGCCTTAGCCCATCTGACACGGAACATCGTGCATCGTGCATTCCAGTGTAGTCAAGCTCCCAGATCTCTTCGACCCTTCTGTAGAATCTTTCAGTTGTGCCGTTGGCGTCGGTCACGCATTCAATTGTCACCCCTGAGTTCTGGTAATCACTGTCCATGTCTTTGTCCTCCGTGTAGAACGTGTACCCGTTGATATCGTATGCCTGATAGGTTGCGAGTTTGGGCGCGGGGCCATGTGCTAAGGCGTGTATGAGCAATCCGTCTGAACTGCCCTCTTCCGGGGGATTAGCAAGAATATGCTGTTTGAACCAACGCAAGAAAGTGGCATTGTGCTCTACAGTAACTTCATCGTCCGTCTTGCGCATCCCCTGATCACGATACTTATTTGCGATGGTTTCTTTGTGTAGTGTCACATAATCATCTACCTCATCTAGGTGTTGTAGCACTACTAAGTTAGCCCTGTCAAAGTCGTCCCATCGATCCGAGTAGTCCACGTGCAATTCCCTCCGGCCGTTGTTGTGACCTTCTCCTCCGAGCCTCCCATGGTGCTTATTGATAGGCAAATCAACAATAGGGTCTCTGCCGCCTATAAAATTCTCGCAAAAGGAGATGCACTCTTGGGTCAGATAACCCTGGACGATGCTCCCATCGGGACGGGACATGTTACGAACGAATCCTTTGATGACCCCATTCAACCTCTCGAACGGCATCATGCTGTGAAGGAATGTTGGTCCGAGGTTGATGATGTCGTCCACGATGTGGACACACAGATGCACCATGACGTCAAACAACGCGGGCGGGAAGTACATCTCAAGCTCACATAGTATGACAAAAATCTCTTCCTGTAGTCTTCGGAGCTGCATCTGATACGTATCCATCGTATCTACTTTTCCAAACTCTTTTGCCCTTGTTTTGGACTCTAATTTGCATGATTTGAATGGAACTAACCCGGACTGACGCTGTTTTCAGCAGAATTGCTTTGGTGTTATTTTGTGCAGAAATAAAAGTTCTCGGATTGACCTGAAAATTTACGGAGAATATTTTTGGAATTAATAAAAAATACTGGCGAAAGAATCAACCGGAGAAGGTCCACCACCTGGCCACAAGCCAGGGGGGCGCTCCCCCCTTGGGCGTGCCCCCCTGTCTTGTGGGCCCCCTAGAGCTCCGCCGACCTCCAATCCAACTCTATATATTCCTATTCGTGGAGAAAAAAATCAGGGAGAAGAGTTCATCGCGTTTTACGATACGGAGCTGCCGCCACCTCCTGTTCTTCCTCGGGAGGGCAGATCTGGAGTCTGATTTGGGCTCCGGAGAGGGGAAATCGACGCCGTCGTCATCACCAACCATCCTTCATCACCAATTTCATGATGCTCTCCGCCGTTCGTGAGTAATTCCATCGTAGGCTTGCTGGATGGTGATGGGTTGGATGAGATTTACCAGGTAATCGAGTTAGTTTGGTTAGGGTTTGATCCCTAGTATCCACTATGTTCTGAGATTGATGTTGCTATGACTTTGCTATGCTTAATGCTTGTCACTAGGGCCCGAGTGCCATGATTTCAGATTTGAACCTATTATGTTTTCATGAATATATATGTGTTCTTGATCCTATCTTGCAAGTTGTAGACACCTATTACGAGTTATGATCTGCATCCCCCAGGGTGACAATAACTGGGATTCTTTCCGGTGATTACCATAGTTTGAGGAGTTCATGTATTCACTAAGTGCTAATGCTTTGGTTTGGTTCTCTATTAAAAGGAGGCCTTAATATCCCTTAGTTTCCATTAGGACCCCGCTGCCACGGGAGGGTAGGACAAAAGATGTCATGCAAGTTCTTTTCCATAAGCACGGATGACTATATATGGAATACATGCCTACATTACATTGATGAATTGGAGCTAGTTCTATGTCACCCTATGTTATAACCGTTGCATGATGAATGCCATCCGACATAATTATCCATCACTGATCGATTGCCTATGAGCTTTTCACATATTGATCTTTGCTAAGTTACTTTTCCGTTGCTACTGTTACAATCACTACAAAACTGCTACTGTCACTTTGCCATCGTTACCCTTACTTCCAAACTACTTTGCTACTGAATACTTTGTTGCAGATATTAAGTCTTTCAGGTGTGGTTGAATTGACAACTCAGCTGCTAATACTCGAGAATATTCTTTGGCTCCCCTTGTGTCGAATCAATAAATTTGGGTTGAATACTCTACCCTCGAAAACTGTTGCGATCCCCTATACTTGTGGGTTATCAAGACCTTTTTCTGGCGCCGTTGCCGGGGACCATAGCTCTATTCTCTGAGTCACTTGGGATTTATATCTGTTGATCACTATGAAGAATCTGAAAGATGCTAAAACCAAGATCTATCCCTCAACTACGAGGAGAGGTAAGGAACTGCCATCTAACTCTGCACTTGATTCACCTTCTGTTATGAGTAAATTTGCGACACCACCACCTGTTATTGAATCTGATAAGTCGCAAGTAATTGATGATGCCACTTCTGCTATGCATGATGCTTATGATGATACTTTGCTTGATACTACTGTGCCACTGGGTGAATTTCTTGATGAACAAATTGCTAGAGTGAATGCTGAAACTGATGATATTTCTGAATCTGATGAAATTATTGAAACTGAACACTATGAGACACCTGCTAGACCTAGCTCTCCTAGATATGAATTGCCTGATATACCTGAGGGTTATGTTATGGAAGGAGAGGTAGCTAGGGACTTTCTTGCTTGTAAAGATACGGATGATCTTAAGAAATTGCTATGCAAGTGGAAGGAAAAATCTTTGAATGCTAGAATGCAATATGATCCTAAGTTTGCTACTTCACCTATCTTTGTTACTGATAAGGATTATGAATTCTCTGTCGATCCTGAGTTAATTACTTTGGTTGAATCTGATCCTTTCCATGGCTATGAATCTGAAACTGTTGTGGCACATCTTACTAAATTGAATGATATAGCCACCCTATTTACTCATGAGGAAAAAATTTGCTATTACTATATTCTTAAGTTGTTTCCTTTCTCATTAAAGGGTGATGCTAAGATATGGTTTATTTCTCTTGCTCCTGGTTGTGTGCGTAGTCCCCAGGATATGATATATTACTTCTCTGAAAAATATTTTCCTTCCCATAAGAAACAAGCTGCCTTGCAGGAAATATTTAACTTTGTGCAAATTGAAGAAGAGAGTCTCCCACAAGCTTGGGGGAGGCTTCTCCAATTACTTAATGCTTTGCCTGATCATCCTCTCAAGAAAAATGAAATACTTGATATCTTTTATAATGGACTAACCGATGCTTCTAGGGACCACCTGGATAGTTGTGCTGGTTGTGTTTTCAGGGAACGAACTGTTGAACAAGCTGAACTACTATTGCATAATATATTGAGCAATGATAATGATTGGACTATCCCCGAACCACCTCCAAAGCCGACTCCGAAGAAAAGAGGTATTCTATTTCTCAGTCCTGAAGATATGCAAGAGGCAAAGAAATCTATGAAATAAAAAGGTATTAAAGCTGAAGATGTTAAGAATCTACCACTTATTGAAGAAATACATGGTCTTGATAACCCGACACATGTAGTAGAGGTAAATTCTCTCCGTAGATTTGATGAAGGTGATATTCCTTATAATAAGTCCGCTAGTCAATGCTTGGATGAGTTTGATAACTTTATTGTTAAGCAAGAAAATTTCAACGCTTATGTTAGTAGACAACTGAAACATAATGCTTACATGCTTGATCACTTAGGTGAGTATTTGAGTAGAACTTTTAATGATCTTAAGCTTATTAGTAAACATGCTTCCATGGTAACTACTCAAGTAGAACAAGTACTTAAGGCGCAGAATGATTTGCTTAATGAGATGATTAGTAAGAACAATGATCATTCTGTTAGAGTTGTGACTAGAGGTGGTAGAATGACTCAGGAACCTTTGTATCCTGAGGGCCATCCTAAGAGAATTGAGCAAGATTCTCAGAGAGTTAATACTGATGCACCTAGTCGTCCTAGTAATAGTAGGAAATAGAATGACGATAGGACTTTGCATGTTGCTAGTGAACCTGTTATAGATTCACATGAAAACCCAAATGATATTTCTATTTCTGATGCTGAGACACAATCTGGTAATGAACATGAGCCTAGTGATAATATTAATGATGATGTTCATGTTGATGCTCAACCTAGTAAGATAATGATGTGGAGATTGAACCTGCTGTTGATCTTGATAACCCACAACCTAAGAATAAAAGATATGATAAAAGAGACTTTGTTGCTAGGAAGCATGGTAGAGAAAGAGAACCTTGGGTTCAGAAACCCATGCCCTTTCCTCCTAAACCATCCAAGAAAAAGGATGATGAGGATTTTGAACGCTTTGTTGAAATGCTTAGACTTGTCTTTTTGTGTATGCGCTTGACTGATATTCTGAAAATGTCTCCTTATGCTAAGTATATGAAAGATATTGTGACAAATAAAAGGAAGATACCGGAACCTGAGATTTCCACCATGCTTGCTAATTATACTTTTAAAGGTGGAATACCAAAGAAACTAGGAGATTCCGGAGTACCTACTATACCTTGCTCTATTAAAGGAAATTATGTTAAAACTGCTTTATGTGACCTTGGAGCTGGTGTTAGTGTTATGCCTTTCTCTTTGTATCGTAGACTTGATTTGAATAAGTTGACACCTACTGAAATCTCTCTGCAAATGGCTGATAAATCAACTGCTTTACCCATCGGTATTTGTGAGGATGTGCCTGTCATAGTTGCAAACGTTACTATCTTAACGAACTTTGTTATTCTTGATATTCCCGAGGACGACAGTATGTCGATCATCCTTGGTAGACCCTTTTTGAATACTGCAGGGGCTGTTATTGATTGCAACAAGGGCAATGTCACTTTTCATGTTAATGGTAATGAGCATACGGTACACTTTCCGAAGAAACAACCTCAAGTTCGTAGTATCAACTCCATTGAAAAAAATTCAACGATTATTATTGGAGACTTTGAATTCTCTCTCCCTACTGTCAAGAAGAAATAGGATATACTTATTGTTGGGGACATGCATATCCCCATTGAGGTAACCTAGTGTTGTTCGAAAAATTTCCGGTTCCGTGTCATTTGAAAAAAGTTTGTCAATAAGACTTGGTCAACCTTATTGATGGATTCTTTTTGAGGAGCACGAGATGGATGAATTTAGAAAGCACAACCATCTGCAACCAACTTTTATTTTCTGTTCTTTAGTTTCAATTTAGTAAAAATGCTATTATTTCTCATGTTTTCCGTTTTATCCGTGCAATAGAAAAATGACCTGAAAATAAAAGTTCTCAGAATTCCCTGGAAATTTAGTATGATTTTTTTTGGATTATTTAAGAATTTTTGGCACTGAGAACACATCAGGGGGCTGCACCAGTGGGCCACAAGCCTGCAAGGCGCGCCCCGCTGGCTTGTGGGTCCCACGTGGGGCCCCTCACTTATTCCAGCACCCATCCACTTCGTCTTCCTCTAGAAAAAATCCCACCATTGCTCAAACCCGTGTTCTAGCTCATCTTGCTGCCATTTTAGATCTCCTTGCTCAAAGCTCCATTTGCAGAACTGTTTTAGGTGATTGCTCATCGGTATGTGACTCCTCCAATGGTCCAATTAGTTTTTGTTCTAGTGCTTTATATATTGCAAATTTTTGCTGATGTGGTGACCTTGTTCTTGAGCTTGCATGTCAAATTTGTATGGTCCCAAGTAGTTTTGATGCATGATATAGCCTCTAGGCACTTGTGGGAGTAGTTGCTATAAGTTTTGTTGAGCTTTGTTCACTTTTATTTGGAGTCAGTAAAAATTTCAGAAATTTTTCAGAGAAAGAAAAATGTTAAGGAGAATATACCAAGGTGGTTCCTCGAGCAAGAAGACCCCGAGACGCGCGATACGTGAGCCCGACTTTGAACCACCGAGGGAAGCTCAAGTGCGGCCTTGTGAATGGCCGTCGAATCAATTTATGGTTCAACCCGGTTTCAAGGAAGAGTTTTACGCGTACATACGAAATGCTGGCCTTGAAGATTTCATTTCAGACCAATGCAAGCAATATTACCAACTCCCTGATTCCTTCCTGCGGAGGTTTGAATTTTCATCCAGGCGTAATAATCATTCTGTTCTATTTAATCTCTATGATGAATCCTATACCATGGACCTGGAAGATTTTAATGATGCATGCAAAATTCCACAATGGGGCAACCATAGTGATCCTCACAAAACTGAATATAATGATTTTCTTGCTAGTATCACTTTGGGAGAAACTAGAAACATTACGCAGGCTACCTTGGGGAGCATTCACTTTCCTGCTATACATTATTTTGCTCTCTTCATAGGTAGATGTATTAACGGTAAACATGATCATAGCCACCTTTGCGTACCTGATCTTAGTATTCTTAAGAGTGCGGTCATGGGCGATAGACGATATAACTTGGGGGCTATTATTGCTAGGAGTCTACATAAAAATGCTAAGGAAGGTGATTTCTTTGGCGGGATTTATGCCACTTGTGTAGCCAATTATCTTAGTGTACCCATAAGGGAGAATGATATTGAGTTACCACCTGCTTTTCTTGATTATGAGGCTATGGTGCGCTACCAGTTTGTTGAGAGAAACGAACAGTCCCTCCTGTACCGACTAATTTTTGACAGACAGCGTGTTGTCCATATTACCCTTCCTGCTCCTGCCTTCTTTAACTTTCAGGAAAAACGGAGACATTTTATAACCAGAGAGGAGGCAAACGAGTACGAGAGAGAGGCGGAAGCCGCTCGCCTCCGCGCTGCAGCCATTCAAGCGGGAGCCGCCGCAGCCCAGTACAACCCCAACTATGACTTTGGATATTATCTGGGCCAGCCATGGCCCTAGACCAACTTAGGCCAAAAGACTAAGCTTGGGGGAGTACGTATTTCTCACCGACATTACATTCATGTCCACACACTCATTCCAGTTGTCGGTGTTCATACTTTTTCATTGTACCATCCAGGGTAGTTTATTTCTTATTTTTGCTTTCTTCTTGTGTGTTTAATTAACCTTAAGAAAATCCAAAAAAAAATAGTTCCAGCTTTACCTTCTAGTTTGTTTAGTTGTAGTATTAAAAGAAAACCAAAAAATATTTCTCGTTCTTCTTTTGCTTGTTGGGAGCTTTCCCATGTAAATAGTTTTCCTTTCTTCTTTGGGTCGTAAGGAGAAGACCACGATGACATGTTGAGTGGCTCTCATATGCATTATTGTTCATCTTTCAGAGAGCCCATATTACCTTGCCTTCTCCTTTGAGTTATCGCTTGCAGATTCCAGCTTAGTCCAATGCACGTGCACTCTTATTATTATTCACACCGTTCGGTTGTGCAAGTGAAAGGCAATAA
The DNA here is from genome assembly GCA_039707655.1 of Elymus sibiricus. Classification (NCBI taxonomy): domain Eukaryota; kingdom Viridiplantae; phylum Streptophyta; class Magnoliopsida; order Poales; family Poaceae; genus Elymus; species Elymus sibiricus. The sequence goes on from CM077667.1 coordinate 177,553,145, forward strand.
TGACGATATATGATGAAGTGATTGAGATGGAGAAAAGCTGGTATGAACTCGACCTATTTTGTTTTTGTACATATGATTAGCATATCGTTCTGGATTCAGCTCGTTATGGATTGAACATGTTTGCAATGACAATTAGAGATTATAGTTACTCATGCCATGCTTAATTAGCTAAGAGTGTATAATGGTGTGTCTTGAGTGCCAACATACATTTTAAAATGGTTGTGATGTAGTATGATAGGATGGTATCCTCCTCTGAATGACTCAAGTGGCTTGACTTGGCACATGTTCACGCATGCAGTTGAAACAAAACCAACATAGCCTCCACGATGTTTATGTTCATGGTGATTTATATCCTACTCATGCTTGCATTCAATGTTGGTTAATCTCAAAGCATGTTTATGACTGTTGTCGCTCTCTAGTTGGTCGCTTCCCAGTCTTTTGCTAGCCTTCACTTGTACTAAGCAGGAATACTGCTTGTGGATCCATTTCCATAAACCAAAAGTTGTTCCATATGAGTCCACCATACCTACCTATACGCGGTATTTACTTGCCGTTCCAAGTTAATTTGCATGTGCCAAACTCTAAACCTTCAAATAATATCCTATTTTGTATGCCCAAATCGCTCATGTAGCGACTAGGGGCTGTCAGTATCTTCCATGCTAGGTGGGTTATTCTCATGATATGTGTTGATTCACTATCATTCACAAGAAAGTGGCTGGTATTCGGGATGCCCAGTTCCATGCTCAAAATTCAAATCAAAATATAATAAAACAAAACTCCCCCAGGATTGTTGTTTGTATGGACGGTACCCGTGGATTCGGCCCGCCGTGGAGTGTGATCGATTGGTGGAGGGGAGTAAAAACTTTACTATTCTGTTTGGGAACCGCCTATAATGTATCTAGCATGGAAGATATCGAGATCTCTTAGTTTTTATGTTGACAATGAAAGCATACCTCCCAAAATTATGATTCATCCCTGTTTTTAAAAGCTCGAGCTCTGGCACCTCTGTAAATCAATGCTTCCCTCTGCGAAGGGCCTATCTATTTTATTTACTGTTGAGTCATCCTCCTCTTATAAAAAGCACAAGTTAGAGAGCACCTCCGTCATTTGTATGCTTTGTTATTAATTGATATTGAGTATGAGTGTGACTGGACCTCTTTTACCATGAATTACAATGTCTAGCCAGTCCTTGTTCTTCAGAGGTGCTCTGCATTTATGTTTTGCGGTCTCAGAAAGGGCTAGCGAGATACCATTATATCATATTGTATCATGATTATTTTGATAAAATTGTTGTCATCCGAGACTTATTATCATTGCTCGCTAGTTGATTATGTCATTGATATGAGTAAATGTGTGACCTAAATGTTATTGTGAATGTGGTTAGTCTATAATCTTTGCTGAAAATCTGAACATCAGTTAGACATATTTACAACAGCAAGATCAAACAGAGTTTGTAAAAGTTTTTCTTCATCACTTTCAGTTTGTCAACTGAATTGCTTGAGGACAAGCAATGGGTTAAGCTTGGGGGAGTTGATACGTCTCCATCGTATCTACTTTTCCAAACTCTTTTGCCCTTGTTTTGGACTCTAATTTGCATGATTTGAATGGAACTAACCCGGACTGACGCTGTTTTCAGCAGAATTGCCTTGGTGTTATTTTTGTGCAGAAATAAAAGTTCTCGGATTGACCTGAAAATTTACGGAGAATATTTTTGGAATTAATAAAAAATACTGGCGAAAGAATCAACCGGAGAAGGTCCACCACCTGGCCACAAGCCAGGGGGCGCCCCCCCTAGGGCGCGCCCCCTGTCTTTTGGGCCCCCTGGAGCTCCGCCGACCTCCAATCCAACTCTATATATTCCTATTCCTGGATAAAAAAATCAGGGAGAAGAGTTCATCGCATTTTACGATACGGAGCCGCCGCCACCTCCTGTTCTTCCTCGGGAGGGTAGATCTAGAGTCTGATTTGGGCTCCGGAGAGGGGAAATCAACGCCGTCGTCATCACCAACCATCCTTTATCACCAATTTCATGATGCTCTCCGCCGTTCGTGAGTAATTCCATCATAGGCTTGCTGGATGGTGATGGGTTGGATGAGATTTACCATGTAATCAAGTTAGTTTGGTTAGGGTTTGATCCCTAGTATCCACTATGTTCTGAGATTGATGTTGCTATGACTTTGCTATGCTTAATGCTTGTCACTAGGGCCCGAGTGCCATGATTTCTGATCTGAACCTATTATGTTTTCATGAATATATATGTGTTCTTGATCCTATCTTGCAAGTTGTAGACACCTATTACGAGTTATTATCCGCATCCCCCAGGGTGACAATAACTGGGATTCTTTCCGGTGATTACCGTGGTTTGAGGAGTTCATGTATTCACTAAGTGCTAATGCTTTGGTCCGGTTCTCTATTAAAAGGAGGCCTAAATATCCCTTAGTTTCCATTAGGACCCCGCTGCCACGGGAGGGTAGGACAAAAGATGTCATGCAAGTTCTTTTCCATAAGCATGTATGACTATATATGGAATACATGCCTACATTACATTGATGAATTGGAGCTAGTTCTATGTCACCCTATGTTATAACCGTTGCATGATGAATGCCATCCGACATAATTATCCATCACTGATCCATTGCCTATGAGCTTTTCACATATTAATCTTTGCTAAGCTACTTTTTCGTTGCTACTGTTACAATCACTACAAAACTGCTACTGTCACTTTGCCATCGTTACCGTTACTTCCAAACTACTTTGCTACTGAATACTTTGCTGTAGATATTAAGTCTTTCAGGTGTGGTTTAATTGACAACTCAGCTGCTAATACTCGAGAATATTCTTTGGCTCCCCTTGTGTCGAATCAATAAATTTGGGTTGAATACTCTACCCTCGAAAACTGTTGCGATCCCCTATACTTGTGGGTTATCAGCTTCACACTGATGGACTTTCGAGAGATAAAGTCGAAGAAGTTGAAGAGACCAGTAAGCGTGTCACGGACGTGCTTGTACATTATCCCTCTAATGGCAACTGGGAGTATCTGCGTCATCATCACGTGACAGTCATGAGACTTCATCCCGCTGAACCTTTTCTTCTTGCTGTCTAGAAATCTGCTTATATTCCCACAGTAACCGGAACTGACTTTGATTCCCGTAAGGCACTTGATGAATTGATCGATCTCCTTCGCACTTAAGGTGAAGCAAGAAGGGGGGCAATAATTCTCCTCCTTCTTGTTGACTTTTCTGACCCTTGGCCCCGCCTCCGCCTTCGCTTCCGCCTCCGTCTCCTCCGTCGACTTTTTACGAGGCATGTGGAGATATCTCCTGATCTCCAAATCTTCCAAGTCTTTCCTTGCCTTCGGTTCATCCTTGGTCTTCTCCGGCATGTTCATCAGTGTGCCAAGCAAGCTCTCGAGGACATTCTTCGTGATATGCATTTGATCAAGCCAATGAGGCGTGTCGTAATTGTGCCAATACTCCAAGTCCTAGAAAACACACCTCGTTTTCCATACCTTCAGTAGCGGCTCCGGTGCCTTTTCCATCTTTCCCGGCGCGGGGCACTGTTCCCAGTTACTCAACAGCTCGTTGATTTCGGCGCCGCTCCTCTTACGTGGAGGTCCTCGATGCTCAGCCAAACCATTGAATAGATCTCCACGTTTTCTCCACGGGTCATCCTTCTCGAGCCATCTACGATGCCCCATGTACACGATTTTCCCAGACCCGCCATCTTTCGTTGACGTAAGCTGCTGAGACGTTGTATCATCCATGCACCTCATGCATCCGCAGTATCCGTGGCACACCTGGCATGAGGTGTACCCGTAACCGAGATAGCCGTGCACCATCGTCATCAGCGCGGCTCTCATATAGAAATAATCTCCTGTGCTGGCGTCCCATGTCTTGACCGGCGATTTCCATAACATGTCTAGCTCCTCTTTCAGGAGCCCCATATACAGGTTAATATTATTTCCCGGTTGTTTCGGCCCTTGAATCAGCATGCTCATGTGTGTGTACTTTGTCTTCATGCAATTCCATGGGGGGAGGTTGTACATCCATACAAAGACGGGCCATGGGCTGTGGTTGGTGTTCTGTTTTCCAAACGGATTCATGCCATCAGTACTCACACCCAGCACGATGTTCCTTGCATCTTCTCCGAAAAATCAATATTCAGCGTTGAATGCCCTCCACTGGCTAGCATCTGCGAGGTGTCTCAGCTTCGGGTCATCTCCATCGTCGGGCTTCTTCCTCTCCGCGTGCCAGCGCATGAGCTTTGCTTCCTTAGGATCTACGAAATACCGCTGCAGACGGGGAGTGATCGGAAAGTACCATACAACTTTCTGAGGAGCTTTCTTTCCTGCCTTCTTGTATCAAGAAGCATTGCACATTGGACAGCTGTTTTTTTCGGCGTACTCCCCCCGATAAATGATGCAATTGTTGACGCATGTGTGGTATCTAATGTGCAGCAGATCAAGAGGGCAAACGATTTTCTTGGATTCCTCGACACTAGTAGGACTCAGGTTCCCCGCAGGAAGACCTTTATTATGTAGATACTTCAAATGCTCATCGAGGCTTTTGTCGGTCCATTTGTTTTTGGCCTTCGTCTTTAGAAATTCGAGCGTGAAACTCAAGCGGGTCACCTCGGGATCGCAACCGTCATACAATGGAGTCTTCGAGTCTACTTCAAGTTGCGCCAGCTTGGCCTCCTCTCTAGAAGCAGCTCCGTCGCTAGTCGTACTCTTGCGAAGGAGGTCTCGAACATGAGGGTCCTGCACGACTAAACTTTTTGGCATCGAAGACTGCGGCGTGGTCGTCGCCTCTCCTCCGCCATGTTCGGACTCTTCTTCGCCGTGTCCGGAATCTTCTCCGCTGCCATGTCCGGACTCTTCTTCGCCGTGTCTGGAATCTTCTCTGCCGCCAAGTCCGGACTCTTCTCCGCCGCCATGTCCGGCGCCATCGTCTTCGTGTCGATCGGCAATCTCTTCGTCTAGCCCCATGTCGTTATTCCGTGCCATGTGGACGTCCTCATCATCATCTTCACTTATCCACCGAGTATAGCCAACCATGAAACCATTCATCAGTACGCGTGCCTTCAAACTGCCACGATCAAAAGGATCCAAAATGACTCCTTCTTTGCATCTTGTACACGGACATCTAATCCCAGTCTGATTATTTGCATACATGTCCATCACCGTGGATTGCAAGTATCGCTCCACCTTCCTTCCACTCACCTTCATGACTGCACGGTATAACAAGCAAAAGGGTTATAAACAAAATGCATGCATGCATCAAAGTCATATAAAAATTTGGCATGACCTTGCCTAAAAATAGGAAATATCGAGTTTGCTCGAAATTCGGTGAAACGGAAATAAATTGACATTTTGACAAAACATAAGCAATTCACGGGGCAAGTCACTCACACAAATCCCTTCATATCGCAAACACACATATTCCCATTCTTGAAATTCACAACTTTTTACTCACCTATATCCCGAGAGAGATTGTGCACGGTTAGATCATTAGGCCTTCGTGACCTATAGGGATCGAAAGTGGATGGCTAAACAAGTAGCTAGATCTAGTTGTTGGGAGGAGAGATGACTCTAGCTAACTAATGGAGAGGGAGAGAGATGATCTAGCTAGATCTATATGTATGGAAGGAGGGAGAGCCAAATAAATGTGGAAGATAGAGCTAGAAGAGGCCATTTATGGAGGAGAATTATGGTGGAGGGGGGCATTAATGGGGAGAGAAGAGAGGTAGAAGGAAGAGAGAAGAAGGGCAATAATGGTGGAGAAGTAACTTAGAGAGGGGAGGGGGGAAAGGAGGGAGAGGGCAAAGGGGGGAGGAAGGGGGAGAGAGGGGGTGGGTGCAAATGTGGCATCAGCCATGATTAGTAGTAGCGTTGTATTAATCAGAGCGCTACTTCTATGGGGTTAGTAGTAGCGCTTGTTAGGATCAGCGCTACTACTAAGTGGGGCCCAATAGCAGTAGCGGTGCTCTCACAGCACGCGCTACTGCTAAAATCTTAGCAGTAGCGCTTTATTATGGGCCGCGCTGCTACTACAGGTAGTGTCGGTGGGCTCGTTGGGTCGCACTTAGCAGTAGCGCCCTTTATATTTCTAGCGCTACTACTAAGGCTTCACTTATAGCGCTGCCCAAAGCCAGCGCTACTGCTAATTAGCAGCAGCGCTTGCTATTTTCCAGCGCTACTAATGATGTCCTACCTATAAGGTTTTTCCTAGTAGTGACGCTCTCAAGCTTTAGGGCTTCTTGGTGGTAATTTGGGGGTGAATGTCGCCTATGGCGGATTCGATCTGCTTAAATAGGTGTTTTCTCCCTTGACTTGCGAGGAGCGGTTCTGTAAAGGACTGCTGAGTTACTTACCCTTTATTTTGCGCGCAGGAATCGAGGGCTGATATTGATCTTCGAGCAGGAAAATTAATGCAGTGGGCTACGCGATGCTTCGACAATCGGGAACTTCTCAGTGATCGAATTGTTGTTGTGTGAATCAAAAGGAATAGTTGAACTCGCCTCACAAGCCGAATACCTTGGATGCATGAAGCTGCCGAAGACTATATACCTCGGCGTTGGAGGCTAGTTCGGGGGCTACTGAGGGAGTCTGGGACTAAGCGGTCCTCGGGCTTGTTGGGCCTCTCTGTTGAAGACTGGACCATGTGGCGACCCTGTGTTCCGGAAGGAAAGCTCTGAAGATTGGCGTGTCATCCAAGTCTCGAAGTCGAGATCGGCGCATCTATCCCCGGTTGGAGGCCAGTTATGTGTAACCCTAGGTACCACTGGTGTCTATATAAACAAGAGGGTTTCATTCGTAGAAGGAGGTCAACTCATCTAGGGTTTTAGCTCATACGATCTCGAGGTAGATCAACTCTGTAATTCTAATCCACATCAATATAATCAAGCAGGACGTAGGGATTTACCTCCTCAAGAGGGCCCGAACCTGGGTAAACACTTTCCCCTTCGTCCCTTGTTACCCATCGATCTAAGGTCCACAGCTCGGGAGCCCCTACCCGAGATCCACCGGTTTTGACACTGACAATGGGAATGTTTGGTGACTTTGCTAAGTTTTCTGCTCTCACCAACGAAGTAGTATACCCGCGTTTGCTTTAGTATTTCATGCGAGGGTTGTTCTTTCATGATCGTCTGAGGTTTATAGAGACTACAATGTCTCAATTTCCTCCCCACGGTTCTTGTAAAAATACATTTTTCTCATTTTGAATTTGATCTGACCTGCAGTTTATAGTGGCGTATGTATACTTCTTTGTTGGTCAATATAAAGCTCCAAGAATTTTCACATAAAAATAGTTGGTTTCAAGCATTCCTATTCATAGACTATACTGAAACTGGTCTACATGAAATTTATATGTTTTGCATAGTAAATGGCAATGAGAATGCTTATATTGCCAACTATAGAAAGATAGGAAAACCAATATAATATAAAAGGAATTTTAATGAAAGGGTAAATATTTCCACTTTCCCTCCTACTGCCTCTAGTGTTGAATCAGGTAGCAAGGAGGAGCTTCCCATTGAACCTATCTCTTAAATAAGGAGCTTGCCAAAATTAAATAAACCCACATATAATGTGGTGATGAAGAAGAAGAAGAGAAGGAAAAGTAGAGGTAAAAACGTATCTCTCACAAATAATGTTGCTCATATCATTGTTGAGAATGAATCTGATAGTGTTGTGGATTATGATACACTTGATGATGATTTTGTAATGCCTATTACTTGTCACGATAGTTATGATTGGGAAGATAATGATACTGAAAGCGAAACTTCTCCCTAGGTGGTTTTGGTAATTAATAACAACATATATTTTATTGGACTAATGAATCTATCAAGTATATTTCAGGAAAAGTTCAATGAATGGATTGGCTAGGATTGTGAGGAGATTCCCTAGATATATGGAACATCAATTGGCAAAAGCTTCAAGACTCTACATTTTATATTTATGTGAGAGATCACATTTGAGTCCATAGGAAAGCCAATACTATTAAAAGTGGATGAGGTGTCTATGATGATCTACTTGCTCAAAGTGCTCACAGATTAGCCACCAAAACCTCAACAATTCTCCCACAAAATATTCTGTCCAAACCCTAAAAGTCAAATTCGGTGCCACCAACATTTCATACTTTGGCCCTACCGAGTTTTCCTTAGACGGATCCCAAAGCCAAACCCTAGCAAATCAGTGCAACCAAGTTCCATCTCGGTACAACCGAAAATCACTAACAAACTCTATGGTATCTAATTGGCAAAAATCGGAATTCCTGAGTTTTTCACTTCGGTGCCACCGAGTCAGTGGAACAACCTAGGCCGGCCGAATCAGACTTACCGAGATGATGTATATCAGTCTCACCAAACAGCCTAAAGTTAGGACATTTTGCACCAATCGGTGCTACCAAGTTTTACTCCGGTTCCATCGAGTTGGGCAATAATGTCGTAACGGTTGGATTTTTGGAGATGGCTATATATACCCCTCCACCCCCTCTCATTCGTAGAGAGAGCACTCTGAACAAGCAAACACTTCCACCATTCATTTTCTGAGAGAGAACCACCTACTCATGTGTTGAGATCAAGATCTTCAACTCCAACCATATGAATCTTGATTTATAACCTCCCTCTGTTGCTTTCCACCCAATCAATCTTTTCTACCAAGCCACAATCTATGAGAGAGTGATTGAGTGTTGACAAGACTATCTTCTAAAGCACAAGAGCAAGGAGTTCATCATCCATACCACATCTATTACCATTTGGAGTGTGGTGTCTCTCAGATTTGTTTGGTGTCGCTTGGAAGCCTCCAAATCATGTGGAGTTGAACCAAGAAGTTTGTAAGGGCAAGGAGATCGCCTACTTCATGAAGATCTACCCTGAGTGAGGCTAGTCCTTCATGGATGTTATCCATGGTGCAATAAACAAGGTTGCTTCTTCGTGGACCCCTTGTGGGTGGAGCCTCCGTGGACTCGCGTAGTCGTTACCCTCTGTGGGTAAAAGTCTCCATCAACATGGACGTACGATAGCACCACCTGTCAGAACCATGACAAAAATTTATGTGTCTTCATTGTGTTTGATCTTCCTATCACTACCCTCTACTTACACTTGCATGAATTTACTTTCCACTGCTATACTCGTAGACTTGCATGTGTAGGGTGTGCTAGACTTGTTAAAATTGCTAAAACTTGCGAACGGATAAAATTGGGAAAAGGTTTAGTTTTTTATTTGGTCAAGTATTCTAATCATCCCCCTCTAGACATACTTTGGATCCTACAAGTGGTATCAGAGCATTGGTCTCCACTGCATTGGTTTCACAACCTAGGAGAGAATGGCATCTAGTGACGGAAATTGCCACTGTAGAGGTACATATTTTGATGGTACAAACTTTGCTAGGTGGAAGCATAAAATGCAAATGCAAATTCTTGGTCATAATACCTCCGTTTGGGCTGTTGTTCGTGTTAGATTGGAATATGAATTCTTTGGTGATGGAAAGGAACCAGATCATGAAGCGACTGCGAAAGAATTGAAGATGTTGCGATACAATGCTCGAGCATGCGACATTGTATTCAACTTCCTATGCCCCGAAGTGTTCAAATAAAATAAGTCGTCTTGAGAATGCAAAGTAAATTTGGGATACTCTGGTTGATATGCACGAAGGAACCGAGTCCGTCAGGGAATCTAAGTTGGATGTGCTACAAAGTCAGCTTGACAAGTTCAAAATGAAGGATGATAAATGTACTCTAGGCTTTCTCTTATCACAAATGAGATTGCTGGCTTAGGAAGTGACGAAATGACTGACAAATACATCATCAAGAAGATCCTTAGAGCCTTGGATGGAAAATATGAGACCGTGTGCACATTGATCCCAATGATGCCAAACTACAAAGATCTCAAGCCTACGGAAGTCATTAGGATTGTTGCTCATGAAATGTCACTCAACGACAAAGAAGAGCTCCACAACAAATCTAGCAGTGCATACAAAGCCACATGTGACTCTCCCACTACCTCAATTGACAACCTTGTTACCAATGAACAGATAAGCCTCATGGTCAAGAAATTCAACAAGTTCTATAAGAATAGAGGCAAAGAGAGAAGCTCCAACTCAAGATATGAAGAGAAGTGTTATTCTAGTCATGACCGAAATTGTTACAATTGTGGAAAACCCGGACACTCTTCCAATGATTGCACGGCCCCCGCCAAGAGAAGATAAGAGCCACCTAGAAGAAGAATCTCAAGAGATGAGTCACCTCGAAGTGAGAGAAGGAGTAGAGAAGATCGTTATGAACGAAGACCCTCCTGGAGAAGCAAGGACTCAGAGAAGAAGGACAAGCACACCAAGAGCTACACAAGAAGAAGAAATCAAGCTCATGTTGGTGAATGGGCATCCGGCTTTGAATCCGACAACCAATCCGAGAGAAGTTACCACTCCAACTCCGACTATAGTCAAGATGAAGGTGTTGCCAGACTAGCACTCGTTTCCTCCAACTCATAGGATTGATTTTATTCACCAAACGAAGGAATTGGAAGTTGCTTCATGGCTAAAGGCCCAAAGGTATCACACCCCGAATACATTGACTTTAATAGTGATGAGGATGACTTACTAGGAGATCATGACTTGCTCTTTGATAAAACTAGTGATGGTAGTCAAAATGATCTTGAAAATAATCATGCTAATCAAGATAAATCATGTGATGATGATAAGAAGGATATTGAGCGCTTAACTAAAGAACTAAACACTCTAAAGTTAGCTCATGAATCTACTCAAGAAAATCATAGAGAGCTTCTAAAAACTCATGAGAAGATATGCTTCGAGAAGCTAAAATTAGAGCAAGAGCATGAGTTTCTTAAATCTATCAATGTCGATCTTCGAAAGAAGAGTTCTTCTTATCTTGCCAAATGATTACTCTTGTCTACATTGGTGCCACAAGTTAAATCTAAGCAACTAGTAACAAAGGCAAGAATGGTTCTTCATCTAGTAGCAACAATAAAAATGCTAAATCCAATGATGTTGCTTCTAGTAGTTCTATTGATTGCACTAATGATTATTTTAGCCAAGTTACACTTGAGCAAGAAATGATTTATTGAAAGGAATTATAGAGAAAGGTGTTTACAAGAGTCTTGTCGGAAGTAAGCAATTTGAGGAGATTGTGCGCAAACAAGGATGGCACCAGAAGAACCAAGGTGTTGGTTTTTAACGAAAGTTCAATGCCAATGGAGTTGAATGGGAAGAAGATCAATACCATAAGACAAAGTTTGTTCCTCAAAAGGATAAGTATGATCCTACTCTCTCTAATAGAACAAAAGCTAAAGATGGTCTTCCACCACAAGACCACAAGCTCAAGGGCAAAGACAAGCTTTAAGAGGAGATTCAATCATTTGAAGAAGAATCTCAAGCCATGGTCAAGTGGGTACCCAAGGCCACTACTAGCTCTACTTCATCAAGTGCTACTTCAACTCCAAGGATCCCCATCAAGTTGATGTGGGCCCCCAATAAGAAAAACAAGAGAAGTTCTTGAGGGGTGACTCCGCCAACAAAATTCACTCACATTCATTTTTGGCAAGAACTAATTGAAATCAACTCCAACCTTATGCAACAGTTCAACGAGTCACAAAATCCCTCGTTGGTAAGCAAGGGACAAGGTAATTAATGTATTAATGGACATCATCATATATGTGCTTCATTCCATGTCCATAGATATCCTTGTATTTGTTCCTTGTGTGGGACTAACCCATGTAGGTGAGAAGAGTACAAAACAACAAGGATTGCTCCCAACTCAAGATGATCTTCATCAACCAAGAGCATCCACTACTACCTCACCTTCATCAAATCTTCAATGACAAAAGCCAAGGTCAGTTTATCACTCTAAAAGGGGATACCACATCAATGGGGGGCTTTACTCTAATACTTGAGTCAAAGAATCTTAGAAGATGTGAACACATTAAAAGCTTTAAGTAAATGTGGCAACCCCACTTGTTCTTAAACGATGAGTATGACCTATGATCAAGCATTCTTGCTTGGCTCCTTAAGTCAATATACTCATATATAGATGACTCCATCACCTCTGAAGTGCTTGGTAGATACTAGAGTGGTTGTGCATGTTTGACATATTCTATTTGACATCTTATTGTGTGAGCATGTTGGTATGCATATTTTTCTCCATTCAAGGTCATCCAATTGTTTTTCCATTTGGCTTTTATTTTTCTAGCCAATTGGATGTACAAGAATGCCTAGGTACCACCTCTAGGTATCTATGTTTTCTCGTCTCAAATTCTATTCATGCTTCATCACAAAATTTGAGCAAGCACTTTTCGGACCCTCCGGGTGAGGAGCACTCAGAGCCACAGATTCGACAAGGGCTGACTTCCAAAACCTCCCAAGTGTTTCTCGGTGTGACCAGTACTTCAAACTCAGCTTCACCGACTCACTCTGGGTTAATCTGGTTTTCTACCTCGGTATCACTGATTATAATGTTTCGGCGTAACCGAGTTTCTCTGTCACCAGGCAGTTACGCATCTTAGTGGAACCTATTTCATTTTATCAGTGTCACCAACAACAGGTGGGTATATGTATCCTCGGGTCCGCACTTCAAAATTTCTTCAAACCATTGACACCCCCACCCCACTGTTGCTGCCGCTCTCGTATCCGGGTGATCTTCGTTGTCTCCCGCGCGTCCTCACCGCCAGAGTCCGTCGCCATGAATGGGAATCCTCCCCGCAGTTTCCACCATAGAGAAGATCCGCCAAGTTAGAGTAATCTTCGATTCCTCTTGCGCTCCAAGTTCTAGTTCATGCGCATTAGGTCTTGTTAATCTTCTAGCCACATTATGCAATGTTTCCATCCACTAAAATTCCTTAGATTTAGCTTGAATGAAAAAAATAGGGTTTGCTCTCTGCAATATGCAATCTCGGTGTCACCAAGTCAAAACATATTGGTGTCACCAATGTGGGTTCATCCACAACACAAGGACTTCTCGGTGAAACCAAAAAGCTCCTATCGATGTCACCGAAACGGGGATTTAGGGTTTCTAGGTGCAACTTCGGAGAGACCGAGTCACACTTCGGTGAAACTGAGACATTGTGGCTAAGTCTCTGTTGTTGTTATAAGTTGCCTCTGAAATTCCGAAACCTAAAACTCGGTGGAACCGAATTTCATACTATGAATAACTAAAACCAACTTTTTGAGTTCAAACTTGCAAAACTTCTGAATTGTGATGCTCATCCATTCTGCTCCTCCATATCTATTTCACAGGGTCAGTGTTCAACCATGTGTGGATCAGAGGATAGCCAGAATGAGTTCAGAGAGCAGAGTGTGGACCTTGATGCAGGCACTAGTCCTGAGGCCAACTTTAAGGACCCAGGAACTCCTAGCTCCCAGGACTTGCCCAATGCAGCCACCAGGGCTAGGAAGCTAAGAAATTTAGATGAGGAGGATGCAGATTTCATATCAAATGAGGTGACATCCAAGAAACAACAAGAGAGAAAGGAAATGGTGGGTGCTAGAAAGGTCCCTGAGTCTATAGCTTCCAAGAGGGGGATTTCTCCATCTTTGGAGAACCCAGTGGATGAGGAAGGACCAAGTCTATGGCTAAGAAGCCATGGCAGAAAAGGGCCAGAAAGAGAACCATCCATGTGGTTGGGAGGCCAACCTCCATGTTCAAAGGCCCCGGAGAGGATGAAGAAGAGGAAGAGGAGGTCCCAGCTTCTAACCCTCCTTCTTCCAAGCAGAGGAAGTTGTTGGCTGATGCTATGCCAAGCAAGCCAGCTCGCAAGGCCAAGCAAGCCCCCAAGCCTAGGAAGACCACTAGAGACATCTCAGCTGCAGAGAAGAACAAGGGTTCTAGTTCTAGAGATGCTGCTGGTGAGGATGAGGACATATATGTGTTGAGGAAGCTCTGACCTCACCTGCCACACCATAATGATGATCATCCAGTGGCAGAAAACATGAAGGAGAGGAAGGATCATGGTCTCAGGAAGTGGAGAGCCAGTGACCCCTATGCTGTCAGGAGGAGAACTGTTGTTGATGCTCTTTTTCATACCAAGGAGCAGCAGGATTTCTATGAGACTGTCTTGCTAGAAAAGAACCCTATAGTTAGTGACATGAGGTATGTGGATTGGAAATACATCAAGTCTCATGAGTACTATTTCCCCCATGTCCAGGAGAGCTTTAGGATGATGGATCTTGATAAGTTCATAGGCAAAGAGATGACTGCATGGAATGGTGAGCTCATTATGTAATTCTACCCCACTGCTCACTTTTATCTAGATGGCAGGATAGTGTGGATGACAGAAGGCACCTGTCTACCATTGATGAGTGGGCTACCATCTTAGGAGTCCTAAAGGTGCATGAGAGAGATCAGGATGTATACTCAGAGTCCAAGATGAATCACAACTCTATGGCCAATATGTACACAACAATTCCAAAGGAGTATGTGAAGACCCATAAGTTTGGCTCAATATACTTTCTGCAGGCAGGACTAACTACCTCCAACACTATTTTGAGGCACACCTTGATGCCCAAGTCAGGATATGAAAACATGATCTGTGGATACTCCATCAACATGTTGCATCATGTGGACGGACACACCAGGATCAGGGTGATGGATCTCATTTTGAGATCATCAAGAGGACTGTTGCTGATCAAAAGAGATCATGTGGATATGATCCATACATTCACATGCTCATCAACTCCAAGATTGGAAAGAGCCTCTATTTACTTTATCGGCCACATCCGCCCATCCAGCCAGAGTTCGATGACAATGTAGTGGTGATGGACCCATCTCATTCGACCTTATCTACTGCACAGGCAGAGATTGAGGCAGAGGCCCACGCAGACGCAACAAGAGCTGCTAGTGCTCCAGTTCTCAAGACGAAGAGCGATCAGATGGCATATCTAGTCAGTACTATCCAAGGCATGGAGAAGAAGATCACAGAGCTGCTGCTGAACAAGAAGAGCCTTGAGAGGATAGTGGAGACGAAGTTTCATCACCTTGACAACAAGGTGACTGAGTTGACTATCATTGTCAACAACTTGAAGCAAGAGGTAGATGCAGTTCCTATGCCCAGCTCATATGATGATGATTGCCCGACATTGCCTGTCCAGACTCAGTTCAGGACTCATGCTAGATTTGTTGTTGTGGCTGCCCTTCAGCTGAGACCTTCAGTGTTTGCACCTGCTGCAACTTCTACCGTGCCTCTTCAGCACCTCCAGAGTCCACTCCGCCAGCCCAGTGGGCTTATCCAGAAGTATTTACTGATGCTCTCATATCGACTCCTTCCATGACTGCCGGAGCAACTTCATCGCCCCATGGAGGAGATCATGCCCATAGTGACGTTTAGCTCTATACTTTCGAGCTTTTAGGTAACTTGTTGCCAAAGGGGGAGAAATTGTATATATCATAGGGCTTCGATAGAGAGATAGTGAGTGAGTGTGTTGCCTTTTGTTGCTTGTTTTTTACTTTGAAAACATTTGGCCTACCTTTTTTTCATCTTAAAGTTCATTGTGTTTGATCATACGCTTTTGTGATTGATGTTACTATTTCCTATCTTTGTGATATTCATATGATGATCATTCACTCGTGCTTGGTGTTATGTGCATTGTAATCCATTAATATCACTTATGCGCACCACCAAGATGTATATGACATGGAAGAGTGACCCATAGGCCTAATTGATTGTGCATTTGCATCCGAACGCAAATTTAAAACAATGCACAAGTTTAGGTGGAGCTCGTGCTTATCACATACTTATCAAAGCAATGATGATATACATTGATTATATTTAATGTCGAAGCTTTGATCTATATGTTGTCATCAATTACCAAAAAGGGGGAGATTGAAAGCACAAGTTCTCCCTAGGTGGTTTTGATAATTAATAACAACATATATTTCATTGCACTAATGAATCTATCAAGTATATTTTAGGATAAGTTCAATGAATGGATTGGCTAGGATAGTGAGGAGATTGCCTACATGCATGGAACATCAGTTGGCAAAATCTTCAAGACTCTACATTTTATATTTATGTGAGAAATCACATTTGAGTCCATAGGAAAGCCAATACTATTAAAAGGAGATGAGGTGTCTATGATGATCTATTTGCTCAAAGTGCTCAGATATTAGCCACCAAAAGCCTCAACAATTCTCCCACAAAATATTAAGTCCAAACCTAAAAGTCAAAATCGGTGCCACCAACATTTCCCACTTCGGCCCTACCAAGTTTTCCTTAGACAGATCCCAAAGCCGAAGCCTAGCAAATCAGTACAACCAATTCCATCTCGGTACATCCAAAAAGCATCGACCATCTCTCTAGTATCTAATTGACAAAAATCGGAATTCCCGAGTTTTTCTCTTCAGTGCTACCGAGTCACCGAGATGTTGTATGTCGGTCTCACCAAATAGCCTAAAGTTAGGACATTTTGCACTAGTCGGTGCAACCGATTTTTACTTCAGTTCCACCGAGTTGGGCAATAATGTTGTAATGGTTGGATTTTTGAGATGGCTATATATACCCCTCCACCGTCCTTTCATTCATAGAGAGAGTACTCAGAACAAGCAAACACTTCCAGCATTCATTTTCTGAGAGAGAACCACCTACTCATGTGTTGAGATCAAGATCTTCAACTCCAATCATGAGAAAATAGATTTCTAGCCTCCCCAAGTTGCTTTCCACCCAATCAATCTCTTCTACAAAATATGTGAGAGAGTGATTGAGTGTTGAGGAGACTATCTTTTGAAGCACAATAGCAAGGAGATCATCATCCATACCACATCTATTACTATTTGGAGAGTGGTGTCTCCTAGATTGGTTAGGTGTCGCTTGGGAGCCTCCAAATCGTGTGGAGTTGAACCAAGAAGTTTGTAAGGGCAAGGAGATCGCCTACTTCGTGAAGATCTACCCTGAGTGAGGCTAGTCCTTCATGGACGTATGTTGGGTGTGGTACGACGATCTATGTGACCTGCGTGGTCCCATTGCGGTTCTACGGGGACACTGAATGCACAAAGAGCATCACCGATCATGCCACACGAGGGGTTTAGACAGGTTCGGGTCACTCGGAGCATATAACCCTACGTCCTATGTTTTTGGTTGATTATATGAGTTCAAGTACAGGAGCGCAACAGCCTGACAAGGATCCTCGAGGAGTGCAGCTACGCGTGCAATTGACCGGGTGTCGACCTTTTGGAAAGGTAGCCTTGGGCCTCCTTTAATAGATCAAGGGGTTACCACAATGGCTAAAATGGTCTTTACATGGGTGTACAGTGTGTACTGCAGCCATCGTGGCTGCCGCCAAGAGTGGTAGTGGGAAATACCTAACTCTGACGGACTAGGACAGGCGCATTGAATGCGCCGTGAGGTGGCACGCTGGCGACGTTCCTCGGCAAGGATCGTCTCTCCTTCCGTGTTGTTCGCCCAACTACCTTTTATTCCATTGCATCGCCATAGCACGGGTGTCATTAAAGTTGTTGCAGACCCACCAATCTTCCATGCGCTCCGACCACCTTCACCTAACCGCCTGCCCGCTCAACACCTTAGCTGATGTAGACAATCAGCCTGGCGAGGTGGAGCAGTGGCTTGGCGGGCCGAAGTCTTGCCAGGAGGTGCTTGTGTTTGGGTTTCGTCAGCAGGCAAGGAGGCTTGCCAGCCACTTTAGCCCTTGCTTCGAGCTACTTGGAGGTTTACGTGCACCTGGCAAGGGCTTACCGGCCTGGAGGTCGCGGTTGCCTATGCACAAGTCTGGGTACTAAGGGCCCCAATTCTTAGTACACCGACATGAGCCCCCGGGCCTAGGCCAGACACGCGTGCGCATCGTTGTTGGGATAGGACGAAAACAGTGCATGGGCACGCGCGACCGCCTTTTCCTGTAGTTTATGATCATTTTTACTGACCTTTCCCATGATGGGAAGTCCCACACGAGGAGCAGCATTGGTGGAGGGGGCGGTCGCCCAAGCAGCATGCTTGGCAGCAAACGGTCGCCTTGGAAAGCGAGCGGTCAGCCCCCTGGTCTCCCTTAGAGGGAGGGGTAGGGAACGGCGTGGCGTTTGTTCGCCGTTCATCATTAAGTGTCGTTGCTTCCCCTCCCAACTCGACTGCGCCCTAGATGACGCGTTTCACATGCGAGGTTTGGCATTGGTCAAAGTGGGCGGTCACTGGAGTCGTGTGTGCGCCAATGTGCACTCGTCTCGGGTCACGAAGAGCCAACCCCCCTCCTCCCCTTGTGCCCGAGCCCTATAAAGAGGGGGGGTCGAGGAGGGCGCTCCTCATTCGCGATTCCCCGCTTACTCCAGCTATCCAGCATGTCCTCCTTTTGACCCATCTATTCCTATAGCCCGCCACCCCCGCAATGGCGAGAGGTCGCGGTCGCGCTCGAAGTTCCCGAGCCGCCGTGAGGGGCATCCCCCAAAGCCCAATGTGTATCGTGGTAACAAAGATGGGGGCCGGCTCGAGTTCTTGTGGGAGGACGGTGTCTAGGAGCCACGGGAGGACGACCCCGTCGTAAAATGGCGGTCAGGGCGGCGCGCCTCTCCCGCATCCACATGTGGGGGTTCATGCGGAGAGGAGGTGCAGGAGTTCATCATGGTGCTCCTCTGGCGGCACCGAAGCTGGCTGCGTCTTCCTGACCCTTTCACGAGGGCCATGGAGGGCAGCCCGCCCCGCGGCCTGTTGCTCCAGGTGGACGGTTGTTGCAATGGACCCGTGTGGGTGGCGGTCGACCTCTCCCCTGGAAGCGCCATGTTCCTGACGCGGGGGTGGAAGTCATTCGCCCGCTCCTGGGACCTCAGGACGGGGCATCTTCTCCACTTCAGGTTCGAAGGCTCCGCCACCCTCTCTGTGAAGTTCTTCAGAGCGTCTGGCGTCCACCGGGAGTGCTGCGCCGAGAGCTCAAGCGACAGCGACTTCGACTCCTCCAGCGACAATGATGATGAAGCCATTGTCCTCGGCGTCAAGCAGGAGGACTCTGATAAGGCGCGTCGGGTGTTGTAGTTAGGACCTGGTTATGGGGCGATTGGTGAGGGAAAGAGGCTACATCTGCGAGACCTCTTTTAGTGGTAGATCTCCTTTTGCGTTTAGGTTGTACCCAATATAATCCTGCGAATGTTCGAAAAGAAAACGTTGGGTATTAAGCATTACATATGAAGGGCTCTCCCACACTTTTATGAATGTTTTGTTTTTTCCGTCGGCAACAAAGGATGCACCCATGTACTTTTCGATGTTCTACGCTTGTTGGAGATGCCTGCCGACGCACACACATTTACTGCGGACGTATTTTAGCAATAGATCCTTGTCATACATCTCCTTGGCAGCACCGTGCCGGCAAGGCAGCCCTGCTGAGGGAGTCTGGTACTAAGGGGTCCTCGGGCCGTTGACTCGTCTCTCATGGGCCGGCTTGGTGGCCCGCTCTGTGTATATTATAGGAGGGCCGGACTATTAAGTGATCATGTACTCAAGAAGGAAAGCTCCGAAGACTTGGTGTGTCCACCAAGATTAGATGTTGACATCGGCGTATCTATCTCCATTGGAGGCTTGTCATGTGTAAACCTAGGTACCCCTGGTGTCAATATAAACCAGGGGGTTCTAGTTTGTAGGGGAAGGTCAACTCATCTAGGGTTTAGCTCATCCGATCTCGAGGTAGATCAACTCTGTAATCTCCATACTCATCAATACAACCGAGCAGGTCGTAGGGTTTTACTTCTCCAAGAGGGCCCGAACCTGGGTTAACATCGTCTCCTTCGTCCCTCGTTACCTATCGATCGCAGATCCACAGCTCGGGACCCCCCATCCGAGATCCGCTGGTTTTGACACCGGCCTTGGTGCTTTCATTGAGAGTTCTCAAATGAGATCGCTAGTGGATCGATGGCTCGCCTAATCATCAGCGATCAAGTCCGCAACGGGGACACCTTCATCCCCGGGTTGATCTTCGGTTTTGGTAGGATCATGCTGTATGCTGACCCGACAGGCTATCTTGGCCAGATCGGAAGTTTCACCCCCAATCAAGAGATGAGGTTCGGGAATCTAGAATTCTCCATTGAGTCTCGGGGCGATCTGTTCCCTACTGGGCTCCTGGTCTCGTCCGACAAGCTCGTAACCCCGAAGCTTTAACTTCAGGTCCTTTGCTCGGCACCACCCGCGGGTCCACCCCTGCTGGGGATTCGACCCTATGCCCGGATCCGGTTACTTCGCCCAAGCACCAGGGTTCGGCTATCGCCGAATACACACTTTGTATGGACGCAGCGGAGGTTATCTCCGAAAGCCACCGGATGGTCAATCCGGTCGACCTCTCGCTGCTAAACAAGGTGCTAGACCGAATCCAGTCAATGAATATCACAGACGACGCAACCCTGACTCTCGTTCAGATTGGTCCGGAGGCAGGTCATGGGGAATTTCACGTCCCACCCACCACCCACTTGGTAGCCACTGTCGAAGATTTAACCGATATGTTGGACTACGGCTCCGAGGAGGCAGAAGGCATGGATGAAGAGGACGGCGCCCCTGCCCCCGTAACTACTGAGCGGTGGACAACCACCTCCACATACGACGTCTATATGGTGGACACCCCCGATGACAAGGGACACCACACCCCCAAGAAGAATGGTGACAAATCCGGTGAGGAGCCATCAAAACGCCGGAAGTAGCGCAAGCGATCCAAGGCAAACAGGGGAAGGGAATCCATCCAGGGGACCGGGAAAAGCGACACCCCAGAAGACCTGGCGACCTCGAAGCCCCCGAGCAACCACCTAAGGACCCGGACAGGCCCGATGATCAATGTGATCCCGAGGACCTAAATGATTCCGAGGACGACAACTACCTCCCCCCCCCGGTCGAGGACGAGGATAGCCTGGAAGTCAAAAACATCACTGTCCCCGAAGACCCAGAGGATCAGGAACGGTTCAGGCAGCAGCTCATAGCTACCGCCCGCAGCCTAAAAGCAAAGCAGCAGCAGCTCAAAGCCGAACAGGACACCCTCAACAATAGATGGACGAAAGTCCTGGCAGCCGAAGAAGGGTACAACACCGAGTGGCCGGATCAAAGCAAAAGCTACACATGCCGCAATTCGATGACAAGGCCTTGGAGCCTGCGTTTCCCAGGCGCACCCAGTACGACCAGCAGGATCGCCCCGCTCGAGGACGGGATAGAACGGCAGGCGAGGCCGAATACAGACCCGCGTTACCCCGCAGGAAAGGAAAGGAACAGGTGCATCCTAGGGACAAACATGACCTACGACAGGACCTAGACTATAGAGCAGGTCACACAAGATCCATCTACGGATATCATGGGCACTCCCCCGTTAGATGGGACGAATACCGACCCTGGCCGAACTGCGACAACAGGGATCGGGAGCCATTCCGGGCCAAGACAACAGCCGACTTCCAGCATAACGTAGCCCGAGTCAGAGGCGTCGGTCACCCACTGTGTTTCAAAGACGAGGTTATGTAGCCCGAAGGGTTTAAACCCGTAAACATAGAACAATATGATGGGACGATAGACCCGGCCATGTGGATTGAACATTTCCTTCTCCACATCCATATGGCGAGGGGAGATGATCTCCACGCCATCAAATACCTGCCGCTAAAGCTTAAAGGACCAGCTCGGCACTGGTTAAACAGCCTACCCGAAAATTCCATCGGGAGCTGGGAAGAGCTCTAGGATGCCTTCCGATCAAACTTCCAAGGCACTTATATCTGGCCTCCGGACTCCTGAGACTTCAGCAACATTGTCCAAAAATCCGGCGAATCAGCCAGGCAATTTAGGAACCGGTTCCTAACCAAAAAGAACCAGATTGTTGATTGTTCGGACGCCAAGGCAATAGCCTCTTTCAGACACAACATCCGGGACGAATGGCTGGCTCGGCAGCTCGGCAAAGATAAGTCGAGAACAATGTCTGCCCTCACTTCCCTCATGACCCTCTTTTGCGCGAGCGAGGACAATTGGTTAGCTCGTCGAGGACACTACCCCAAAGACCCTGGCACCTCTGAAGTTCGGGATGGAAACGGGAAGCCGCAGCGCAATGAGAACAAATGCCGCCACAACAACGGCGACGACGAGGACATTGTAGTAAATGCCAGCTTCCGCAACCCAAAATCCGGACAGCAGAAGAAACCCTCTAAAGGAAACCGAGACGGACCCACTATGTTGGACAAAATAATGGATAGGCCTCGCCAGATCCACGGCACACAAGACAAGCCTCCCACTCACAACAACTGTAATTGTTGGGTGTTTAGACAGGCCGGCAAACTTGCAGCCGAAGAGCAAGGCAAGGGCCCATGCAGCGAGGACGACGAAAATCCTCGCGGTCCGAACAGTGGATGACAGAAGCAATTCCCTCCCGAGGTGAAAACAGTGAACATGATATATGTCACACACTTCCCAAAAAAGTAGAGGAAGCGCGCCCTTTGGGAGGTCTACACTGTAGAGCTCGTAGCACCCAAATTCAACCCATGGTCGGCTTACCCGATCACCTTTGACCGTAGGGACCATCCGACCAGTATCCGTCAAGGAGGTTCGGCAGCCCTCGTCTTAGACCCGATTGTTGATGGGTACCCCTCACTAGAGTCCTCATGGATGGAGGAAGTAGCCTCAACTTGATTTACGCAGACATAGTGAAAAAGACGGGCATCGATCCGTCAAGGATCAAACCCAGCAACACTACCTTTAAAGGAGTAATACCAGGAGTCAAAGCCCGCTGCTCGGGTACCGTGACTCTGGAAGTAGTGTTCGGCTCGCCTGACAACTTCCGCAGCGAAGACTTAATCTTCGACATTGTCCGTTTCCGTAGCCGCTATCACGCACTGCTCGGCTGCACAACATTCGCCCGATTCAACGTTGTTCCCCATTACGCATATCTGAAGCTCAAAATGCCCGGACCCAAGGGGGTCATCACTATCAACAGCAATACCGAGCGGTCACTCCGGACTGAGGAACACATGGCGGCCTTGGCAGCAGAATTCGAGCAAAGCAATGAGACGCTGAGGCCCCAGTCAGCCGTCAAGGCGCTACAGACAGAAAAACGAGCCCGAGCTCAACCAGATCTCCCGGAGCCATCCCACACTCCGCACAAATAGGGATACGCTCCCCACAGCACGGCCCCGCTACCAATAAGGTACGTTCCCAGAAGGCACAATTTCACGCTGAAAATACCGTGGGCAGCTATGGGGCCCACTGTCAAAGGCCAGTCGTTCGGTTCGACCGAACTACTGTATAAACGTGTCCTCGGACAAATAGCAGGTACCATCAAGGACCTCCCAAGCGTAAAGCCTACCCATTTTGCAGTGACTTCTCAAGATCCCCTCTTTAAGGTCCGTTCGTCAGCAGTGATCACCTTTAAAGAAGCACAACCCCCCTTGAGAGCAAGGGAGCAGATGTGCAACAAGGCACATGGAGGACGTCACGCCACCCATCGAGGACCCTGGGTAAACCTCTCCTTTGTAAAGTTTGTTTTTTCAGCAAAAAAATGCTTGTAAAAGTTGTATCGGCGCTATGAATCATAATAGTCATAGAGATTATCCTTCGCTGCTCCCTTTTCTTTTCTACAGTACTTAATATTACATAACCTATTTTCCGCACATTGGCGCCAATAGACCGGGGGCTTGACTATAAATCTCGCACTAAGCATCATCCCGACACTATTCTTTGTGTCCGGCGTCTCGGATATTGCATTATATGAATCGGTTCCGAATTATGTCTTGGGTCAATGGTTGGGTTGCCCGGCTCCTGTTTTTACCCTCTTACGTTCCGCTAGTTCGGCTAAAAGGGTAAAGGGAGAACCACTGCGATTGTATTTCTAGCTCGCCTGGTCAAATACCTTAGTGGAGAAAGCCGAAAACTGACTGTCATAATAAGCAAGAGCAAGTCTGCTATCTGAGCAGAAGTGTTAAACTAAAAATCGATGGAGGTTATTCCGTGTTATACGAGGGGTTTGTACCTTCACAAACCGCGTGATAATTGTTTCAACCTCGGTTAATCCGATTATCACAAAGTACTGGGGGCTAGTCACCAGCCCCCGCAGTCAAGCTCCTATGGCTAAGTGAAAGCACTAAAGCCACATAGTCTTATTGCCTCGTTCCCCTCACACACTACCGCCTCCGGGCACCGATACATCGGCTAAGGGTCACAGTGCGGAGGAAGAAACACCTCTTGTAGTATCTACATGAGGGCTGAGGCCGACGACTGGCAACTTTTAGTTTAAACGGTCACACAGGAGTCAAAATAATAAAAAGCTAACAAACATGACACATTGTGCGCACGCATTAAGTCATACAGACCATTATGGTGGGTTCATTCAAAGATTACATCCTTAGAACACTGGGCTTCTATCGCTCGAGCACCATCCATCGCGGTATTGAAGTACAGCTCGGGGCGCCGGTGCTCTTTCCTAGGAGGCGGTGGTGCGGTGGCCATCATGGATGGCTTTACCCCTAGCCAATGCATCACGGTTCTTACAAAGGCCATCCGAGCTCCCTCAATGAATACGGAATGCTTCAGGACTTCAATCCGGGGCATGACGTTGCATAGCTTCTGCACCAAGCCAAAATAGCTGCTCGGCAGTGGCTATGCAGGCTATAGCCGGATGGAGAGGTCCTTGAGGGCCGGCTCCGCCATCCTATGCAACTCCATCAGCTGGTTCATTTGATTGCTGAGAAGGGGACGGGGCTCAGGGGTCTGAAATTGCGACCAAAAAAATCTCGATTCGACATCCCCATCTCGAGCCGCAAAATGCTTAGTCGCGTCGGCTGCACTCCTCGAGAGATCCGTAAAGGTGCGTGAGCAATGCAAACCTGGTACCAGTAAATGCACATTGTAGTAAGTACGGCTTACCATCCGCGGTCGTCTTGACTTGGCAGAGTTCTTCTTCATAGAACCGCCTATCCACCCGTTCCGCTTTCAGCTCGGAAGACAGGGAGGATAACTCGGCTGGTTGGTCCTTGGTTTTTTGCTCAAGGGCCTCGCACTTCGTGCTGGCATCCTGGAGCTCCTGCTGCACCTCGGCCACTCGAGCTTCGTGCTTGTCACTAGTAATCTTCATCAATGACAGTTCGACAGCCGGTCGCTCGGCTGCCGTCTTCTGATCTGTGGCCTCCTGCCTAGCCTTCTCCAACTCGGCCTTGAGGTTCTCGACCTCTGTGGTAACGGCTGTAGTCATAATGGGAAACCAGCTCTTAGGAACAAGAGCCCGAAAACCTCACTTAAAGAGGAAAACAATGGCCCACGCAGTATAATTCAAGCTTAGCTTCCACTTCGTCAAACCGTTTGTTTAGGCGGTCAAGCTCCTCATCGGAGCTCTTGAGCTTCCGATTCAGCTCGGCCAGTTCCACGGTGTTGGTGGCCACCGCTGAATACGAGGCCTATAAAAAAACAACTTATGTGTATCGGCCTCTAGAGCCATCGGCTTTAGGCTTTATGCGAGGAGATTTACAAAATTGTTGACATTTCTGTCACCATTATTCGTGTTTTCAGGTTATTTGACCCTCGGGTGAGTTTTTCAAAACTCACCCGCGGCTCGGGGGCTACTATACCTATAAGGAATACATAACTTTACAAAGTAATTTTTCCCTGTGAAAAGAATGTTGCATGGCTCACCTTGAAGCCTATCAAGAGACCGTTGAAAGCAACCTTCAGTCTGCTGTCAACGGACTGAATGCCTTGCAAAACCGCGCCCATAAGGGCGCGGTGATCATTGGTGATGGAGGAGCTGGACAAAGCTTCCTCCATCACCGCTGGCCACTCAGGTACGGTCCACTCTGTTACGGGCGGCACCGGCGGTGACACTTCAGCTCTCCCTTCTTGGGGAGGCAGGGCTGATGACTCCGGAAGTGTTGAGGTCTCCAGAGTCGTCTTCGGAGGGAGATCAGAATCGTGCCCCCCTCTTTGCTTGCTAGGAGGGTTTCCGCCTCCTGGTCTTCGGTGGCCGAGGTATGAACCTCGACCATGACCTCATCACCCCCGATGGTCGGCCCCGGAGGGGTCTGGCGGGACAACACCTCCGCAATCTCCTCAGCGACCTGAGAAGGGGTGGTGCGTGACACAGTCCCACTTTCTGCTAGCTCGGCTAGTAGAGAGCCCCCCTCTGAGACCGGATCGGTGGGAAGATCTCGTGCCAGACTGCAATACGGAAGGCGTTCATCCGGTTAATAAAGAGACTGAGTATAAATGTACCGGAAGGTCTTCAGATTAAGTACCTCTAAGTCGGGGGCTTGACCCTGGGGTTCCTTCATGGAACCTTTTCAAAAGCTTCGGATTCCTCGTCGGAATCCGGGCTGTAGTCAGGCAGGACCACTTTGGTCTTGCAGGATCTTTTCGGGGCGGGAAGAGCTAAATCCTCCTCGGCATCGTTCGACGCCGCCCTCTTTCTTATTTGAGGGGAGTCGATCTCCCCCCCGTCCTCTGCCTGCTCTTCCTTGTGAGCGGAAGTGGCTTGGGTCTCCCCGGACTTAGTGTCCGGAGGACCCCTTTGGCGAAGGACCTCTCAGGCCTCCTGCTTCTCGTTTTTATTTTTCTTCTCCTTCTCCGGTGCCGAGTATGGCGCCACTACCAGCATCGCCGACAAATAGGGGCGACCTGGGATCTTTAGGTAGTGGAGCTGGACCATTGATCTGCACGGCCTTCTCCATCCAGTTCTATGTGAACAAGGACGAAAGGGTTAATTTCCTTGCTAGAGACGTAGAACCCGAGGATAAAAATGGAAACTTTGTCATACCTTTGTAGGAGGCTTCTCCGCATCTAGGCCGGTGTCTTCCTCCTTGGCCGGCCACTCTTTCTGGGGTTTGTACATCACCTTCCACAGCTTCTCGTGGGTGGTGCGATAAAACCGGCGTACTGTGGCAGGGTCGTCGAGCTGGTAAGCCCACATAGGGGTGTTCCGGTGCTGGCAAGGAAGAAGGCGGCGGCGGAGCATTACCTGGACCACGTTGGCCAGATTGATTTTCGCCTCTATCATCTGTGAGAGACGTTTTTGCAGCAACTTCACCTCCCCGGACGATCCCCAGTCGAGGCCTTTCTTGACCGACGAGGTTAGCCTCGCGGGGGGTCCAGATCTGAACTCCGAGGGCGCCGACCAGTCCGCGCCTCCTGGTTCGATGACATAAAACCATTCTTTCTGCCAAGCCTCGACAGTGTCAATGAAGGTGCCTTCCGGCCACCTGACCCGCGGGAGTTTGCTTATCACCGCCCCGCCACAATCAGCGTGTTGGCCGCTGGCTATCTT
The DNA here is from genome assembly GCA_039707655.1 of Elymus sibiricus. Lineage (NCBI taxonomy): Eukaryota > Viridiplantae > Streptophyta > Magnoliopsida > Poales > Poaceae > Elymus > Elymus sibiricus. The sequence continues at coordinate 177,580,332 of CM077667.1, forward strand.
CGGCTTGACGTTGAAAACCTTCAGCCATAGGCCGAAGTGTGGATGGACCCGCAGGAAGGCCGCGCAAACGATGATGAAGACCGAAATATGCATGAAGGAATTCGGGGGGAGGTCATGGAAATCTAACCTGTAGAAGAACATTAATCCCCTGACGAAGGGGTGAAGCGGAAAGCCTAGTCCTCGGAGGAAGTGGGGAACAAACACCACCCTCTCGTCCGGCTTCGTTGTAGGCACCACTTGGCCTTCCTCTGGAGCACAGTGGACGATGTTGGGCGAGAGGTAGCCGGCGAGCTTCAGCTCCTGAATATCGTTGTCGGTGACACGGGAGGCGTCCCACTTGCCTTGAGAACCCGAACCGGCCATGGCTGAACTTGGGAAGACTGGGGAAGTTTTGGATCTGAGCGTGCGGAGCTTGGGGGAATGAGAAGGCAAGGTCGGATCTGAGAAGCGTGTGGAGGCCTTGGGGGTTTTCTCCCTTTTATGGGATGCCGTCATACCAAGGGCCCCTTTACTACGCCGTGATACGACTCCAACGTATCTATAATTTTTGCTTGTTCCATGTTGTTATATTGTCAATCTTGGATGTTTTACAATCATTTTATAGCAACTTTATATCATTTTTTGGGACTAACCTATTGACATAGTGCCAAGTGCCAGTTGCTGTTTTTTGCTTGTTTTTCACTTTGCAGAAAATCAGTTCCAAACGAAGTCCAAACACCGTGAAACTTTTTGGAGAATTTTTTTGGGCCAGAACACATCCAGTGGGCCAAAGAAGTGCTGGAGAGGAAGGCCGAGGAGGGCACGAGACACCAGGGCGCGCCTAAGGCCCCTGGCGCGCCCTGGTGGGACGTGCCCACCTCGGGACTCCCCTCCACCAACTATTCGCCCTATAAATTCTCAAATATTCAGAAAATTCTAGGGGAGTCGACGAAACACAATTCCAGCCGCCGTAAGTTCTAGAACCGCGAGATCCAATCTAGACACCATTACGGAGGGGTTCACCTTCATCATAGGTGCCTCTCCGATGATGCGTGAGTAGTCCACCATAGACCTACGGGTTCGTAGGCAGTAGCTAGATGGCTTCTTCTCTCTTTTTGATTCTCAATACAATGGTCTCTTGGAGATCCATATGATGTAATGACTTTTTGCGTTGTGTTTGTTCGGATCCGATGAATTTTGAGTTCATGATCAGTTTCTATCCATGAATATTATTTGAGTCTTCTTTTGATCTCTTATATGCATGATTACTTATAGCCACGTATTTCTTCTTCAAATCTTTGGTTTAGTTAGGCCAACTAGATCGATTTTTCTTGCCATGGGAAGAGGTGCTTTGTGATGGGTTCGATCTTGCGGTGTTCTTTCCCAGTGACAGAAGGGGCAGCAAGGCACGCATGTTTCGTTGCCATTAAGGATAACAAGATTAGATCTATTCCTACGTGAGTAGATCTGGTCTACATCATGTCACCGTTCTTATTGCATTACTCCGTTTTTCCATGAACTTAATACATTAGATGCATGCTGGATAGCGGTCGATGTGTGGAGTAATAGCAGTAGATGCAGAATCATTTCGGTCTACTAATCTTGGACGTGATGCCTATATATTGATCATTGCCTTGGATATCGTCATGACTATTCGATTTTCTATCAATTGCCCAACAATAATTTCTTCACCCACCGTGTGCTATACTCATGAGAGAAGCCACTAGTGAAACCTACGGCCCCCGGGTCTACTTTAATCATATTGCTTTCTGATCTATCTTTTTGCCGTGTTTGTTTTCAGATCTATATTTCCTAAAACCCAAAAATACCTTGCTGCCATTTATCTTTACTTATTTTATTTTGTGCTTTTGCAAGATCCTTTTACCCAATCTCATACAAAAATATCTATCTTTTACCCTTGAGAGATTGACAACCTCTCTTACGCGTCGGGGTTGCAAGTATTTGTTCTGTGTGTGCAGGTGTTGTTTACGTTGGTGCTTGATATTCCTCTACGGATTGATACCTTGGTTTCATAACTGAGGGAAATACTTACCATCATTGTGCTGCATCATCCCTTCCTCTTTGGGGAAATACCAATGCAGTCTCAAGCCACGTCAAAGGATTTCTATTGCCGCTGCCGGGGAGGAAGCAATCTCTTCGGTGTTCCAATCTCGGGCGTCGGGGAGACGTCATCAACATCTACTAGGTTCCTAATCACAAATCTCATTTCCTTGCAATTTACATTATTTTCCATTTTCCTCTCATTTTCCTCTACCCCACTTCACAAATTTTCCGTTCTATTCGCCTTCCTTTTCATTCGCCAATTCCCCGTTTGATCTTTGTGCTCACTTGTCATCATGAGTGATTTTAGTATGGCAGAAACGGATGATGGTAGGACTCCTAAAATTGGACGTCCTGACAATCTGGATTCTAAAACTTTTGTTTTGGGGCGAGGGAACGTTATAGGAAAAGAAACTATCAAGGAATTTTTCAATTGTGTTGGAAATTTGACTCTTGATGACACTCCTATACTTAAAAGAACTAAAACTTATGCGGAAGCTATTTCAGCACTAGTCCTGAAGCTTGAAAGTAGGTTCATCTGTACACATCCTACCTTGCAAAGATTTTTTTATTATCTTACCGTTATAAAGGATCCCAAGGCTAAGAAGTTAGCTACCCTAGTTCTTATGAACGAATTTCATCATATCATACGAGAAGCTAGGGAAATTTTCGATCATTTTGGTAAGAGTCACAAAAAACCGGTAATAGATGAGATCCATTATGAAAGTGACTATATGTTGAGACATTTGCTTGGAAACAATCAAATTTTTGATGAGAACCTTAAAAAGGAAGTCCCCGTTTTAGATATGATCCAACAAACTTTCAATGACGTTAATCAACGATACTCTTGGATTGTAGCCGGTAATCAAAGAGGTTACATAGATGGACAACTTGATAGTGCTAAGACTTATATGAATAATGTGTTTCAAGTTATTTTTACAAAGCCTCTTGATGAGAATATTGCTATGAAGAAAAAGAAAACTAAGGATGACAACACTTGAATCCTTGCGTTATGCCTAGCTAGGGGCATAAAACGATTGCGCTTGCTGGGAGGCAACCCAATGAATAAATTTATTTTTGTCTTTTTCTTTCTGTTCTTGAGTGTTTACAAAATTATGCTTATGTTATGATTGTTTTTTTATGTTTTATTTAGGATTTGTGGCAAGTAAAACCTTTGGGATGATTCATAAGATGAGTAGAAGCAATGCTGAATCTGAAACAGAAACTTTGACTCCAGTGCACGAAGTTTCATTTTTTTACTGGAGCGTGATAATGAGCCAAAATTTTAACACAATATTGAAATACAAATTCTTTACGTTGTCCTAATTTTTCAGAATTTATAGAGTTACAGAAGTATGGTTAGAGTACAGATTGCTACAGACTGTTCTGTTTGAGACAGATTCTGTTTTCATTGCATTGTGTGCTTGTTTTCATGAATCTATGACTTGTATTGGAGGGTATAAGCCATGGTAAATTTGGAATACAGTATATATAATGCAAGAATAAATAATGAATGAGTTTACAACAGTACCTTAAGTAGTATTTTTGCTTTATTATACTAACGGACCTCACGAGAATTTTGTTAAGTTTTGTGTGATTGAAGTTTTCAAGTTTTGGGTGAGATCATGATAACCCACAAGTTTAGGGGATCGTTTGTAGCATTTTTCGATGAGTAAGAGTGCCGAACCCAACAAGGAGCTAAAGGTAGAACAAATATTCCCTCAAGTTCTATCGACCATCGATACAACTCTACGCACACTAATGCTTGCTTTACCTAGAACAAGTATGAAACTACTTTGCAGGAATAAAACTAGAAGTACTTTGCGAGAATAAAACTGCGAGTACTTTGCAAGAAAATAAACTTAGTAGTGAAGTAGCAAGTTTTTTTGTAACAGAAGAGAAAGATTGTCCATAGGTAATTGAATATAATATGATAGATACTTGTTATATGCAATGAGGGAGAGGCATACGCTAACACACTTTCCGTACTTGGATCATATGCACTTATGATTGAAACTCTAGCAAGCATCCGCAACTACTCAAGATCATTAAGGTAAAACCCAACCATAGCATTAAGTATCAAGTCCTTTTACTCCCATATGCAACAACCCCCTTACTCGGGTTTATGCTTCTGTCACTCAAGCAACCCACTATAAGAGAATTATGAACATATTGCAACACCCTACAGCGAGGATCCCTCCGCTTGCGCGACAAGGAGGGCACCATGCATAGGACAACACTATATCAACATACACTCATATCAGTAACATCATACCACAATTAACCCGTTGAACAAAAGAGATTTACTCAAACATCATGTTGTGAAATATCATTGGGAAATAATATATGGGGTTGAGCACCATGTTTAAGTAGGGATTACAGCGGGGAAGAGAGGTGTTACACCTCTGCAAAGAGGGGGAGAGAGTTGGTGTTGACGGCGGCGAGATTGTTGATGTAGATCGTCGTCACGCTCCTTGCCCCGGCGGCACTCTGGCGCCACCGGGAGAGAGGGGGAGAGAGCCCCCCTCCTTCTTCTTCCTTGGCCTCCTCCCTAGATGGGAGGATATTCCCCCTCGGGTCCATGGCCTCCATGGCGGCGGAGGGGCAGGAGCCCGCCTAGGTTGGATCTCCCTCTCTGTTCTTTTCTGTTTCTCATTCTTGTTTTTGGCCGAAAACCGTTTCTTATATTCCCGGAGATCCGTAACTCGGATCGGGCTGAAATTTGGAGGGTATTTTTATCCAAAAATTAGCTTCCTTGCACCCGAAGGAGAGCTCCAACCTACGTACGAGGTGGGCACACCCCACCAGGGAGTGCCTGGGGCCTGGCCCGCGCCCAGGTGGAGTGTGCTCGCTATGGGCCTCCGTTTGCGTTGATTCCACTTCTCAAAATTGACAAATATTGCAAAAAAAATCTCCGTAAATTTTTATCGCGTTTGGACATCATTTGATATGGAATTTCTAGGAAACAAAAAACAAACAAAAAACAAGAACTGGCACTGGGCACTGGATCAATAGGTTAGTCCAATAAATCATATAAATTGTTGCCAAAAGTATGTGAAAGTTGTATAATATTGGCATGAAACAATCAAAAATTATAGATACGATGGAGACGTATTAGCATCCCATGCTTAATTCCTGCTCGTCCTCGAGTAGGTAAATGATAAAAAAGATAATTTTTGATGTGGAATGCTACCTAGCATAATCTTGATCATATATCTAATCATGGCATGAATATTAAGATACAAGTTATTCAAGGCAATAGTCTATCATTTGACATAAAGACATTAATACTCAGGAATCCCAACAAACAATCATGTCTTTCAAAATATCAAGGCTAAAGAACGCTATCCGTACAAAATCATATAGACTTGTCATGCTCTGTCTTCTTAGCACAAAGTATAAATCATGTACCACCCCGGTGTTAGCCAAGCAATTGGTTCATACTAACGCGCTTCAGCATTTTCAACTCTCACGCAATACATGAGAGCAAGCCATGGATATAGCACTATGGGTGGAATAGAATATAGTGGTAGGTTTCAAAGGGGTAAAAGTGGAGAAGAATGTCTCGCATCAACTCAGCGTATCAACGGGCTATGGAGAAGCCCATCAATAGATATCAATGCGAGGAGTAGGGATTGCCATGCAACGGATGCACTAAGAGCTATAAGTGTATGAAAGCTCAATATGAAAACTAAGTGGGTGTGCATCTATAATGAAAAAATCCCATTAGTATATGAAAGTGACAACATAGGAGACTCTCTATATGAAAAACATGGTGCTACTTTGAAGCACAAGTCTGGAATTGGCATGCCCCTTCTCTCTTTGTCTCTCATTTTTTTATTTTTTTCCTTCCTTTTTTTTATTTTTCTTTTTTTCCTTTTTTTTTCTTTTTTTTTCTTTTTTTTCTTTTTCGTTCGGAGCCTCATCCTGACTTGTGGGGGAATCATAGTCTCCATAATTCTTTCCTCACTAGGACATGCTCTAATAATTAATAATGATGATCATGGCACTTCTATTTACTTATAACTCAATATTACAACTTGATACCTAGAACAAAAAACGGACAAGCCATGGAAACATCATGCTAGCTATCCTACGATCATGTAAAGCAATATGACAATGAATGCTCAAGTCATCAAAACGAAAATCGTGGAAGTTGCATGGCAATATATCTAGGAATGGCTATGGAAATGCCATAATAGGTAGGTATGGTGGCTGTTTTGAGGAAGATATAATAAGTTTTATGTGTGATAGAGCGTATCATATCATGGGGTTTGGATGCACCGGCGAAGTTTGCACCTACTCTCGAGGTGAGAAAGGGCGATGTGTGGTACCGTAGAGGCTAGCAAATTGCGGAAAGGTAAGAGTGTGTATAATCCATGGACTCACATTAGTCATAAAGAACTCACATACTTATTGCAAAAGTTTATTAGCCCTCGAAGCAAAGTATTACTACGCATGCCCCTAGGGGGGAGTTTGGTAGGAGTTAACCATCGCGCGCCCTCGACCTTCACACCAAGATAGACAATCAAGGATAAATTGCGCTCCAACTTTCATCGCATAACGGGAGACTATACGTGCATGCTTCGGGAATAACAAACCTTAACATCAACATTCTTACTAATGCACAACCGTTTACAAGTACCTCCCACATATTATATCTCTATATCGCAAAACTATTGTAAGGAATCAAGCATATCATATTTAGTGATCCATAAGTTTTATGTAGGATTTTATGACTAACCATGCAAATGACCAATTCCTGCTGACTCTCTAAATAGATATAAGTGAAGCAAGAGTGTTTAATTCTTTATACAACAGATCATGCTCTAATAAATATAAGTGAAGCAAAAGAGCATTCTTCAAATAACGGTTTTCTATGTGAAGAGAAACAGGCAATCCAAACTTCAAATGATATAAGTGAAGCACATGAAGCATTCTATAAAGCCATACTCAAAAGATATAAGAGAAGTGCAATGAGCATTCTATAAATCAACCATGGACTATCTCATACCAGCATGGTACATAAAAGAAAAATGGAAACTAAACGCAAAAGACGCTCCAAGATTTACACATATCACATGAATGAAACGAATCCGAAAACAAACCGATACTTGTTGAAGAAAGATGGGATGCCTTCTGGGTCATCCCCAAGCTTATACGCTTGAGTCTCCTTGGATATTTACTTGGGGTGCCTTGGGAATCCCCGATCTTTAACTCTTGCCTCTCCTCCTTCTCCTCATATCGATACCTCCTCGATCTTCAAACACTTCATTCACACAAAACTTAACAAAAGACTGAAAAGATCCGTTAGTATAATAAAGCAAAATACTACTTTAAGTACTATTGCAAACCAATTCATATATTATATTTTCATTATTTCTGCTGTATTATAACGTTTCCATGGCTTATACCACCGATGAAATCGATAGTTTCATCAAAACAAGCAAAACAATGCATCAAAAACAGAATCTGTCTTAAACAGGGCAGTCTGTAGTAATCTAAACTTTGACCATACTTCCATAACTCCAAAAATTATGAAAAATTAGGACAACATAAGGAATTTGTATGACAATACTGTGTTAAAATTTTAGCTCATTATCACACACCAGTAAAAAAATGAAAATTCGTGCACTAGAGTCAAAGTTTCTGTTTCAGATTCAGCATTGTTTCTACTCATCTTATGAATCATCCTAAAGGCAAATATTGGAATTTTTTTTTTAAACTTTATAAAAAGCACACAACATAAATAAATGAGTCTCTAAAATTTCCGGGTTGTCTCCCTGGCAGCGCTTTCTTTAAAGCCATTGAGCTAGGCATAAAGTGCTCAAGTAATGGATCCACCCGGATCCCAAGGTATATCAAAGCCAATTATAATTAGCAATGATTTGTAATTAAGTAGTGAGCACAAAGTGATATATATCATATGACAACGAAGTCTAACTCTCTTCCTATGCATTGGCATGTCATACAAGAACAATTCATTCACACCAAGTAAAGGCCAATGCATAGCATAAGTAGTTTCTTGCAATTTTATCGTATTGGAAACATAGAGAGGTGAAGATGTAGTTCCTCAATAATTGCAAGTAGGAGCAGCAAGCACATGCATATTATATTCATCAAAATCATCATGTGCAATAGGAAAACGCAACCCATCAATATAATCCTTAATAAGTGCAAACTTCTCCGATATAGTGTAGTTGGGAGAATTCAAAAAGATAATAGGACTATCATGTGTGGGTGCAATAAGAACAATTTCATGCTTAACATAAGGAACTATAGCAAGTTCATCTTCATAAGCATCATTCATATTGGCATCATGGCCACAAGCATAGCAAGCGTCAAGTTCAACAAAAAGGGATATTTCAAACGAATCCAAGGGATCATAGCAATCAAAATAGCATTCATCCTTCGGTATGTGCGAAGGGTAATTAAACAATGTATGAGTTGAAGAGTTACTCTCATTATAAGGTGGGCACAGGTAGCTAATCCGCTCTTCCTCCTTTTGTTTTTCGCTCTCCTCCTCATTTTTTCATCTAATGAGCTCACAATTTCAGAAACTTCCTCTTCCATAGATTCCTACAAAATATTAGTCTCTTCCAAGGCAGCGGCCATTCTTCCAATAAATTCTTTAACATAAGCATTAGAAGCATAGTTTTAATAGCAATATTTAAGTATGGCAAAATTTTCAGATTTGTAAAGAGTAGCATCATACTTTTCAATCAAAGTAGCAATTTCATAGGCACCCATAAAAGCAACAAATTCTTCATTTTTTTCAACATCATTATAGCAATAGGCCTCCTTGGCATAAGAGGATAATATTTTATTATCATTAAACACACATTGGTAGGGAAGGTGTTTTTTAGTTTCTTCAGAACAACAAGTAAAATCATGCAATTCACACAAATTCCAAGCATACCTACACAAAGTATTAATTTGATGCCTCAAGAGTTTCACTTTTTGAGATATGCGGTGTCTCACATAATGAGCATGTTCATTTAATGGTTTTCCCTCAACTAAGCTAGTTGGGTTTTCAGCACAAGCACAAGTGAATCGAAGATGATCCAAGTAATATTCCTCGATAGTACGGAACACCAGTGGTTCCTCAACGTTTGGTGCAGCAGGTACAACTAATTTTTTTTGGTATTTTACGTTTTCCTACCCATAACTAAAGATAGAAACTGACTAATAACAGAAAATAAAAATTACTTAGTGATAAAGCAAACAAGCACACACGAGAATATTCACCCCACGCTATTGCTCCCTGGCAACGACGCCAGAAAAAGGTCTTGATAACCCACAAGTGTAGGGGATCGTTCGTAGCCTTTTTCGATAAGTAAGAGTGTCGAACCCAACGAGGAGCTATAGGTAGAACAAATATTCCCTCAAGTTCTATCGACCATCGATACAACTCTACGCATGCTAATGCTTGCTTTACCTAGAACAAGTATGAAACTACTTTGCGGGAATAAAACTAGAAGTACTTTGCGAGAATAAAACTATGAGTACTTTGCAAGAAAATAAAATTAGTAGTGAAGTAACAAACTTTTTTGTAACACAATAGAAAGATTGTCCATAGGTAATTGAATATAATATGATAGATACTTGTTATATGCAATGAGGGAGAGGCATACGCTAACACACTTTCCGTACTTGGATCATATGCACTTATGATTGGAATTCTAGCAAGCATCCGCAACTACTAAAGATCATTAAGGTAAAACCCAACCATAGCATTAAGTATCAAGTCCTCTTTACTCCCATATGCAACAACCCCCTTACTCGGGTTTATGCTTCTGTCACTCAAGCAACCCACTATAAGAGAATTATGAACATATTGCAACACCCTACAGCGGGGATCCCTCCGCTTGCGCGACACGGAGGGCACCATAGGACAACACCATATCAACATACACTCATATCAATACCATCATACCACAATTAACCTGTTGGATAAAAGAGATCTACTCAAACATCATAGGATAGCCAAATATCATTGGGAAATAATAGATGGAGTTGAGCACCATGTTTAAGTAGAGATTACAGCAGGGAAGAGAGGTGTTACACCGCTGTAAAGAGGGGGAGAGAGTTGGTGTCGACGGCGGCGAGATTGTTAACGTAGATCGCCGTCACGCTCCTTGCCCCGGCGGCACTCCGGTGCCACCGGGAGAGAGGAGGCGAGAGCCCCCCTCCTTCTTCTTCTTCCTTGGCCTCCTCCCTAGATGGGAGGAGAGTTCCCCCTATGGTCCATGGCCTCCATGGCGTCGGAGGGGCAGGAGCCCCTCCTAGATTGGATCTCCCTCTCTGTTCTCTTCTATTTCTCGTTCTTGTTTTCTGGCCGAAAACCATTTCTTATATTTCGGAGATCCGTAACTCCGATCAGGCTGAAATTTTGAGGGAATTTTTATCCAAAAATTAGCTTCCCTGCACCCGAAGGAGAGCTCCAGCCGACGTACGAGGTGGGCACACCCCACCAGGGCGCGCCTGGGGCCTGACCTGCGCCCTGGTGGAGTGTGCTCGCTGTGGACCTCCGTTTGTGTTGATTCCACTTCTGAAAATTCACAAATATTCCAAAACAAATCTCTGTAAATTTTTATCGCGTTTGGACGTCGTTTGATATGGAATTTCCTCGAAAGAAAACACACACAAAAAACAGGAACTGGCACTGGGCACTGGATCAATAGGTTAGTCCAATAAATTATATAAATTGTTGCCAAAAGTATGTGAAAGTTGTATAATATTGGCATGAAACAATCAAAAATTATAGATATGACAGAGACGTATCAGATCACGATGGATGAAGGAATAAGGAGTAGAAGAGACTAAGCTTGGGGATTCCCCCGGCACCCCAAGATAATATCCAAAGAGGAACAAGCAACTAAGCTTGGGGATGCCCCCGAGTGGCATCCCCACTTTCTTCTAACAAACATCGGTATTTTACTTGGAGCTATATTTTTCTTCGTCACATATCATGAGTTTTTCTTGGAGCGTCTTGTATCTTTGCTTTATTTGCTTTTTATCCTTGCTGGACACACCTATTGAGAGAGCCAAAATTATGCTATGATTTGTTAGAATAGATCTTTATGCTTCACTTAAATCTTTTGAGCCATGGAATTGCTCTAGCGCTTCACTTATATCTTTTTTAGCACGACGTGCTTTTACATGTCTGAAGAAATGCTCTCATGCTTCACTTATATTATTTTGAGAGTTAGTATTTGAAGAAATCCTCTCATGCTTCACTTATATTATTTTGAGTGATGAAACTTTTATGCTCATGATCTTCACTTAAATCTATGTGGGCTTGCCAAAATCAACGGCAATATATGAAACTAGTCCCAAAGTGATAGATATCCAAGAAAGATATAATAAAAACTTTCATGAAGATCATTGGACAAATTAAACTTGATTCCTTGTAATAGTTTTGAGACATGATGATAGTGATATGTGGGTCATGTTGATGAGTAATTGTACTTAGTAAGAATATTGATGTTAAGGTTTGTGATTCCCTATGCAAGCCCGAAAGTCAATAGTTGTGCTACGAAATTACATCCTACTTATGGTGCATTATCCGATGTTAGTTATGCTTAATGCTCGCTTATGTGATTTTTCGTTTCTTGGTTGGTTGCTTCTCAATCTATTGCTAGCCTTCACTTGTACTAAGTAGAAATACTACTTGTGCATCCAAAATCCTTAAACCCAGTTTTGCCATATGAGTCCACCATACCTACCTATATGCGGTATTTCCATGCCGTTCCAAACAAATTTGTATGTGCCACCTCTAATTTTTAAAATAAAATTTCCTTTTTGTGTGTTCGTACCGCTCATGAAGCGGAAGGAGGTGACCGATATTTTTCCATGCTAGATGTGTTATTCTCAAGATGAGTGTTTATTCAGATGTCATTGCATGAGAGTACGGCGGTAATAGGGATTCCCAGTCCCAAAATGAAAAAGAAAAAAATTACTTTATGTTGTCAAATAATAAATTCCTTGGAAAGTGTTGGTATGGAAGGCAACCGTGGATTCGGCTAGCCATGGAAAGTGAAAGTATGGTCGAAAAAGGAATAAACTTTATTTTTTGTTTGGGAACCACCTATGATGTATCTAGCATGGAAAGGTATTGAAAGCTTTCGGTCGTTTTCGTTGACGGGAAAGGCATGCCTCCCAAAATATTTTTTCTCTATCAATTTAAACCTTGAGCTCTGACACCTCTACAAATCCCTACTTCCCTCTACAAAGGGCCTCTCTATTTTCTTTATGCAATTTTTATTTTTTACTTGAGTCTCCATCTTCTCTTATAAAGCACCAAATAGGGGGCACTATGATCGTACTTGAGCATTATGTGTAGCTAATATTTGAGTGTGTTTCATGAATGGATCAATGACTGAGCATGATGGGCTAGGGATAACTTTCTTTAGTGTTGATATTTTGAAAGACATGGTTACTTGTTGATATGCTTGAATATTTAAGTCTTCATGTCAAAACTAGACTATTGCTTTGAACCATCTAAAAGTCCAAATGTCCATGCTATAAAGAAAAGAATATGTGATGAACATGTTAGGCAGCATTCCACATCAAAAATTCTGTTTTTATCATTTACCTACTCGAGGACGAGTATGAATTAAGCTTGGGGATGCTGATACGTCTCCAATGTATCTATAATTTTTGCTTGTTCCATGTTGTTATATTATCAATCTTGGATGTTTTACAATCATTTTATAGCAACTTTATATCATTTTTTGGGACTAACCTATTGACATAGTGCCAAGTGCCAGTTGTTGTTTTTTGCTTGTTTTTTACTTTGCAGAAAATCAGTACCAAACAACGTCCAAACACTGTGAAACTTTTTGGAGAATATTTTTGGGCCAGAAGACATCCAGTGGGCAAAAGAAGTGCCGGAGAGGAAGGCCGAGGAGGGCACGAGACACCAGGGCGCGCCCAAGGCCCCTGGCGACTCCCCTCTACCGACTATTCGCCCTATAAATTCTCAAATATTCAGAAAACCCTAGGGGAGTCGACGAAACACAATTCCAGCCGCCGCAAGTTCCAGAACCGCGAGATCCAATCTAAACACCATTACTGAAGGGTTCATCTTCATCATAAGTGCCTCTCTGATGATGCGTGAGTAGTTCACCATAGACATACGGGTCCGTAGGCAGTAGCTAGATGGCTTCTTCTCTCTTTTTGATTCTCAATACAATGGTCTCTTGGAGATCCATATGATGTAATGACTTTTTGCGGTGTGCTTGTTGGGATCTGATGAATTTTGAGTTCATGATCAGTTTCTATCTATGAATATTATTTGAATCTTCTTTTGATCTCTTATATGCATGATTACTTATAACCTCGTATTTCTTCTTCGAATCTTTGCTTTAGTTAGGCCAACTAGATCGATTTTTCTTGCCATGGGAAGAGGTGCTTTGTGATGGGTTCGATCTTGCGGTGTTCTTTCCCAGTGACAGAAGGGGCAGCAAGGCATGCATGTATCGTTTCCATTAAGGATAACAAGATTAGATATATTCCTACATGAGTAGATCTGGTCTACATCATGTCACCGTTCTTATTGCATTACTCCGTTTTTCCATGAACTTAATACACTAGATGCATGCTGGATAGCTGTCGATGTGTGGAGTAATAGTAGTAGATGCAGAATCATTTTGGTCTACTAATCTTGGAAGTGGTGCCTATATATTGATCATTGCCTTGGATTTCTTCATGACTATTCGATTTTCTATCAATTGCCCAACAGTAACTCATGAGAGAAGCCACTAGTGAAACCTATGGCCCCCAGGTATACTTTAATCATATTGCTTTCCGATCTATCTTTTTTCCGTGTTTGTTTTCAGATCTATATTTCCAAAAACCCAAAAATACCTTGTTGTGATTTATCTTTACTTATTTTATTTTGTGCTTTTGCAAGATCTATTTACCCAATCTCATACAAAAATATCTATCTTTTACCGCTGAGAGATTGACAACCTCTCTTACGCATCGGGGTTGCAAGTATTTGTTCTTTGTGTGAAGGTGTTGTTTAGGTAGGTTCTTGGTATTCCTCTACGGATTCATACCTTGGTTTCATAACTGAGGGAAATACTTACCGTCGCTCTGCTGCATCATCCCTTCCTCTTTGGGGAAATATCGACGCAGTCTCAAGCCACGTCATGCCGTAGGCCCCGTCACTTCCCGAGATAATTATGTCGTTGAGCGCGCGCGGGATAACCTAGATCATTAATCATATCCCATAAAAAACGGAGCATGATCTTCACATTAACGGGACATGCCAATGAAAAACAGCCTCGAACCGCGAATCGAGTTCTCATGACTGGCTGAGTGGTCGTGGCCTGTCTCGACCTTTCGTCAGAAAGATTGTCAGATGAGGCACTGTTCACACCCAGGCTTTTGGCCCTCGAGGCTAAGGAACGTACGTTGTTACGATAACAGGGCGGCATTGGCGACCAAGCCAGAATCAGGCGAACATAGAGAGGGAAAAGAACTCACCCCGCAAGCCGGAGATTTTGGATACGTGAAGCTACTTAGTCATGTGAACCCCGACGTTGGAGGTTAGTTCGGGGGCTACTGAGGGAGTCCGGTACTAAGGGGTCCTCGGGCCGTTGACTCGTCTCTCATGCGACGGCTTGGTGGGCCGCTCTGTGGATATTATAGGAGGGCCGGACTATTAAGCGATCCCGTACTCCAGAAGGAAAGCTCCGAAGACTTGGTGTGTCCGCCAAGATTAGATGTCGACATCATGTGTAATCCTAAGTACCCCTGGTGTCTATGTAAACCAGGGGGTTCTAGTTTGTAGGGGAAGGTCAACTCATCTAGGGTTTAGCTCATCTGATCTCAAGGTAGATCAACTATGTAATCTCCATACTCATCAATACAACCAAGCAGGACGTAGGGTTTTACCTCTCCAAGAGGGCCCGAACCTGGGTAAGCATCGTCTCCTTCGTCCCTCGTTACCTATCGATCCCAGATCCACAGCTCGGGACCCCGTACCCGAGATCCGCCAGTTTTGACACTGACACCCGCCGTCCTTGTTGCGGCTGCTTGGGTCGAGCATGCTCGGAGTGCCCAAGTGTGCAACGAATTTGGACGGGGTCCCTTGTGTCACTTGTCGGGATGCTTGCCGGTACGTGCATCTTTTACTGCGGTTGCTCTCGGAAACAAATCCTTGGCATCCCGTCAGCGATGCTGCCACTGGCAAGACCACCTCGTTGCCCTCACCACGGCTGCTTAAGATGTTGAGTAGGCTCGAAACATCCCATCGCGCAACGATTCTGGCGAGGGCCCTATGCGCGTAGGTTTTATCATACAAGCGATGACTTAGTAGCGGGGGGGGGTTCAGACTTAGCTTCTTTTCCTCCACTTCTTCCTTGACACGGGGTGATCACCTCGAACGTATTCGCAGGTGTCTTTGTCGTTGCTTCCTCCCCGGGAAGGCTAGCAGGCGGGGGTCCCTGCTTCCTTTTGAGAAAAAGTCATGTGTGTTTGGTTGATTATATGAGTTGAAGTACATGAGCGCAACAACCCAGCAAGGATGCTCGAGGAGTGTAGATACGCGTGCAATTGAACTGGGTATCGACCTTTGGAAAGGTAGCCTTGGGCCTCCTTTTATAGATCAAGGGGTTACCAGAATGGCTAAAATGGTCTTTACATGGGTGTACAATGTGTACTGCAGCCATCGAGGCTGCCGCCAGGAGTGGTAGTGGGAAATACGTAAGTCTGACGGACTAGGATAGGCGCGTTGAATGTGCCATGCGGTGCCGTGCTGGCGACGTTCCCCGGCAAGGATCGTCTCTCCTTTTGCAGACCCACCAATCTGCTATGCGCCCCGACCAGCTTCACTTAACTGCATGCCCGCTCGACACCTTAGCTAATGTAGACAATCAGCCTGGCGAGGTGGAGCGGTGGCTTGGTGGGCCGAAGTCTTGCCGGGATGTGCTTGTGGTTGCGTTTCGTCAGCCGGCAAGGAGGCTTGCCAGCCGCCTTAGTCATTGCTTCGGGCTGCTTGGAGGTTGACGTGCGCCCAGCAAGGGCTTGCTTGCCTGGGGGTCGTGGTTGTCTGTGCACACGTCTGGGTACTAAGGGCCCCAATTCTTAGTACACCGACGGGAGCCCCCAGGCCTGGTCCACACACGCGCGCGCGGCTTTGTTGGGCTAGGCCCAAAATAGTGCACGGGCACACGCGACCGCATTTTCCTGCGGTTATGACCATTTTTACTGACCTTTCCCATGATGCGGTGTAACTGCGGGTCGTGGGAGTGGCGGAGCGAGACGGTTGCCTCAAGGGATCGTGCCTGGGAAACCGCGTCGCATTGGGCTCGGAGAGGCGGCATTTGCGTCTTCCACCCATGTAAAAGGGGGTTCCGCAAGCGCGCTGCTCATCCGAGTCGCATTCTCCCAATGCTATCGCCCTTTCCCATCATTTCTCTCACAGTGCAGAATACTCCGGACTCCTTCCCCGCCTCCATTGCCACCCGCCTCTGAGCTCGCCATGGTACCCAAGGGAGCAACCTCTTCCTCCGCCTCCGGCCCGACGAAGAAGGCCTAGAAGGTGACGGAGGCCGAGGCAAAGGAAGCCTTGGCGGCAATGCGGAGGAAGTGCACCATCTTCTCTCCATCCACGATGACGATGAGCGACCTTGTCTTGAGGTATGCTCCGATGTGGGGGAGGGAGACCAAGGCGCATCCGGCGCCGGTGGTGGTTTCGGGTGACTGCCAGCCCAGGAACCAGAAGTACCCATTCTTTGCGGAGTATTTCTATTGTGAGTTTGTCCCCCCTTATTCTATTTTCTTCGTAGATCTGATGCTGACCTATGGCTTTCGCCTGCTGTATTTCACGCCGAATGCGGTGACCACCCTGTCCGTATTTGCGCACTTGTGCAAAAACATCATTGGGATAGCCCCCAATATATCTCTCTTCCGCCATTTCTTTTATCCGCGTATAGAGGGCGAGGATGCCCTTTCTGGCAGCATTATTTGGATCCCTCGTGCTTCTCACAAGGAGGTGTATGCCCCCAGCTTCTTTCACAAGAAGTGGGAAAAGTGGCGGTCGGAATGGTACTTCATCGTCGACAAGGAGCCACCAGTCTTCTGCCATGTCCGGGAGTCCAAGCCTATCTGCGACGACAAGTGGAGTGCCCTTGCAGCTCATGACTAGAAGCTGGAGATTGCCATCGCCGGCATGCTTCGGCTAAGGGCTGTCGGCTCACCATAGAGATGGTGGGCTCCGATTTCCGTGCGAGGCGCATCTCCTCTTTTTAGGACCGGAAGTGCTTTGCCTAGAAGGACACCGGTCCCGCTGACATCATGCATATCCGCCCCGGGCTCGACGGCGACCTGACCTTCTTGCAACTCATCTTCTTCCGCCACCAGCTTTTTCGCCCAGATGACAAGTTCATACTGCCGACGTCTGTCATTCCGCTCTGCAACAACTCCCGCAAGGACACGATTGTTGCGATGATGCATGCGTGCAACACGCACAGGGTTGATCCCACGTGGGAGGCGCCGACGAAGGAGGTGGTGCATGCATGGTTCGACAACCTGTCGGAGGCATGCATGAGGGATGAGGGGTCGATGATCTGTGCCACCACCGAAGCAGAAATCGAGTTCATCGTTCAGTGGGCTGTGGAAGCAAGCCTTGGCGTGGGTAGCAGCAGTTCGGGGGTCACTGTGTTCGATGACGAGGAGGAGGAGGCCGGCCACGAGGAGGAGCACGATGAGGAGCCGCGGGCACAGGATCTGTCGGAGGGGCTTGCCGGTGCCGAGGTCGCTGCGGAGCCAGAGCTTGAAGAGCCCCTGGCTCGCAACGCTCCTAGAAGAACGCACGTGCTTTGCAAGGCCAACAACGTGGAGCCGGTTCATCGCACCAGGGTCCCCCCCAGTCGTTGAGGATGAGGGATAAGAGGAGGCGGAAGATCCCGCCACTAACGTTTCCCAGCCTCGGTGGAGGAGACGGGGCGCCGCGTGGCACGCGGCAAGCGCGTCCATCCAGACGACCGAGCCTACAAGCTCTGCCGCGCAAAAGGCACACTCTAGGACACCTACTCTACCGCTGGCTCCCGCCGTCTGCCAACAAGGGACGTGGGACTTATCCACCTTCAGCTTGGGGGAGTAGGACGAGGAGTAAGTGCCACTTTTTTTGCAAATTTTTCTTGATTCTTGCTTTTATCCCCACTGAATCTTGTCGTTGTTGGAATTGCAGGGACGGGGAGACCTTGGCACAGCAGATGGCCAAGAGGGTAGGGCCCGCAGACGCTGCCGGAGGTGCGGCAACCGCTCTGCCTGAGAGAGAGATCATCGACCTCGACTCTTCTCCTAGCCCCCGGCAGGAAGCCCCGCCTTAGTACCCGATGGCAAGAACGGGTGACGGCGCCGGTGCTACCACCTGCATTCCCCTGTCAATGAGGACGGAGCGCCTGGAGACAACGCGTGAGGGCTCAACCCCTAAGGGGAGCTCCCCGGCGAAGGACTCCATAGCCGAGCCTGCCTGCGTCCAGGACGTGGTAATGGTCGGGGCTGTCGGGAGCCAGGCGACAGCGGTGGACGTCACCGAAGGAAGCAAGGCAACTCTTCAACAGGAGCCCGTGGGTAAGCCCCTCTTGCCATAGGCATACTGATTCTTCCTCTTTCTTTTTGTCTTCTTGAACTTCTTCCTAGTTCAACTTCTCTCTTTTCTTCTTTCGCGGTGTTGTGGACCCGCCACCTCCCGGGGATCTCGATGTCAACACCACCGTCGAGGAGATCGCCAAGGAGGCGGCCGAGGAGGCCAGCCGTGTTGCTGCCGAGGAGGACGCCGCCCGCCACGATCCTAGGGACATCGGCAAGCGGGTCCTCGAGGAGACGGTCCTGGAGGCGGCGGCGGACGTTGAGGGCGCTCCTGTCGTAGGAGTGCCGGGGATGGGCATGTCCTTCACGCTGGGGGCCCCCAATGGGAGCGCCGCCGGTCCATCGTCGTCGATGGTGGAGCCTCCCCCGAGTCATTATTTGTGGCTTAGCGACTTGCAGTTCGTCAGCTTCCGCGGTGACGCCATCCTCAAGGCCTTCTCCAAGGGTGCATCCATGGACGAGGCGCTCGCCACACCTGGGGCAGGAGTGGCAGTCGACCCATTTGGCGGGGGCGACGATGCCAAGGAGCACGCCATCCTGGCGTCCATGAGCAAGGGCTTCCGGCTGCTGCAAGCGCACTACGTCAACCGTTTGGAGAAGCTAGATCGCCGGGAAGTTATTCTTGCAGGTGCGGAGGATAGGTTCCATGCACTCCTCGCCAAGACACAGGCCTGGTTCACCAAGAGCCGCAAGGAGATCTCTGTCGGTGTCAAAACTGGCGGATCTCGGGTAGGGGGTCCCGAGCTGTCAGACTAGGATCGATGGTAACAGGAGACGAAGGGGACAAGGTTTTTACCTAGGTTCGGGCCGTCCTATGGAGGTAATACCCTACGTCTTGCTTGATTATATTGATGATATAGGTATTACAGAGTTGATCTACCACGAGATCGTATGACTAAAACCCTAGATGAGTTCTGTAGGGCTACGACCTAAAACCCTCCGGCTTATATAGACGCCGAGGGTACCTAGGGTTTACACATAGTCGGTTACACATCAAAGGGAAAAAACATGCCTATCTACTGTCGACATCTTGGAGGACACACCATGGCTCCTTGAAACTTCCACCTTGGCGACCGGGCCCCTAATCTTCTAACGCTCATCCGGTGGCCTGTATAGTCCGGCCCATGAGAAACAGGTCGGCTATCCGAGGACCCCTTAATCCAGGACTCCCTCAGTAGCCCCCGGACTAGCCTCCAATGCCGAGGTATATTCGGATAATCTTGCATGTCTTCGGCTTGCGAGGCGAGTCCCTCCATCCCTTCTTGTTCGGCAACCATCCTATCATCGGCGAAATCCCAAACATCGCGGGATTGCTGGGTCCACAGTAATAGTGTTTCTTGGTTTTCGCGCATCGTGGGGAGACGAGCGGTTCAGTAGTCTTTTCCAAAAATACCCCTCCCACAAAGGAGGCACCACCTATTTAAACAAACTGAATCGTGATCCAAACCACATCTTCCTCACTTCCATCGGAAAAAACCTCCAGCGAAAAGGTTTCCACCAAAAATGGCGATTGCCCCTAGCTCCTCCTCCAATCCTTACGGATCCCGTCCCGGGGACTGGACTAGCTGCTCCGTGTCGCTCCTTCGACTTCGCGACCTCGAGACCCAAGGGTACCTTCCCTCCTCGGATCTGACAGCCGTCCGCGCCGGTTTGTCTTCATTCAATGGCGAGGCCCTCGCGAAGAACTTCCCCCATCCACAAAAGGGGGAGCATGTATGCTTTGTGCCATTCCTCCTGCGAGGTCTCGGGTTCCCCATTCATCCATTCCTGAGAGGGTTACTAGTGTTTTATGGGATCCAGCTCCACCACCTTACCCCAGGGTCTATTCTGCATATCTCGGGCTTCGTTGCCCTTTGTGAGATGTTCCTGGGCTGCGAGCCACACTTCGAGTTGTGGAGAAAATACTTTTGCCTCATCCCTCGCACTCGAGACAAGACAATTTTTGAGGTTGGTGGAGCCGAAGTATGCCGTATAGCGGGGACGGGATACCCTGTGGGGACACCGAAGGAATCCGAACTATGGACTTCGGAATGGTTTTATATCGAGGACGTCCCCTTATTCGACCCAGCTCGGAGGGGTCTGCCCGAATACTCCGATGCCCCTTTGAAGAAAAGGTACAACTGGCGCCCGAAGAGCCTGTCCCAAGAGGACAGTGTTGAGGTGCAGCGCTTAGCAGCCCATGTGAGGATACTAGCCCACCATAAGCATACCATGATAGACGTCATGGCCGCTGCCCTCACCCGGTGCGTCCAACCCCTTCAATAGAGGATACACCCTTTGTGGTGTTACAATGGGACAAGCGACAGTACTCGCTCCCGAAGACTGGGTCCTGCCGATTAAACAACATTGGCTGCCGCACTTGCCAACCTATACAAAGGGGAGCAAGAAGATTTTATTCGGCGATCGACCAAGGAGGGATACTCAAGCCACAATCCCATCGAATGGGTGAGCCTTTCGATCCTGTGACCACAATTCGGGTTCTCAATTTTGTCCCCTCTTGACCGAAGTCTTTTATCTTTATGTGAACAGGAATGGAGGAGCTTTATCGAGACAGTCAACTGTCCGGCCCCTCAGCCCGAAGACTATTCCCGCGACGATGATCCGGGCTATCATGAAGACCCAGACCTGTCAATCGAACTCGAAGACAGGGTTTTCTACCAGGAGGGCCTTGACGGCTCCAAGGTGGCCATCATCGCCGATTACCCTGGATCCTTCCCTTCCCCTGCGACCAGCAAGAAGAAGAATACGTCCCGCAAGAGGCAAGTGTCCTCCACTGACCCCAACACGCCGGCTCCTACACCCAAGCGCCGTAGATCCGCGCGACATATACCGTCAGCGGCAGCAGTGCCTGGACTGGAAAGCAACAAGGATCCGGCAAATGAGCCGGTCGCGGGGGCGAGTCCGCCTATGAGTTCATCCCAAAGGTATTTCGTCCGATCGTTTGGCTTAGCCTCACGGTTGATAAAGTCTCACAAGAGACCTCTTTGTCAAAATATTCAGGCAAAGAGTTCGGCCGTCACCCGCCGAGGACGTCGCCAGGACGTCCGGCGGTGCTCAAGATTCCGGGCCTTCCGCCCATGCTGATCCTGCTGCGGGGGCCCCCACCGTCAATCCAACCCCGGCCGATTCTGGTGACACCATATCTGTCACCAAATCAGAGGTTGGGAGTGCTATGCATCATCGGTGGCGATGAGAAGCCCTACGTCATCCGTCCTTTTCCGAACAAGAGTTCGGTGCTCTGCGCATGGTGGATGCACACCTCGAAGCCGCCCGAGCTGGGTTCGGGGAGGCCGTGAAGTTGATATCGTCCCGCCTGCAGGTGAGTAGTCGATTATTAAGGTCCGAACACTCGTGTAAACCTAGTAGCCCCCGAGCCTTAAATTGGTCGGTACGACCGAATTAAGGATCCCCGCATTAATTTACTGGCAATGCAGGCCTCTAAGCAACAGTGAGAGCAACTAGCCAAGGAACTGGAAGCCAGCCGAACACAGGTCAAATCTGTGAAGGCCGAGTTAGAGCAAGTGAAGAGCTTTACTCAGGAGGCACATGGTGAGTATATATGTTTTGCTGATCTTAGTATATCCCCATGCTTACGCGAGGGTACTATGTAGCAGCTGAATCAATAGGGCAATTACAAAAAGATTTGGATGTAGCCCGAGAATCTCAGCAATATGCCGAGTCCCAGCAGGAGGCTGGCTATCGTGTTTTACAACGGCACCTTGAAGAGAAGAACCGCCTGAAGGAGGAGAACAAACAGCAAGCCGAAGAGATTGAGAGCTTAAAGGCTCAATTGGCCCAGGCCCAAGGAGAAAACTAGAAATTTCAGAGAGGCATGTTCAGTAAGTATGATTCTAACATCGGAAGGTATCTAGTATGAGTGAAGTGTGATACACATGCCGTGACTCATGTGCAGGTCTACTGTCTGGGCGACCCGAAGAGGAAATCGGATCCTACCAGGGAAATCTTCTGAAGGAGCTGTCCGTCATTCATGAGCGGGCTCGGAAGGCCATGAAGAGCATGGTGAAAGCACTATGGCCTGCCGAGAAACCTCCGGAGGAGATGACTGAACTGGTCGATCGCTTCAAGGGAGCCCGAACTAGGTTCGAGCTGTGGAAGACATCGGCTTGTCGGGAGGGAGCACGAGAGGCGTGGGCGATGATCAAGACCCGCTATACCGGACTTAACACCGAGCGTATGGCTCAGGTTGGGCCAGTAGGGTCAGATGGACAAGAAGTGCCGCTCCACCTGGTATACGACCAAGTGATGCCTGCCGCCCGTCTCTTGCAAGAAGATTGCTCCCTGGAAACCATAATTGATAATCTCGATCAGCAGCCAGATGTATGATTATATGTAGCTATGTACTTAATAATCAAAGAATTGCTCCGTCTGTGTTGTGAACTTTGTCTTAACCGGCCATCGGCTTCAGCCTCCCGCGCTAAAAGCCTAGGAGTGTTCCTTGTAAATTATCACCCTAAAGGGGGGAATTATGTTCGGGGAACCAGGCAATCCGGCCATGTGGTACGAACAGACAGAAAGCACACAGGAAGATATGTTATATTACTGCTTAGCGTAAGAAACATCTTCCGAAGAAATTAGTAACCCTATCGATACCTTTCTTCAGGGTTCTACGTAAATCATAGAAAAAAGGCCGTATACTGTTAGTATGTGGCTAAGGGCTTGTGTAAGAGAAGAAACCCGAGTAATGGTCATGACGACCATAGGCTTATTAGTTAGTCCCGTCGTAGCCGATTAATTGTCTGCTGAAGATAGCTAGCTTTTGGCTTCACCCGTCTGAGGTACGTATCCGGATGACCCGGTCGTAACAATCGCAGAGGTGCTCCCTTTACCCTCTAGCCGAACAATCGGGAACGTAGAGGGTAACCACAGGAGCGAGGCAACCCAGCTTGGCAAACTCTTAGTTCGAATTGATGCATATGACGGCTTAGAAACGACAAGGGAAACATGCACACACAATAGATGTGAATAAGTGCTTATAAAAAACATTGGCTTCGAAAAAGAAGCCCCCAGGTACTGTGTTCAGATTTAACACTTAATAGTGTAGGCCGAAAATCTTTAGTACAAGATCGGTTGAACCAAACATAGAGTTGGGAAGAAAAAAGAATTGAAACCTGCCAAAAATCAAGGTGGGAGGGAGAAGAAATAACAAAGTAAGGAAAAAAGAGAAGGGTAAAGAGTATGATGACACCGGTCTAGCCGTAGAAGCGCCGAAGACGAGCTGCGTTCCATGGGTTTGGTTCAAGGCGGTTGTCCTGCGGGTTCCGAAGACGGTAAGCCCCTCCTGTGAGTACTTCGTTGATGATGAAGGGGCCTTCCCATTTGGGCTTGAGTTTATGCTTCTGCTTCTTCGGAAGCCGTAGGACGAGTTCGCCCATGTTGTATGCTTGTGCCCTGACCTCCCTCCTCTGGTAACGCCGGGCCTGCTGTTGATAAAAGGTAGAACGGGCCCGAGCTATGTTGCGCTCCTCTTCCAAGGCGTCCAAGTCGTCTTGCCGATCTAACTCGGCCTCCCTTTCCTCGTACATGCGCACCCTTGGTGCATCATGAATAATATCACAAGGAAGGACCGCTTCTGCCCCATAGACCATGAAAAACGGTGTGTATCCCGTTGATCTATTCGGGGTGGTGTGCAAGCCCCATAGAACGAAGTCGAGCTCCTCTACCCAATGACAATCGGACTCTTGAAGAGACCGGACCAAACGTGGCTTAATGCCGCTCATTATGAGGCCGTTTGCTCGTTCGACTTGTCCATTAGTCTGCGGGTGATAAATCGATGCGTAATCGAGCTTGATGCCCATCTTGGTGCACCAGTCTTTGACCTCTTGGGCCGTGAAATTGGATCCGTTGTCAGTTATTATGCTGTGCGGGACACCGTAACGGTGTACCACGCCAGATATAAAGTCGATTACTAGTCCGGATTTGGCTGATTTGACAGGTTTTGCCTCTATCCATTTGGTGAACTTGTCGACCATGACCAGTAGGTATTTATTCTTCTTGGTCCCCCCTTTAAGTGGTCCGACCATGTCCAGCCCCCAAACCGCGAAGGGCCAGGTGATCGGAATAGTCCGAAGAGCTGTTGGGGGCATGTGACTCTGATTTGCAAAAAGTTGACACCCCACGCAATATTTGACAAGTGACTGGGCGTCCGCCCGAGCTGTGGGCCAAAAGAACCCAGCCCGGAAGGCCTTGCTTACTAAGGCTCTTGCTGCGGCGTGATGACCGCCCATCCCTGCGTGGACTTCGGCTAAGAGCTGCCGCCCTTCTTCGTCAGATATGCACCGTTGTAGTATTCTGGTGGCACTCTCTTGTATAACTCACCTTCGTGTACCTTGAAGGCTTTGGAGCGCTGAACTATGCGCCACGCCTCCATCTGATCGTCGGGGAGTTCTTTGCGAAGGAGGTAGGCGAGTAAGGGCTCAGTCCTTGGCGCGATTACTGCCATGACCTCGTGAGCCGAGGGCGTTTCGTCCATTACGGAGCCGCCGATGATTTGATCGTCTGGTTCGTTTACAGGGGAAACAACCTCGGCTGCACTGGTTAGATCGGCGCCCTTTTGATTGTCCGGCCAAACCACGGATGGCTTAAAGAGCCGTTCCAGGAAAGTGTTTGGTTGGACAGGGTCGCGTTTGGCTCCTATGCGAGCCAATATATCGGCAGCTTGGTTGTCGTCTCTAGCGACGTGGTGAAATTCCAGCCCCTCGAACCGTGCGGATATCCTGAGGACAGCGTTTCTATATGCCGCCATCTTTGTATTCTTGGCATTGAACTCACTGTTGACCTGAGAGATGGCCAGGTTGGAGTCTCCCCGTACCTCCAGCCGTTGTATGCCCATTGAGGCTGCCATCTGACGACCGTGCAAGAGGGCTTCGTATTCGGCTGCATTGTTGGAGTCGGCATACATGATCTGCAACACGTATCGAACATTGTTGCCTATGGGGGATGTGAGAACAACTCCAGCCCCAAGTCCGGCCAAAGTTTTGGATCCATCGAAGTACATCGTCCAATGGGAGTATGTAATATATTCCCTGGGGAGCTCGGCTTCTGTCCATTCGGCGAGGAAATCTGCCAACACCTGAGATTTAATAGCTCGTCGTGGTTTGTAGGTAATCTCAAAAGGAAGGAGCTCAATGGCCCATTTGGCTATGCGGCCGGTGGCGTCCCTGTTATTGATTATATCATTCAGGGGTACTTCAGATGCCACCGTGACCGAACACTCTTGGAAGTAGTGTCTTAGTTTCTGTGATGCCATAAATACTGTATAGGCTATCTTCTGGCAGTGCGGGTATCTGGACTTGCATTGCGTTAATACTTCTGACACATAATAGACCGACTTCTGTATATGGAATTTCTGTCCCTCCTCCTCCCGTTCGACGACGAGCACCGCGCTAACGACTTGGTTGGTGGCCGATATGTATAATAACATGGGCTCACCCGCGCCTGGTGTTGTGAGTATGGGGTTACTTGCCAGGAGTGTCTTAATTTCTTCTAACGCAGCCTTTGCTTCGTCGGTCCATTCAAAATTCTTGGTCCGTTTCAGCAATTTGTAGAGCGGTAAAGCTTTTTCACCGAATCGGGATATAAAGTGACTTAACGCCGCCACGCAACCCGCCAACCTTTGGACGTGCTTTAGCTCTGTGGGAACTGCAAGTTCTGATCAGGCACGGATCTTGGCCGGATTCGCTTCTATTCCTCTATGGGAAACGATGAATCCGAGCAATTTACCAGCGGGAACTCCGAATACACACTTCTCCGGATTGAGCCGAATATCGTATTCGCGTAGGCTGGCAAAGGTTTGCCTTAAATCGTCGATCAAATGGCTGACGTGTTTGGTTTTAATGACCACATCGTCAACATACGCCTCTACTATTTTGCCAACCTGTTTTTCGAGACAGGTCTGGATCATGCGCTGGTATGTAGCCCCAGCTTTCTTTAGCCCGAAAGGCATTGTGTTGAAGCAAAATGGCCCGTAAGGGGTGATGAATGCGGTTGCCGCTTGATCGGATTCCTTCATTTTAATCTGATGGTATCCGGAATAAGCATCGAGGAAACACAACGAGTCGTGTCCGGCTCTGGCGTCAATAATCTGGTCTATGCATGGTAGTGGGAAAGGGTCCTTCGGGCAGGCTTTGTTGAGGTCTTTAAAGTCGACGCATAGCCGCCAGGATTTATCTTTCTTTGGTACGATCACCAGGTTTGCCAGCCATTCGGGGTGCTTAATGTCCCGAATGAATCCGGCCTCTAGCAATTTAGCTAATTCCTCACCCATAGCTTGTCGTTTGGGCTCGGAAAAGCGGCGCAGAGTCTATTTGACGGGCTTAAAGCCTGCGAGGATGTTCAAACTATGTTCTGCCAGCCGCCGTGGGATGCCGGGCATATCGGAAGGATGCCAGGCGAAGATGTCCCAGTTTTCTCGTAAGAATGCTTGTAGCGCTTCGTCCACTACGGGATCGAGCTGAGTTCCCATGGACGCTGTCCTGTTGGGGTCCGTCGGTTATACCTGAAATTTAACGATTTCCTTTGCCGGCTTAAAGGACGTGGATTTGGGCCTCTTGCTGAGGATCACATCGTCTTTGTCTACTGTTGACCGAAGTGCGGTCAGCTCTTCTGCAGCAAAGGTCTCAGCTAGAGCCTCGAGGGCAAGCGCCGCTGTTTTGTTTTCGGCCCGTAGGGCTATGTTCGGATCACTATTGGTTGTGATTACTCCGTTTGGTCCAGGCATCTTAAGTTTCATATACCCGTAATGTGGTATAGCCTGGAATTTTGTGAAGGCGTCACGTCCCAACAAGGCATGGTAGCCACTGGGGAAGGGCACGATATGGAAGAGGAGTTCTTCGGAGCGGTAGTTGTCGGGCGTGCCGAACACTACGTCCAGGGTGATGCGTCCTGAATAGCGTGCCTCCTTCCCAGGGATTATTCCCCGGAAAGTTGTGTTGCTATGCTCGATGCGAGATCGGTCGAACTGAATTTTTCTAGCGTATCTTCGTAGATTAGGTTTAAACCACTGCCGCCGTCCAATAGCACCTTGTGTAATCGGAAGCCATCGATGATGGGGTTCAGGACTAGTGCGGCCGGTGAATGACTGGGAAGAATGGCTGGTCGGTCAGCATCTCCGAAGGTAATAGGTATGTCTGCCCATGCACTGGTTGCTGCCACATGATATACATGTTCGAGTTCTTTAAGAGCTCTTTTCCTTCTGTTCCTTGAAGGGAACGTTTCGTAGATCGTCAGGACTTCGGCGTTATATTCTGATGGCGCTGTAGAGCGCCTGTTTGGCGGTGGTGCCTCAAGAATGGATTCACCGCTTTTCGCGATCTGTTTGACGACCCAGCAAGCTCTAAGGTTGTGAGTCGGGGTTGTGTTCAGCGATACAGAATGTATAGGGCAAGGTCTATCTAGTAGTCCATCTAGGACGGTACTGTCCCCTGGAAGGGACCTGTTCCTCTTTTTGGCGGGCTCGAGTTTGGCTGGCCGCTTCGGAGGTATCCTTTTTTGCCGATCTCCTCTAGGGTATTCGGTAAAGGTTGGTTCCGAAAACAGCCGCTCGGCTTGCCAAGCACTTTCCATGGCACAATACTTCTGTACCAAATCTGTCAGCTCGGCGAAGTCACGAATGTGCCGCCGCGCCAGGGCGTTGAGAATTCCTTTGTCATGGCAGTTGCGAATGAAGGTTGCCATTATCTCTTGATCACTGAGGCCCCGTACATTGTTTTTCGCGAGGAGGAGTCTGGCCCAGTAATGATGAACCGACTCTCCTGGTAACTGTTTAATGTCCCGTAAGTCCGAAGACTTGGGGTATGTTGCGATGCTTTAATGATTGGCTTGGGAGGTGGGTTGGGAAAAATTCGACTCCATGCCACGGTGGGAGTTCGGAGTCATGGACTCCGAACTGTGTGAGAGATCAGGGACCAATTCCGGTCTGTCTTCGGAACGAACTCCTGAGTCTGGGTTGTAGGCGGGGTCTCGAGGACCGGAGACTGGGGTATAAACCGTTTTTAATTCCGACCGATGGGGGGACGAGACCCCGGCCGGACACTCGACGGTGGCGACAAGGTGGGTGACCGTGGGGACGCGAATTTCCCTGCTGTCGGGCTTAAGCCCGAGCCGGTTATAGACCGGGATCTGGTCATCGGCCACACGCATGGACTCCATCCGGTCAAATAACTCGTTGAGAAACGAGGCGATGGTAGGATGCACGTCGCTAAAGCGAGTGGGGTCGGTATGTGGCGTCGCAGTTCCGGAGTCGCGCGAGAGCGGTCCCGGATTCTGTTCCGTCATGGGAGATCTGGTCACAACGACCGGACTGGGTGGTCCAGAGGAGGTGGGGCCCGATGTCTTCGGCGTCGAGGCGTTGGGATCTGCGAGCTCTTCCATAGGGGTCAAGGGTTCCACCAAGACGAGTTCTCCCCGTGAATCAGCGACGAACTCTAAGGTTCCGAACCTGATTCCTTGATCGGGGGGAAAGTTTCCGATCTGACCTAGGTGGCTGATCGGGCAAGTATGCGATGAGACGTCGCCACTTGCAAGGATATGACCTGGGGCGAGAGTCCCCTGGGTGCAGATCTCATTGCTTGTGGCTAGGCAAGCCATCGATTCCTTCTGACGATCACAGCGGAACTCTCAACGAAAGCACCAATGTCGGTGTCAAAACCGGTGGATCTTGGGTAGGGGGTCCGAGCTGTGAGACTAGGATCGATGGTAACAGGAGACGAAGGGGACAAGGTTTTTACCCAGGTTCGGGCCCTCCTATGGAGGTAATACCCTACGTCCTACTTGATTATATTGATGATATAGGTATTACAGAGTTGATCTACCACGACATCGTATGACTAAAACCCTAGATGAGTTCTGTTGGCCTACAACCTAAAAGCCTCCGGCTTATATAGACGCCGAGGGTACCTAGGGTTTACACATAGTCGGTTACACATCAAAGGGAAAAAACATGCGTATCTACTATCGACATTTTGGAGGACACGCCATGGCTCCTTGAAACTTCCACCTTGGCGACCGGGCCCCTGATCTTCTAACGCTCATCCAGTGGCCCGTATAGTCCGGCCCATGAGAAACAGGTCGGCTATCCGAGGACCCCTTAATCCAGGACTCCCTCACTCTCCGCCAAGCAGGTCGATCTCACCAAGGCCGACGCTGAATTCATCAATCGCAAGGCCGAGGCGTATAAGACGTGTCGAGAGGCCGACGAGGACATCGCCAACTACGATGCGGAGCTTAAGGCGCACAAGATCTTGCTGGACTCCCATGAAGTGGATCTCGCCGCCCTTGAGAAGGATCTCGCCGACAAGCTTGGGGTCGAGCTGGGGAAGCAGGTCCAGGAGTTGGAACTGAAGCACAAGGCCGCCATCGAGAAGCAGGCGGTCGAGCACGCCGGCAAGCTCGAGGAAGCCGTCAGCATTGCTGAGGCCGCCCGGTCTGCTAAGGCCGAGCTCAAGAGCAAGGTTTAACAGTTAGAGCTAGATCTCGCCGCTTCTGGACAGGAGATCTTGAAGCAAAAGTAGGACGTCTAGAAGGGCACCCAAGCCCTGGCGGATTTGTAGGCCGCGCTTGTCGGCAAGGCTAGGGACTTGGAAGCCGCCACGACCACCAAATCCGATTTGTGCATTAGGGTGAGCACCTACGAGGACAAACTCAAGGCTGCCCAAATCAAGGAGCGCAACCTGCTTGAGGAGCTCCAGAAGGAGATGACCCTGCTTTCTTCCGTCACGCACTCATCTAATGAGCTCCAGGAGGCCGTCCATCTATAGACGGAGCAGCTCGTCGACCTCTCCGGGAAGCATTCCGCCCAGCTGGCGAAAATGGGCCTGGACGAGTGCGCCTTCTCCAAAGACATCTGGGAGGTGGTGAGCGTGAAGATGTCTATCTTCTTCAAGAAGCTCGTCGAGGCCCTGGTAAAGTATGAGGCGGGGCGGGCAGATGAATTCCTCCATGGTTGCCTTGAGCTGTGCCGTGTGGTCCTCCATAAGGTCTTGGTGAAGCTCGCCTACCACAACCCCGGGCTTGACTTGACCAAGGCCCTCTCAAAGCTGCCAAGGGGCCTAGACACCAGTGAGCTCGACGCGCTCGTCGCTCTCATCTCCGACAAGGCCGGTTCCGTGACCCTGAACCATTGATTTTCGGTTTCTGCAACACATGCGCCAAGAATGTTTGTCTTCGATCAGTATCGCAAACTTGTTTTATTTATTAACGCGCTTTATCCGCTAGAACAGGTGCCTCTTTCCTTTTAACGCAATCTTGAATTTGTATGTTTTTGATCTGTACGCTTTGCTGGAAATGCCTGTCGATGCGCACATCCTGTCCGTGGGCGCTTTTCGGAACGGATCCTTAGCAGCCTGCAGGGGACGCCCCTACTAGCAAGGCCACCTTGTTGTCCCCGCCGCGGCTACTTGGGATGTTGAGCGGACTCGAAACATCAAAGCGCATGGGCAGTTCTGACAAGGGTCCTTTGCATGCAGGTTTTCTCATACAAACGGTGATTTTGTTCTAAGGAAAGATCTCGAAAATTTTAAATGGTTTTCACAACTTAGCTTTGTAGGGCGATCATTCCTGAATCATGCTCATAGGCGTCCGTGCCACCACTCTCCCCTTGGGAAGTGCACGCAGGGGTCCCTTCTTCCTTTGAGAAAAAAGAAAGAAGAGAAAATAGAGGAGGCTAGGAACTCCAGCATTTCAAAAATTGCTTTGCATAAGCGGAAAATGACCACAACGTTTCATGCAACGTACATAAGATAAACGTGTACTTTGACGAAAATTTGTGGAAGACTTAGCTTTACAAATAGCTCGTGCGCTCATCGTCTGCCTTTGTACTAAGGATTACACGCCTTGTCAGGAGACTTGTACAAAAGGGGTCGCCGGGAGGCCCGGCAACCGCGCCCTACGAGTAGTGTTTTGCGAGGACGCTCGTCACTACACGAGTTTAGCACCTAAGTGACGTCCCCGGTCTTCAGGCGGCTCACGCCGGGCCTAATGACTCGCACTACCTGACAAGGACTTGGCGGCTATGTTCTTCTTGCTCTTGGAGGGAGAAGCCTCTGGTGATTTATCGACGGGCGTGCTGCACCCTACGGGGCGCTTCCCGGATTCGTCATGAGTCTTGCCGTAGGTCTTGTTCTTGTTCTTCCCCCCGGGAGTTTTTCCGGCAGGCGCGAGTGCCTTGCCGGTAGATGCTGCCACTGGCTCCCGATAGAGCTTGTTGCCGCAAAGGACTGCGTCCTTGTTGTCAGCATGGATGGTGATGATGCTCATCGGCCCTGGCATCTTCAGTGTGTTTTAGGCGTGGTGGGAGGCCGCCATGAACTTCGCCAGCACCGGATGGCCCAAGATCCCATTGTACAGCAGCGACATCTTGGGGACATTGAAGCGACCCTCTCTGTCCTGAAGTTGATCTCGCTGCCAAATGTGACCATCAAGGTTATCTTCCCTTTGGGCTAAGATCTTCTCGAGTTAACTCCTTGAAAGGAGCCCGTTGGATTGAGGTCTGAGTTAGGAATCTGTTGCCGCTTGATCACATCGGGTGAAATCAGGTTCAGGCCGGCTCCACTATCGACCAGAATTTTCGTGACCTTGAGGTTGCGAATTGTTGGTGATACTAACAATGGCACATACCCGACTGCAGTGATGCGGTCAGGGTGGTCCTTAGCATCGAAAATGATGGGAGTGTTGGACCATATGAGAGGCCTCCTTGCTTCTGCCGCTGGCTCGGTCGTGTTGACCTCACGGGCCCATTGCTTGAGCTGCCTATGGGAGGAGCGCAAAGATGCGCCTCCGTCAACACACATAGCATATACAGCCTTCTGGAACTCTTGGACATCGAATCCTTCTTCATCCTCGTCATTGTCATTGTCATCGTCATCTGATTTGTTGTCTCAGCCACTAGCAGGCTTCTCTTTCTGCTGCTTGGCCTTGCCACGGCAGATAGCTCGGCCGTTATGGCTCTTCTTGTCGGATCCACCGGCACTAACTCGGCCCTTCTCCTGATCGCGCCTTTCGTAGTCCTGCTTCTACTTCTCAGCAAGCTGTTCTACTTTGCGGCACTCGATGATGTCGTGGCCCTTGGTGAGGTGGATCTTGTAGTACGGCTTGCCGGTCTTTTCCCCTGTTGCGGCCTCGTTGTCACCGGAGTAAACGGCAACATCCTTGTCGGACCCCTCTGATTTGGCCTTCTTGCCGGCATTGGGCTTGCCGGAACTCTCGTGAACCATGACTACCTTGGCCTTGCGCTTCCTGTTGTGCTTTCGCCCCTTCTTCGTGTAGGCGGGAGCGTCCTCATCATCGTCGGAGTAGACTTCTGCACCATCGTCCTACCCAGGGAGCCTTCTTCCTTCCTCAACCCGTGCACACTTGTCTGCCAGAGCATAGAGCTCGGCGACGTCCCGCACCATGTTGATGCTCATCTCCTCGCGCATGCGGCGATTGCGTTTGTTCGTGTGTAACACAGTGATCACCGCGGCAGGGTGGATGTCTGAGATGTTGTGCTGCATGCAGCTGAACCTTTGAATGTACTTGCGGAGGGTCTCACCGTCCCGTTGTGGAAGCATGTGCAGATCGCTAGGCTGCCCTGGGAGATTGTGACCCCCATAGTATGCACCGACGAATTGGTTGCACATGTCCGCCCAAGAATAGATGGACCCCTCCGACAGGTTCATCAACCAACTCCTCACATTGTGCTTGAGCGCCAGCGGGAAGTAGTTGGCGAGTACCTTCTTGTCGCGTCTCCTGACAGCCTGCACTATGATGGTGTAGATGCCTAGGAACTCCGATGGACTGGTCTTGCAAACGTATTTGTCCGGCAGCTCCGGCTTGAAGTAACTACTGGAGGACCAGCGGACTTGCCGCAGCTCGCGGATGAACGCCGGACATCCCACCTCATAAGGTAGGCTGCCGGGTGCCCTCGTGCAGGCTCATCGACGGCCAGATCCACACGGCCATCTGATTGGTGACGTGCTTCCCACCGCCTCTCGATGGTCATGCGAGCGTCCTCCTTGTGCCTGTCCTTCAGGACTTGGCACCGGTCTTGCTTCAGCCGCGGGTCCGTCGAGGCTTGAGACACCTCGTCTTGTACGTCGGTCCCGCGAGAAGGTTGTTGCTGCCGTGGGGGTGACTGCACCATGTGCGCTCCGCCAGCATCGCACCCGGCGGTGGTTCCTGCAGGAGCCGCGCGCCACACAAGCGAGGAACCTGTCACATCTGGCTTGTCATTGTTGGCAAAGGTTAGCGGCTTTGTATGGTCGCCCGCCTTTCCTCCATCATCCCCGGTGCAGGTGGGAAGTTCAGGAGCAGGTGAGCCTATGCCAAGGCTTCCCCTATGGTTGTTGGGATGGAGTGGTGCGAGGCGTGGGTGGCGCTCTTACTCGTGGCAGTGCCAGAGGGAGCGTTCTCCCGTGCCATCGCCCGCCGCTCATCCTCACAATGAGGATGTTGTCGATCTTGGCCTTCGGCTCCTTGAGAATGGCACGCAAGGGTCCTGTCCGCGTGCCGCTCCGGGTCGTTGTGTCACGGGCGCATGTCATGGTTGTCTTGCGAGGGGCACTGCGGAGGTCCGGTTGCTGCCGTTGCCGCTGCTACCGTAGTCACAGCTGTGGCGTCGCCCCCGGTCGCCGTTGGCGCGTTTTGTGCTATCATGATGGTGGGGTCCGGGTCGTGGCTCGCGGAACTCCGCGTGGTGTTGTGGCTGCGCTCGCCAGTGCGATGTGCTTGACGTCCACCCCCATCTCCGTCACCCGTAGCGGCCGGCGTGTGCAGCTTGGACGTAGACGGGGCGGCGGCCAGAGCTCCCTTGGCTTTATTGGGTGCCATGGGAGTGGTCAAAGGCGTCGATGAAGACGCGTGGGAGGTCGGTGAAGATTCACGCACCAGTTCCCCCTACCTCGCGTGCCAAAGATGTCGGGTGTGGTACGACGATCTATAGGACCTGCATGGTCCCTTCGCGGTTCTACGGGGCCACTGAATGCACAAAGAGCATCACCGATCATGCCACGCGAGGGGTTTAGACAAGTTAGGGCCGCTCGAAGCGTAAAACCCTACGTCATGTGTGTTTGGTATATTATATGAGTTCAAGTGCAGGATCGTAGCTACGCCCGGCAAGGATGCTCGAGGAGTGCAGCTACAGGTGCAATTGAACCGAGTGTCGACCTTTGGAAAGGTAGCCTTGGGGCACCTTTTATAGATCAAGGGGTTACCAAAATGGCTAAAATGGTCTTTACATGGGTGTACAATGTGTACTGCAGCCATCGAGGCTGCCGCCAGGAGTGGTAGTGGGAAATACCTATCTCTGACGGACTAGGACAAGTGCAGTGAATGCGCCATGAGGTGGCGCACTGGCGACGTTCCCCGGCAAGGATCGTATCTCCTTATGTGTCGTTCGCCCACCTACCTTTTATTCCTTTTACACATCATAGGACGGGTGTCATTAAAGCTGTTGCAGACCCACCAATATGCCACGTGCCCCGACTAGCTTCACCTAACCTCCTACCCGCTCGACATCTTTGTTGATGTAGACAATCAGCCTGGCGAAGTGGAGCGGTGGCTTGGCGGGCCCAAGTCTTGCCGGGAGGTGGTTGTGGTTGGGTTTTGTCAGCCGGCAATGAGGCTTGCCGACGCTTTAGTCCTTTCTTCGGGCTGTTTGGAGGTTGACGTGCGCCCGGCAAGGGCTTGCCGGCCTGGGGGTCATGGTTGCATGTGCACAAGTTTGGGTACTAAGGGCCCCAATTCTTAGTACACCGACAACATAAGCCATGGTGGAATAGACAAAGTTGCTTCTTTGTGGACCCCTTGTGAGTGGAGCCATCCGTAGACTCGCGCAACCCTTACCCTCCGTGGGATAAAGTCTCCATCAACGTAGACGTACAATAGTTCCACTTATCGGAACCACACCAAAAATCTCCGTGTCTTCATTGCGTTTGATCTTCCCATCCCTACCCTCTACTTACACTTGCATGTATTTACTTTCCGCTGCTATACTCATAGGCTTGCATGTGTAGGGTGTGCAAGACTTGGTAAAATTGCTAAAACTTGCCAACCGATAAAATTGGGAAAAGGTTAAGTTTTTATTTGGTCAAATAGTCTAATCACCCCCCCCTCTAAACATACTTTGGATCCTACAGATACTTCTTACAATATTGAAAATATTTTTGGAACCAACTTGGAAAATTATGATGATAATAATTGTTATACTATTGGTGCTATTCATACTATTGATGATAAGACTGATTATGCTACTGATATGCAAACCCACAAGATTGGGGATGCTATGTTTGATGAAAATGACATGTTTGAGAATTTATTTGCTGCAAATAATGTTTGTCCCAAGCTTGGGGTTGCAATGTTACATGGATATGATCTCTTTAGTTCCCCTACTTTCAATGATCAAATTTATTATTATGATTTCATGCCTCCTATTTATTATGATTGCAATGTTTATGAAAGTGGGTTTGGAAGAGTGTCAACTTTCGGTAATTATCATCCCACTATTTTCTAGGGTGTTCAATCTTATTATAATGATAAAAGTGGATTTGGAGAGGCTATGACTTTATTTAGTAATGATTCCACTATCTTCGAAGAGGTTTCAATTGATTATGATGAGAACAGAGTTGTTACTTACTGTGATGATACTTATGTTATAAAAAGTAGTAATGATGATTATTATAGAACTTTTCATAATTATGAATACCCCTTTTCTGAACATTGCTCTTTTAATGTGGAAACAATTTATAGCATCCGGGTTTCATATGATACTCCCACCATTATGTATGGGAAGTTTTCTTATGTGTAGAGCAATAAATTCTCTATGCTTGTGAATCATGAAAGGAATTCTTTGTGTGATAGTTATATTGTTGAATTTATTCATTTTGCTACTTAAAATTATTATGAGGGAGGAACATATGCTGGTAGGTATTGCAATAATATCAAGTTTGCTCCCTATGTGTTCAAAGTTTTGAAGTTATGCTTGTGTTTGCCTTCCAATGCAAGTCGATTCTTGTTACAATAAATTGTTTGCTTGCAAAATCCCTATGAATTGGAAGTGGGTTAGAGTTAAATGTGCTTCTCATGTGATTCCTGATGCTCTCTTGCATCTTTCAATCACTACTTTTTATGTGAGCATCATTGAAATCGTCATGCCTAGCTAAAAGGCATTAAAGAAAAGCGCTCATTGGGAGACAACCCAACACTTATACTTTCTGTTCTTGTGTGTCCACATGATTAATCTACTTTATTAATCATGTTTTGTTTATTTCATTTCAATAATGTGCCAAGTAAAGCCATTGGGATAGTGTGGATACTTGTTGGTTTGATTATGTGCAAAAACAGAAACTTTTGTTTCTAGTATAAAAATTCTCAGATTTTACACGAGCATAAAAATATGTTGACATTTTTACACATCATTGCCCTGCAAATTTCCTATGTTTTACTAATTTTTCAGAATTTCCAGAGATAGGTAAGTATGGTTTTAGTTCAGTTGTTTACAGACTATTCTTATTCTTACACATTATGTTTTGCATGCATAGTTTGCTTGTTTTAGTGTTTCCATAGCTTATATCCACTGATATAAATTACGGAATGATAGAATATAGTAGGTATTATGTGATAACAATTGTGAATATTGTCTTGGCAGTCTCTAAGAGAATGATCTATTTTTATTACACTAACTAATCTCATGAGCTCCTTTAACTTTTGTGTGATTGAAGTTTTCAAGTTTTGGGTGAGATACTATAACATCCCAAAATTCTAAATTTTGGAATGTTATATTAACTAAATAATTACGATTGTTTGTTTGATTGTGGTGTGATTGATTATTTGAAATTGAGTGGAAATTTTAAACTTTTTGAAACTTAAATGAGAAGGAATGAAATGACTTTCCCAAACTTTCAGTTTGAATTTTGACCTCAATGAATTCAAATTCAGTTCATCACAAAACCCTAGAGGGAAGATGATATGACTTCTTCCATTAAAAGAAATGAAAAGGAATTTGAACATGATTTGAATTTCATTTGAAATATTTTCAAACCAGAAAACTTTATGCAACTCAATGAGTTTCATGAGAGAAGATAAAATGACTGCTTCAAATTCTAAGAAAGAGAGTTGGAAGTTTCAAAGAATCGTTTTGAAAGTCAGTTTTGAAACCCACATTCATTCTGAAGTTATTTGGATTTCTAAATTTGAGATTCACTCAAAGTTCTTCAAAATGAGAGGAGTAATATGACACTTCAACATCAAAGGCATTTGAAATATATTTGATCAAAGAAAAAATCAGAAAAAGATTTGGAAAAGTTTTGGAAATCAAATTCGAAGCCATTTTGGAGAGGTTTTCAAATTATTTTTCTCCAAAAATAAAATATATGGAAAATAGGGTAAAATGATTACCTTCAATATAGAAATGGAGAAAATAAATTTGTAATAATATCGGTATTTAAAATTAATTTTTATTGATTTTAGATGCAACAGTAACACTGCTTGCATTATTTGAATTTTTGTAGACTTTATTTGACTTTGAAAATATGTTCATGTTTTAGGGTTTCTTTTTGTGAAAATTTTGTTATATAAGATGCTTATATAATATTTCTATTTTATTTGCTTCTTTTCTTTTTATTTTCTTTGTTTATTATTAAAAACAAAAAAACGGCCGAAGCCCAACTGTGTGAGGCCCACCTCTCTCTCCTCTCCCGAGGCCCAGCGCGCGCTAGCCAGCTGGGACCGAATCCCTTAGGATCAATCATCGATGCCTTTCCTTCCCTCTCTCTCTCTCTGTGACGTGTGGATCCCACCGCCCGACCGAACCCGTCCTACGATCTCCTTCCTTCTTCCTCCCTTCACTTTCCTTCTCGCTGGAGATCCACCATGTATCCGATCCCGAGCCTCTTCCCTACCTTTTTGGGCCTCGCCCCTTGCCCAAGACTCGCTCCCTAGAAATCCCCTCCTCCCCTCTACCCGTTCCACCCGAAAACCCTCTCGCCTGACCCATGTCTCTCGTGTATTTGCTCGCCGGAGTCCCGAACCACCATAGCCTGCCATTGATGTCGGGTTGCTCCCTCCAGTCACCCCCGAGCCCCGCTGTCACCACCAACGTGTCGGCGTTCTGGGATCGGGGGTACCCAGACCTGCCTACATGCGGCCCAATGCGTGGCCCACCATGACGGCCCGGTGCAGCTCAGCGGCAAATTCCCATCTCCAAGTCAAGGCCCTCGTGAGAGCCCCCGTCTCACGAGGTGAATGACACCAAGACCCCCGGAGGAATGGCTTCCCCAGGTGGCCTCCCGAGGAGCGGAGATTCCTATTTGGGTACCCAACCTCACGAGGCCACGATGACGCGGGCCATGACGACCAAGGCCAGACTGTTGGGGAACGTTGCATGGGAAACAAAAAATTTCTCGTACGCACACGCAAGATCTATCCATGGTGATGAGCATCTATGAGAGGGAGAGTTGGATCTACATACGCTTGTAGATCGCTAAGCGGAAGCGTTAAGAAATGTGGTTGATGTAGTCGAACGTCTTCGCGATCCAATCACGATCCGACCACGAACTCCCGATCAAATGCCGAACGGACGACACCTCTGAGTTTAGCACACGTGCGGCTCGGCGGCGTCCTCTCCTTCTTGATCCAGCAAGCAAGAGAGAGGGGGTAGATGAGATCGGGACCAACACGACGGTATGGTGGTGGTGGTGGCAGCAGAATTCTGGCAGGGCTTCACCAAGCGCGTACCGGTGAAACGTGGGAGGAGTTGGGAGAGGTAACGGGCAAGGGTCGAAGGGTGGCTGCCCCCAACGCCTCCCCACCTTTATATAGGCGTGAAGGGGGCTGGTGGCTTGCCCTCCAAGGCCCCAGGGTCGTTGGCCAAAGGGGGAGGAAGGAAATCCCACCTTTCCTACCCCACCGATTGCTAATCCCCTTGGGATATGAATCTATTCCTTTTAAGGGAGGATCTTGGTGCGCCTAGACCAGGGTTATGGGGACTTTCCCCACTACCCACGTTCATGTGGGTCCCCCATGCAGGTGGGCCCCACTCCGGAACCTTCTAGAACCTTCCCGGTACAATACCGAAAAAACTCGAACTTTTTCCGGAACCCCGATAACAACTTTCCATATATGAATCTTTACCTCCGGACTATTCCGGAGCTCCTCGTGATGTCCCGGATCCCATCCGGGACTCCGAAAAACCTTCGAACTTTCCACTATTAATATCTCAATACTACCCTAGCGCTACCGAACGTTAAGCGTGCGACCCTACGGGTTCGAGAATCATGTAGACAT
Organism: Elymus sibiricus; assembly: GCA_039707655.1. Lineage (NCBI taxonomy): Eukaryota > Viridiplantae > Streptophyta > Magnoliopsida > Poales > Poaceae > Elymus > Elymus sibiricus. The sequence continues at coordinate 177,620,253 of CM077667.1, forward strand.
GACTGAGACACCTCCACGGTCCATAACCAACAGCGGGACCTGGATGCCCATATTGGTTCCTACATATTCTACGAAGATCTTTATCGGTCGAACCACGATGTCAAGGATTCAGACAATCCCGTATGCAGATCCCTTTGTCCATCGGTATGTTACTTGCCCGAGATTTGATCGTCGATATCTCCATACCTAGTTCAATCTCGTTACCGGCAAGTCTCTTTACTCGTTCCGTAATACAAGACCTCGTGACTAACTCCTTAGTCACATTGCTTGCAAGCTTCTTGTGATGTTGTATTACCGAGTGGGCCCGGAGATACCTCTCCGTCATACGAAGTGACAAATCCCAGTCTCGATCCATGCCAACCCAACAGACACCCTTGAAGATACCTGTAGAGCACCTTTATAGTCACCCAGTTACGTTGTGATGTTTGATACACACAAGGCATTCCTCCGGTGTCCGGGAGTTGCATGATCTCATGGTCATAGGAACAGATACTTGACATGGATAAAGCAGTAGCAATAAACTGACACGATCAACTGTTATGCTTATGGTTGGGTCTTGTCCATCACATCATTCTCCTAATGATGTGATCCCATTATCAAATGACAACTCATGTCTATGGTCAGGAAATCTTGACCATGTTTGATCAACGAGCTAGTCTACTAGAGGCATACTAGGGACACATTATTGTCTATATAACCACACATGTATTTAGTTTCCAATCAATACAATTCTAGCAATGATAATAAACAATTATCATGAACTGGGAAATATAATAATAACCAATTTATTATTGCCTTTAGGGCATATTTCCAACAGTCTCCCACTTGCACTAGAGTCAATAATCTAGCTCACATCACCATGTGATTAACACTTATATCACAATGTGATTAACACTTATATCATCATGTGATTAACACCCAATAAGTTCTCGGGTTTGATCATGTTTTGCTTGTGAGAGAGGTTTTAGTCAACGGGTCTGTAACATTCAGATCCGTGTGTACTTTGTAACTCTTTATACTGTAGATGTTGCTACCACGCTTCACTTGGAGCTATTCCAAATCGCTACCCCACCATACGTATCCGGATTGCTACTTTGAGTTTTTCGGATTGGTGTTTAAAGCTTGCATCGACGTAACTCTTTACGACGAACTCTATATCACCTCCATCATCGAGAAACATCTCCTTAGTCCTCTAGTTACTAAGGATAATTTTGACCACTGTCCAGTGATCCACTCCTGGATCACTCTTGTACCCCTTGACAGACTCATGGCAAGGCACACATCAGGTGCGGTACACAGCATGGCATACTATATAGAGCCTATGGCTAATGGCATAGGGGACGACTTTCGTCCTTTCTCTTTCGTCTGCTGTGGTTGAGTTTTGAGTCTTACTCAACTTCACACCTTACAAATCTGGCAAGAACTCCTTTTTTGTCTGATCCATTTTGAACTCTTTCAAAAATTTGTCAAGGTATGTTCTCATTGAAAGACTTATCAAGCATCTTGATCTATCTCTACAGATCTTGATGCCCAATATACTAATAGCTTTTATCCGGGTCTTCCTTTGAAGAACTCTTTTCAAACAACCCTTTATGCTTTCCAGAAATTCTACATTATTTCCGATCAACAATATGTCAACCATATATACATATCAGAAATTCTATATTGCTCCCACTCACTTTCTTGCAAATACAAGTTTCTCATAAACTTTGTATAAACTCAAAAACTTTGATCACCTCATCAAAGCGTATATTCCAACTCCGAGATGCTTGCTCTAGTCCATAGAAGGATCGCTGGAGCTTGCATACCTTTTAGCATCCTTAGGATCGACAAAACCTTCTGGTTGTATCACATACAACCTTTCCTCAAGGGAACGATGTTTTGACATCCATCTGCCAGATTTCATAATCGAAAAATGCAGCAACTGCTAACATAATTCCAACAGACTTCAGCATCGCTACGGGTGAGAGAGTCTCATCGTAGTCAACTCCTTGAACTTGTCGAAAACCTTTTTCGCGACAAGTCGAGCTTTATAAATGGTGACATTTACCATCAGCATATGTCTTCCTCTTAGAGGTCCATTTGTACTCAACGACCTGCCGTTCAACGGGCAAGTCTACCAAAGTCCATACTTTGTTTTCATACATGGATCCTGTCTCGGATTTCATGGCTCCTAGCCATTTGTTGGAATCCAGGGCCACCATCGCTTCTTCATAGTTTGTAGGCTCATCGTTGTCTAACAACATGATTTCCAAGACATGATCACCGTACCACTCAGGGTAGTACGTATCCTTGTCTACCTACGAGGTTCGGTAGTAACTTGATCTAAAGTTTCATGATCATCATCATTAGCTTCCTCTTCAATTGGCGTAGGCACCCCAGAAACATCTTTCTGTGTTGTGCTACCATCCAACTGAAGTGATGGTTCAACAACATCATCAAGTTCTACTTTCCTCCCACTCAATTCTTTCGAAAGAAACTTTTTCTCGAGAAAGGACCCGTTCTTAGCAACAAACACTTTGTGCTTGGATCTGAGAAAGATGGTATACCCAATGTCTCCTTAGGGTATTCTATGAAGATGCATTTGTCTGCTTTGGGTTCGAGCTCATTAGGTGAAAACCTTTTTCACATAAGCGTCGCAGCCCCAAACATTAAGAAATGACAGCTTAGGTTTCAGCCAAACCATAATTCATACGGTGTCATCTCAACGGACTTAGATGGTGCCCTATTAAAGTGAATGTATTTGTCTCTAATGCTTTAAACCAAAAACGATAGTGGCAAAACGATAAGAGACATCATAGTATGAACCATATCAAATAGGGCACGACTACGATGTTCGGACACACCATCACTCTATGGTGTTCCAGGAGGCGTGAGCTGTGAAACAATTTCTACATTGTCTTAAGTTGCATACCAAACTCGTAACTCAGATATTCACCTCCACGATCATATCATAGACATTTTATCTTCTTGTCACGATGATCTTCAACTTCACTCTGAAACTGCTTGAACCTTTCAAACGTTTCAGACTTGTGTTTCATTAAGTAAATATCCCCATATCTACTCAAATCATCAGTGAAGGTAAGAAAATAACGATATCCACTACGTGTTTCAACACTCATTGGACCACATACATCAACATGTATCAATTCCAATAAGTCACTAGCCCGCTCCATCATACCAGAAAACAGGGTCTTAGTCATCTTGCCCAAGAGGCATGGTTCGCATGTCTCAACCGATTCGAAATCGAGTGAGTCAAAAGATCCATCAGCATGGAGTTTCTTCATGCGCTTTACACCAATATGACATTTAGCGGCAGTGCCACAAGTATGTGGTACTATCATTATTAACTTTGTATCTTTTGGCATCAATATTATGAACATGTGTATCACTACGATCAAGATTCAATAAACCATTCTCATTGGGTGCATGACCATTGAAGGTTTTATTCTTGTAAACAGAATAACCATTATTCTCTAACTTAAATGAATAACCGTATTGCAATAAACACGATCTAATCATGTTCATGCTCAACGCAAACACCAAATGACATTTATTTAGGTTCAACACTAATCCCGAAGGTAGAGTGAGCGTGCGACGGTGATCATATCAACCTTGGAAGCACTTCCAACACACATCGTCACCTCGCCCTTAGTTAGTCTCCGTTTTTTCCGTAGCTTTTATTTCGAGTTACTAACATTTAGCAACTGAACCGGTATCTAATACCCAAGTGCTACTAGGAGTACTTAGTAAGGTACACATCAATAACTTGTATATCAAATATACTTTTGTCGACGTTGCCAGCCTTCTTATCTACCAAGTATCTAGGGTAGTTCTGCTCCAGTGACCGTTCCCCTCATAGTAGAAGCACTTAGTCTCTGGTTTGGGCTTAACCTTGGGTTTCTTCACTCGAGCAACAACTGGCTTGCAATTCATGAAGTTTCCCTTCTTACCGTTGCCTTCTCGAAACTAGTGGTTTTACCAACCATCAACACTTGATGCTCCTTCTTGATTTCTACCTTCGAGATGTAAAACATCGCGAATAGCTCATGGGATCATCCATCCCTGGCATGTTATAGTTCATCACGAAGCTCTAGTAGCTTGGTGGCAGTGACTTGGAGAACTATATCAATCACTATCTTATCTGGAAGATCAACTCCCACTCGATTCAAGCGATTGTAGTACTCAGACAATCTGAGCACATGCTCACTGATTGAGCTATTCTCCTTCATCTTGCAGGCAAAGAATCTTTGTTGGAGGTCTCATACCTCTCAACAGAGGCATGGGCCTGAAATCCAATTTCAGCTCTTGGAACATCTCATATGTTCTGCGACATTCAAGAACGTCTTTGGAGCCTCAATTCTAAGTCGTAATGCATGACGCACTGAACTATCAAGTAGTTATCACAACGGGCTTGTCAGATGTTCACAACATCCACAGACGACGCTAGAGGGGGTGGCGCACCGAACGGTGCATCAAGGACATAAGCCTTCTGTGCAGCAATGAGGACAATCCTCAGTTTACGGAGCCAGTCCGCATAATTGCTACTACCATCTTTCAACTTACTTTTTCTCTAGGAACGTATCAAAACTTCAGGGGAGCTACAACACAAGCTATCTACAACATAATTTGCAAAGACACTTTGACTATGTTCATGATAATGAGTTCAATTAATCATATTACTTAAGAACTCCCACTCAAATCAACATCCCTCAGGTTGTCTAAGTGTGACATGATCCAAATCCACCAACCCAAGTCCGATCATCACGTGAGATGAGGTGGTTTCAATGGTGAACATCTCCATGTTGATCATATCTACTATATGACTCATGTTCGACCTTTCGGTCTCTTGTGTTCCGAGGCCATGTCTGTACATGCTAGGCTCGTCAAGTTTAACCCGAGTGTTCCGCACGTGCAACACTGGCTTGCACCCGTTGTATGTGAACGTAGAGTCTATCACACCCGATCATCACGTGGTGCTTCGAAACGACGAACTTTCACAATGGTGCACACTCGGGGAGAACACAATTTTATCTTGAAATTTAAGTGAGGGATCACCTTATAATGCTACCGTCGTCCTAAGCAAAACAAGGTGCATAAAAAGATTAACATCACATGCAAATCATAAGTGACATGATATGGCCATGAACTTGTGCTTTTCGATCTCCATCTTCAAAGCACCAGCATGATCTCCATCGTCACCGGCAGGACACCATGATCTCCATCATCTTGATCTCCATCAACATGTCACCATGAGGTTGTCACGCCAACTGTTGCGTTTACGACTATTGCTAACTCATAGCGATAAAGTAAAGCAAAACGGCGCAAATAAATTAAAGACAACCCTATGGCTCCTGCCGGTTGCCGTACTCATCGACATGCAAGTCGATATTTAACTATTACAACATGATCATCTCATACATCAAATATATATCACACAATGTCTTTGGCCATATCACATCACAACATACCCTGCAAAAACAAGTTAGACGTCCTCTAATTGTTGTTGCATGTTTTACGTGGCTGCTATGGGTATCTAGCAAGAACGATTCTTACCTACGCAAAACCACAACGGTGATACACAAATTGTTATTCAACCTTCTACAAGGACCGCCTCAATCAAATCCGATCCAACTAAAGTGGGAGAGACAGACACCCGCCAGCCATCTTTATGCAACAAGTTGCATGTTAGCGATGGAACCGGTCTCTCGTAAGCGTACAAGTAAGGTTGGTCCGAGCCGCTTCATCCCACAATACCGCTGAACCAAGAAAAGACTAAGGGAGGAAGCAATCTGAATATCAACGCCCACAAATTCCTTTGTGTTCTACTCAAGATCTCATCTACGCATAGACTTGGCTCTGATGCCACTGTTGGGGAACGTTGCATGGGAAACAAAAAAAATTCTCGTACGCACACGCAAGATCTATCCATGGTGATGAGCATCTATGAGAGGGAGAGTTGGATCTACATACCCTTGTAGATCACTAAGCGGAAGCGTTAAGAAACGCGGTTGATGTAGTCGAATGTCTTCGCGATCCAATCACGATCCGTCCATGAACTCCCGATCAAGTGCCGAACGGACGACACCTCCGAGTTTAGCAAACGTGCGGCTCGGCGGCGGCCTCTCCTTCTTGATACAGCAAGCGAGAGAGAGGGGGTAGATGAGATCGGGACCAACACGACGGTATGGTGGTGGTGGTGGCAGCGGAATTCCGGCAGGGCTTCGCCAAGCGCGTACCGGTGAAACGTGGGAGGAGTTGGGAGAGGTAACGGGCAAGGGTCGAAGGGTGGCCGCCCCCAACGCCGCCCCACCTTTATATAGGCGTGGAGGGGGCTGGTGGCTTGCCCTCCAAGGCCCCCGGGTCGTTGGCCAAAGGGGGAGGAAGGAAATCCCACCTTTCCTTCCCCACCGATTGCTATCCCCCCTTTTTTAGGGATCCTGATCTTATCCCCTTGGGATATGAATCTATTCCTTTTAAGGGAGGATCTTGGTGCGCCTAGACCAGGGTTGTGGGGACTTTCCCCACTACCCACGTTCATGTGGGTCCCCCATGCAGGTGGGCCCCACTCCGGAACCTTCTAGAACCTTCCTGGTACAATACCGAAAAAGCTCGAACTTTTTCCGGAACCCCGATAACAACTATCCATATATGAATCTTTACCTCCGGACTATTCCGGAGCTCCTCGTGATGTCCCGGATCCGATCCGGGACTCCGAACAACCTTCGGACTATCCACTATTAATATCTCAATACTACCCTAGCACTACCGAACGTTAAGCGTGCGACCCTACGGGTTCGAGAATCATGTAGACATGACCGAGACACCTCCACGGTCAATAACCAATAGCGGGACCTGGATGCCCATATTGGTTCCTACATATTCTATGAAGATCTTTATCGGTCGAACCATGATGTCAAGGATTCAGACAATCCCGTATGCAGTTCCCTTTGTCCATCGGTATGTTACTTGCCCGAGATTCGATCGTCGATATCTCCATACCTAGTTCAATCTCGTTACCGGCAAGTCTCTTTACCCATTCCGTAATACAAGATCCCGTGACTAAATCCTTAGTCACATTGCTTGCAAGCTTCTTGTGATGTTGTATTACCGAGTGGGCCCGGAGATACCTCTCCGTCATACGGAGTGACAAATCCCAGTCTCGATCCATGCCAACCCAACAGACACCCTTGGAGATACCTGTAGAGCACCTTTATAGTCACCCATTTACGTTGTGACGTTTGATACACACAAGGCATTCCTCCGGTGTCCGGGAGTTGCATGATCTCATGGTCGTAGGAACAGATACTTGACATGGATAAAGCAGTAGCAATAAACTGACACGATCAACTGCTATGCTTACGGTTGGGTCTTGTCCATCACATCATTCTCCTAATGATGTGATTCCGTTATCAAATGATAACTCATGTCTATGGTCAGGAAATCTTGACCATCTTTGATCAACGAGCTAGTCTACTAGAGGCATACTAGGGACACATTGTTGTCCATATACCCACACATGTATTTAGTTTCCAATCAATACAATTCTAGCATGGATAATAAACAATTATCATGAACTAGGAAATATAATAATAACCAATTAATTATTGCCTCTAGGGCATATTTCCAACACAGACGGGCGCCAGGCGGGCGCCAGCGGGTGCAGAGGAGGACCGTTTCCTCTTTTGTGCAAAGGAGGCAAGGACGTACGCGGGCAGCCGGGGAATCCCCAAAGGTTTCCACTCCCGTGCTATGAGACCGTGTCCAACGGCACGGCGGGGGGGATGTCACCACTGAGCCCACCTCTGCGCCGTGTCCAGAAGCTTTGCAGGCGAAGACCACCTTTTGTCAGGATGGGGTGTACTTCTTGTCCCCTTTCGAATTCGGCCGTTGTGGGATCCCTTCCCGCCAATGATAAGGGAAGAGGACCAAGGCCACTATAAATAGGAGTAAGCCTCCACCGTAGATGGTATCGATTCATCATCCTCTCAGAGCTCCCACAAGGTAGCTCGACCATTCTACTAGTTCATCCATAGCCTCCTCGTGAGGCCAACCCACCACAAAGCAGGAGTAGGGTTTTACACCGCAAGGTGGCCCGAACCTGGGTAAAACTCCCGTGTCCTTCTTCTTCATTGCTCTCGCGCGTTCGACGGGTTTAGGCTCTAGGGCGACGAGCGCAAGGCATCGAACTGGTTGTGGATCTGCGCACACGCCCCAGTGTTCGAACCTTGTTGGGTCTGCTGAGCCCCGATTCCGAAATTTGGCGCCCCGGGTAGGGGCGTGTCGTCACCCCATCCGGTTCTGCTTCGTCTCCGCTCCGTCGCTCTCATGGCCGACGCCCGTAGAGCCGTGCTGAGCGCCGGGCTGCCCGATTCCTCCTGCGGCTGGCACCTACATCACCCCGGCAGCCCCGGAGCGCAAGGACCCTTCGCTGCCACCTTCCACATGGCGTGATAACTGCACCGCTACCCCGTTCCCCTCTCCCGCCGCGGCGTCGTCCCCCCACGCATGCCGTGGATCGGCAAGCGCGCCAGCTGTGCTGTCCATGGTGCAAGGACTATGGCGTCGACGCCCCTTCGACGATCTCTACAAGGAATGGCTTGGTCGCGCCGCCAAGTTCACCGGAAACGCGGGCGAGGCCCCGGCGCCCTCCCGTCCGCTCTGCCCCCTGCCCTACCGGGCGTGCGATGTGGCTCACGGTGCTCCCTCTCCTCCCTCACTGCAGAGTGCCCACCATGGACCCAAGCACAAGGCGACGGTGTGCGCGTAGGACGGGACGAGCCGCCGGTCGGAGACACGACCGCAGGGCGACGCGCATGGGCCCCGCCCGATGTTCAATCCAATAGATGGAAGCGTGAGGGCCGAGACAGGCGGCCTCCCCCTCCGCGAGGTCTCGGAGGCAAACCCTGCGGACTGGAAGGTCAAGACTAAGGAGGAAAAACTCAAGGGCCCGGTCGTGGCGGTAGCTGGGCCCGAACCGAAGCACGAATGCAGCCAAGAAGAGTCCCATGAAGGCAGCCACCCATTCTGTGTCTTCCACTACACCAACACCCACAACACCAACGACTGCCAGGAGCTCGGGGAGCTCCGCGACGAGCGACTCAACCACCGCCCGGGACGTGGCCTCTGCGGCTCCGGCCATGACCGCCGAGACAATCGCGACCCGCGTCAGGTCCGGCGCGCTCAGCCTCGCGACGGTCCCCGACACCAACCTCGGGAGGCCCGTCCTCAGGACAAAGCCGGTCTCCCCTGGTTACCGCCGCCACCAAGAAGAAGCGACAACGTCTGGACGAGCGATGGGGCTGGGTGCTCTCAAGAGCCCCACGCGGCCACCCACACCCCGGGTGGTGCTCAGGCTCTAGTTACCAACCGCACCCTCAAGCAGCTCCTCCCCAAGAATTTCCAGGAGGCTAGGGCCCCCACCCCAAGCATCCAAGGCCCGACAGCCACCGCCGAAGCAACTCTTTCCCCGACATAAGGAGGCGCGCTCGGTGTCTCCCTCAAGGCGGCCTTGGGGGCTCCAGCCTGAAGAGCTCTCGGCCTAACCCGTGCGACGAAGGAGGCGCTCGGGCACCACGTAGGGGTGAGCCCCAACGTGCGTCCCCACGAGCAAGGAGCGAGGCGTAGGTCGTCAAGGGCGCGGAAGTCAGTCACCCCCAAGGACGGTGAGCGGCGGAGGACGTGAGACGCGCGAGGCACCAGGGCCGCGGGCCTCAAGGCAACGGGAGCAGGATCCTCGTGACAGACATTGTCGATCAGCCAGGGGCGCTTACGATGGCCTGGCAGTCAGGTGACTTCCTGAGCCGTTATTGCTAAGCAATACCATGTATTTCTGAATCGCCCCGAGCGGATGTTTTCTGGATGAATAACTAGCTTGGTTAGCCCCCACTTGAGATGGTAGTGTTTGTCTAAGCCTCAAGCCCTGGAGTTTCGTCATGGCCGGGGGCCGGCGTGCCCCCGAGACCACCTGTGGGGATTCCAAGAGGGGGGCCCGACACGATGTCTACGTAGGACTCGTCCTCGCAGTGAATCGTTGACAAATATAAGTGCTACAGCTCTGGGCTGGCCCCCCGTGTTGTTCATCTCACCTTAAGTGTCCCCCCTCAGCAATCCTCACGGGCAGAGGAGCGGAGGGAGGCATGGTCTTCGCTGCTCCTGAGCAGGCGACCTACCACCGGGCCTCCCTCCCGCAGGCGTGCCCTTACGAACGTGCGGGGTGCGTTCCGCCGCTCATGTTGAGGCCGTAGGGGCACGTAACTGCCCTCATGAAGACACTTATGATGGCCATCTCGCCCCGGCACCGTGAATCCTCACGGGCAGAGGAACAGAGGGAGGCTTGGTCCTCGCTGCTACGTAGCAGGCGACCTGCCACCGGGCCTCCCTCCTACATGCGTGCCCTTACAGACGCGCGGAGCGCGTTCCGGCACTCATGTTTGGGCCGTAGAGGCACGTAACTGCCCTCTTGAGGACACCCGTGCCGGTCACCTCATCCGGGCGTCGCACACCCTTGGCGAGTCCCCCACAGGGATGCCCGTGTCTCTAGGCCCGGCGCCATACGCCTGGAGACTAAGGGCGGAGTCCCCATCCAGAATGCCTGGAACCTCCAGCATCTCTGGAGACTTTACCCATGACCCGCCTAGTGGAGGTCCCCATGCCCCACGCGGGGAGAAGACTATGAAGGAATCGCCGACCGTGACACTCTCACGTAATAATGAGTTAGGGGTTGTACACGCTCCGGGCCCCCCAAAGTGGAAGCCCATGATGAGGCGCATCATGGCCGCAGAGGGAAGGGTACCACCCACGCCCAAGTGGAAGCCCCATGCTCCGCGCTGGCGGACGACACTGCCTTTCAGCTGCTATGCCCACGCCTAGTGGAGGCCCCATGCTCCATGTTGGGGGAAGACGAAGACGAAGATTGGGCCCAGGGGTCGCTCCCTCAGGGTGGCAGTAGTAGGTCGCACCCCCATGACGCCTGACTCTTAACCTCACTAAGGGTCGCGCGCTCGCGGGGCTAGGGTTTGTGTCAGTGTTTGGGCCTGCCCAGGGGGCATTGCAAGCTCAAGTGCCAAGCTCTAACTCATGAGCATGCCGCTCACGCATTAACTCGCTGGGGCCTCAGGGCCTAATGTTTCTACGCAATGCCCCAAATGCAAGCGGGGACGCCCAAATGCAGGCGGGTGCGCGCATAACGTTCTGGATCGTTTGATTTCCTTGCAGGACCACTGTAACAGCCCAAGAGCATCCCTTGCCTTATTTGTAATATATTTCCATGTGTGAACCCTCTATGAATGCTATCATGAGTTTGAATATCAACTTTGCCTCTTGTCCTTTCATGCATCATGGCATCATACTCATAACATCAAGTGCATCTTATTATTTGCCATGATTGTGGGGTGGTGTTGTGCTGATGTGATTGTATGTGTTGTGGGGTGAGTGCATGTGTGCCCTTGATTGGAGTGCTCCTCTATTTATTGCACATTTCAAAAAAAACTATCCCACTATTTCAAAACTATCCCATTGTTTCTCTTATTCAAGTAATGTAGCATGTGGGATTTGTAGTTGCTGTTTTAATAGTTTAAAAATGTTCCAACTTCTCTAAATAATCTGATAAGATTTGTGGCTCAACTCTCATAAATGTTTGGATATTATTTTGCCTTTGGATTCCTTGCAAAACAGATTGCCAAATTAAAATATGTGTTTATTTCTTTTTCTCTAAAAATGCCAAGTTCATTTTTGTTAAATGGGGAATGTTTTGCTGAGTCCAAAACATATTTTATCTCTATCTAGTTCTTCTCCATTCTCTGTCTTGATTAATTGTTTGCTGCATTTTTAAAAATATTAGGAAACGTTCCAGGGAGAGAGAGAGAGGGTTTCTCAGCCCACCTGGGCCTTGCCTTGCCTTGGCCCAGCAGAGGAAGCCAGCGCAGCCCGATAGCGTCAGTCATCGTCCTCCTCCTGTACGGCGGCAATCCAGAGCGCCACGTCCCCGGCATCGATGATTTGACGGCCGTCGGTGACCCCTAGCCCCTTTATATTGCGTCCCCCGCGTAGCCCTAGCTCCCCGCGTCCCATTCCTCCCATCCTCTCGCATCGCCGCCGCTCAGGTAGGTCGCCCAGTGCACGCCGTCGCCCTGCCCGCCATGCTCCGGCCGAGCGCGAGCTCGAGCTCGGAGTAGCCTCCTCGCGTCGTCTCCGGCCCTCCTGTCTGCGTAGATCGAAGCCCCGGAGGCCCCTTCAACTTCTTCCTCCTCGCACGCAACGCCATCGACGCCGAAGCTCCGCCACCGTCGCTGTCTTCTTCCCTACGCGCGGACCTGAAGATCGTCAAGGTTCAGAGCTTCCTCGCGTCGTCTCCAGCTCGACCCCGTCCTCCTATCCATGTCCTAGGTGAGATAGGTATACCCTTCTACCTGCTCACCCTTCTCCCTCGCGTTATAGTGCCCCGGTCGCGTAGATCCGTGCATGCCACTGTCGTGCTCCCCGTGCTCTGTAAAGCCTGGCGCTTTCGTTAGTTGGAGGTGTGCCGCGTCGCGCCAGGTCCCCTGCGGCCATGGTTGCGCAGTCGCATAGCCCCCCCCTTGCCTCTCTGCTATGGCGCAGCTCGTCGCGTCGCCTTGCTGAGCCGCTGTGGTGCACTCCTGCCGTGTTCGTGCCTGAGTTCGGTCTCGAGCTCGAGGTCCTCGCCGCCTTGCTTCTCAGCCCGCGCTTGCCCCGGGAATGGATCCCCCGTCGTTTCCGCAACCTCCGCAGATGGCCGTCTCCTCCGTTGGTCGCCGGAGGGCTCGCCGGCGTCATCTCTTTCTTCCCTGCCTGAAGGAAGAAGAGGGCAGAGAGTAGTTGGTTTATTTTATTCGCGAGTCCCTCCTGAGCAGAAGCGCGTGTGTAGCCCAGTGGTGAGCGTCTCAGGGAGGGAACCGAGAGGTCCAGGGATCGAAACATCCCCTGCCTTTTTTTTATTTTTCGTGTGTTGTGTGTGCTGTGTGTGTGTGTAGGTGGGATCCCGTGTGGCTGTGTGTGGGATCCTGTGTGCCTGTGTATGTGGCTGTGTATGTGTGCACTCTGTGTGTGTGTGCCCTGGCTGTGTGTGTGTGTGAGTGACAGGTGGACCCTGTGGGGCCACCTTGTCATACTCAGGGAGGGGCCTGGCTCACTGCCAGTGGGACCCCTCCCCTTTTTATTTATTTATTTGTTGTTTTGTATTTCCTGTTTGTTTTTATCTGTTTTCGGAATGTTGCCAATTCAGATCACTGCCATTTAGGGAAAAATCCAATTTGGGTAAGTTTTGACTTATAAGTGCTTGTGCAGATTTTCAAGCTAGGTTTTGGGAGATTTACAAATGCAAATATAGGCGTGTGATATATGATTTTGGGGCAGAATTTCCCAAGGAATCCAGTGGTGCAGTTTGTTTTGTCATTTGTGCAAGTTTGCAAAATGTCATTTTTGTTCCAACATGCCATTTTGCCATTTTCATATGAATTAACCTATGCAACATATGTGAAACTTGTCAACATGAATGTGCTAGTGTTTTGTGGGTACTAGGCCCTGGTATTTTTGTTTGGCATGATAAACTTATTGTAGGACCGGAAGTATGTCTAGAGGGGGGGGGGGTGATTAGACTACTTGACCAAATAAAGATTTTGCCTTTTCCCAAATTTTAGAGTTGGCAGTTTTAGCATTTCATGGCAAGTCAAGTACACCCTACACATGCAAGTCTAAGAGTATAGCAGCGGAAAGTAACAACAAGCATGAGTAGAAAGGATAGGGTAGGAAGATCAAACGCAATTGTAGACATGATGATTTTTCCCGTGGTTCTGATAGGTGGTGCTATCGTACATCCACGTTTATGGAGTCTTCAACCCACGAAGGGTACCGGTCGCGAGAGTCCACGGAGGGCTCCACCCATAAGGGTCCACGAAGTAGCAACCTTGACTATTCCATAACGGCTTCCGTCCACGAAGGACTAGCCTCACTATGGGTAGATCTTCATGAAGTAGGCGATCTCCTTGCCCTTACAAACTTCTTGGTTCACTCCACAACACGAAGTAGGAGGCTCCCAAGCGACACCTAACCAATCTAGGAGGCACCACCCTCCAAAAGGTAATAGGCTCGGTAATGACGATGAATTCCTTGCTCTTGTGCTTCAAGATGATAGACTCCTCAACACACAATCACTCTCTCACAGATTTGGCTTGGTGGAAGAGATGGGATTGGTGGAAAGCAACTTGGGGAGGCTAGAAATCAAGATCCATATGGTTGGAGTGGAAGATCTTGACCTCAACACAAGGGTAGGTGGTTCTCTCTCAGAAAACTGGATGGGGCAAGTATGGAATAGTTCTGAGTGCTTCTCTATCGAGTGGGTGGTGGTGAAGGGGTATATATAGGCATCCCCAAAAATCCAACCGTTACACACAAAATGACCAACTCGGTGACACCGATGTGTTAATCTCGGTGGTACCGAAGTGACCAAAAAGTGGCAACTTTTGAATCTCGGTGAGACCAATATAGGAAGCTCGGTTGCACCGATAAGGTGACCAACGGTCAGATTCCCAATCTCGGTGACGCCGATCCAACAATCTCGGTGGTACCGATATTGTGAATTTGCGTAACAGAAAGTTGGCAACCTAAACTCGGTGGCACCGGCATGGAATCGGTTGCACCGAAGTGGCTAGGGTTTGGCTGAGTCTGTCTATAGTTGAGAATCGGTGGCACCGGGATGGAAATGTTGGTTGCACCGATGTTGAGAATGTGGCTATGGACAGACTTTGGTGGAAGAGTTTGTGGGTGTATTTGGTGACTATCACTTGTGCACGTATGAGCATTTTGTTCACCAATCAAAACCTTACCCCCTTTTAATAGTTCCTATGGACTCAAAGTGATTTCTCACAAATGTAAAATGTAGAGTACTCTTGCTTGAAGCTTTGCCAACCTATTTCCTTGAATCTTGGGGTATTTCCACAATCTTCACAATCCTTTTGCCATCCCTATCATTGAACTTTTCCTGAAATATACTTAGTGGAAAACATTAGTTCAATGACTTATATGTTGTTATAAATTACCAAAACCACCAAGGGAGCAAATGTGCTTTCAATCTCCCCCTTTTTGGTAATTGATGACAACATATAGATCAAAGCTTCGACAAAGATATAATCAATGAATATAATCGTCGCTTTGAGAAGTATGTGATAAGCAAGAGCTCCCCCTAAATTTGTGCATTATTTTAAATTTGCGTTTGAATGCAAATGCACAATCGATTAGGTACATGGGGCACTTCTTCCATGTCACATACAACTTGGTGGTGTGCGAGAATAATTAGCATGAACATCATAGCACAACACAATCAAGCAAAGGTGAAAGATCATCTCATAAGTAGCATAATGATAGGAAATAGTAGCAGCAACCATTAAGCGTATGATCAAAACACCACATAGATCAACACAAACACATCAAAAGACCAATTGTTTTGAGAAAGCGATAAAAACCAAACACTCTCTCACTCGAAGCCTAAAGATCTATATACACTTCTCCCCCTTTGGCAACAAGTTACCAAAAAGTTCAAAGGCATATGTCTAAGCGTTCTTGGGCTGATCTCCTCCGGTTGTTGATGAAGGAGTCGAGATAACAGCGTCGGCAAAGATCTCTGCAGATGTCGTGGATGGAGTTGGTGTGGCAACAGGAGGAACTGAAGCTGATGGAGCAGGAGCTGAGGTGACAGTAGCAGGAGCTGATGAAGAGGGCCTCAAGTCTGGAGCTGGCACAGTGGCTGATCTGGCCTGAGTAGTAAACTGTGTGCCTGGCCTGAGAGGTGATCCATCCTCCTCATCATCATCATCTGAAGAAGTCTGAGGAAGAGGCACTGAGTCAACTTCCTTCTTGAGCTCATTGACTGTCTTAGTTAGCCCATCCACCTTATCATTAAGGGTCTTGATCCTGTTCTCGAAGATCCTCACAAGACTATTCTGGTTGTCCAGAATCCCCTTAATGTCCTTCTGCATGCCCTGTACTGATGAGATCAAAAGATCCATTTGCTCGTTCCTGGATCTAGGGACTTGAGCACTAGTGGCTCTGGCTGCCTCTGCCTCTGCCTGAGCTGCAGCAGATGTGGGATGTTCTGGGTTCATCTCCACGACGTTGTCCTCGAGATCTGGCAGTAGGGGCAAGTGGGGACGGTCTAGAGCAAATATGTGCTTCTCCAACTTAGAGTTGATGAGCATCTGGATGTAGGGTGCATAGCAGCAAGAGCGCTTCTGAACAGCAGCAACCCTCTTAACTGTCTCAACAATTAAGTCCATGACTCTAATCATGGTGTGTCTGTCAAGATGAATCAGTATGTTGATGGAGTAGCCTCGGATCATCTTGTCATCTCCTGACTTGGGCATTAAGGTATGCCTCAGAATGGTGTTCATGGTGCAGAGGCCAGCCTGAAGAAAGTAAATAGATCCTAGCCTGTGAGACTTCATGTTAGCAGCAGGGATCTCTTTATACATGTTAGCCATAGCATTGTGGCTCTCCTTGGATTCTGAGTAGACATCCAAATCTCCATCCTGAACTTCTGGAACTCCTAAGATGGCAGCCTACTCCTCAACAGTGGACTCATATCTAGCACCTTCAGTCATCCATACAATTCTACCATCTCCATAGAAATGTGCAGTGGAGTAGAATTTCATGATCATCTCATCATTCCAAGCAGTGAACTCTTTGCCAACAAACTCATCCAAACCAATGCAGTGGAAATTGTCTTGGACACTTGGAAAATAGTATTCATTCTCCTTGATAAATTTCCAGTCCACATACCTCATATCACTCACAGCTGGACTTTTGTCAAAAAGCACAGTCTCATAGAAATCCTGTTGCTCTTTGGTGTAAAATCTGTACTGGAAGGTGTGGCCTAAGCTTCATTAAGGCAGACATAGCATCCTCATCGTCAACTCTCGAGGCAGTCCCTTTGTTCTTCTCAGATGCTGGAATTTGCCTGGAAGTCCTCTTCGGCTTTTCAGCAGCAGCCTTCTTGGGGGCAGACTTGGTGCTCTTGGAAGTGCCAGTCTTTGGCATAGCATCAGACATAAGCTTCTTTTTCTTCTTGGGAGGGGCCTTCTCAACATGTTCTTCCACCTCCTCAGCAGCAGCAGCAGCCTCCTCAGGATTCTCAAACATGGAGGTCTGCCTGCCAGTGACATAGACTATCCTCTTCCTGGCTCTCTTCTTCTCCCCTGCCTTCTTAGGGAAAGATTTCTTTGGGGGGACTCAAGGTGAAGAGCCATTTTTGCCCTAGCACCCTCAGGTGCTCTCATAGCCTCAGAGCTAGCATACTCTTTCCTGACAGCTCTCCTTGAAGAGGTAGCTTCATTTGCAGCTTTCTTGGCAGCCTTCTCTTGCTTCTTAGCAAGAACCTCCTCTGGAACGAAGTCTGAATCCTCCTCATCTGAATTCAACTTCTTCCTAACCCTTGTAGCAGCCTTGGGCAACCCATGGGAACTGGGAGTGCCTGGATCTGAAGATGAACTAGACTCAGGACTAGTGCCAGAATCCAATTCAACACTCTGCTCTCTGAAGTTGTTCTCACTATCCTCAGCACTTGACATACTGACCCTGTGAATAGAGTATAGAGGAGCAGAAAAGGATAAGTCATCACAAAATGTGGCTGGTTTTTGAAAGTTTGAACAAAAGATTTTCAAAGTTTTACATTCTGTCAAATGAAAATCGGTACAGCCGAAGCAAAGTTTTCGGTGTTACCGAGACTAACTATCTCATTAACAGAAACTTGGCACTCCTTTCGGTGAGACCGAAAGGAAGTACTCGGTTTCACCGAGACAGTTCTCAGCAACACAGACAGGCAAATCGGTGATACCGATTAGTTCACTTCGGTTCTACCGAGTTCCATCGGGCGGAAGGCAAACCCTAGAAAATCGATGGTTCTCTAATCTATGGAGTTTTCTTGTGGATAGAAAGATGTGCAAACTGTGGCTTATAGAGAAAAACAACTTTATTGCCCAAGAATCAGACGGGGAGCGCAAGAAAGATCGAATCCATACCGTAGCTTGGTGACGGATCCGCTACGGCGGCGACGGCGGCGAAGATGCCCGTCGATGGCGAGGATTCCCAACGGTGAAGACACACGGGGAGGCAAGGCGATGACCAGGGGGTCCTATTGCGGCAGCTTAGGGTTTGGGGCGCGACGATTGAAGATTGAATTTCGAACCGTCGGGACCACAGCTTATATACCCTTCACTGTCGGTGATACCGGTTCTAAATTTTCGGTGTCACCGAGTTCCTCAACTGTCAGCTGACAGGGAAACTCGGTGTAACCGAGAATATGGAATCGGTAGTACCGAGATAGAAAACCAGATCAACCCTAGGCACTCGGTGTGACCGAGAATTGTGGGTTGGTTCCACCGAGATGCACTTGGGAGGTTTTAATGGTCAGTCCTTGTCGATACGGAACTCCGAGTGCTCCACACACAGAGGGATCGAAAAGTACTTGTTCAAATTTTGTGATGCAGCATGAATGGAATATGAGGTGAGAAAGCATAGATAGCTAAAGAGTGGTCCTAGGCATTCTTGTCCATCCAATTGGCGAAAGAGAAAATCAAGAGCCAAATAGCAACAATTAGATGTCCTCGAATAAGAAAATAAATGCAGACCAACATGCTCACACAAAGAGATGTCAAATGAAATCATGGCAAACATGCACATACACACTAGCATCTAACAAGCACTTGGGCGATGACGAAGTCCTCTATATATGAGTATATTGACTTAGGAGCCAAGTAAGAATACTTGATCATAGGTCATACTCATCGTTTAGGCACAAGTGGGGTTACCACTTTTACATAAAGCATTTAATGTTGTCACATACTAAGAGATGCTTTAACTCAAGTCTTAGAGTAAAGCTCCCCCTTGATGTGACATCCCCCCATAAGAGGGATAGACTAACCTTGGGTTTTGTCGATGAAGACTTCATGTTGGTGAGGTAGTGGTGGATGCTCAAGGTTGATGAAGATCACCAAGAGTTGGGAGCATCCTTGTTGTTTCCTTACTCTTCTCACCTACATGGGTTAGTCCCAACACACAAGAGACAAATACAAGGATATCTGTGGACATGGAGTGCAAGGCATGTGTAATGATGCCCATTGATTTGTTGATTACCTTGTCCCTTTCTTACCTTTGAGGGAATGTGTGACTCCTTGAACTATTGCATAGAGTTGATGTTGATTGCAAATAATTCTTGCCAATAATGAATGTGAGTGAATTTCATTGGCGGAGTCACCCCTCAAGAACTCTCTAGTTCTTCTTCTTGGGGACCCACATCAAGTTGATGGGGATCCTTGGTGTTGTAGTAGCCTTTGTAGAAGTTGAGCTTGACGTAGCCTTGGGAACCCACTCCACCATAGCTAGGGATTCATCTTCATATGAGTTAATGTCCTCTTGAAGCTTGTTCTTGCCCTTGAGCTTGTGGTCTTGTGGTGGAAGATCATCTTGAGTGCTTGTCCCCTTGGGAAGAGTATTTTCATACTTCTCCTTTTGAGGAACAAACTTGGGCTCGGGATATTGACCTTCTTCCCATTCAACTCCATTTGCGTTGAAATATCCAACACCACGGTTCTTTCGGTATCCTCCGTGCTTGCGTACAATTTCCTCAAATTGCTTACACCCGGCAAGACTCTTATAGATACCTTTCTCTATAATTCCTTTCAATAAAGCATTTTCTTGCTCAAGTGTAACTTGGATAAGAGAAACATCATTGGTGGAATCAATAGAACTACTAGAAGCAACATCATTGGGTTTAGCATTTTTATTGTTGCTACTAGATGAAGAACCTTTCTTGCCTTTGTTACTAGATTGCTTAGTTTTAACTTGAGGCATGAATGTAGACAAGAGTAGTCGTTTGGCTAGATAAGATGAAGTCTTCTTTCGGAGATCGTCATTGATAGCTTTAAGAAACTCATGCTCTTGCTCCAAGGTGAGCTTCTCGAAGCGTAGCTTCTCATGAGTTCTCACAAGCTCTCTATGATCTTCAAGAGTAGATTCATTAGCTAACTTAAGAGTGTTTAGTTCTTTAGTTAGTTCTTCTATTTTCATCTTATCATCTTCAATTGACTTATCTTGACTAGCATGAGAATTATCAAGTTCATTTTGACTAACATCACTAGTTTTATCAAATAGCAAGTCATCATCACAAAGCAAGTCATCTTCATCACTATTGAAATCAAGATATTCGGGGTGTGATACCTTGGGGCCTTTAGCCATGAAGCAACTTCCACTCCCTTTGTTGGGTGAATAAAATAAATCATGGGAGTTCATAGTCCCTAGAGCAATTCCGGCAACACCATCATCTTGGCTATAGTCGGAGTCGGAGTGATAGCTTCTCTCGGAGTTGTTGTCGGAGTCGGAGCCGGAAACCCATTCACCAACATGAGCTTGATGTTTTCTTCTTGTATAGCTCTTGGTGTACTTGCCCTTCTTAACCGAATCTCTACTTCTCCTTGAGGGTCTTCGTTCATAACGATCATCTCTACTCCTTCTCTCTCTTTGAGGTGATTCATTCCTTGAGCTTTGTCTTCGAGGTGACTCTTCTCTTCGTTTGTAGGGAGCCGTGCACTCATTGGAATAGTTTCCGGGCTTCCCACAATTGTAGCAATTGCGGTCATGACTTAACGAACGCTTCTCATCATATCTTGAGTTGGAGCTTCTTTCTTTGCCTCTATTCTTGTAGAACTTGTTGAATTTCTTGACCATGAGGCTTATCTCTTCATTGATGACAAGGTTGTTTCTTGAAGTTGCGGGAGCATCACTTGTGGCTTTGTAAGCACCGCTAGACTTGTGGTGAAGCTCTTCTTTGTCTTTGAGTGTCATCTCATGAGCAACAATCCTTCCAATGACTTCCGTAGGCTTGAGATCTTTGTAGTTGGGCATCATTTGGATCAATGTGCACACGGTGTCGTATCTCTCATCCAAAGCTCTAAGTATCTTCTTGATGATGAATTTGTCGGTCATCTCTTCGCTTCCTAAGCCGGCAATCTCATTGGTGATGAGAGCTAGCCTAGAGTACATCTCAGCGACTCCTTCACCATCCTTCATCTTGAACTTGTCAAGCTGACCTTGAAGAACATCTAACTTGGATTCTCTCACGGACTCGGTTCCTTCGTGCATATCAACCAAAGTAACCCAAATCTCTTTTGCATTCTCAAGACGGCTGATTTTGTTGAATTCTTCTGGGCATAGGCAGTTGAATAGAATGTCGCATGCTTGAGCGTTGTATTGCAACATCTTCAATTCATCTGCGGTCGCTTCACGATCCGGTTCCTTTCCATCACCAAAGAATTCACCTTGCAAGCCAACATGAACAACAGCCCAAACGGCGGGATTATGACCAAGAATATGCATTTTCATTTTGGGCTTCCAACTAGCAAAATTAGTGCCATCAAAGTACGGACCTCTACGATGATAACTTCCCTCACTAGACGCCATACTCTCCTAGGTTGTGAGACCAATGCAATGGAGACCAAAGCTCTGATACCACTTGTAGGACCGAAAGTATGTCTAGAGGGGGGGTGATTAGACTACTTGACCAAATAAAGGTTTTGCCTTTTCCCAAATTTTAGAGTTGGCAGTTTTAGCATTTCATGGCAAGTCAAGTACACCCTACACATGCAGGTCTAAGAGTATAGTAGCAGAAAGTAACAACAAGCATGAGTAGAAAGGATAGGGTAGGAAGATCAAACTCAATTGTAGGCACGATGATTTTTCCCGTGGTTCCGATGGATGGTGCTATCGTACATCCACATTTATGGAGTCTTCAACCCACGGAGGGTAACAGTCGCAAGAGTCCACGGAGGGCTCCACCCATAAGGGTCCACGAAGTAGCAACCTTGACTATTCCATAACGGCTTCCGTCCACGAAGGACTAGCCTCACTATGGGTAGATCTTCACGAAGTAGGCGATCTCCTTGCCCTTACAAACTTCTTGGTTCACTCCACAACACGAAGTAGGAGTCCCTGAAATCTGTTTCAACATGCCATCTTGTGAACTTCATTGCTATTGATCCATGCTTCCTTTCAAGTTTTTGTAGATGTATGATTTGTTAAGCATGTGGTATAGTTTCTGTAAATGCCTTGGTTTTGATTTAAAACCTGCTGTAGCTCTGGCTATTTGTGTGACAAGATGCCATGTTGCTGTTTGTGGACAGATTGTGTGTTTGAATGTTTTGTGACTTGTGGGAGCTATACTCCATTGTTTTGCTTGATCTTTAGCTCTATTCTTACTAGATTTTCATTTCCTATCCAGTGGCATCCTTGGAACACCAAGGTCTAGCCCAGAGATTGCCTCATGTTGTGTTTTGTCTCCGTTAACGTTCGTACCTTGCCGTGAGCGTACCGTGAGCTACGTTACTCCGTTTGCAACGTTATACATATGCATTTGCATCGATTTTGCAGGAAGAATTCATATTTGACATGATCATGCATGTTCAAATAACTAAACTTGAGGTTCTGTCCAGAATACTAAAGAACTTAATAAGTGCATGAGAAACATGACTAGCTTAGGGTTGCCATGTTATATTTCTTAATATGACCATGCATCATCTTGTTTGTGCATTGCACCTCGCTGTTTGTTTATTTGGTGCTGTTCTCTTTGGGTAGATGCGAGTGTTGAGCCTGAGTACGAGGATCCCGGAGAGTACAACTACGAGGACCCAGCTCTTTGTCCCTCTGAAGAACCAACAGGCAAGATGGTCATACCCGGATCCCGACACTATTTTTGCCTTGCTAGATGTCTCGCTTTACCGTTATCTTACGTTACCTACCACTTAAACTGTCAGCCTCCTAAATTGCCATGAAAGCCTCTAACCCCCTCCACTACCTAGCAAACATTGATTGGCTATGTTACCGCGCTCAGCCCTTATCTTATAGCGTTGCTAGTTGCAGGTGCAAGCTTTCCATGTGTCAACATGGATTTTGTTTATATCACTCTATCTATTGTTATTTAAATTAATGCACATATATATCTGGCAATGGTGGAAGGCTTGGCCTTTTGCCCAGTGTTTTGTTCCGCTTTTGCCGCACTAGTTCCGAGTACCGGTGTTATATTCCATATTTTGCGCTCCTAACATGCTCGGGGTTGTTATGGGGACCCCCTTGACCATTCGTTTTAGATTAAAACTTGTCTGGCAAGACCCAACATTGGTACTACATTTGCTAAACAACTTAATAAAATTGCATAGGGCATAGCTACCCCGTGGATAATTAATCAACCCCCCCGGGACAGTGCTCCTCATGAGTGTTGGTCCACCTACCTAGCAGTCGGCGGTGCCACCTCGGGGCAACTCGAGGCATTTTTAGGCAACCGTCCACTTCGCATAGACGGATGATGCCCGTTGATAGAGAGCGCACGGCTCTAGAAGCGGATCTGGCTCACCGAGAGGCCTTGCTAGACTTGTTTTACCTTTCTCGAATGTCTTGCGCGAGGAATTCTGGTTTTTCTTCGGGCTATCTCGAGGTTGCGGTTTTCAAGTGGAATTGCCTAGGAAGATCACGAGATTCGTGGTCGAGGTTATTCTCGCGGCGTGTGGTTAGTTTGTGATGGATGAGTTGGAGCACCCCTCCAGGGTTTAATCTTTTCGGAAAGCCATGACCGCGGTTACGTGGCAACTTGGAAATTTGTTTAACACCCGGTTATAGTTAACTTGAAGTAAACTCCAATAAAATACACCCACTGTGTGCGTAACTGTGACTGTCTCTGCTCGTGAACATGAACCGAGAGAGAACACGGTGGGGTTATGATTGACGTAAGTAGTTGTTCAAGATCACTTAGTGATCATGCTAGTTCACGATCGTCTTACGTATGCCACCATATTTACATTCATGTTCTCGTAAGTTAGCCACCAAATAAATACTTAGCGCTTGCCGCAGCCTCACCACTTAACCAATTCCTTACCCAATGGCTTACATAGTTTCGGTACCCGGGTTATGAGATTGCTGAGTCCCTGTGACTCACAGATTCAACAATACAGGTGCAGATGTTGATGAGAACGTGCCAGAAGATGTGACTCAGCTCCAGTGGGAGTACGACGAAGAGAGTAGACATATGTATGTTACGTATCCAGACGAGTAGGGAGCTTCATGGTGGTGATCCGGGGATAGCGAGTCAGTTTTTACATTGCTTCTTTTATCGTTTGATTTTGTCCGTAGCCGGACCCTGCCTTCTGAATGATGTATGAATAATTTTGTGTGAACTTGTAAGATAGCTTGTGGCAAGTGTAAGCCAACTCATATACTCATCTCTTCCTACATGTATTGCAATGGTTTACTGTACTTACGAACGACGAGATGCGCTTCTATCCCCGTCGAGGCCACAAGCCTTAATAGGGATAGGACCGCATCTTGGGCGTGACAAGTAAAACATTCCCCATTTAACAAAAATGAACTTGGCATTTTTAGAGAAAAAGAAATAAACACATATTTTAATTTGGCAATCTGTTTGCAAGGAATCCAAAGGCAAAATAATATCCAAACATTTATGAGAGTTGAGCCACAAATCTTATCAGATTATTTAGAGAAGTTGGAACATTTTTAAACTATTAAAATAGCAACTACAAATCCCACATGCTACATTACTTGAATAAGAGAAACAATGGGATAGTTTTGAAATAGTGGGATAGTTTTTCTGAAATGGGCAATAAATAGAGGAGCACTCCAATCAAGGCCACACATGCACTCACCCCCCAACACATACAATAACATCACCACAACACCACCCCGCAATCATGGCAAATAATAAGATGCACTTGATGTTATGAATATGATACCATGATGCATGAAAGGACAAGAGGCAAAGTTGATATTCAAA
Organism: Elymus sibiricus; assembly: GCA_039707655.1. Lineage (NCBI taxonomy): Eukaryota > Viridiplantae > Streptophyta > Magnoliopsida > Poales > Poaceae > Elymus > Elymus sibiricus. The sequence continues at coordinate 177,645,094 of CM077667.1, forward strand.
CTCATGATAGCATTCATAGAGGGTTCACACATGGAAATATATTACAAATAAGGCAAGGGATGATCTTGGGCTGTTACAACCACTTTCGGAAGGCCTCACGAGGCAGGCCTCATGAGGAACGCTGTCCCTCTCTTAAGACGCTCATGCGCACCAGGCGATCCCATGAGCGCCCCGCCTCAGGGGGCTGCGCGCACCCGCGCGCAATGAAGAAGAGTGCGACACCTCCGCGCTTACGCTTTCTGGACATGCGCGGACGCTGCAGATACAAGAGGACAACGCGAACGGAGGACTGGCTCTCGGACGTCGCTTTCAAGAGCCCGGCGCAGGCGCGGCCCGTGCGCAGGCCGGGACTCCCGAGGACCCGCTCGGGGGACGTAGCGGTACCGGTGGCGACTCGTGCCACGATACGGGGTCGACTCGTCAAGCTACAAGGGCCAACTCACCGCGATGGGCATCCGCCTCGCAGGGGTCGGGCAGGACAACGTACTGCAAGTACAGATGCAAGTGCCGGAGGGCGCACGGGGGCTGGCGCCCCGTGACCCCCGTCGCGCGCTCAGGACAAGAACCTCAAGAGTCCTATGCCGCACGCCACGGCGGGCTGGAGCACAGGAAGCGCGTCAAGGAAGCAAAGGGTCTCGCGAGGAAAACAAGAATGCGCCAAGCATGTCAAACGTCAGTAACCCAAAAGAAAGGTATCATACATACATTTAGTACACCCCCCGGGAGGGGAGCCGACTGTTTCATGGTGCAGCAGGGACAAGGAGAGAAGAACTCAAGCCGAGGAGGCGCTGTCTCCGCCACGGCCCAGGGGGGACTCGGCGCCGGAGCTGCCGCCATCTTCGGAGGACGCCTCCAGGGTGAACTGTCCGACGAGGACCTCCACGTGCTCACGCACCTCGTACCGGAGGGGTCTCTGGAGCTCCTCAGGCACTGGCTCCATTGCCCGGGAGAGGTCGAGCGCAGGGGCGTGGCGGCGCAGGTTGGAGAAGACACGCATCAGCGCGCTGTCCAGGAGGTCGCGCGCGCTGGCCTCGACGTCCTCGTCCACCATGGACACGCCGGGCTCTAGCACCTCCACCACCTTCTGGAAGAAGGTGAGGTAACCCCCATCGCCGTGCACGCACGGTAGCACGGGGGCGTCCCTGACGAACCGACGGACCGCGCCGATCGCGCGGTGGGCGATGTCGAGGTACTGCTTGGCACGCCATGACTCCATCATCTTCGCGTGCGTCGCGTCATCCTTGGCCGCCTGCACGGCATTGGCGGCCTCCTCGATTTGGGCCTGGAGGGACACCAACTCCGCCTTGGTGTCCCCTTCGCCCCGAAGCGCGGCCTGGAGGGCGGCTTCGGCCTCTTGTAGCTGGGCCCTGAGTGCGCCCGCCTCGCCCTGGAGCTCGTCGAGCCGGTGCCTCTTAGCCGCGGGCGTCCTGAGGAAGACAGGAGGTCAGTCATGGCAACTGGGCATGGCGATCAAGACAAGACGAAGGCAATGGAGCACTTACTCATCAGTGGCGGTCCAGCGCCGGCGAGCCTGGCCGGGCCTCGGGGGCTGGCCACCGTCGCCCCTGGGGAACGGCGGCGGCGTCGGCGATCCCACCAGCGCTCCGGCGCCGGCTGCGCTCCCCTTGGACGCCATGAAGAGGAAAGGAAGCGGTTTGCTATAGGAAGGGCAAGCAGCGTTGGAAGGAAACGAGCAAGAAGGTGTGCAGGAACGGCAGTTCCCCCCGGGTGAGGTGGATTTATAGGCGTAACCGCAGCCCCGAGGCGTCGTGGGAAACGGAGGCAACTCGAGCGCCTCGGGCACAGCACGCTGCGTTCAACCCGAGAGCGGCTCAGCCCCACGTCGTCTCATCTCCCCTGATAGGTCATTTCAGCGTGGGCCCGGAAGGAAGGAAGGCGCGGGAAGGCAATGTCAAGTCAAGACAGAGCAATGATGACCAACATGGCACACGAGCTTCACGTCAGCGCTTCTCGAGCGGTTCCCGAGACCCCTTGGGAAGCGAAGGCACCCACGCCCCATCGTGCACCACGCGTCAAGTCTGGCCCGCAAGCGATTGGGGCCCGCGGCATTTTGGCCTCCCTTCCTTGGCGTAGCCGCGAAGGCAGCCCAGGCGTGCCGTGGGCCCGGGGGCTACTCTCGGTGTTCTGGGGTCGGGGGTACCCAGACCTGCCTGCCTGCGGCCCAGTGTGTGGCCCACATGGCGTCCCGGTGCAGCTCAGCGGCAAATTCCCCTCTCCAAGTAAAGGCCCTCGTGAGAGCCCCCGTCTCACGAGGAGAATTACACCAAGACCCCCGGAGGAATGGCTTCCCCAGGTGGCCTCCCGAGGAGCGGAGATTCCTATGCGGGTAGCCAACCTCACGAGGCCACGATGACGTGGGCCATGACGACCAAGGCTAGACGGGCGCCAGCGGGTGCAGAGGAGGACCGTTTCCTCTTTTGTGCAAAGGAGGCAAGGACATATGTGGGCAGCCGGGGAATCCCCCAAAGGTTTCCACGCCCATGCTATGAGACCGAGTCCACGGCACGGCGGGGGGGATGTCATCACCGAGCCCACCTCTGCGCCGTGTCCAGAAACTTTGCAGGCGAAGACCACCTTTTGTCAGGATGGGTTGTACTTCTTGTCCCCTTTCGAATTCGGCCATTGTGGGATCCCTTCCTGCCAATGATAAGGGAAGAGGACCAAGGCCACTATAAATAGGAGTAAGCCTCCACCGTAGAGGGTATCGATTCATCATCCTCTCAGAGCTCCCACAAGGTAGCTCGACCATTGTACTAGTTCATCCATAGCCTCCTCGTGAGGCCAATCCACCACAAGGCAGGAGTACGGTTTTACACCGCAAGGTGGCCCGAACCTGGGTAAAACTCCCATGTTCTTCTTCTCCATTGCTCTCACGCATTCGACGGGGTTAGGCTCTAGGGCGACGAGTGCGAGGCTTCGAACCGGTTGTGGATCTGTGCACACGCACGAATGTTCGAACCTTGTTGGGTCCACGGAGCCCCGATTCCGACACAACGGGACCCCCGTGCGCATCTCCCCGACCCCTCAGACGTCGCCTGACCCCTCAGACATCGCAAGGAGCCACCGGGAAGCTCGCCTGCATCAAGCCGACGCCCCTGCCTCGCTGGACTTTGCCGGAGTTCATCTCCACCACCGCGGTGAGTACCCGATCTCCCCCTGACCGTCCGATCTAGCGTCTATGGTGTAGATTAGATTTATTATAATGCCTGTAACGTCCGATCTTTCATTTGTTAGCTATAGCCACGCACACTTCCAGCCAATCTCGTCCCTCCATGTAGCCCCTGGCCGGTCCGTAGTTTTTTCTTTATTTTAGTTTCAGTTTTCTGAAAACACAATAGTTTATGTTTTTGTTTTCTTTAACCTCTTAGGATTTTTAATGTTTTGAGTGATTCTTTTTGCATTAGGTTAAGAAAATTATGTAGTGTCTATAGATCCAAAACTTTTCATGTTTGCAAATTTTAAATTTGAAGTTTCTCAAACTTGCTCAAGTCACTAATTTCTGAATAACTTGAGTTTAAAAATAGATTTTTATTTGATTCTTTTTGCTCCTGTTTTGTTATTGTTTTTGTTATCCATAGAGCAATAAATTTATTTTAGTTTATATTTTATTTCTGTTTAGATCAGATTCAAAATCTGACTTGTTTAGGTCATAAGTAGAGTTTAATAGAAGCTTTTCAATTACTTCTTTTTGCTAATAATTTTTTATGAAAAATACTTTCTGTTTACTTAGTTGTTTTATAATTTTTCTTTTCCGTTAATTTATTGTTTTAATGTTTTCTTTGTTGTTAGGTTTAATTAGGACAAAAACTTATATTGTTTAGTGTGTTGCTTTTCATACTTTCTTTAGATGCTCTTCAAAAGTAATTCTTTTTGCTAGTAAAAGATTTACTAAAATACTTTTTGTTTAGTCTTTATTTCTGATGTTTTGTTGCTATTGATAACAAGTTATTTATAGAGAAAAGTATTCCTGGTTGCTCCGACTAAAATTTATTGTTTTAACTTTTGTCTTAAGTATTTACTTTATCTCCACACGAGAGTGTTTAGTACTTGCTTTTGCTTCTTGAATTGTCAGATTGATTGCTAGTATGATTTCTTATATGAGTGCAATGTTTGACTATATAGATTTTCATCGGAGAGTGACGAATAGTTCTGTCAAGTTATTTCTGAGAGCGATATTACCAGGCAAGTTCAGTTTTACCATATTTTCATGCCTATACTTTTATTGCATTTAGTGTCACGATTTCACCATTTCCTCTGGTAGTGATATTGAATCTTGTAGTTGAGTAGAATGCATGAGGTAGGAACCCACCACCCTCTTATCAAGCCCCGAGATGTTATTTATTTTTAAATGCTATGATATAGTAGATAGAGGTCGGTATGAGTGTTCGGTAGTGGTGTGAGAAGGTGGACTTTACGTCAAAGACGACTACTCCATGATGGCATGATACGTCCATTTTGCATCATGATTTCCTACTGTTATTTATAATGTTTTTATACATAATAATGCTTTATGGAGTAATTCTAATGACTTTTCTCTCATAATATGCAAGGTTTACACAAAAATGGAGAATGTCGGCAGCTGGAATTCTGGCCTGAAAAAGCATATCAGAGATACCTATTCTGCACATCTTCAAATAAGCTGAAACTTCACAGAGAATAATTTTGGAATATATAAAAAATATTGGAGCAAATAACTACCGGAGGGGGCCACCTGATGAGCACAAGACACCAGGGCGCGCCAGGCCCCCCAAGCGTGCCGTGGTGGTTTGTGCTCAGCCCAGCCCACCTCCGGTGCCCATCTTCTGGTATTTAAGGTCTTTTGACCGAGAAAAAAATAAAGGGAGGACTTTTGTGACGGTATGCTACTGTCTCGAGGTGGATCTTGGGCAGGAGCACTTTTGCCCTCCGGCGGAGCGATTTCGTCGGGGGAACTTCCCTCTCGGAGGGGGAAATCGAAGCCATCATCATCACCAACAACCCTCTCATCTTTGGGAGGCCAACCTTCATCAACATCTTCAACATCACCATCTCCTCTCAAACCCTAGTTCATCTGTTCAATCTTTGTACCGGAACCTCAGATTGGTACATGTGGGTGACTAGTAGTGTTGATTACATCTTGTAGTTGATTACTATATGGTTTATTTGGTGGAAGATTATATGTTCAGATCCATTATGCTATTTAATACTCCTATGATCTTGAGCACTATTATTATTTGTGAGTAGTTACTTTTGTTCTTGAGGTCACGGGAGAAGTCATGTTGCAAGTAATCATGTGAAGTTGATATGCGTTCGATATTTTGATGATGCGAATGTTGTGATTTCCTTAGTGGTGTCATGTGAACGTCGACTACATGACACATCACCATCTTTGGGCCTAAGGGAATGCATTGTGGAGTAGTTATTAGATGATGGGTTGCTAGAGTGACAGAAGCTTAAACCCTAGTTTATGCGCTATTTCGTGAGGGGCTGATTTGGATCGAAATGTTTAATGCTATGGTTAGATTTTATTTTAATACTTTTCTCGTAGTTGCGGATGCTTGCGAGGGGGTTAATCATAAGTGGGAGGTATTTTCATGTAAGAACAACACCCAAGCACCGCTTCACCCACATATCAAATTATCAAAGTAGCGAACGCAAATCAAACCAACATGATGAAAGTGACTAGATGAAATTCCCATGTACCCTCAAGAACGCTTGCTTATTATAAGAGACCGTTTTGGCCTGTCCTTTGCCACAAAAGGATTGGGCTATCTTGCTGCACCTTATTTACCGTTAACGTTACTTGCTCATTACCAATTATCTTGCTATCAAACTACCTGTTACCTACAATTTCAGTGCTTGCAGAAAGTACCTTGCTGAATACCGCTTGTCAATTCATTCTGCTCCTCGTTGGGTTCGACACTCTTACTTATCGAAAGGACTACGATTGACCCCCTATACTTGTGGGTCATCAAGCCTCTTTTCTGGCACCGTTGCCGGGGAGTGAAGTGCTCATGGTAAGTGGAAATCGGTATGGAAAAATTTATACTACGTGCTGAAATATATTGTCACTTGCTACTATGGAAAACAATCCTTTGAGGAGTTTGTTCGGGGTATCTTCACCTCGACCGGAACCACAATTAATTGCTGCTCAACCTACTGCACCTACTGAAAATATTGGTTATCAAATTCCTTCGGGTATGATAGAACAACTGCTAGCTAATCCTTATGCAGGAGACGGAACGGAACATCCTGATATGTATCTGATACATGTGGATGAAATTTGTGGATTATTTAAGCTTGCAGGTTTATCCGGAGATGAAGTTAAGAAGAAGGTTTTCCCTTTATCTTTGAAGGGAAAAGCATTGACATGGGATAGGCTATGTGATGATATTGGATCATGGAACTGGAATCGATTGAAATTAGAATTCCACCAAAAGTTTTATCCGATGCATCTAGTTCATCGTGATCGGAATTATATATATAGTTTTTGGCCTCGTGAAGGAGAAAGTATCGCTCTACCTTGGGGGAGGCTTTAGTGAATGTTATATTCATGCCCCAATCGTGAGTTCTCGAGAGAACTTATTATTCAAAACAATTATGCTCGGCTTTCTCGTTACGATCAATCCATGCTCGATACTTCTTGTACTCGTTCTTTTATGAGGAAGACTATTGAATTCAAGTGGGGTCTTTTAGAAAGAATTAAACGCAACTCTGAAGATTGGGAACACGACGAGGTAATGAGTCAGGTATTAAGCTTGAGTTTGATTGTGTTAAATCTTTTATGAATACCGATGCTTTTCACAAGTTTAGCACTAAATATGGACTTGACTCTGAGATAGTAGCCTCTTTCTGTGAATCATTTGCTACTCATGTTGATATCCCTAAGGAGAAGTGGTTTAACTATCATCCCCATATTAAAGAAGAAATTAAAGAACCGCTAAAAGCTAAAGATGAAACCATCATTTACAATGTTGATCCAGTTGTGCCTACTACTTATATTGAAAAACCACCTTTCCCTATTAGGATAAAGGAACATGCTAAGGTATCAAATGTGGTTCGCAAAAGTAATATTAAAGCACCTAAGCCCTCTGAACAAATTAAATTGGAACCTAGTGTTGCTATGGTTAAAGATCTCTTGGTAGAAAATATTGATGGGCATGTTATTTACTTCTGTGATGAAGCTGCTAGAATTGCCAAACCCGATGAAAAAGATGAACATACACCCGTAGTTGGCATGCCTATTGTCTCAGTTAAAATAGGAGATCATTGCTATCATGGCGTTTGTGATTTGGGTGCTAGTGTGAGTGCTATTCCTTTTACCTTATACCAAGAAATTATGAATGACATAGCACCTGCTGAAATAGAAGACATTGATGTTACTATTAAACTTGCGAATAGAGACACCATCACACCACTTGGGATTGTTAGAGATGTTGAAGTTTTGTGTGAGAAAATAAAATACCCTACTGATTTTCTAGTTCTTGGTTCCCCACAAGATGACTTTTGTCCCATTATCTTTGGTAGACCTTTCTTGAAAACTGTTAATGCTAAGATAGATTGTGAAAAACAAACTGTCAGCGTTAGTTTTGGTGATGTGTCTCATGAATTTAATTTCTCCAAGTTTAGTAGAAACCCTCGTAATAAAGAATTATCTAGTAGGGATGAAATAATTGGTCTTGCTTCTATTGTCGTTCCTCCCACTAATCCACTAGAACAATATTTGCTAGACCATGAAAATGATATGCACTTGCATGAAATAAATGAAATAGATAAGATTTTCTTTGGACAACAACCTCTCCTAAAACACAATTTTCCTATTGAAACTTTAGGAGGTTCTCCTCCGCCTAAAGGTGATCCTGTGTTTGAATTAAAACAATTGCCCGATAGTTTGAAGTATGTTTATCTTGATGAGAAAAAGATATATCCTGTTATTATTAGTGCTAACCTTTCAGAACATGAAGAAGAAAGATTATTAAAAATTCCGAGGAAGCAACGGGCTGCAATTGGATATACTCTTGATGATCTTAAGGGCATTAGTCCCACGCTATGTCAGCACAAGATTAATATGGAGCCTGATGCTAAAACCATTGTTGATCACCAACGACGATTGAATCCTAAGATGAAAGAATCCTAAGATGAGATATTAGAAGCAGGTATAATTTATCCCATAGCTGATAGTAGATGGACAAGTCTCGTTCGTTGTGTCCCTAAGAAGGGAGGTATTACTGTTGTTCCTAATGATAAAAATGAACTTATCCCACAAAGGATTGTCACTGGTTATAGAATGGTAATTTATTTTAGAAAATTAAATAAAGCTACTAGAAAAGATCATTACCCTTTGCCTTTCATCGATCAAATGCTAGAAAGATTATCTAAGCACACACACTTTTGTTTCCTGGATGGATACTCTAGTTTCTCTCAAATACCCGTGTCATAACCTGATCAAGAGAAAACCAAATTTCACTAGTAGAGAAATGGTACCCACAACTCTTGTTGGTGGTGCACCATTTTCCTACAACGCCAGGACTATTTTTTTCAAATAGCACTGGCGTCGGCTAAATTGGTACGCCAGCTATAAGGGGCCAGTGCTGGCGTGGATATGTTCGGACACTCCACAAATCTTTTGGCCCACCTGTACTCCCCATTTGGAAGATAGTGCTGGCGTTTCTATTATGTGCATGCCGTAGATAATTAACTAGTGCTGGCGTGCCAAATTGTTGTACGCCAGACATTATTGTTAATTAGTCTTTCATTAAACTTAATTAGGCTTTTTTTATTCGGGCTGATATTAGCTATGGCGTTGCACTTTAGGCCCATGCCAGCAAAGGCCCACCCTGGTCAACTTCCACCCTTAGTAAAAGACCTAGTACTGTGCCCTTTCATTAATTTCAACTCCCCCGCACGCACGACCAGCCAACACCCATCGTGTCACCGTCGCCGCCCCGTCGCCTCGCCGTCGCCGCCTAGTAAGCTGGTTCAATCCTCTCCTTCCCTCCCGTTGCATCTCCTTCCATATGTGTGGATTATTTTGTGTGATGTAGAATCGAAATTTTAGTGATAATCCGATGTAAAATCCGATTTAATAGTGCATGTTGAGTCTAGATTGCGTGAGGAATAAATGAAATGAACTCGTAGTGTCGGTTCACTAGTCTAGAATCCGAACGATCATATACTTAGTTTCAATATGTTTTGTGTATAGAATGGCGCAACCACCATGTCGAGTGTGCAAGTCAAGGTGCGCAACCAGCCTTGAAACTGGCACATTGTTCGGCATTTACTTCCAGCCGTGTTTTGTTCCTGCAGCGGTAAGAAATTATATGAACCTTCTAATAGTTTGTTCTTTTGTTTTTGTTGCTATTTCCCCTAATGCATTGTGTTTGTGTTTTTGGTTTTTCTTACACAGATCGTCCCTTACAATGTGAGATTGGATTTCAATGAGCTCATATCTGGAGACACTGTCATCTTCGACGCTCCTGGGGGGCCTTACACTATGCAGGTAAATAAGGGATGGAACATAATCCAAATTGGAGGAGATGAATAGAATCATTTCATCGCCCGCATGCATCTCACTGGGGGTGAATTGATCAACTTCTCCTTCAGAAGAGAAACTCCAAGGCTTGCTGTTATCTATCTCAACTATGAGGAAGAAGATGATGACCCACTTGATGAAGCAGTCTTTGCCCAAAGAATGACCAGGTTGAGCGAGGATGAAACTGACACGCTTTGGGGAAAACTTCCGCCACGTGATAGCTTTGTCGGGACGCCATTCGTGACCCGCCTAACACGGACGATGGTTAACCGCCATGTCATGGTATGTTACTAATTACTGTAGAATTTGATGATATGCTTAGTGTAGAATTTGATGATATGCTTAGTACATATATTAATGTGATGATATACTACTTAGTGTAGAATTTGATGATATGCTTAGTACATATATATATATTAATGTGATGATATACTACTTAGTGTAAAATTTGATGATATGCTAAGTGTAGAATTTGATTATATGTTTAGTGTAGAATTTGATGATATGCTTAGTGTAGAATTTTACGATATGCTTAGTGTAGAATTTGATGTTATGCTTAGTGTAGAATTTGATGATATGCTTAGTGTAGAATTTGATGATATGCTTATAGTGTAGAATTTGATGATATGTTTTTTCCAGAAATTACCTAAGAGTCTATGTGTGAGTTGTGGCATCGAGCCGTATGAAGAAGGCATTGCTGGACTACGCCTTACTACAAGGGGCTCCATCACCACATGTGCTTATGCAGTGCACACAGACGGGCACACTATCTTAAGTGCGGCTGGGTGGAGCATGTTCCTCACTTCCAAGAATCTTCAGGTTGGACAGGCCGTCTTAGTAACTATCAGGAACACCCCATGCTATGACATGAGGATGATGATCGTTATCGACCTCCTTTAAGTATGTTAGTTTGCTCGTGTGAAATGAACTCGTTATTAAATATGCTATAGCTAGCTACTCTGCCCGTGTTTGTGAGGATTGTTGTTGTTATAATACCCACTTAATAGCTCTATCTATTGCTACTTGTGAGCTTGTGGCACTTATTATTAACTGGAATGCATTGTTTTATTAGTATAGTTCCTCGTGTGCAATGGTAAATGTTATGTGCTGTGAAAAAAAATTGGCTGCACGAAAAGTTCCTGGCGTGAAATATACATTCAACGCCGCTAGGTTAGAGATAATAGTGGTGGTGTCGCATAAGTGGCACGCCATCAGCAAGTAGAATACCGCTGACGTGGGTCCTAACGCCACCAGTATTTTTTAACAATGGCGCCGTATTGGTGGCATAGGGCCTCTACGCCAGCAAAGCCATTTTTGCCACGCCATAGCTAGGCTTTTCTGCACTAGTGTTTACTTGTCCTTTTGGAACTTATGCTTATAGACGTATGTCTTTTGGTTTATGCAATGCACCTGCTACCTTTCAAAGATGTATGACTGCTATATTCTCTGATTTTTTGGAAAAGATTGTGGAGGTTTTCATGGATGATTTTTCCGTTTACGGAACTTCTTTTGATGACTGCTTAAGCAACCTTGATCGAGTTTTGCAGAGATGTGAACAAACTAATCATGTCTTGAATTGGGAGAAGTGCCACTTTATGGTTAATGAAGGTATTGTCTTGGGGCATAAAGTTTCTGAACGAGGTATTGAGGTGGATAAAGCTAAAGTTGATGCAATTGAGAAAATGCCATGTCCTAAAGATATTAAAGGTATTCGGAGTTTCCTTGGTCATGCTGGGTTCTATAGAAGGTTTATTAAAGTCTTCTCTAACTAATCTTACTAATCTTTTACAAACGGATATTCCATTTGTTTTTGATGATGATTGTGTAGAAGCCTTTGAAACACTTAAGAAAGCCTTAACCACTGCACCTATTGTTCAACCGCCTGATTGGAACTTACCTTTTGAAATTATGTGTGATGCTAGTGATTATGCTGTTGGTGCTGTTCTAGGAAAAAGAGTTGATAAGAAATTAAATGTTATCCATTATGCTAGCAAAACTCTAGACGGTGCCCAAAGAAATTATGCTACTACTGAAAAATATTTTTTAGCAGTTGTGTTTGTTCGTGATAAATTTAGATCTTACATTTTTGATTCCAAAGTTATTATTCACACTGATCATGCTGCTATAAAATATCTTATGGAAAAAGAAGATGCTAAACCTAGACTTATTAGGTGGGTTCTCTTGCTTCAGGAATTTGATTTACATATCACTGATAGGAAAGGAGCTGAGAACCCCGTAGCTGATAACTTGTCTAGGTTGGAAAATATGCTTGATGACCCACTACCTATTGATGATAGTTTTCCTGATGAACAGTTAGCTGCAATAAATGTTTCTCAAAACATGCCTTGGTATGCTGATTATACTAACTACATTGTTGCTAAATATATACCACCTAGTTTTACATACCAACAAAAGAAAAAATTCTTCTATGATTTAAGACATTACTTTTGGGATGACCCACATCTTTATAAAGAAAGGGTAGATGGTATTATTAGACGTTGTGTACCTCAGCATGAAGAGGAACAAATCCTACGGAAATGTCATTCCAAAACCTATGGAGGACATCATGCGGGAGATAGAACTGCGCACAAGGTATTTCAATCTGGTTTTTATTGGCCTACTCTCTTCATGGATGCTCGTAAGTTTGTCTTGTCTTGTGATGAATGTTAAAGAATTGGTAATATCGGTAAGCATCTGGAAATGCCTATGAATTATTCACTTGTTGTTGAACCATTTGATGTTTGGGGTTTTGACTATATGGGACCTTTTCCTTCCTCTAATGGGTATACTCATATTTTGGTTGTTGTTGATTATGTTACTAAGTGGGTAGAAGCCATTCCAACTAGTAGTGTTGATCATAACACCTCCATTAAAATGCTTAAAGAAGTTATTTTCCCGAGGTTTGGAGTTCCTAGATATTTAATGACTGATGGTGGTTCACACATTATTCATGGAGCTTTCCAAAAATGCTTGCTAAATATGATGTTAACCATAGAATTGCATCATCCTATCATCCTTAATCTAGTGGTCAAGTTGAACTTAGAAATAGAGAAATAAAATTAACATTACAAAAAACTGTCAATAGGTCTCGAAAGAATTAGTCTAAGAAATTAGATGATGCACTTTGGGCGTATAGAACAGCTTATAAAAATCCTATGGGTATGTCTCCATACAAAATGGTATATGGAAACGGTTGTCATTTGCCTCTAGAGTTAGAACATAAAGCATTTTGGGCAATTAAAGAACTCAACTATGATTTCAAACTTGCCGGTGAAAAGAGGTTATTTGATATTAGCTCAGTAGATGAATGGAGCACCCAAGCTTATGAAAATGCCAAACCATTCAAAGAAAAAAAATTAAAAGATGGCATGACAAAAGAATCCAAAAGTGGGAATTCAAAGTTGGAGAATATGTTCTTTTGTACAACTCCCGTTTTCGATTTTTTGCAAGAAAACTTTTGTCCAAATGGGAAGGACCATATGCTATCGAAGAGGTTTATCGCTCTGGATCTATCAAGATTAATAATGCCGAAGGTACTAGCCCGAAGGAGGTTAATGGACAAAGAATTAAACATTATATCTCAGGTACGCCTATTAATGTTGAAAGCAATATTATCCAAACCATGACACCAGAGGAGCACATAAAAGAAACCTTCGTGAACACTCCAGAATCTTGAAAAAGAGGAGGCACGTGATACGGTAAGTAAACGGACTCAGAAATATTTGCAATTTTTTTTCCTGTCAATTTTGGAATATTACAAAAATTAGGAAAATAAGAAATAAACGGGAAAGCAACCTAGCTGAGCACGATACACAAGGGCGTGCCTGCCCTCCCTGGCACGCCCTGGTGGGTTGTGCCCTCCTCGGGCACTTTCCCAACTCCGTTTCCTTCCATATTCTTGTTTCCCAAGAAAAAAAATCTCTATATATACTCCCGGACGATTTGACCACCGCATCGCAGAAAAATCCCCTATTCTTGTTTCTTGTTGTTTTCTTGTCAGATCTACTTCTCCATGGCTCCACCAAGCCCATCCAAGGACAAGTTCTTTGAGAAGGTCATCAACCCGTACTTGTAGGAGGTGATGAAGCATCCTCAAGCCATTGAGATGCGTGAGGGGGTGCTCCACATCCGAGATGTTCAGGAGCCTAAGAGGACGGGAAGCATGGAGGCCAGGCTTGACGGAGTGGAACAAGACATCTTCAAGTGCCAACGGGATGGTGGAGCGTGGACTCAGTGCCAATCACTTCATGATCACGGAATTCACCCATGATCACATGGTGGATGGCCGGTCCATGAAGGACATCTTCTTCACCTTCAACGAGCAAATCAATTTTCTGCAAAGTCAAATCTATGATCTTCAAAACCAAGTTTTTGAGTATGAAGCAAGTTTTAAAGGTATGAGTTTGGATGCCAGTTGCAGGACTCGGGAGACTCTCGCATCGTCTTTTGATGGTGAGCCCTTGCCCTGGAAACCGGAGGACAAACCTACTACTTCATCACCACCACCTTCATCATCTTCGCGACCCAAGGAGACTTGACTACACGGGTATAGGCACTCCCCTTGGCTTGATCCAAGCTTGGGGGAGATGCCTCGGTATCATATTACCATCACTTTTATTACCTTTTCTTATTTTATTTCAATCCTTAGCTATTTCCTGAGTTAGTTGAATAAAAGTTTAGTATGATCTATTTTCGAGTGCTAGTTTCATGATCTATCTATCTATGTAATCGAGTGAGAGTTATATAATAAAGTTTAGTTTCAGCTTTTTGCTTCTTTACTTTCTTGTTGCAATCAAAATAAAAGAGAGAATAATTGAAACAGATCATATGGTAATCTTATGGTAAGTAATGACATCACATAAGGAAAATTATAAGTGGTAAAATTTGTTGGACATTGACAAACATAGCATTGGTCAATGATGCAATTCACGAAAGAATTAATAAGGGAAGAGAAGATTCACATGCAAATACACTATCTTGGAGGTCTTTTATGATTGTGAGCCCCCATTAATTATTATATGCCAAAATTGTTGACGTTGGACAAGGAAGACAACATAATGATTTATGTTCGTTCGTATTCACATAGAAGTTATATTGTTACAGATCCTTCAACATGTGGTGCTTGCTCAATTTCTTTGCTAGCCAAAAATTCTGCACTAAGTAGAGATACTACTTGTGCATCCAAAAACCCCAAACCCAAACTCATGTTTTGAGAGTCCACCGTACCTACCTATGGATTGAGTAAGATCCTTAAAGTAAGTTGTCATCGGTGCACTAAGGAAATAAAAGTTGCTTCTAAATGTGTTTGATCAATTAGTGTAAGAGAAAATTGAGCGTTGTACGAACTTGTGATGGCAAAGTAATAAAAGCGACAGAGTGCATAATAAAGGTTGCTATCACAAGGGGCAATATAACGTGACATTCTTTTGCATTAAGGGATTTGGCATACAAACAAAAAGAGCATGACAACCTCTGCTTCTCTCTGTGAAGGGCCTATCTTTTACTTTTATGCAAGTGTCAAAGTATTCTTCCCTATTCCTTTTTACTTTTTCTTTTTGCAAGCATCATGTGGTGAGGAAAGATCTAGGCACATATACCCAGTTGGATATGAGTGAGCATTAGTTATTATTGTTGACATCACCCTTGAGGTGAATACATTGGGAGGCGAAACTATAGGCACCTATCTTTCTATGTGTCTGGCTGAAATTTTTGCTCATGGGTATGCTGTGAGTGTTAGCAATCATAGAAGATTAAATGATGGTTGAGTATGTGGACTTGCCAAAAGGCTCCGACACGAGACCTGTTGGAATTAGGTCTCCGGCAAAACCGTGGGGGGTTCGAACAGAGGGGTGCGCTCACTGATCAGCCCTGCCTTGTCGTCCGGCCTCCCAGCGGAGCTCGGGTGAATTCAGCTGAAGAATCCTACCAGGATCGGGGGAAAGGAAGCGGACACCGAAATTTACCCATGTTCGGGCCACCTTGTGGTGTAAAACCCTACTCCTGCTTTGTGGTGGATTGGCCTCACGAGGAGGCTGTGGATGAACTAGTACA
Organism: Elymus sibiricus; assembly: GCA_039707655.1. NCBI lineage: Eukaryota > Viridiplantae > Streptophyta > Magnoliopsida > Poales > Poaceae > Elymus > Elymus sibiricus. The sequence goes on from CM077667.1 coordinate 177,660,677, forward strand.
ATGGTTGAACTGCCCTGCGGGAGTTCTCAGGTGGTGATCCCTCTCCCTCCTCTACGGTGGAAGCTCCTTCCTACTTATAGAGGCCCGGGTCCTCTTCCCTTATCGCTCTGGCGGGAAGGGATCCCACAACGTCCAATTTTGAAAAGGGACAGGAAGTACTCCGTATCCTGACTAAATGTGGTCTTCGGCTACAAAGCTTCTGGACACGACACAGAGGTGGGCTCGGTGATGACGTCCGTCCTATCGTGCCGTTGGACTCAATCTTGTTGCACTGGAACGGAAACCTTTGGGGGACGCTATGGGAACCCGCGTACGTCCCTGCTCCTTTAGCACCGAAGAGGGAACTGTCCTCCCTTGCGCCCGCTCGCACCAGCCTGGCGCCCATCTGGTCTTGATCATCATTGCCTGCGTCACCATAGCCTCACGAGGCTAGGCACCTGCATAGGGATCTCTGCCCCTCAGGAGGCAGCCTGGGAATGCTACCCCCCGGGGGTCTTTGGATGGTCCTCCCCGCAAGGCTGAGCTCTCGCGAGGGTCTTAGATTGGGGAGTCTTGTCGCTGGGCCGCGCCGGGCCGTCGGGACGGGCCACGCACTGGGCCGCTGGCAGGCAGGTCTGGGTACCCCCGATCCCAGAACGCCGACAGTAGCCCCCGGGCCCGTGGTGCGCTCGGGCTGGCTTCTGGGTGAAGCCGAGTGGGAGGCCGAGGCGTCAGGGGCCCCCAAGCCTGTGGGCTAGGCTTGGCACGTGGCACACGATGAGACGCCATCGACTCCACTTCCCCATGTCGCCTGGCAACCGTCCCTGTTTATGAGAAAACCCGACGCGGGCGGCGAGACCGCCACTGCCTCACCGTGCGTCCAGCTTCATCTATCCCTCTTATCCGTGTGCCCCTTCCCTTTCCGCTGGGCCATGCGCTCGCTTGACTTCGTTTCCTCTCCATGGCCCCCATAAGAAGAGGGCCAGATCTTCATCGACGCCGCAACCCCAACCGGGGCCAAAACCCGCGTTGGGCCGGTCCACCGTGCTCAATCTTGATGGGCTGGACAAGGTTCGGTGACGAAGATGTGGCCCGCCTCCCGCTCTTCGCTTGATCTGGGGGCCACCGACATCCCCCTTCATCTTCACGCCCTCTTCTCTACGGCCTGCTGTCGCCTTTTTTGGATTTCTTTCTTGTCGTCCTTGCGCATTACCAGAGCCACGCGCTGTATCTTGATCCCGAGTCCGTCGTCCTCCTTTCCGCCTTTGCATTCTAGTGCGAGGCCTTCGTGGGTATTTCTCCGTCGGTGGCCCTGCTACGCCACTTCTTCTCCTTGCAGCTGGCTGCTGGCGGGCAATGCTCGGGGTGCGTGTTGCTTCGACTGGCGGACGCTGTTGGAAATATGCCCTAGAGGTAATAATAAATTAGTTATTATCATATTTCCTTGTTCATGATAATCGTTTATTATCCATGCTAGAATTATATTGATTGGAAACTAAATACATGTGTGGGTACATAGACAAACAATGTGTCCCTAGTAAGCCTCTAGTTAAACTGGCTCGTTGATCAAAGATGGTGAAGGTTTCCTAGCCATAGACATGAGATGTCATTTGATAATGGGATCACATCATTAGGAGAATGATGTGATGGACAAGACCCAACCGTAAGCCTAGCAGTTGATCATGTCAGTTTATTGCTACTGCTTTATCCATGTCAAGTATCTGTTCCTACGACCATGAGATCATGCAACTCCCGGACACCGGAGGAATGCCTTGTGTGTATCAAACGTCACAACGTAACTGGGTGACTATAAAGGTGCTCTACAGGTATCTCCAAGGGTCTCTGTTGGGTTCGCATGGATCGAGACTGGGATTTCTCACTCCGTATGACGGAGAGGTATCTCTGGGCCACTCGGTAATACAACATCACAACAAGCTTGCAAGCAATGTGACTAAGGAGTTAGTCACGGGATCTTGTATTAGGGAATGAGTAAAGAGACTTGCCGGTAACGAGATTGAACTAGGTATGGAGATATTGACGATCGAATCTCGGGCAAGTAACATATCGATGGACAAAGGTAACAGCATACGGGATTAACTGAATCCTTGACATCGTGGTTCGACCGATAAAGATCTTCATAGAATATGTAGGAACCAATATGGGCATCCAGGTCCCGCTATTGGTTATTGACTGTAGAGGTGTCTCGGTCATGTCTGCATAGTTCTCGAACCCGGAGGGTCTGCACACTTAAGGTTCGGTGACGTTTCGGTGTAGTTGAGTTATGTATGTTGGTGACCGAAGGTTGTTCGGAGTCCCGGATGAGATCCCAGACATCACGAGGAGCTCCGGAATGGTCCGGAGGTAAAGATTGATATATAGGAAGTCCCATTTTGGCCACCGGAAAAGTTTCGGGTATTTCCGGTAGTGTACCGGGAGTGCCGGAGGGCCATCGGGAGGGGCCACCCACGCTGGGAGGCCACATGGGCCTGAGGGGTGTTGCACCAGCCCTTAGTGAGCTGGGAAAACCAGCCCTACAAGGCCCATGCGGCTAGGAAAGAGTGGGAAAGGAAAAACCCCAAGTGGGGGAAGGAAAATCCAAATTAGGAAGGAGTCCTAATAGGATTCCACCTCCCTTGTGGGAGGTGGATTCCTCCCTTGTTTGGTTCGGCTGAACCTACTTGGAGTAGGGGCCAAGGCTGCCTCCTGTCCCCTTCGTCCTATATATATTGAGGGATTTTGAGGGCAGCCCCTAACCCTAATTGCCACGTGCTGCCCTCTTCTCCCTCTAGATCTGTTCTCCTCTAGATCTATTCGTTATAGCTTAGCGAAGCTCTGCCGGATCAGCTCCACCACCACCGCCACCACGCCGTTGTGCTGCCGGAGAACTCATCTACCTCTCCACCCTCGCTTGCTGGATCAAGGAGGTGGAGATCGTCATCGAGCTGTACGTGTGCTGAACGCGGAGGTGCCGTTCGTTCGGCGCTAGATCGGAAGGACCGTGATTGGATCGCGGGACGGATCGTGAATGGATCGCGGGACGGCTTGCGATTTGGATCGCGAAGATGTTCGACTACATCAACCGCGTTTCTTAACGCTTCCCGCTTAGCGATCTACAAGGGTATGTAGATCCACTCTCCCTCTCGTAGATGCTCATCACCATGGATAGATCTTGCGTGTGCGTAGGAAATTTTTTGTTTCCCATGCAATGTTCCCCAACAGTGGTATCAGAGCTAGGTCTATGCGTAGATGAGATCTCGAGTAGAACACAAAGGAGTTTGTGGGCGTTGATATTCAGATTGCTACCCTCCTTAGTCTTTTCTTGATTCAGCGGTATTGTGGGATGAAGCGGCTCGGACCAACCTTACTCGTCCACGCACGAGAGACCGGTTCCATCGACTGACATGTAACTTTGTTGCATAAAGATGGCTGGCGGGTGTCTGTCTCTCCCACTTTAGTCGGATCAGATTTGACAAAGGCGGTCCTTGAGAAGGTTGAATAGCAACTTGTGTATCACCGTTGTGGTTTTGCGTAGGTAAGAATTGTTCTTGCTAGATACCCATAGCGGCCACGTAAAACATGCAACAACAAATTAGAGGACGTCTAACTTGGTTTTGCAGGGTATGATGTGATATGATATGGCCAGAAACATGATGAGATATATGTCATGTATGAGATAATCATGTTTTGTATAGATTATCACGACTTGCATGTCGATGAGTACGGCAACCGGCAGGAGCCATAGGGTTGTCTTTAATTATTTTCGCCATTTTTGCTTTACTTTATCGCTATGAGTTAGCAATAGTTGTAGAAGCAATAGTTGGCACGACAACCTCATGGCGACACGTTGATGGAGATCAAGATGATGGAGATCATGGTGTCATGTCGTTGACGATGGAGATCATGCCGGTGCTTTGGAGATGGAGATCAAAAGCACAAGATCATGTCCATCTCATGTCACTTATGATTTGCATGTGATGTTAATCCTTTTATGCATCTTATTTTGCTTAGGACGACGGTAGCATTATAAGGTGATCCCTCACTTAAATTTCAAGATAAATTGTGTTCTCCCCGAGTGTGCACCGTTGCGAAAGTTCGTCGTTTCGAGACACCACGTGATGATCGGGTGTGATAGACTCTACGTTCACATACAACGGGTGCAAGCTAGTGTTGCACATGCGGAACACTCGGGTTAAACTTGACGAGCCTACCATGTACAGACATGGCCTCGGAACACAAGAGACCGAAAGGTCGAACATGAGTCATATAGTAGATATGATCAACATGGAGATGTTCACCATTGAAACCACCTCAACTCACGTGATGATCGGACTTGAGTTGGTGAATTTGGATCATGTGACACTCGAATGACCAGAGGGATTTCAATTTGAATGGGAGTTCTTAAGTAATATGATTAATTGAACTCATTATCATGAACATAGTCAAAGTGACTTTGCAAATTATGTAGATCAATAGCTCGCGCTGTAGCTCCCCTGTTTTTATACGTTCCTAGAGAAATAGAGTTGAAAGATGATGGTAGCAATAATACGGACTGGGTCCGTGATCTGAGGACTGTCCTCATTGCTACACAGAAGGCTTATGTCCTTAATGCACCGCTCGGTGTGCCACCCCTCTAGCGTCGTCTGTAGATGTTGTGAACATCTGACAGGCACGTTTTGATGACTACTTGATAGTTCAGTGCGTCATGCATTACGGCTTAGAATTGAGGCTCCAAAACATTTTGAACGTCACGGAACATATGAGATGTTCTAAGAGCTGAAATTGGGATTTCGGGCTCATTCCCGTGTTGAGAGGTATGAGACCTCCAACAAGATTCTTTGCCTGCAAGATGAAGGAGAATAGCTCAATCGGTGAGCATGTGCTCAGATTGTCTGGGTGCTACAATCGCTTGAATCGAGTGGGAGTTGATCTTCCAGATAAGATAGTGATTGATATAGTTCTCCAAGTCACTGTCACTAAGCTACTAGAGCTTCGTGGTGAACTATAAAATGCCAGGGATGGAAATAATGATTCCTGAGCTATTCGCGATGTTTGACACCGTGAAGGTAGAAATCAAGAAGGAGCATCAAGTGTTGATGGTTAGTAAAACCACTAGTTTCGAGAAGGGCAAGGGCAAGGAGGGATACTTCATGGATGGCAAGCCAGTTGCTGCTCCAGTAAAGAAACCCAAGGTTGAACCCAAACCCGAGACTGAGTGCTTCTATTATGAGGAGAACGGTCGCTGAAGCGGAACTGCCCTAGATACTTGGTAGATAAGAAGGATGGCAACGTCGACAGAAGTATATTTGATATACGTGTTATTGATGTGTACCTTACTAGTACTCCTAGTAGCACCTGGGTATTAGATACCGGTTCGGTTGCTAAATGTTAGTAACTTGAAATAAAAGCTACGGAATAAATAGAGGCTAGCTAAGGGTGAGATGACGATGAGTGTTGGAAGTGTTTCCAAGGTTGATGTGATCACCATCACACGCTCTCTCTACCTTCGGGATTAGTGATGAACCTAAATAAATGTTATTTGGTGTTTGCGTTGAGCATGAACGTGATTAGATCATGTTTGTGGCAATACGGTTATTCATTCAAGTTAGAGAATAATGGTTATTCTGTTTACATGAATAATACCTTCAATGGTCATGCACCCAATGAGAATGGTTTATTGAATCTTGATCGTAGTGATACACATGTTCATAATATTAATGCCAAAAGATACAAAGTTAATAATGATAGTACCACATACTTGTGGCACTGCCGCTAAGTGTCATATTGGTGTAAAGCACATGAAGAAACTCCATGCTGATGGATCTTTGGACTCATTCGATTTCGAATCGGTTGAGACATGCGGACCATGCCTCTTGGACAAGATGACTAAGACCCCGTTTTCCGGTATGATGGAGCGGGCAAGTAACTTATTGGAAATAATACATGTTGATGTATTCAATGAGTGTTGTAGCGTGCGGTGGATATCATTACTTTCCTACCTTCACTGATGATTTGAGTAGATATGGGGATATTTACTTAATGAAACACAAGTCTGAAACGTTTGAAAAGTTCAAACAAAATCAGAGTGAAGTTGAAGATCATCGTTACAAGAACATAAAATGTCTACGATATGATCGTGGAGGTGAATATGTGAGTTACGAGTTTGGTATGCAACTTAAGACAATGTGGAAATTGTTTCACAGCTCACGCCGCCTGGAACACCATAGAGTGATGGTGTGTCCGAACGTCGTAGCCGTGCCCTATTTGATATGGTTCATACTATGATGTCTCTTATCGATTTGCCACTATCGTTTTGGGGTTATGCATTAGAGACAACTACATTCACTTTAAAAAGGGCACTATCTAAGTCCGTTGAGATGACACCGTATGAATTTTGGTTTGGTGGAAACCTAAGCTGTCATTTCTTAAAGTTTGGGGCTGCGACGCTTATGTGAAAAAGGGTTTTCACCCAATGAGCTCGAACCCAAAGCGGGCAAATGCATCTTCATAGAATACCCTAACATAACAGTTGGGTAAACCTTCTAACTTAGATCCAAGCACAAAGTGTTTGTTGCTAAAACAGGTCCTTTCTCGAGAAAGAGTTTCTCTCGAAAGAATTGAGTGGGAGGAAGATAGAACTTGATGAGGTTGTTGAACCTTTGTTTCAACCAGAGAGTAGCGCAGCGCAGAAAGTTATTTCTGTGGAGCCTACGTTAGTTGAAGAGGAAGTTAATGATGATGATCATAAAGCTTCGGATCAAGTTACTATCGAACCTCGTAGGTCAACAAGGACGCGTACTGCTCCTGAGTGGTACGGCAACCCTGTCTTAGAGGTCATGTTATTGGACAATGATGAACCTACGAGCTATGGAGAAGCGATGATGGGCCCGGATTCCGAGAAATGGTTAGAGGCCATGAAATCCGAGATGGGATCCATGTATGAAAACAAAGTATGGGCTTTGGAAGTATTACCTGAAGGGCATAAGGCCATTCAGAACAAATGGATCTTTGAAAGGAAGACGGACGCGGACGGTAATGTCACCATCTATAAAGCTCGACTTGTGGCAAAGGGTTTTTCACAAGTTCAAGGAGTTGACTACGATGAGACTTTCTCACCCGTAGCGATGCTAAAGTCTGTTGGAATTATGTTAGCAGTTGCTGCATTTTTCGATTATGAAATCTGGCAGATGGATGTCAAAACATCGTTTCCTTAACGGTATCCGTGAGGAAAGGTTGTATGTGATACAATCGGAAGGTTTTGTCAGTCCTAAGGATGCTAAAATGTATGCAAACTCCAACGATCCTTCTATGGACTGGAGCAAGCATCTCGGAGTTGGAATATACGCTTTGATAAGGTGATCAAAGTTTTTGAGTCTATACAAAGTTTATGACAAACTTGTATTTACAATAAAGTGAGTGGGAGCACTATAGAATTTCTGATAAGTATATGTGGATGACATATTGCTGATCGGAAATGATGTAGAATTTCTGGAAAGCATAAAGGGTTGTTTGAAAAGGAGTTTTTCAAAGGAAAACCTGGAATGAAGCTACTTAAATATTGGGCATCAGGATCTATAAGAGATAGATCAAGACGTCTGATAAAACTTTCAATGAGTATATGCCTTGACAAGATTTTGAAAGAGTTCAAAATGGATCAGTAAAAGAAAGAGTTCTTGCTTGATTTGTAAGGTGTAGAGTTGAGTGAGACTCAAAGCTCGACCACGGCAGAAGAAAGAGAAAGGACGAAGGTCGTCCCCTATGCCTTAGCCATAGGCTCTATATAGTATGCCATGCTATGTACCGCACCTGTGTGTGCCTTGCCATGAGTCTGTCAAGGGGTATAAGAGTGGTCCAGGAGTGGATCACTGGACAGCAGTCAAAGTTATCCTTAGTAACTAGAGGACTAAGGAAATGTTTCTCGATTATGGAGGTGATAAAGAGTTTGTCGTAAAGGGTTACGTCGATGCAAGCTTTAACACCTATCTGGATGACCCTGAGTAGCAATCCGGATACATATAGTGGAGCAGCCATTTGGAATAGCTCCAAGTGGAGCGTGGTAGCATCTGCAGTACGACATGTAGATTTGCAAAGAACACACGGATCTGACTATTTCAGACCATTGACTAAATACCTCTCTCACATGCAAAGCATGATTGAACCCCAGAACTTATTGGCTGTTAATCACATGATGATATAAGTATTAATCACATGGTGATATAAGTGTTAATCACATGGTGATGTGAGCTAGATTATTGACTCTAGTGCAAGTGGGAGACTGTTGGAAATATGCCCTAGAGGCAATAATAAATTAGTTATTATCATATTTCCTTGTTCATAATAATCGTTTATTATCCATGCTAGAATTGTATTGATTGGAAACTAAATACATGTGTGGGTACATAGACAAACAATGTGTCCCTAGTAAGCCTCTAGTTAAACTGGCTCGTTGATCAAAGATGGTGAAGGTTTCCTAGCCATAGACATGAGATGTAATTTGATAACGGGATCACATCATTAGGAGAATGATGTGATGGACAAGACCCAACCGTAAGCATAGCAGTTGATCGTGTCAGTTTATTGCTACTGCTTTATCCATGTCAAGTATCTGTTCCTACGACCATGAGATCATGCAACTCCTGGACACCGAAGGAATTCCTTGTGTGTATCAAACGTCACAACGTAACTGGGTGATTATAAAGGTGCTCTACAGGTATCTCCAAGGGTGTCTGTTGGGTTGGCATGGATCGAGACTGGGATTTGTCACTCCGTATGACGGAGAGGTATCTCTGGGCCCACTCGGTAATACAACATCACAAGAAGCTTGCAAGCAATGTGACTAAGGAGTTAGTCACGGGATCTTGTATTACAGAACGAGTAAAGAGACTTGCCGGTAACGAGATTGAACTAGGTATGGAGATATCGACGATCGAATCTCGGGCAAGTAACATACCGATGGACAAAGGGAACAGCATACGGGATTAACTGAATCCTTGACATCATGGTTCGACCGATAAAGATCTTCGTAGAATATGTAGGAACCAATATGGGCATCCAGGTCCCGCTATTGGTTATTGACCATAGAGGTGTCTCGGTCATGTCTGCATAGTTCTCGAACCCGCAGGGTCTGCACACTTAAGGTTCGGTGACGTTTCGGTATAGTTGAGTTATGTATGTTGGTGACCAAAGGTTGTTCGGAGTCCCGGATGAGATCCCGGACATCACGAGGAGCTCCGGAATGGTCCGGAGGTAAAGATTGATATATAGGAAGGTGGTGTTTGAACTCCGGAAAAGGTTCGGGCATTTCCGGCAGTGTACCGGGAGTGACGAATGGGTTCTAGGGGTCCACCAAGTGGGCCCACCACACCCCAAGTGGGTCACATGGACCTGAGGGTGGCGCACCAGCCCCTGGTGGGCTGGGCCGCCGGCCCAAGAAGGCCTATGCGGCTGGGCTTAAGGGAAAGGAAAGTCCAAGTGGGGAAGGGAAGGAATCCTACTAGGAGTAGGATTGGAGGTGGACTCCTCCACCTCCTCCTCCTTGCGGAGCTCCGGAATGGTCCGGAGGTAAAGATTGATATATAGGAAGTCCCGTTTTGGCCACCGGAAAAGTTTCGGGTATTTCCGGTAGTGTACCGGGAGTGCCGGAGGGCCATCGGGAGGGGCCACCCATGCCGGGAGGCCACATGGGCCTGAGGGGTGTTGCACCAGCCCTTAGTGGGCTGGGCAAACCAGCCCTACAAGGCCCATGCGGCTAGGAAAGAGTGGGAAAGGAAAAACCCCAAGTGGGGGAAGCAAAATCCAAATTAGGAAGGAGTCCTAATAGGATTCCACCTCCCTTGTGGGAGGTGGATTCCTCCCTTGTTTGGTTCGGCCGAACCTACTTGGAGTAGGGGCCAAGGCTGCCTCCTCTCCCCTTCCTCCTATATATATTGAGGGATTTTGTGGGCAGCCCCTAACCCTAATTGCCACGTGCTGCCCTCTTCTCCCTCTTGATATGTTCTCCTGTAGATCTGTTCGGTATAGCTTAGCGAAGCTCTGCCGGATCAGCTCCACCACCACCGCCACCACGCCGTTGTGCTGCCGGAGAACTCATCTACCTCTCCACCCTCGCTTGCTGGATCAAGGAGGCGGAGATCGTCATCGAGCTGTACGTGTGCTGAACGCGGAGGTGCCGTCCGTTCGGCGCTAGATCGGAAGGACCGTGATTGGATCGCGGGACGGATCGTGATTGGATCGCGGGACGTCTTGCGATTTGGATCGCGAAGACGTTCGACTACATCAACCGCGTTTCTTAACGCTTCCCGCTTAGCGATCTACAAGGGTATGTAGATCCACTCTCCCTCTCGTAGATGCTCATCACCATGGATAGATCTTGCGTGTGCGTAGGAAACTTTTTGTTTCCCATGCAACGTTCCCCAACAGACGCGACGGCGGGTGCGTTCCCTGATGATGACCTCCATCCGAACGTGGGGGCCTTCCGGAGGCAGTGGGTGTTTGTCGATGCCACCGTGTTCAGCCCCCTGGTCCAAGCCCGCTGAGCCCCGCCGCGCCGGGTCCTGACTGGGGCCACTCGAGGCTCGCCGATCCGCGGCTTGCGTGGGCCATGACTAGGCTGGCCGGCTTGAGGGAGGCGGGCGTGACAATGGCGATGGTGGTGAGAGAATTCGTTCGTCAGCGAATTGCTCCCCTCCATCGCAACTCCCGCCCAATGTGGACCTTCACCGGGTGTGGCGACGTCATGAGGCTTCAGGCGCCCTCCCTCTCCTCCAGTGCGCTGCGTGAGGCGCTTCGCCTCTTGACCGGCGACATGTCGGCCGAGCTTCCAGAGACGGGGCTCCCCTTGTATCGCTACTCGACGAGTGGGGATTGCTCCCCAGAGGCCGCTCGGGCCCTCGTGAGAGCCCCCGCCTGAAGATCTCGAGCCCCGGCGATCCGGGGGTCGGCGGATCCCAGACGGACGCGGCAGACTGCTCGGTGCCACGCGTTCTCCTAGCGCCCACGTCTACCCTCAGCGGCGAGGGGGATGCCCCGCGCGAAGACGCGGCAATCATTCTTACTGCGGGACGCTGCTCGCTGGACACCGGAGGGTCGTCCCGCGTTCCCTTCATGCGTCGGAGGAAGACAGAGTTTGGGGGTCCGAGCAGCGTGATCCCAAGTCCCCTGAGGAAGAGGAAGTGGGTCGCCTTGGACGAGTAAGCACCTAACCTTTCCCGGTTTTTGCTTGAAGTGGCCTCCTGAGTCTTTGCTCCCCAGGTACCCTCTTGCCGAAGGAACGGGTGCGCCTCAGTCGCCACCTCCTGATGATGCCGGGCCCATAGTGACATTTCCCCTCGCGAGCCGCACGGCTTTGCTCGTGGAGGCACCCGCTGTCGAGTTCGGGCCGCCCCCAGTGGGCCTTAAGTTTCTGGTATCCTTCTTCGGGCGCGACCTCCCGCCAGCCTGGGCTTGGCCTAGGCCCTCCCTGGCGATCCCCTTAGGCGGCCGGGTGTCCCGCCCTCTGGTGCCTTCTTCGAGCGGCGCGGCGGTCCCCCACGAGGCCTGGCCCCGGGCTGGAGGACCCGACAATGTGGCCCTGGCGCCCGGAGCTTTGCCGGAGATGTGCGGGCCCCCATGCTCCTTCCCTACCAGTCTAGGGGAAGAGAGGGACCCTGGCCAGGCGCCATAGCTTGCCCGTGGACGCAGCGCCACCCGGCGAGGCCTCCTCCAGGGCGCCGTGGACGCGCTCGGTCACCTCGGGACGGAGCTCACCGACGTTGATGCTTGCCTTGAGGCGGAGCGCCTGCGTCTAGCGCAGGAATGGCGCCGGATCGAGGTTGCCGTTAACCTCAGCCGCCTGCAGCATGACTGCGCCCACGCGAAGGTTGAGGAGTCCCTTGCTGCGGCGAGGGAGGCCCGCGATCGTGCCCTTGAAGAGGCGCAGACCGTGGACCGGAGGCGCGAGGCCGAAGAGAAGCGCGGGGAGGAGCTCCGAGCTTCCAATGCTGCCCTTGAGCGGCAGATCTAGGCGGACAAGGCCGCACTTGTTGCCCCAGCGGGAGGGCCGCCCTCGGGCGAGGAGGGGCTCTGGGCGCTCGAAGAGACGCTGGCGCTCGAGGCGCTGGAGCATTGCCTGGAGCGTGAACGGCTGGAAGCCATGGAGCGCCAAGTGGCCGCTACTGAGGACTCCCTTGCCTCCCGGGAGGTGGCGATCCGGAGAGAAGCTGACGAGAGGGTGGCGGACATCCGCAAGACCCTTACCATGGACCTTCGTGAAAGGCTGGCGCTCTAGGAGTCCCGCTTATGCAAGTGACACGACGAGCTGACGGCTCGCATGGACGGCCTCATGAAGGTGCTGGCCGCAGCAGAGCCGCGCGAGAAGGCGGTGTTGGACACCCAGGCTACGGCACCGGCCGACCTGTCTTTCCTTTACAAGCAGGTGGAGGTTGTTGCTTCTCGCACGGAGAAGGCCTCAGACGAAGAGGCCCGCGCCCGTGGGCTGCAGCACACGCGCTCCAAGATGTTCCACGCCCTCTAGGGGACGAGAGTGTCCTCAGCCCACTCTTCGCCGACGATGCCGGTTACCTCAACTTCTTCACCAGGATCGTGGAGCGCCTTCAAGGAGGCGCGGAGAAGCTCCGCCAGCTCGCGGAGGAGAAGAGTCGCGACCTCCTTGCGCGGGCGTCTTCGCGCGTCTTCAGCCATCTTCTCCGTTCCGACCCTGACTTCGATTTCGAGGCCGTGATAGCCCCTGTGCCCGAGGGGATCCGAGGTGCCCTGGAGGACTGGGTGGAAGACCATGTGGACGACCTGATCGCAGAGTTTGCCCCCTGCGAAGGCGAAGGTCCACCTGTCGATGAAGGCGATGAGCTCGCCAGGGGCGAGGGTGGAGGCGACAGCAGTAGCGGCGACAACGCATCCTCCTAGACCAGCTTCCCTGTTCACCTGCATAGATCAGCGTGTAACCCTGCGGGGTTGGTAAATGTACCTTTGGGAGGAGCTCCTCATGATGCATCGGGCATGGTGCCCCGTGATGCCTTCTTTTGTCTAACACGCTCTCCCTGGCCCCAACAGAAGGCGTTGCGCGAGGGCTCGGATGTTTGTGCCTTGATGACGCATGCGCGGGCTTTGTCTAACACGCTCTCCCTGGCCCCAACAGAAGGCGCTGCGCGAGGGCTCGGATGTTTGTGCCTTGATGACGCATGCGCGGGCGTAGCCCGCGCCAGTCGCGACCTGGCCTCCCGAGGGAGGGGGGCTCCTCAGTGCCGAAGTGGTAGGACCAAGCACGCTCGTTGTGTCCGGCCCCCGCCCGCGAGATGCACGCGGGTAAGAGAGCCTCCGGCTGCCGAAACTCTCCAAAAACAAGACCAAAGCGGGAACGCCACACGCAAAACAAATCCCCCCTTTTTTATTTTCGAAATAAGTACGCGGAAACCTCGAACTTCGCTTGAAAGGCGATAAATTCGGCAGCTAAAAAGAGAACAAGGAACAGGTGCGTCCGGCTCCTAGGCTAGTCTTCAGTCTTCCCCCAGCGCGGAGTATGGGGCCTCCACTGGGCATGGGCATAGTCGTTGAATGACAGTGTCATCCGCCAGCGCGGAGCTTGGGTCTTCCACTTGGGCATGGGTGGGAACACCTCCGCGTCCTCGGGGGGCTCCGGGCGTATACAGCCCACTCATTATTACGTGAGAGTGTCACGGTAGAGAGTTCCAGAGAGGAACGGTCGGGCACCTGAGGCTCATGGCCTCAAGAGTATGGTTGCGTGCCCCTAAGGCCCAAACATGAGCGTCGTGGCATGCCCCGCGCGTCTGCGTGGGAACCGTGCAAGTACAAGCGCGTGGTCGCGTGCCCTTACGGCCCAAACATGAGCGCCGTGCCGCGCCCCGCGCGTCCATAAGGGCATGTCTACAGGGGTGTCGTTGCAGTAGGTGACCCTCACGGGGCATGCCGCGTCTTGCCTTCTCCTGCCCGCGATGGTTCGTCGGATGGGCGCAACACTAAGGTAGGATGGCTAACACGGCTGACCAGCCTGTGAGCCAGAGCCGAGGCCCTTAGATTTATCAATGATTCACTGCGCGAACAAGTCTGTCGCAGACGTCGTGCCTCTACCCTCTACCCTGGAACCGTCACGGGACGACTGCTGGGGCTCGCTGGCCCTCAACGTCAGCGAGGAGCTAGGGACATGAAACTAAAGCCAAGCATACCACCTCGAGCGAGAATCAATTAGGATTGCTACGCATCCAAATAATCATCTGCCAGTGGCGCAACAAAATACAAGAATTGATTGGTCAGGAAAACCCAAAGAAAAGTGTCTGGCAGCCGCGTTGCCGACGGGGCCTCGTGGCCTCCTGGCGCCGCTCCGGGCGCACGTCACCTATGCCCGTTGTCGCTTGTCGCCATGTCGTCTACTCGTGAGGGTGTGTGTCGGGCGTATGCCCACGAGGACATCCGGGGATGCCCCTCCGTGTTGACCGGGCCGGGGCCTTTACGGCGGGAGCCCCCAGGCCCGGGCCCGGGGACGCGCTTGCCCAGCCCCCTATGCCGGAGCAAAGCGGGCCCCGCTTGGAAGCATGGGGTTATCCCTCCCGTCAGCGCCATTTCGTCCTCTGCTGCCGCATCCTCCCCCTTGTCCCGTAGCGCGGGCGATGCGGTTACGGCGCCGGATGGCACGTTTGCTACGAGGAGATTTGGGCACCCAGTTGCGCTGAGCGTCGCGGCCGCCGTGAGGTGCCCCGCCGATCCCTGTGTGAGTCCCCCAGCCGGGACTCGCCGAGGGCCCAAAGGCGCCGACGGGGACCCGGAGGAGCAGGAGTACAGCCCCAGGTGGGCCCTATCCCGGCTCCTCGAAGCGGGGGTCGAGCGAGCCGCGATGTGGGGGTGGGGGCCCCTCGCCCCCCGGGGTTCCCACTCCCGCCACCGGGGGCCGGAGGGGGCCGTAGGGGGCCAGGGCCCTTCTGGTGACGGCAACAAGCTCGGCAATCTGGCTCACCCAGGCGTCGTGCCCTCCACCCGTCGAGCGATGGCGGAGCAGCTCGCTCACCATGAGCAGCGCGTCTTGTGCATTCAGATCCCCCATATGTACGCCACCCGAGGGGGAGGCCGCCGTGGTGACTGGGCGGCTGCTTCCCTGCTGTCCCGAGTGCCAAGGGGGATCTTGCTACCCGCCGATGCCTCGAGCGGCCACCGCCACAGCCGCAACACTGGTAGGTTGGTAGCGTCCGTCCAGCGCCGCGCACTCGGGGCGTGGGTGGACATCGTTGGCCATGAGGTCCGTGGAGCCGAAACCGAAGGTCGGAGCTGAAGAGCGGCAGCGCACCCGCTACCTGGCGCGCGAAATGTCGGAATTAGGTCTCCGGCGAAACCGTGGGGGGTTCGAACGCAGGGGTGCGCTCACTGATCAGCCCTGCCTTGTCGTCCGACCTCGCAGCTGAGCTCGGGTGAATTCAGCTGAAGAATCCGACCAGGATCGGGGGGAAAGAAGCGGACACCAAAATTTACCCAGGTTCAGGCCACCTTGCGGTGTAAAACCCTACTCCTGCTTTGTGGTGGATTGGCCTCACGTGGAGCCTGTGGATGAACTAGTACAATGGTTGAACTGCCCTACGGGAGTTCTCAGGTAGTGATCCCTCTCCCTCCTCTACGGTGGAAGCTCACTCCTACTTATAGAGGCCCGGGTCCTCTTCCCTTATCGCTCTGGCGGGAAGGGATCCCACAACGGCCAATTTTGAAAGGGGACAGGAAGTACTCTGTATCCTGACTAAATGTGGTCTTCGCCTGCAAAGCTTCTGGACACGACGCAGAGGTGGGCTCGGTGATGACGTCCGTCCTGCCGTGCCATTGGACTCGGTCTTGTTGCACTGGAATGGAAACCTTTGGGGGATGCTATGGGAACCCGCATACGTCCCTGCTCCTTTAGCACCGAAGAGGGAACTGTCCTCCCTTGTGCCCATTGGCACCCGCCTGGCGCCCATCTGATCTTGATCGTCATTGCCTACGTCACCATAGCCTCACGAGGCTGGGCACCTGCATAGGGATCTCCGCCCCTCAGGAGGCAGCCTGGGCATGCTACCCCCGGGGGTCTTGGGCTGGTCCTCCCCGCAAGGCTGAGCTCTCGCGAGGCTCTTCGCTTGGGGAGTCTTGTCGCTGGGCCGTGCCGGGCCGTCGGGACGGGCCACGCACTGGGCCGCAGGCAGGCAGGTCTAGGTACCCTGATCCCAGAACGCTGACAAGACCCTTCCTTGAAATATGATGAATTGTAGTTGCAAAGTTGACTGAGAACATAGTTTGTTGGTTTTCAATAAAGTTTATGCTTTATACTTCATGTTGTGATGAATTGTTACTTGTTCATGAGAAGTTATATGATGAAGTTATATAAGAAAATTTATATGAAAAAGTCATACTACAAAGTTTGATGATGTTATGTTAATAAGCATGATGCCACTATGTCCGTATTTTGGTTTTATCGGCACCTCTCTATCAAACCATGTGGACATGTTTTTCGATATCGGCTTTGGCTTGAGGACAAGCGAGGTCTAAGCTTGGGGGAGTTGATACGTCCATTTTGCATCATGATTCCCTACTATTATTTATTGTGTTTTTATACATAATAATGCTTTATGGAGTAATTCTAATGCCTTTTATCTCATAATATGCAAGGTTTACACAAAGAGGGAGAATGTGGGCAGCTGGAATTCTGGCCCTGAAAAAGCATATCAGAGATACCTATTCTGCACATCTTCAAATAAGCTGAAACTTCACGGAGAATTATTTTGGAATATATAAAAAATATTGGAGCAAATAACTACCGAAGGGGGGGCACCTGGTTAGCACAAGACACCAGGGCGCGCTAGGCCCCCAGGCGCGCCCTGGTGGGTTGTGCTCAGCCCAGCCCACCTCCGATGCCCATCTTATGGTATTTAAGGTCTCTTGACCTAGAAAAAATAAAGGGAGGACTTTCGGGACGGTACGCCGCCGTCTCGAGGTGGAACTTGGGTAGAAGCACTTTTGCCCTCCGGCGGAGCGATTCCGCCGGGGGAACTTCCCTCCCGGAGGGGGAAATCGAAGCCATCATCATCACCAACAACCCTCTCATCTTTTGGAGGCCAATCTTCATCAACATCTTCAACAACACCATCTCCTCTCAAACCCTAGTTCATCTATTATGTTCAATCTTTGTACCGGAACCTCAGATTGGTACCTGTGGGTGACTATTAGTGTTGATTACATCTTGTAGTTGATTACTATATGGTTTATTTGGTGGAAGATTATATGTTCAGATCCATTATGCAATTTAATACTCCTCTGATCATGAGCATGATTATTATTTGTGAGTAGTTACTTTTGTTCTTGAGGTCAAGGGAGAAGTAATGTTGCAAGTAATCATTTGAAGTTGATATGTCTTCAATATTTTCATGATGTGAATGTTGTGATTCCCTTAGTGGTGACATGTGAAAGTCGACTACATGACACTTCACCATCTTTGGTCCTAAGGGAATGCATTGTGGAGTAGTTATTAGATGATGGGTTGCTAGAGTGAGAGAACCTTAAACCCTAGTTTATGCGCTATTTCATAAGGGGCTTATTTGGATCCATATGTTTAATGCTATGGCTAGATTTTATCTTAATACTTTTCTCGTAGTTGTGGATGCTTGCGAGGGGGTTAATCATAAGTGGGAGGTTTGTTCAAGTAAGAAAAGCACCCAAGCACCGGTCCACCAACATATCAAATTATCAAAGTAGCGAACGCAAATCAAACCAGCGTGATGAAAGTGACTAGATGAAATTCCCGTGTACCCTCAAGAACGCTTGCATATTATAAGAGACTGTTTTGGCCTGTCCTTTGCCACAAAAGGATTGGGCTATCTTGCTGCACCTTATTTACCATTACCATTACTTGCTCGTTACCTATTATCTTCCTATCAAACTACCTGTTACCTACAATTTCAGTGCTTGCACAAATTACCTTGCTGAAAACCGGTTGTCAATTACTTCTGCTCCTCGTTGGGTTCGGCACTCTTACTTATCGAAAGGACTACGATTGAACCCCTATACTTGTGGGTCATCATGGCATCATCAAGGCCTGCATCTTCAAGACCTCAATACTTCAAGACTCGAGACAAGATTTCAATACACACTACTGTGTGGAATGGTTATGAGGCACCCTGGAGTACCTAATGGATGCGTTGTGAGCTGGAGTAGGCCAATACTCATGCGGAAAGCTCTAGCCAAACTCAAAGATACAGATGAATACTTCATGCCCGCATGCTTACCTGTGCAGCCACAAGTCACTATGGGCTTTGGCTTGGTTGATCATCGTAGTGCCTCTAACTGGTCTAGTGCTACGAGAAGTAGATCTACGGTAGGATGGGATGGGCACTGGCAGTGGTAAGGGAAATTCTTTGAAAGACCACGTTTTTTTCATCCTATTCTCAAACACCCGGCAGTGCGAGGACTTACAATGAGGGAACGATTCTTGTGGGTAAAGTGCACAACACTTTGTAGAGTTAAAACCTAATCGATTAGTCGTGTCCTCGGTTATGGAAAAATTGAGCCTCTAGACTTGGATCTATCTCTGAACTCTCAACACCAGACTGATTACTAATTTTGGGGAACTTATGATACTTGTGGGCTATGAGACATCGGTTGCCGGAACCATGTTGTATTAGAATACTCTACAGCAAAGACTCGTGATATTCCTTTGTTGTAGGAAAAAGAAAATAAAACCATTTTTATGCAAAAACTCAGACACAGAGCCACAATGCCTTATTGCATATAGAATAGTCATTATCGTTTGTTTCAATTGTGATCTTGCCAGTACATTCAATGTTTTGACCTACACGGCTGCAACGTCTTATGTTGCAGATATTTCTACGACGAGTAAGAGTATGATATAGTGTTACGATCTACACTCAACTTGCCGTTGGCGTTGATGGGACTCCACACCCTTAATGTTTTGTTTCCGCTATGATATAAGGTATACTCTGGATCTACGGTATTTATTTTACATGTGATGTTATGATATTTCATCGAAGTACTGTGTGTGCTAGCATACTGATCCAGGGATGGAAGAAAAAGCACACGGACTTGACTGCTTTGGGTCGGGTCACTACAAAGATGGTATCATAGCACATGTTGACTATAGGACATGATCCTAGAAAATGGCTTAGAAATAGGAAGACCCCGATATGAACAATTTTTAACTTCAACTACTATATGTAGGATCCGAAGTATGTCTAGAGGGGGGGTGATTAGACTATTTGACCAAATAAAAATCTAACCTTTTCCCGATTTTAGAAGTTGGCATATTTTAGCAATTGTAACAAGTCAAGTACACCCTGCACCTGCAAGTCTAAGAGTATAGCAGCGGAAAGTAAAGACAAGCACATGTAAGTAGAGGGAAGAGATAGGAAGATCAAACGCAATGGGGGACACGAAGATTTTTCCTGTGGTTCTGATAGGTGGTGCTATCGTACGTCCACGTTTATGGAGACTTCAACCCACGTAGGGTAACGGTTGCGCGAGTCCACAGAGGGCTCCACCCACAAAGGGTCCACGAAGAAGCAACCTTGTCTATTCCATGATGGCCTATGTCCATGGTGGACTAACCTTACTCGGGGTCGATCTTCACGAAGTAGGCGATCTCCACGCCCTTACAAACTTCTTGGTTCAACTCCACATGAAGTAGGAGGCTCCCAAGCGACACCTAACCAATCTAGGATACACCACTCTCCAAACGGTAATAGATGTGGTATGGATGATGAACTACTTGCTCTTGCGCTTCAAAAGATAGTCTCCTCAACACTCAATCACTCTCTCGTAGATTTGGCTTGGGTAGAAGAGATTGATTGGGTGGAAAGCAACTTGGGAAGGCTAGAAATCAAGATTCATATGGTTGGAGTGGAATATATTGATCTCAACACATGAGTAGGTGGCTCTCTCTCAGAAAATTGGATATGGCAAGTGTATGTGTATTCCGAGTGCTTCCTCTCTGAGTGAGAGGAGGTGGAGGGGTATATATAGGCATCTCCAAAAATCCAGCCATTACAACATTATTGCCCAACTCGGTGACACCGAAGTAAATCTCGATGGTACCGACTAGTGCAAAATGTGCCAACTTTAGGCTTTTCGGTGGAACCAATATATAACTCTCGGTGGTACCGATATGGGTGTCCTGGGCAGTTACCAATTCTCGCTGAGACCGATTTTCCAAACTCGGAAATTCTGATTCTGAAAAATGATATACCAGGAAGTTGGTCACTGATTCCGGTGGCACCAAAATGGAAACTTGGTAGTACCGAGACATGGACTTGGCTTAGGATCTGTCTAGGGTTTTAAACTCGGTGTGCCCGAATGCAAATTGTTGGTGGCACCGATTTTGGATATTAGGTTATGGACAGAGTGTTTTGTGGGAGAAGAGGTGGCTGATTTTGGTGGCTAGCATTTGAGCATTTTGAGCAATTCATTCACCAAGATTACCTCACCCCCTTATAATAGTATTAGCTTTCCTATGGACTCAAAGTGATTTCTCACATAAAGTAAAATGTAGAGTCTTCATGCTTGATGATTTGCCAATCCTATTCCTTGCATTTTGGGGTCACCTCACAATCCTTCACCAATCCATCATTGAACTTTTCCTGAAATAAACTTAGTGGAAACATTAGTTCAATGAAATATATGTTGTTATTAATTACAAAAACCACCTAGGGAGAAGTTGTGCTTTCAATCTCCCCCTTTTTGGTAATTGATGACAACATATAGATCAAAGCTTTGACATAGGATATAATCAATGAGTAGCATTGTCGCTTTGAGAGGTATGTGATAAGCAAGAGCTCCACCTAAATTTGTGTAGTATTTTAAATTTGGGTTTGAATGCAAATGCACAATCGATTAGGATCATGAGTCACTGTTCCATGTCACATAGAACTTGGTGGTGTGCGAGAATTAATATGAATGAATTACAAAGCACGTCACACCAAACAATAGTGAATGATCATCATATAGACATCTCAGAGATAAGAGGTAGTAGCATCACACAAAGAGTATATGATCAAACACAACTGAGTTTTAAACAAACAAGCGATAAACCAAATGTTTTCAAAACGCAGAGAGCAACCAAAATGAAAAATGCAACACACACACTCTCTCTCTCTCGACTCCCTATGATATATAACTTCTCCCCCTTTGGCAACAAGTTACCAAAAAGTTCAAAGCTATAGAGCTAATCATCGCTCTGGGCATGGTATCCTCCATGAGATGATGAGGCAGCTCATGTAGCTGTCAAAGGAGTCGAGAGAATAGCATCCGCGAACGCTTTGGCTGAACTCCTCTGAGGTGGTGGAGTAGAAACTGGAGGTGCTGAAGGAACTGTTGGAGTTGTGGCAGGTGCTGACGAAGTAGGCCTCAACTTTGGAGCTGTCACAGTAGGTCTCCTGGCCTGAGTCTTGAACTGGGTGTGGGTCCTGAGAGGAGGACTATCATCATCATCAGTGGACTGGGGACTAGGCACATCATCAACTTTCTTCTTCAATTCATTAACAGTCACAGTCATCTCATCCACCTTGTTGTGAAGAGCATGAAACTTTGTCTCAACAATCCTCTCAAGTATCTTCTGGTTCTTGAGGAGCTCAGCAACATTCTTCTCTATCCCTTGAATAGCATAGTAGTTGTAGAATAATTGTTCACTCTTGGTCCTAGGAGTTTGAGCACTAGTGGCTCTAGCTGTTTCTGCCTCTACCTATGCAGTAGATGAAGGGGGATGGCTCGTGTCCATCACCACAACATTGTCATCAAATTCTGGCTGTAGTGGCATATGTGGATGATCAAGTGCATAGAGGCTCTTCCCAACTTTGGAATTGATAAGTATTTGAATATATGGAGCATATCCACAAGATCTCTTCTGATTAGCAGTTGTCCTCTTGATGGTATCTACTATCAGATCCATTACCCTGAATCTGGTATGGAGATCTACATGGTGCAACATGTTAATGGAATACCCCCTGATCATGTTGTCATCTCTAGACTTGGGCATCAATGTATATCTCATGATGGTGTTGGTAGTGGGTAAACCTGCTTGCAGAAAGTAGACTGAACCAAGCTTATGTGAATGCACATGTCACACCCTGTGTTATATCACTTTGCTATGCTTGGATTTACAAAATTTGGAACCAATTAAAACTTTTGAGTGCATGAGCTTGTTTGATTTGTATGATGCTTGCTTGCTTGATTGAAGGTGTTTGGCACTCTTAGGTTCTACTCCTCCCCATATTCATTTTTCCTTGACCCAAACATCTTGCCCAATGATCATGCCATGTGAATAGTACCCAAAACTATTTTTATCAAATATTATTTTGGCCAAAGAGGGTTTATTCAAATTAGGTTTTCAAAAAACCCTGAATTGAGGTTTGTACTACAAGTCCTCAAATTGGGTGGATCATTTTTCCACAAAGACTTTATTTGAAACCTACTATATATAAGACTTCTCAAAACCACCAAATATTAATTTTAAAGATTATTGTGCTATTTTATTTAAAGGCTTTTTCTTAAGGCTAGAAATGGTCTTTCATAGGAAAAAATTATTTAAATGCTGTAAAAATATTTGAGAAAATTTAAGGAAACTCGGTGGACATATATTTTTCATATATATGAGTTTCAACACATGGTCATGTTCAACATAATGGGCAAAACCCCTCAAAACCCTTTCTGCCTAAATCAAGCATTTGAAATATTTCTATAAGAAATATTCTCAATAAATTCCAGGAAAATTCCACCAAGACACCGATGCCATATGTGATGATCTTGCAAAGTTTCATCTCAAACCCCCTTGATTCGCTTCAGCAAAATATTCCAAAACCATTCCTATCCAGAGTCAAGTTTGAAGAACTTTACATTGTGAAGTTTGTCCTATTGACCCCAAACTTTGTGGGCACGTGCTAAACCCCAAATGATGATACCACACCAAGTGGTGGATTTGGGGGAAGTGAAATGCATGCCTAGATCTACAGAAATCTGATTCTGTTGATTTCTAGGGTTTTACAAAGTTACATTGTGAACTTTCTTCAAATAGGCTCAAACTTGGTGATCCACTCTAATTTTACCTGCATTATCACCCTGGTAAATATCAAGGCAAGTCGAATCCATTAACTTGCCCAAACCAGCATCAAACACCTTCCGGTGGGATGCAAAGAACAATGATTGAGCCCCTTGCTCTATTCTCCTTCACTCCAAATTTCTACCACAGCTCCACCTAGACCCCCAGCACCTCCAGTAAAATTCCTGGCGCCCAAGTCCATGGTTGCATGGGGGAAAAGCCCCATTTCCCTCTATGGACAGCCCATTTCTCTCCATTCTCACTTTCCCCTCTCACTCCTGGCCACTCCAGAGCATCCCATGCCCCTTATCCACTTGTTTACTCCCCCGTGCAGCTGTTGGACACAAGTGGACACGCCAGAGCGCGTCAAAAGCTTTGGCATGCCGGCCAAAGTCGCGCTCTGGAGCGCGCAGCCGAGCTCCAGAGGGTTGACCTACCTCTCCTGCCCATATCCGACCACCTCGAGCCTCCCCCTCGGGCCAGTCGAGGCCCCTCGGCCTCCGGGACACGACACGCCCTGTCCCCCTCCTCTCTCTCCCTACAACGGCTCCACTGGCGCGCGCCCGACGCCGCCTGAGCTGGCCAATGCATGGCCTCGCACGCGCGCGCTTCCCCGCTCTCTCTCTCTTCTCTTCCCGTGGCCTAGACCGACCCCAGGGAACCCCCAGAAGCGTCCCCGCATCCTCCCGTGGCCCTTGGCCTCCTCCCCGACCTCGCCGGCGCACGAGCCCATGGTGCACCCGCGCCCCGCCTATTTAAAGCCACCCCGGGCTTCCCTCTCCTCTCTGCTGGCTCTCTCTCCTCCCCAATCGCCCTCCTGTGCCACCAAAGAGACCCCGGAGTTGCCTGAGCTCGAGATCGAACCCGAGCTCCGCCGGCTTGGGTCGCCGGAGATCTCTAGGTACAGGCCCCCTCCGGCCCCCATTCTTCTTCCCCTACTCCTCCCTCAGCTCGCTGATGCGTTTCCCCCTTCCTCCCATTCGTTTTGCTACAGGAACCGATGGCCTGGAACACGCCCGAAGCTCCTCTGCCGCGGCTTCTTCGTCGCTGGCGACCAGGGCCTCCCCGTCGACTCCTTCCACCTCCCCTCGAATCGCGGCGCCCCCCTGAGTCCATTCCCGCAGTCGCCTCTCCTCGCCACCGCCGGTAGCCTCGCCGGTGAGCCCCTCCCCACTCGGTCCAGAGGAGGAAGAAGGACCCGATGGGGGGACCCCACCTGCTGGCCTCCTCCTCGCCTCTGTCTCCCCTCGCTGTCTGTCGGTGTACTAAAGTTTGGGTCTTTTAGTACCCCATACTTGTGCACGGACGGTTGTAGCCACACCAGCGGCAAGGCCTGCCGGGTGACAGCCGAATGCAAGTGCAAGAATGTCAAGAAAGCATTCAAGTCAATAATCAGAAGACAGAAGACTAAAGGCTGGGATCCTGGCAAGATTCTTGCTGGGATGGCTTGCGAAGCACCGGCAAGATTCGCACCCGGCAAGACCTCGCCACCCTGTCACCACTCCAGCGTAGCGACCAGCCTGTCATTTAGGTTTTCTCCTCCTGGGTGCGTGTCAAGGCGCTAATGGCAGATGGGGTTAAGCGGTGCTGATGGGACGGGCTCTTTTTCTGTCCCCAAGAAAGTAAGGGACACCTCAACGGAGCATTTAATGCGTTTGTCCTAAGACGTCAGTGATAACCATGAAAACGCTGTAGCAACTTTACACCTCTTGTATGTATTGTGCGCCACTGTTGGTGACCCCTTCGACATATAAAAGCAGGCCCAAGGCGTAGCTACAGAGGGAGGACCTTCTGGCCCAGATAGATGCGTAGCGGCTGTGTACTGCTCATCAGATAGCGCTCCTGGAGCCAGAGTTCAAAGACTCACAATACACTAAAGCAAGAGTAGGGTTTTACGCTTCTCACTGGCCCAAACCTGGGTAAAAATCCCTCGCGTTGATCGCTGGATCTGCTCTTTGTGCACGCCTTTTTCCCTGCCGAACCATAAAAGGGATCCACGCGGTCCCATAGGTGTTGTACGCCGACATCTTTGGCACGCCAGGTAGGGGAAAGAGGTTGCATGAACCTGATCTAGCGATCATCGCGCCAGTTTCTTCATCATCTTCATCGCCATGGCTCCCAAGAAGAAGGGTTTTATGGCGGTTCAACCGTCCGCGTCCGGTATGCCTGTAGCTACACGGACGGGCGATGGTGTAGACGCAGGCGGAGGAGGCGGAGGTCCTGAGCCTCCACAATGTTTTGGTGATCAAAGCCAAGCGAGCGGCGTCGTTCGCAGCGGCGACGGCAACCCGCGCGCCGCTAGATCTAAGGACAGAGCTGTGCTGCCTACGGGCGGCGTAGTGAACTCCAAGGACGGAAGGGCGCCTTCTAAGACACCCACGCCAGCGCATGCGCCGCGGACTTCTCAGGTCGCACGCGATGAACAGCGCCGCGACGTTGGTGGTTCTAAGCGTCCCCAAGGAAAGACCCCTGAGCATCACTCTCGAGATGCGCGGGACCAGCATGCACGCCAAAATGCTGGTGGAAGCGGCGCGCGGTCGCGGGACCGTGATGGAGCTCGTTCTAACACGGTTGGGAGTCAGAGCACCTCACGTTCCTCGCACCTTTCGCCGCCGCCTACACCAGCAGAAGCATTGGTGCGAGCACAACTGCTCCTGAATTTTCCCCCTGCTGCGGAGAAGCTCGAAGAATGGAGAGCTGCTATTCAGAGCCTCGTCGGCCTCGCTAATGAAGATCGGCCGCAGTGGGCGGAGCCTTCACGGCGGCAGCCCATCGAGCCGGCGCGCGCCGATGGCAAAAAGACTGGAGGCGGTACGACCACGATGCACTCTCCTCCACGGCGGCAACAGCGGTCGCTGACTCGACGGATCGACTCCTGTGATGACGATTCAACAACGTCGTCTGATCTGCGAACTCGCCGCGATCAACGTCAAGTTCTTCGGGAACGAAGCAAAGAAGACGCTCGGACTACCATCGAGCGGCGGCGGGAAGCGCGCCATCAATCTGATAGGCGCGCAGGACCCACTGTAGACAAGCCTGTGCCAGGATATCCTGGTGACCTACCTTATGAGGTGGGTTGTCCAGCTTTTACCCGTGAGCTGCGGCGAGTCCAGTGGCCCAATTCCCGAACGTTCAAACCGGAGGTCACGGAGAAATACGACGGCAAGACTCACCCGTCGGAGTTCTTGAGCATCTACACCATTGCGGTGCAGGCTGCCGAGGCTCACGACGACAAGATACTTGCCAACTACTTCCCGTTGGTACTTAAGCCCAACGTCAGGTCGTGGTTGATGCATCTGTCGGAAAATTCCATTTCTTCCTAGACAGATCTGTGTCATGAGTTTGTTGGCGCCTTTACCGGAGGCCACCAAGCTCCTGGCCAGGAAAGTGATTTGCATCTCATCCCCCAGAAAGAGGGCGAAACCTTGCGCAAATACATACAGAGATTCAGCCGCATACAGCACAACATCCCAGACGTTCATCCTGCCGCTGTTGTCAGCGCGTTCCATCAGAACGTGCGCAACCACAAGATGCGCGAAGAGCTGGCGATGACCAAAGTCAGGGATGTTGCCGAGCTTTATGCTCTCGCTGATAAATGTGCTCGAGCTGAAGAAGGGAGGAGATTCCCCGGCGAGGATGCTGGCGCGGGAATCGACTCTGAAGACGAAGACGCCGCCGCCCCAGCAAAGAAAGGCCGACGGCGTAAAAAGAAACGCAAGGGCAAGGCCGTGCTTGTTGTCGAGGAATCCGGCAACCTCGACACCGCCAAGAAGATCAAGGTTGACGGTCCCGGCAAGGAGGTTGCCGGGTGCGCCTCCTGTCAGGCCTTGGCGGCTGCCGACAAGCCGGACGGCTCCGACAAGCAGTACTGCAAGATCCATCGCACCAAGGGACATGATCTCCAAAACTGCCGGCAAGTTGAGCAGCTTGTCGAGAAGCAGAAAGCTGAGTATGAAAGGCGAGATAAGGAGAAGGCCGAGGATGGCGCAGAGGGGTCCGGCAAGAAACGAGGTGGCCGAGGAGGTCGCCGCGGCAAGGCCAAGCAACAGAAGGAGAGGCCCGCTCGAGGCCGCGACAAGGAAGAGGAGGTGACGATGACAACAAGGAGGACGACGAGTCCAGCGAGCACGAATTTCAAAAAGCTACAGAAGTCACGTGCATTGACGGGGGCGCCTCATTGCATTCTTCCCACCGCCGACTTGAACAGTGGGCGTGCGAGGTTAATGCGACAGAGCCATCTGTCGATGACCAGAAACCATTGAAATGGTCCAACACGCCTATCATTTTTGACGCTGAGGATCACCCTGATCGCACAACTGCGATCGGGTGTCTGCCATTGTTGGTTTCGCCAATGATTCGCAACCTCAAAGTGACGAAAATGTTAGTTCACGGTGGGGCCAGTTTGAACTTGATCTCACCTAATGTGATCAAAAGGTTGCAAATTCCTGATGAAGATCTCGAGGAAACGGGCACGTTTCAGGGGATCAATCCAGGAAGGAGCCAGCTGAAGGGTAAGATCACACTACCAGTAACATTTGGTAGTGACCTGAACTACAGAACAGAAAAGATTGTTTTCGACGTCGCCGAGATTCCATTGCCATATAATGGGATCCTTGGCCGTCCAGCACTGGCCAAGTTCATGGCGGCATCGCACTACGCTTATAATACATTGAAGATGCCCGGGCCGATGAGCGTCATCACTGTCAACTCCGACAAGAAGGATGCGCTTATCTGCACCGACCAACTTTACCGGGAGACAGTTGCAGCACCTGCCGCCAAGGCATTTGCTCCTGCCGCCGAAGCTCCTAGGGGGAAGAAGACCGGCAAGACCTCTAGCACACACTCCGGCAAACGCACCTCCTCGGAGTGCTGCGCTCCTGTTGAGGATGTGCCAGAGAGCTCCACCGGCAAGAGCAAGAAATCCAAGGCAGATCCACCAGAAACTAAGAAGGTGCCCGTCAAGGAGGATGGTACGGGAGGAACTTTCACCATAAGTTCCACCCTCGACGACAAATAGGAAAGCGCGCTCATTACCTTCCTGCGGGCGAATGTCGATGTGTTTGCATGGCAACCATCTGATATCCCCGGTGTTCCCAGGGAGGTGATTGAGCACCATCTTGCTGTCTGTCCTCATGCACGGCCCGTCAAGCAGAAAGTTAGGAAGCAAGCCTTGGAGCGGCAAGAATTTATTGCCGAGGAAATCAGGAAGTTGGAAGCGGCAGGATTGTTTAGAGGAGTGCTCCATCCAACATGGTTGGCCAATCCAGTTGTAGTGCGCAAGGCGAATGGAAAATTGAGGCTGTGTATTGATTATACAAATATCAATAAAGCATGTCCAAAAGATCCTTTTCCCTTGCCGCGCATCGACCAGATTGTGGACTCCACTGCCGGTTGTGATTTGCTGTCATTTCGTGACGCTTATTCAGGGTATCATCATATTTTCATGGCTAAGGAAGACGAAGAGAAAACCACATTTATCACCCCGTGTGGTACGTATTGCTTCTTACGTATGCCTTTCGGGTTGAAAAGTGCTGGTTCAACATTTGCAAGAGCGGTTTAGATTGGTTTTGAGCCCCATCTACATAGAAATATGGAAGCTTATATGGATGAAATAGTGGTTAAAACCAAGGACAAAGCAACGCTCATACAAGATCTAGAAGAGACGTTTGCGAATCTACGCAAGATCAATTCGAAGCTCAATCCTGAGAAGTGTGTGTTTGGCGTTCCGTCCGGCAAGCTTCTCGGGTTCTTTGTGTCTCAGCGTGGGATCGAGGCGAATCCCGACAAGATCAAGGCAATTGAGCAGATTGAGGCGCCAAGACGCGTCAAAGATGTGCATCGTCTTGCCGGCTGCGTTGCTGCTCTGAGTAGGTTCATCTCCAAATCTGCTGAGTGCGCCCTGCCCTTTTTCAAAATCTTGAAAAAGGCAGGTCCAATGAAGTGGACTCCGGAAGCGGAGGCAACGCTGCAGGATTTGAAGAGGTACCTCTCCTCTCCGCCAACACTAGTCGCACCTAAATGACAAGAGCCGTTGTTGCTATACCTGGCGGCAACGAATCAAGTGGTTAGTGCTGCGTTAGTGGCACAGAGAGAAATCGACGAAGAAGCAGCGGCGGGGGCAGGACCGTCAAGTGATGAGCCAGGATTTTCCCCGGCAGAGTCTAGTGCCGACAAGGCAGAATATGCGCAGTCAAATGAAGCGACACAGAGGAAGAAGATGGTGCAGTGCCCAGTTTATTTTTTCAGCTCCCTTTTGCGGGGGGCTAGGTCAAGATATTCTGGCATGCAAAAGTTGCTCTTCGGCCTCCTTATGGCCTCGAGGAAGTTGCGCCATTATTTCCAGGCACATGAGATCACCGTCGTCACTCGCTTTCCGTTACAAAGGATTTTACGAAATCCAGATGCGACCGGCAGGATTGCGGAGTGGGTGTTGGAACTGTCAAGCTTCGGTCTCAAATTTGAAAGCACTTCAACTATTCAGAGCAGAGCCTTGGCAGAGTTCATTGCAGAATGGACCCCAACGCCGGACGAAGAGATTCAAGAAACAACTCTCCCCGGCAAGGAAACAAGTCGAGAATGGATTATGTATTTTGATGGGGCTTTCTCGCTGCAAGGCGCCGGTGCTGGCGTGCTGCTTGTCGCACCCACCGAAGAGCACCTCAAATATGTAATTCAGATGCACTTTCCCCGGGAGAGGTTGACAAACAACACTGCGGAATATGAAGGGCTGCTTGCCGGTCTCAGGATCGCGGCAGACCTTGGAATTAAGAAGCTCATCGTCAGAGGTGATTCACAGCTTGTCGTCAAGCAAATCAACAAAGATTATTAGAGCCCGTTGATGGAAGCTTACGAAGATGAAGTGAGGAAGTTGGAGGAGCGCTTTGACGGTCTGCAAACAGAGCATGTTCCTCGTACAGAGAACAACATTGCCGACGACCTGTCAAAACATGTTGCCCTCAAGTTACCTGTGGAACCAGGGACTTTTGTGCTTCAATTGACTCAGCCATCCGTAGTACCATCAGCGAAGCAAGATAAGAGAAGGAAGTTGAGTTCCGGCCAGTACTTTCCCGCAGAGCTCCCAGAAGCTGCCGGCAAGAACCTTGCCAGCAAGGAAGTCGCCGGGAACAACGCCAAGCCTGCCAGGGGGCAACAGGCTCCGGCAGGGCCTCGAGCCTGTGCCGTAGAGACAAACGCTCCCGCGGCAGAAGACATTCCTTTAGTCCTTGCTGTCGAGCCTCAGGCTCCAGCATGGGCACAACACATTGTTCAGTTCCTCCAAACAGGAGAACTCCCCGAAGAACAAGAAGAAGCGGAGAAAGTAGCCCGTCAGTCTAATATGTACCAGTTTGTGGACAATGTCCTGTACAGAAAGAGACCGAACGGTGTGAAATTGAAGTGCATTCCTCGGGAGGATGGACTGGAGCTGTTGGTAGAGATACATGGAGGCATATGTGGCTCCCACATAGGATCAAGAGCTCTTGTTGGTAAGGCATTCCGGCAAGGTAACTTTTGGTCCACTGCTCTCCAGGATGCAACTGCACTAGTAACCAAGTGTGAAGCGTGCCAGTTCCATTCAAAGAAATTGCATCAACCAACTCAAGCTCTTCAGACAATCCCTCTTTCCTGGCCATTTTCGGTCTGGGGGCTCAACATTTTGGGCCCTTTCCCCCGTGCTACCGGGGGCTTTGAGTACTTGTATGTCGCAATAGTGGCCAGAAGTGGAAGCAGTGAGGAAGGTGAGAGCACAATCAGCCGTCAAGTTCTTCAAAGGACTAGTTTGCCGTTTTGGTGTACCAAACAGAATCATCACTGACAACGGCACACAGTTCACGAGCCACACTTTCATGCAGTACGTCCAAGACCTTGGCGGCAAGATCTGTTTTGCTTCTGTTGCTCATCCAAGGAGCAACGGCCAGGCGGAAAGGGCAAATGTTGAAGTGTTGTAAGGTCTTAAGACAAGAACTTTCGACAAGCTGCGCAAGTGCGAAAGACGCTGGATTGATGAGCTGCCGGCAGTTCTTTGGTCAATCAGAACGACACCAAATCGATCCACCGGCCAGACACCCTTCTCCCTAGTATACGAGGCGGAAGCAGTTCTCCCCACGGAACTCACATACGGGTCACCTCGAGTGCTCGCCTATGATGAGCTTGAGCAAGAGCAGTTGCGGCAAGATGACGTTACGCTCCTTGAGGAAGATCGTCTTCAGGCTGCTGTGCGAGCTACACGCTACCAGCAAGCCTTGCGCCGCTACCATAGCTGCAAGGTTCATGCCCAAAGTCTTGAGGAAGGCGACCTTGTTCTTCGGCGCGTTCAGCCGGCCAAGAATTCTAACAAGTTGACACCGAAGTGGGAAGGCCCTTATCGGGTAGTACGAGTCACCAGGCCTGGTGCAGTCCGCCTGGAGACCGAAGATGGCGTTCCAGTGAGCAATTCCTGGAATATCGAACATCATCGTAAGTTCTATCCATAAGGCGCGGTTGCCGGGTCCCCCGGCAACCATCTTTTGTACAAGTTTTGCCGGCAAGGCATATGATCCTTTGTACAAAACCAGGCGCAGACCCTGTGCATAGTTGAATAAGATTAAGTGTTTCACAATTCTTGTCGATTTTCATGTTTACTCATATGCATGTTTGTCTGAGATATTGTATTACGCTTATTTCCAGTAAGTATTAATGAACCGCCAAGGTTCCATATCCATATTTTCTCTTCTTTCTTTTTCTTAAAGGATAGAAGGTTCCCTCGCGTACAAGTTTGCCGGGGGGATGATGGTATGGACACCAACAGGCGATGTTCAAGACAGACATCTTGCAGAAAGGAGTACAGCAACGAAAAGCTAAGTTGCAAAACTCTAAGTAAATTTTTCACTATTAAGTTATTTTCCTTGGACGATTTCGACTTTTGTATGGAAAACCTGCACGCGAAGGAACCTTGTCATGATCGGTTGCGCCCTTACTTTGTTTCGAGTCCGCTCAACAGCTTAAGTGGCTGCACTGAAAACGCCAAGGTATCTTGCCGGCAGCGGCGCCTCCAGCATGCTGCTAAGGATCCGTTCCTCAAAGCGCTCGCGGCAAGGCTGCGCACACCGGCAAGTTTCCAATAAAGCATAGGGCGTGTACCATACAGAAAGAAATCAGACAAGAGGAATAGTGTGCATTCATTCAAAACACAACCAGTTATATTACATTAATAGTTGCCGTGATTCTAACTTAAGATAAAACTGTCTTTGGCATGGAATGGCGGCGACAAAAAGAAGTGAAGCAGCTAGTCCCTACGCTGGCCTTCGACCCTCTTGACTTGGTTCACCTTGTCGACGATGGGCGCGACAAGTTCTTCGAGTGCCTTGAGGTCCACATCCTTCGGCAAGCGGTC
This sequence comes from Elymus sibiricus, assembly GCA_039707655.1. Lineage (NCBI taxonomy): Eukaryota > Viridiplantae > Streptophyta > Magnoliopsida > Poales > Poaceae > Elymus > Elymus sibiricus. The sequence continues at coordinate 177,693,082 of CM077667.1, forward strand.
AAGAACGTTGGCGAGGTTGATGCCAGGGTTCTTGTACACCACTTTGATGAGCACCTTGAGGAGGACGGCCCGGCAGAGTTTGCGGGATTCGTTGGCCAGACGGGTTGCTTGATCAGAATGGAGCAACTTCAGGGCATCAATCATGCCCTCAAAGAACATGGTCAACCTGGCGCTCGGAGACACCCTATCATTGGAACAATAGTTGAAGTTTTGCAGGCCCATGGTGGACAGTTGTGCTGTAACCTTTTCTGCGACATCGACAAGGCGCTTAGTCCAGATCCGCACACCTGCCTCATAGTCATTATAAGTGGCGGCGGCGCTCTTGAGAAGGTCCTTCTCATTCCGGAGATCTTTGATCAAGACCTTCTCACGAGCCATGCTGTTCTCAAGGGACTCTTCCAGCGTGGTCAGCTTCAGTTTCAGATCGGCAATGGATTCATTGGCTGAGGTGAGTTGCTTGGTCTTGTCGGATATGGCGATTTGTATCTCCGCCAGGCTGTAGAGAGTCTTCTCTCTTTCGACATTGAGCGTCGAGATCTCCTTGACGTGATCCTCAAGGTCCGCCTCCAGCCTCTTCACTTTATCGTCAAGCTCGTTCTTGGCGGCCTCTGCAGCTTCGGCAGCATTGACGGCTTCCTTCAGCTTGCCGTCGTGGTCTGCGGCCAGAGCCTCGAGGGTTTCCTTGTGTTTCTGCTCCAGCTCCTGGGTTCGCTGCGCGACAGGCTTTTCAATTTCTTCATCATTGCCGCGAAGCTTGTCGGCAAGCACCTTCTCGCGAGCGGCAAGGTCCTCTTCATGGGCATCAAGCCCGACACGGCGTTTCGGTAGGCGAGCTTCCTCTGTAGCAGCCCGTTGTGAGGCCTCCTCTTGCGCCTTCTGAATGTCAGACTGCTTTAAGAGGAGTTCGTTCCAGTTTTCACTCAGCTGTTCCCGACCAGTTTTCAACTCTTGAAAAGCTTCGGCGTACCAGACTTGTGTTTCCTCGACGCGCTTCTGGAAATCCACCTCCGCTGCTCCAATAACTGCTGCCCTGGAGTCCAACTTCTCCTTTCGAGTGTGGTAGAGCGCCTGGAGCTTTTGAAAGTTGTCGCTCATGGTTTGGAGGAGCTGTTCTTCCTTGGATTTTTTTTGAATATCAACTGACAGTAGGAAAGGCTCCTACTGACTTTGTATTACTCACCAATCACATACAAAATTTTACATGGTGTGGTTACATTGGTTCGGTCCCTTACAATACCCACAATCGAAGTTGTTAGGTAGGTGTAAGAGTGGGCGTAAAACTATTTCTAAGTTACAGAGTTTGAAAAAACTTCTATAAACTGGACTAGAGTCGGCTTAGCCCTATAAGTTAACAGCACCAAGTCTTTTTTGAATCTCTCCTTCCAGGTTTCAACCGTGGGGGGGATCCTTTTGAAAATTTTCCCATTCCTTTCCTTCCAGATGCTCCATGCTGATGTAATAAATATTTCCATGAACATTGGGCGTGTCCACCTTCCTTTTCCAGCGTGCAATAGATGTATCCTGGTGGCTCCACCGTCCGCGGAGGTAAAGTTCATGCCCACTTTATCCCAATAGTTTTTACTGAACTCACAATTGAAGAAAAGATGTTCAACAGTCTCCTCCTCACCATTGTTACAGAGTACACATTGTACATTATCAGCCACGTTGTAATGTCTTCTTCGGAGCATATTTTTCGTGTTGATCCTGTCCGCCAAAATTAACCAGGCAAACATTTTCAGTTTCATGGTGCATCTCGACTTCCATATCATTTTAAATGCTTCGTCCACCTCGACGTTCTGAAAATAGAAGCGATAATACTTAGACGAGGTGAACTTTGCCCCCCAAACACATGTCCATATATCTTGGCTGCCCATCTCAAGTTCCAGGGAGGCCGACATCTCCTGTAACTCTAGGACCTCTATTCTAGCCTGTGGCGACAGTGGTAAATGAAATCCATCTCTTAGAGCAGCAATCCCAAGGAAATCATTGACCGAGGCGTCCGGCATCCGGGTGTATGAGAAAGCCCGGGGGTGTGAGTTCATCGGAAGTTCATCATGCCACAAATCTTTCCAAAAGAGGGCTGTGTCGCCTCTTGCAACCTTCACTTGGGTGATTCCACGGTATACATCACTGAAATACATGACATCTCGCCACCAAAATGATCCGCAAGGGTCTTGTGAATGGGGCACTACCCCTTCATAATACGAGGACCAGACCAAGCTGACCCATGGGACATCTTTTTTGTTGTAAAAACTGTGAAGGAATTTCAGCAGCAATCCTGTGTTCTGCACTTTAATATTCAGCACTCCCAACCCTCCTCTGTTCTTGGGGCGACACACTAGTTCCCAAGACGCTAAAGAGTTATTGCTCTCCCCATTTTCTGTTCTTTTTCTCCACAAGCAGCGCCTTCGGATCTTGTCTAGATGTTCGATCAGTTTTGGCAGAAATTTAATTGTGCACATGGGGTATATAGCAATCGAGGTAAGCAGTGAGTTGAGCAGGGTCAATTTACTCCCTGGGTCCAGCATGTACAGCGAGCTTGAAAGTTTTCGTTCCACTCTATCGATCACCGGCATAAGATCATTCATGGTAGGTCTGGTCGTTCCCATTGGTAGTCCGAGGTAAGTGAACGGCATCGAGCCGATCGAGCATTGTAGCAAATCCGCTAGCTCAGCCATTAGTGTTGGTTGGGCATTCAGGGAGACCAAAGTAGATTTCTGAAAATTGATTTTGAGTCCAATTGATTGCGCATAATCCACCAGCAGTTGTTTCATGATACTGACTTGGCGTGGACAAGCTGGCATGACAAGAATTGTGTCGTCGGCGTATTGGATCACGGGGTAATCCGTTGCACCCCGAGCCGGAATTGGCAGATCAATGAGTTGACGGTTATGCGCATCATTTATAGCGGCCTGTACCAAGTCCGCCGCGAGGACAAAGATGAGAGGGGACGGGGGGTCTCCTTGGCACAGTCTGCAGCGACACAAAAATTGCTGGCCCGGCACTCCGTTCAGGAGGACCGAGGAAGTACCCGTGCTGAAAATGCTATGTATCCAACCCAGCCATCTCTGATCAAAACCCATGTGCTTCATTATTTCTAACATCGAGGAGTGCTCAATCGTGTCGAACGCTTTGGCGAAGTCGAGCTTGAGTAAAACTATTTCTCTTTCAGATGATTGACACTGATATATGTACTCAAACGCCCACACGAGGCAGTCTTGGATCGTCCTGGAGCGGAAGAATCCATATTGATTCTTCCTTGGATTTGCTGCTGCTGGCGCTTGGTTCGTCAATTATTTTGAGTCCGGCAGCGGTGATGACTTCCTCGTCGAAAATTTCCCCTTCGGTTGGCACTCCAGTGCTTGCCGTTCCTGGTATGTTGACGAACAGGTTCGCACCAACCTTAAGATATCTACTTGAGGAGGGGGCTTCGGATGTTGACGGCTGATCCTCAACACCCGCCTCACCGGCAACTGGGGGCTCCATGGCCAGCGTAGCGCCTGGCGCTCCTGCGGCAGGAATGCCATCAATATGGTCACTGGACTCCTTGCCGGCCTTCTCAGCAGACTCCTTGGCGGTTTCTTCCTGTGCGTCCTTGGTGGCCTCGTCAGCAGCAACTCTGTCGGCCTCGGCAGCAGCATTCCTGGCGGTCTCCTCGATGACGACATCAACATCCATTTGTTCCATCAAAGGGAGATCTGGAAGCCAAAGAAAGGGAAGCAAGATGAGACCAAGGTTGAAGTTCAAGAAGACAAAAAAAATATAATATGTAAAGATAGAATCACAAGTACTCTGAGGCAAACGGTTTACCTGCGTCAAGCTGTTGAGAGGTGGTTTCTCCTTTCCCGGCAACATTGGTTGCCGATGTAGGACTGCCGGTGCCTGTGCTTGCCGGCTCCTCCTCAACAAGAATGGGCTTGCCAGCGGAAGCCCTTGCCAAAGATCCGTCTCTGGGCGGCGTAGTTGACGGAGGCGGTGCATCAGGGACGGCCTCCAATGGCTCTCCTCGTTGTCGTTCTCCTCCTTCAAGCTCAGCGGCGTCAGTGGCGAAGATATATGTCTCAATGCTCGCCAGTGGGAAATAAGTAATGAACTCACGCTGGGGGCTGTGTTGAGGACTGCGTCGTGGGCTGGGCTCCGGGCTGATGGTGATCGGCTCTGGCGCACCTGTGGTGCTTGCTGGCGGCTCATCGCCCGTTGAAGTCTTCACCTTCTTCACCATCCTTTGTGCCAGCATTTCCGTATCTCTGCGGGGATAGGCCAAAGCAAGGCAAACAAGTTAAGCAAAACCAGAAATTCAGAAGTTAAAAGATGTGACAGGACCCTTACTCTTCTCTTTCCGGGCTAAAGGCAGAGAGGTCGAAGTCAACTTCCGCCACGGTGTCCGTGTGAGGAGGTGAAGGAGTGGTCCTGGGTCGTTTGGCTGCGGCAGAAGAGGAAGGTTGGTGGGCTGTGGCACCAGAGGTGGCTTTCCGAAGAACACGCTTCTTCTTCTCGGGAGCTGGGGGACTCCTCGTGCAGCTGCTCCTCGGCTGTATCTTCGGCAGAAGGGCCCCCGGCAGCTGTGCCACTCTGCTCTCCGGCAACCTCGCCCTGCCCGGCAAGTTTTCCCTCTGACATCACCTCTTCTTCACTGGCTTCCCCTTCCATGAAGGCAACGCTGCCGGCCTCCGTGGCAAGATTCGCCTCTTCCACCCTGCTGGCGATATACGCCACTTCTTCATCAGTGGTGGGGCGGATGAGGTTCGTTTCTTCCCGAATGGCCCTCTCCGACAAATTGTCAAAGAATTCTTGTGCCTGCTCCGTGGATGGCTTGTCCCAAGTTCTGTCAGGCCGTGAGCATCACACACCGGCATCATGGCGATGATTGAGGCCAAGGCGGAGTTGTTGCACAAAGGAATTACGCTAGCCGGCAACTTGTATCTCGCATCAAGCCTGAACAGTTTGTGGCAGGGAGTTGTGTGCTGCATGACCGTCAAGTTGTTATTCAGACCAAGGCGCAGCCTCATGATATCTGCCGCATTCCGGAATTCCCAGGCTGGTCTCACTTTGTTCTGCAGAGGGGCGATGCGCCGGCGAAGGAAATCAGCGCCAATCATTTCTTTTGTGAGCCCGGCAACTCTGAGGCGGTGAATCCTGGTAATTGCAATTGTGAGCTTCTCATCTTGAGGATCGAGGGCGCTCCAATCATTACCGCGCGCCATTTTTGTTCGTCGAGGCAAATAGAAGGGCTGAGGGTCTTTCTCCTGAATCCAGCACCACTTGGCCCGCCATTCTTCCCACTTCTCGTGGTAGACCCCGTCTGGGTATATCTCTTTGTTCCATGACCTTGGAATCTAGGTGATAGAACCAGAAAGGGCCTCTCCCTTTTGAATACGGGGAACGAAATAGTGGCGGAAGAGGGCTGTGTTGGGGACTACTCCGGCAAAATTTTCACAAAGATGGGCAAAGACTGACATGCATGTCATGGCATTCGGTGTAAAATCTAAGAGATGGAAGCCGTATGTGTATATTATGTCGATGAAGAAATCAGAAAACGGGGGACAGAGCCCGCAGTAAAAGTAGTCGGCAAAGAAGGGGAATTTATCTGGGCCACCCTTGGAGGAACCTGGGCTCACGCGAGTAGCAGGATGATCCTTCGTCTCCCTCGCCCACATGCACAGGTATCGGTCCTTCAGAGCGCTCGCATCGAGCGCCGGAGTGAAGACGACGTGCTTCCTCCGCATCTTCACCAGTTCGCTCTCCGGGAGGGCGGCTTTCACCTCCTTGCCCTTGCTCGCCTTGGGCGGCATGGCAACTATGGGAGCAGAGACCGAGGACGGTGAGGGCGTGGAGGCGGCGGATGAGTGGGAGAGGCTCTGTTTCGATCTCGAGGAAGGAGACGATGGCGATTTCCAGATTGGAAAGGACAGGAGGTAAATGAGCAAGCGCCTCTGCGGATTCCTTTTTATGGGGAAGGCGCGAGGCTGCCTCTTTACTAGTCAATATGAAAACGCTTTTGCGAGCGCGCTGCTATTACGGCCGCTCCGCGCACGTATCCCACGTCGCGCATTCAATGTGCATCGTGAGGGGGGGCGCAGTAAGCGGAATAATTACAACAGCTGACTCCTGCCACGCATGCCCATGCACTGTTTGGGCCTAGCCCAACAACGCCTCGAACCCGTGTATGGCCTAGGCCCGGGGGCTCCTGTCGGTGTACTAAAGTTTGGGTCTTTTAGTACCCCATACTTGTGCACGGACGGTTGTAGCCACACCAGTGGCAAGGCCTGCCGGGGGACAGCTGAATGCAAGTGCAAGAATGTCAAGAAAGCATTCAAGTCAATAATCAGAAGACAGAAGACTAAAGGTTGGGATCCTGGCAAGATTCTTGCTGGGATGGCTTGCGAAGCCCCGGCAAGATTCGCACCCGGCAAGACCTCGCCACCCTGTCACCACTCCAGCGCAGCGACTAGCCTGTCATTTAGGTATTGTCCTCCTGGGTGCGTGTCAAGGCGCTAACGGCGGATGGAGTTAAGCGGTGCTGATGGGACGGGCTCTTTTTCCGTCCCCAAGAATGTAAGGGACACCTCAACGGAGCATTTAATGCGTTTGTCCTAAGACGTCAGTGATAACCATGAAAATGCTGTAGCAACTTTACACCTCTTGTATGTACTGTGCACCACTGTTGGTGACCCCTTCGACATATAAAAGGAGGCCCAAGGCGTAGCTACAGAGGGAGGACCTTCTGGCCCAGATAGATGCGTAGCGGCTATGTACTGTTCATCACATAGCGCTCCTGGAGCCAGAGTTCAAAGACTCACAATACACTAAAGGAGGAGTAGGGTTTTACGCTTCTTAGCGGCCCGAACCTGGGTAAAAATCCCTCGCTTTGATCGCTAGATCTGCTCTTTGTGCACGCCTTTTCCCCTGCCGAACCATAAAAGGGATCCACGTGGTCCCATAGGTGTCGTACGCCGACACTGTCACTGGCAGCCGGGCCCCGCCCATCAGGTTTTAACCTGGCACGCGCGGGGAGTACTGGTCTGTCTGGGCTGGCCGGCCTCTGGGCCGGCCCAGCTGCGGCCAGATCTGGCCCAGGGCACTGGAGCCCTTTCTTTTTCTTTTTCTTTTTCTGGCAGTATTTGCAAAATTCCCACACAAATGAATATTTATCCAAATCCAAATATTTTTCCACCACAAATCTTGTAATATTCTGTAGAATTTTATAGTGCCACTGGTGTAAATTTTTGAAAACATTTTATGTACTGATTTTATTTAAAAGCTAGTTTTGATTATTTTTAGCCTCTGTTTAAATAGTTTTCTAAATCTTTTTCACAACAAAACCTTAGGCAAATATTTTTAGAATAGTTTGTAGTATTTATCAGAGTAGGGTAACATTTTTGAAGTGGCTTTTGTGCTCTGTTTTAGTTGTAATGCTTATTATTATCGTTATTTATCGCGACGATAGATTGCGCTGCTGACGAGGAAGTTGGACCCGAAGGTTTCGAAGACCCCGAAGACTTTGTTGAGCCAGGCAAGCAGCCCTTTGACCATGACTATGAACCCCTTTATTTGCATGTCATATAGCACTTGTTTTCGTGATGATGATCATGTTGATGTGGTGACCACTTCGGTGGGATGCCTCCGATACTTTTCTGTTGATACTTGCATCGTGCATGACCCAACCATACTTATGAGGGTTGTGCAGGTGGGAGTAGATAGGGTGCTTAGTAGATGCTACGCAAATGGGACAGGAATATGCATGGTGTTGGAAACAAGAGTGTTTTCAAAGACTTTTCAAAAACCCCGTCGGGTGACACTAATACCCGAGGGAGATGATGTTGAGTTGGGTAACCACTTGAGAAAGAAGTGGTGTACCGGTGCAAGTGAGTGAGTGTGGTTTTCAAAAACAGATTGGTGTAAGTTGCGACCGTTATTCCAACCTTACATGTACAACCACGATACCCCTTATGGGATGGGTCTTTGTTGATTACTTTGATGAGTACTAGAATAGAGCCTGCATTACTAGTGGCGAAAGTGACGTGGTCACTTTCGATACGGGGTCGTGCCGGTAAGGACGATCATGCGCTGTCTTCACAGGCACCGGGCACACCGTTGGTCCCTACATGGAGGTTACTTGTGAAGTACATCATGTGGGCTGTGTACCAATCGAGTGGACTCTTTGTTTGGTATCGTCAAGGGAAAGACAATGTTCGGGTACTTACCTCAAGTATGGTCAATACCGCGAGTCGTGGCTTGACACGGAAGTTTCCCGAGTCTTGTGGGTAAAGTGTGCAACCTATGTAGAGTGTCAAACTATTTGAATAGCCGTGTCCACGATCAAGGACAGTTGGATGACTGCTCTTGTGCTACGTCCAATGTTTACTAAACTTGGTGTGTGCGTGTGTGTGTTGGTGACAAGGATGAAACTTGAGCTGAGTCCGATGACTTGGCATGTTGATGAACATGAGATGTTCAACCCCTGCTTATCATGATAACTGTGACTTGTTGACATGAATGTCTGTCAACGGTTGATGCATGCTTACTTAAGTTACTTGATCATGCATTGCACTTAAAACTGGCTTTCTGCAAACTTACCTACTTAGTGCTATATCATGCTATACCTTGTTCCAAAACTTGGGTTGCTTGCGAGTACATTCAAAGTACTCATTGGCTTGCCACTGGTTATTTAATTGGCCAGGCATGGAAGAGCAGGAATATGGCGAAGAGTTTGTTGGTGACGAACATGCGAACTAGGACGCTTCCCAATCAGAATGCCTGTAGGTTTAAGGCAGATGGCACGGGTTCATGCTTCTGATCAAGATTTCCACTGCTTGTTATGTTTAAGTGTTTGGCCCTTGCGTCCCTATCTATGTAAGACTTGACATTCATGGTCTTTATTTATGTAAGACGCTAAATGTGGATGTAAGACTCTTGTTATTCAGCTTCTATGTATTCAGAGAGCATTGATCTCTAGGATCACTGTACACGTGCATTCGGTGATCACGACTTATGAGTCGGGGTCCCCACAGAGCTGGTATCAGAGCCATCTTGACTGTAGGAAGCCCTTAGTTAGCATGGACGCCAGTTAGGATAAAACTGTTCTCAAAACTACACCTAGCACCTATACTTAGGAGATTCTGCACTTATTACCTCTTCTATTCTTCACACAGCACTATACTGACTCTCCTCCCTTCAAACCTTTGTAGATGGCCGTCGTACCCGAAGCCTTCCTGACATCCGGCTTTCTCTTACTCCTTTGAGGATAGCCTGGAGAAGTGCCAATATCGCCAACCACCTGTTTTCCTCTACCATGAGCACTGGGTCGATGCCGTCACGAAGGAGTACCACGTTGATGTGGTCGTGAAGGCAAACGACTCCCCAACCAGTTGGTTCTTTGAAGGACCACAAATGGAGACCCAAGGCACTCGCAGTCATCATTCCAGAGATGGTTGACGAGCCAGCTACTCGCTACCTACCTTTCAGGAAGGATGATCTTGGCGAGAGTTGGACGTTGATTCCATCCAGGGAGGATGGCACACCACTCAGGTTCCAGACCTACTTCAGCCTCTTCGCTGATAGTCTGGCTCACAACCTGATTAAGGAGTACGTGAAGCTCCGCGAGGAACTTCACCACACCCGAGAGCTACTTCGTCAAGCTAAGACGAAGCCGAACAGGATAAAAAAGGATGGAGCCCCCGAGGGACGACCAGCTGTCGCATACTGAGGAGGAGTACCCCCAGCTAGAGATGCACCCACATGTCGTCGTCGCATGAGTGCGAAGGAGTACCGTGAGCTCTTCACTGACCCACCGACGAAGCATCGTCCAGATGGACCTCCTCATTCTCCGACCCCTTCAACCGGAGACGATGCCCGTACAGATGATGATCAGGAGGAAGACCCAGAGGAGTGTGACTACGAGACCGAGCACTCCACCACCTGAGTCCGAGAACCCCTAGGGTAGGATCAATCATGTACCCCTCATGCGAAGTCGAGTCCGTGTAATGGTTCATATGAAACCAAGTGTTCTTGTTGTTTGCTTTTGTTGTTTGTGTTCCGATGCAAGTCACGCTTTTGCCTAAGGCAACGTGTAAGCGACTCCATCGTCTATCTTATCTGAATATATGTATTGGTCTTTCGACCTTCGTTTTACCACACATGCACTAAACCAACCCCCCTAGGGGCGCTTTCTCCGTTATTGCTTTTCCTCTCATCTATCCCTGTTATTTGACTTGGCTACTCCAAACAGGATGGTGACTGCAACCCGCAACAGCTCCTTCACCAACCCTGAAGCTGACAACTCCAGCCAGCAACAGGAAACTGGTGGGACTGCTCAGGCTGGAGGACACCAGGAGCAGCCACAAGGCGATATTCCCCCGCCACCACCTCCACCGGGGAACATTACCATAGCTCAGTTTCTCCAAGTTCTCCAGGAGGAATGCCAAGCCAACACTGCTGCTATTCAGCAGATGGCCCAAGTCCTTGTGAACAACCAGCAGCAAGGCAGGAATGGCAATGGCTGCTCCACTTTGTCGGAGTTCATGAGGAATTCACCCCCAACCTTCACCGAGACTGCTGAACCCCTGGATACCGATGACTGGATCCGCACCATCGAGGACCTCCTTGCATTGGTCAATTGCAATGAGGATCGTGAGAAGGTGCTGTATGCCTCTCACTGCCTCGGAGGTACCGCCAGAGCTTGGTGGGATGGATTCAAGGTTATGCAAGGCGACCGAGTGATCACCTGGGATAACTTCAAGCAAGGATTCCGCACCACCCACATTCCCTCTGGGATCATGGCTATCAAGAAGAGAGAATTCTGAGCGCTGAAGCAAGGAAGTGGCTCTGTCAAGGAGTATATGCAGAAGTTCAACCTGCTGTCAAGGCATGCACCTGAAGATGTCAACACGGAGGCTGCTAAGATGGAATGCTTCATGGAAGGACTTCAGCAGACCTTGCAGTATCAGGTCATAGTCTGCGACTGTCCGACCTTCTTCGACTTGGTGAACAAGGCCCTCATGCTGGAAGACAAGCGTCGTGCCATAGACGACACTCACAAGCGCAAGATAATTAGCAAAGGTAGTTCCAGCAACCAGAAGCCTCGTCCCTGGCAGCCAGGCCCAGCCAAGCCAACCTATCAGCCGCAGCAGGCTAGACCTCCTGCACCTCGTCCGAGCTACCAGCCTCAGCAGTATGCCAATTCCAGGCCAGCTTACAACAACCCCAATAACAACAACGGCGGCAGGAACTACGACAACAACAACCCTGGTAAAGTCACTTGCTTTGGGTGTGGTCAGCCAGGACACATCTCTAGGCAGTGCCCCAACAAGAAGCCAGATGCACCACGCCCCAATGCGCCGAACCAAGGCCAAGGCCGTGGAGCACCACCAAGGAACCCAGCTCCTCGCAACCAGCCCAACAATGGAAAGGGTCATGTGAATCACGTCACCGCTGAGGAAGCCCAGGAAGACCCGGACGTCATACTGGGTACGTTCCTCGTCAACTCAACCCCAGCAACAGTACTGTTTGATTGTGGAGCTTCGCATTCTTTCGTCACCCAAAAGTTTGCACTAGAGAGTGGCATGAAACCTACACCCCTGGGTAGTCGTATGTTGATACAAAACCCGGGATCGGTTATGATGTCCGGGATAGGTTGTAAAGGAGTTGAGATTAACATCAACGGGGTAGACTTCCTAGCAGACCTTATTATCCTGAAGTCGGAAGGCTTGGATGTGATCCTAGGCATGGACTGGTTAACCAAGCACAGAGGCTTGTTAGACTGTGTCAAGAGGATTGTTACCATGACCAATAGCCAAGGAGTGGAAGTCAAGTATATCCCCGGCTGTGCCTCCACTCAAGCCCCTCAGGTTAATTGTCTGTCGGGAATTGAGTTGGATCAAGTGCGAGTGGTATGTGAATACCCGGATGTATTTCCTGATGAGCTGCACGGAATGCCTCCTAACCGCGACATTGAGTTCATCATTGAGCTAATGCCCGGAGCAGGACCCATCTATAAGAAGCCCTATAGAATGGGATCCGAAGAGTTGGCTGAGTTGAAGAAGCAACTGGCAGAGCAACTCAGAAAAGGATTCATTCGCCCTAGTGCCTCTCCTTGGGGATCACCTGTTCTATTTGTGTCAAAGAGGGACGGAACTATCCTACTCTGTGTCGATTACCGTTCTCTGAATGAAGTCACAATAAAGAACAAGTACCCACTTCCCAAGATTGAAGACCTGTTCGATCAGCTGAATGGAGCAAAGATGTTTTCCAAAATCGACCTCAGGTCAGGGTACTACCAGTTGAAGATCAGACCTCAAGACATCCCGAAGACGGCGTTTGCAACCCGGTATGGCCTGTATGAATATACGGTCATGTCATTTGGATTGACCAATTCCCCTGCCTACTTCATGTACCTCATGAACAAAGTCTTCATGGAGTACTTGGACAAGTTTGTTGTCGTCTTCATTGATGACATACTCATCTTCTCCAAGTCTGAAGAAGAACATGAGCAACACTTGAGATTGGTCCTAGACAAGCTTCGAGAGCACCAGCTTTATGCCAAGTTCAGCAAGTGTGACTTCTGGCTGCATGAAGTTGGATTTTTGGGTCATGTGTTGACTGCAGAAGGATTGTCACTGGATCCTGCCAAGATTGAAGCCGTGACTGAATGGCAATCCCCAACCAATGTGAAGGAAGTCAGGAGCTTCCTCGGACTCGCGGGATATTACCGCAAGTTCGTCGAAGGATTTTCGAGCATTGCCCGACCCATGACTCAGCTTTTGAAGAAGGACAAGAAGTTCGAATGGATGCCAAAGTGCGAAGAAAGCTTCCAAGAGCTCAAGAAGAGATTGACAACAGCCCCAGTTTTGGCCACCCCCGATATTCACAAGGAGTTTGTGATATATTTTGATGCATAGAGAACCGGGCTTGGAGGTGTTCTGATGCAAGAAGGTAGAGTCGTAGCATATCTATCCAGACAGCTACGTCCTCACGAAGAGAACTACGCTACTCATGATCTTGAGTTGGCAGCCGTAGTTCATGCCTTGAAAACATGGCAACATTACCTTCTGGGGAAGCGATGTGAGATATACACAGACCACAAGAGTTTAAAGTATATTTTCACTCAAAAAGAATTGAACATGATGCAGCGAAGATGGTTGGAGTTGATCAAGGACTATGACCTCAGTGTTTAATACCACCCCGGAAAGGCTAACGTGGTGGCAGACGCCTTAAGCAGAAAGGCTTGTTCCTTGAACGCTATGATTAAGGAAAGGCTACCCGCCTTGTATGAAGAACTTGAAAGCTTCGGCTTGGAACTAGTTGCACCTGGATTCCTAGCCAACCTCGAAGCGAAGCCTACCTTGATGGATGATATTAAGGAAGCCCAAAAGGGACACGAGAGCATTGAAGGCATCAAAAGGAAGATCAAGGCAGGCAAGGCCCCAGGATTCTGAGTGGATGAACAAGGAGTTGTATGGTTCGGGAAGTGCATCTGCGTGGCCAACAAGGAAGAGCTCAAGAACTTGATCTTGCAAGAACCTCATGACACTCCGTATTCCATCCATCCTGGAGGAACCAAGATGTACCAAGACCTCAAAGCAGGATTCTGGTGGCATGGCATGAAGCAGGAAATAGGCACCTTTGTTGCTAAGTGTGACATATGCCAGAGAGTCAAAGCTGAGCATCAGCGACCTGCTGGATTGTTGCAACCTCTCAAAGTGACTGAATGGAAGTGGGAAAAAGTCGGGATGGACTTCATCACCGGACTAGCAAGGTCAAACAAAGGGCATGACTCCATTTGGGTCATTGTCGATCACCTGACCAAGGTAGCCCACTTCATTCCTGTCAACACAACCTACAATGGGAACCAACTGGCCAACCTCTACATCAACCGGATTGTAAGTCTTCACGGAGTTCCTAAGGAGATCGTGTCAGACCGAGGTACCCAGTTTACCTCGAGATTCTGGAATAGATTCCAAGAAGCCTTGGGAACCAAGTTGACCTTCAGCACTGCTTTTCACCCCCAGACCGGTGGACAGAGGGAACGAGTAAACCAGATACTTGAGGATATGCTCCGTGCTTGTATTTTGGCGTATGGAGCCAAGTGGGAATATTGCCTACCATTTGCCGAGTTCAACTACAACAACAGCTATCAGTCGAGTCTTCAGATGGCACCATCTGAGGTGTTGTATGGACGCAAGTATCGTACTCCCCTCAACTGGTCGAAAACCGGAGAAGGACTAGTCTTTGGCCCAGAAATCCTCCGCGAAGCAGAAGAGCAAGTTCAACTCATCCGAGAGCGTCTCAAGACCGCCAAGACCAGACAGAAGAGCTAGGCTGATTCCCGCCATCGGGACATGAGTTTCCGTGTTGGAGACCATGTTTACCTCCGTGTCACGCCTCTCAAAGGAACCAAGCGTTTCCACGTCAAGCGAAAACTTGCACCATGATACATTGCCCCCTTCAAGATCATCGACAGACGAGGAGAAGTTGCCTACCAATTAGAGCTACCTTCCGAGCTATCAGAGGTGCACAATGTTTTCCACGTGTCACAACTCCGGAAGTGTCTCCAAGTTCCCAACCGCCCCGACCTCTACAAGGACATCAACCATCAAGCCATCGACCTTCAGCCAGACCTCACTTATCGTGAGAGGCCATTTCGTATTTTGGATGAAGCTGAACGTTGCACCTGAAGCCACACCATCAAGTACTTCAAGGTCCAATGGAGCAACCACACTGAAGTAGAAGCAACCTGGGAGCGTGAAGACTATCTTAGATCTGAGTTCCCATATCTTTTTAGCGCTTAGCCTAGGAATCTCGGGGTAGAGATTCTTGTAAGGGGGGTAGGTCTGTCACACCCTGTGTTATATCACTTTGCTATGCTTGGATTTACAAAATTTGGAACCAATTAAAACTTTTGAGTGCATGAGCTTGTTTGATTTGTATGATGCTTGCTTGCTTGATTGAAGGTGTTTGGCACTCTTAGGTTCTACTCCTCTCCATATTCATTTTTCCTTGACCCCAACATCTTGCCCAATGATCATGCCATGTGAATAGTACCCAAAACTATTTTTATCAAATATTATTTTGGCGAAAGAGGGTTTATTCAAATTAGGTTTTCAAAACCCCCTGAATTGAGTTTTGCACTACAAGTCCTCAAATTGTGTAGATCCTTTTCCACAAAGACTTTATTTGAAACCTACTATATATAAGACTTCTCAAACCACCAAATATTAATTTTAAAGATTATTTTGCTATTTTATTTAAAGGCTTTTTCTTAAGGCCGGAAATGGTCTTTCATAGGGAAAAAATATTTAAATGCTTTAAAAATATTTGAGAAAATTTAGGGAAACTCAGTGGACATATATTTTCCATATATATGAGTTTCAACACATGGTCATGTTCAACATAATGGGAAAAACCCCTCAAAACCCTTTCTGCCTAAATCAAGCATTTGAAATATTTCTATAAGAAATATTCTCATTAAATTCCAGGAAAATTCCACCAAGACACACATGCCATATGTGATGATCTTGCAAAGTTTCATCTCAAACCCCATTGATTTGCTTCACCAAAATATTCCAAAACCATTCCTATCCAGAGTCAAGTTTGAACAACTTTACATTGTGAAGTTTGTCCTATTGACCCCAAACTTTGTGGGCATGTGATAAACCCCAAATGATGATACCACACCAAGTGGTGGATTTGGGGGAAGTGAAATGCATGCCTAGATCTACAGAAATCTGATTCTGTTGATTTCTAGGGTTTTACAAAGTTACATTGTGAACTTTCTTCAAATATGCTCAAACTTGGTGATCCACTCTAATTTTACCTGCATTATCACCCTGGGAAATATCAAGGCAAGTAGAATCCATTAACTTGCCCAAACCAGCATCAAACACCTTCTGGTGGGATGCAAAGAACAATGATTGAGCCCCTTCCTGTATTCTCCTTCACTCCAAATTTCTACCACAGATCCACCTAGACCCCCAGCACCTCCAGTAAAATTCCTGGCGCCCAAGTCCATGATTGCATGGGGGAAAGGCCCCATTTCCCTCAATGGATAGCCCATTTCTCTCCCTTCTCACTTTCCCCTCTCACTCCTGGCCACTCCAGAGCATCCCATGCCCCTTTCCCACTTGTTTACTCCCCCCTGCAACTGCTGGACACAAGTGGACATGCCAGAGTGCGTCAAAAGCTCTGGCATGCCGGCCAAAGTCGCGCAGCGCTCCAGAGGGTTGACCTCCCTCTCCTGCCCATACCCGACCACCTCGAGCCTCCCACTCACGCCAGTCGAGGCCCCTCGGCGTCCGGGACACGCCATGCCCCTGTCCCCCCTCCTTTCTCTCCCTGCAACGTCTCCCCTGGCGCGCGCCCAACGCCGCCCGAGCCGGCCAATGCATGGCCTCACACGCGCGCGCTTCCCCGCTCTCTCTCTCTCTTCTCTCCCCGTGGCCTAGACGAACCCCAGGGAACCCCCAGACACGTCCCCGCATCCTCCCGTGGCCTTTGGCCTCCGCCCCGACCTTGCCAGCGAACGAGCCCACGGTGCTCCCACGCCCCGCCTATTCAAAGCCACCCCGGGCTCCCCTCTCCCCTTTGCTGGCTCTCTCTCCTCCCCAATCGCCCTCTGTGCCACCAAATCGACCCCGGAGTCGCCTGAGCTCGAGATCGAACCCGAGCTCTGCCGGCTCGGCTCGCAGGAGATCTCCAGGTACAGGCCCCCTCCGGCCCCCATTCTTCTTCCCCTACTCCTCCCTCAGCTCGCTGATGCGTTTCCCTGTTCCTCCCATGCGTTTTGCTACAGGAACCGACAGCCTGGAACACACCCGAAGCTCCTCCGCCGCGGCTTCTTCGTCGCCGGCGACTAGGGCCTCCCCGTTGACTCCTTCCACCTCCCCTCGACTCGTGGCGCCCCCCTGAGTCCATTCCCGCAGTCGCCTCTCCTCGCCACCGCCGGTAGCCTCGCCGGTGAGCCCCTCCCCGCTCGGTCCAGAGGAGGAAGAAGGACCCGACAGGGGGACCCCACCTGTCGGCCTCCTGCTCGCCTCTCTCTCCCCTCGCTATCACTGGCAGCCGGTCCCCGCCCGTCAGGTTTTAACCTAGCGCGCGCGAGGGGACACCGGTCTGCCTGGGCTGGCTGGCCTCTGGGCCGGCCCAGCTGCGGCCAGATCTGGCCCAGGGCACTAGAGCCCTTTTCTTTTTCTTTTTATGGCAGTATTTCCAAAAATCCCACACAAATGAATATTTGTCCAAATCCAAATATTTTCCCACCACAAATCTTGTAATATTCTGTAGAATTTTATAGTGCCACTTGTGTAAATTTTTGAAAACATTTTATGTACTGATTTTATTTAAAAGCTAGTTTTGATTATTTTTAGCCTCTGTTTAAATAGTTTTCAAAATCTTTTTCACAACAAAACCTTAGGCAAATATTTTTAGAATAGTTTGTACTCCCTTTGTAACTAATATAAGAGTGTTTAGATAACTAAAGTAGTGATCTAAACACTCTTATATTAGTTTACGGAGGGAGTAGTATTTATCAGAGTAGGGTAACATTTTTGAAGTGGCTTTTGTGCTCTGTTTTAGTTGTAATACTTATTATTATCGTTATTTATCGCGATGATAGATTGCGCTGCTGACGAGGAAGTTGGACCCGAAGGTTTCGAAGACCCCGAAGACTTTGTTGAGCCAGGCAAGCAGCCCTTTGACCATGACTATGAACCCCTTTATTTGCATGTCATATAGCACTTGTTTCCGTGATGATGATCATGTTGATGTGGTGACCACTTCGGTGCGATGCCTCTGATACTTTTCTGTTGATACTTGCATCGTGCATGACCCTACCATACTTATGAGGGTTGTGTGGGTGGGAGTAGATAGGGTGCATAGTAGATGCTACGCAAATGGGACTGGAATATGCATGGTGTTGTAAACAAGAGTATGTTCAAAGACTTTTCGAAAACCCCGTCGGGTGCCACTAATGCCCGAGGGAGATGATGTTGAGTTGGGTAACCACTTGAGAAAGAAGTGGTGTACCGGTGCAAGTGAGTGAGTGTGGATTTCGAAAACGGATTGGTGTAAGTTGCGACCGTTATTCTAACCTTACATGTACAACCACGATACCCCTTATGGGACGGGGCTTTGTTGATTACTTTGATGAGTACTAGCATAGAGCCCGCATTACTAGTGGCGAAAGTGACGTGGTCACTTTCGATACGGGGTCGTGCCGGTAAGGATGATCATGCGCTGTCTTCACAGGCACGGGGCACACCGTTGGTCCCTGTATGGAGATTACTTGTGAAGTACATCATGTGGGCTGTGTACCAATCGAGTGGACTCTTTGTTTGGTATCGTCAGGGGAAAGACAATGTTCGGGTACTTACCTCGGGTATGGTCAATACCGCGAGTCGTGGCTTGACACGGAAGTTTCCCGAGTCTTGTGGGTAAATTGTGCAACCTCTGTAGAGTGTCAAACTATTCGAATAGCCGTGTCCACGGTCAAGGAAAGTTGGATGACCGCTCTTGTGCTACGTCCAATGTTTACTAAACTTGGTGTGTGCGTGTGTGTGTTGGTGACAAGGATGAAACTTGAGATGAGTCCGATGACTTGGCATGTTGATGAACATGAGATGTTCAACCCCTGCTTATGATGATAACTGGGACTTGTTGACATGAATGTCTGTCAACGGTTGATGCATGCTTACTTAAGTTACTTGATCATGTATTGCACTTAAAACTGGCTTTCTGCAAACTTACCTACTTAGTGCTATATCATGCATTGTTATACCTTGTTCCAAAACTTGCGTTGCTTGCGAGTACATTCAAAGTACTCATTGGCTTGCCACTAGTTATTTAATTGGCCAGGCATGGAAGAGCAGGAATATGGCGAAGAGTTCGTTGGTGACGAACATGCGAACTAGGACGCTTCCCAGTCAGAATGCCTGTAGGTTTAAGGCAGATGGCATGGGTTCGCGCTTCTGATCAAGATTTCCGGTGCTTGTTATGTTTAAGTGTTTGGCCCTTGCGGTCCTATCTATGTAAGACTTGACCTTCATGGTCTTTATTTATGTAAGACGCTAAATGTGGATGTAAGACTCTTGTTATTCAGCTTCTGTGTGTTCAGTGAACATTGATCTCTGGGATCACTGTACACGTGCATTCGGTGATCACGACTTATGAGTCGGGGTCCCCACATCACATGTGTAGTGGGAATGGGTTTGTACATGTTGGCCATGGAGTTGTGATTCATCTTGGCCTCGGAATAGACATCAAGATTTTCCTCTTGTACCTGTGCGGCTCCTAAGATGGTATCCCCCTCATCAACTGTAGATTGGTACCTAGTTCCTTCAGTCATCCAAACTATCCTGCCATCTGAATAGAAATGAGCTATAGAGTAGAACTGCATGATCATCTCATCATTCCATGCAGTGAACTCTCTGCCAACAAAAGCATCAATGTCAATGGCCTTGAAGTTCTCTAGCACATGAGGAAAATAGTCATCATTGTCCTTAATGTAGTTCCAATCCACATATCTCATGTCACTGACTGCAGGACTCTTGTCCAATAGGGTAGTCTCATAGAAATCTTGTTGCTCCTTAGTGTGGAAGCGAGCACCTACAACAGTTCTCCTCCTTTGGGCATATGGATCAACAACTCTCCATTTCCTCAGCCCTGAATCCTTCCTCGTCTTCATATCCTCGTCATGTTCAAGCAAGTGAGGTCTCAACTTCCTCAGTGAAAGCACATTTGCTCCCTTGGTGGTTTTGGTAATTAATAACAACATATATGTCATTGAACTAATGTTTCCACTAAGCATATTTCAGGAAAAGTTCAATGATAGGGATGGCAAAAGGATTGTGGATAACCCCAAGATACAAGGAAATAGATTGGCAAAACTTCAAGCAAGAGGACTCTACATTTTACTTTGTGAGAAGTCACTTTGAGTCCATAGGAAAGCCAATACTATTAAAAGGGGGTAAGGTACTGTTGGCGAACAAGATGCTCCACGTGCACAAGTGATAGTCACCAAAAACACCCACAAGCTCTTCCACAAAAGTTTGTCCAAAGTCAAATATCCAAAATCGGTGCAACCAACACTTTCCACTCGGTGCCACCGATTCCCAAACTCAGACAGACCCATGCCAAACCCTAGCACATCGGTGCAACCGATTCCACTTCGGTGCCACCGAGTTTGGGTTGCCAACTTTCTGTTACCTCGATTCAAAAAATCGGTAACACCAAGTTTGTTGGATCGGCATCACCGAGTTGCGCAATCTAACCGTTGGTCACCTAATCGGTGCAACCGAGTTTTATATATCGGTCTCACCGAGATTCAAAAGTTGTCACCTTTTGTTCACTTCGGTACCACCGAGATTCACATATCGGTGTCACTGAGTTGGTCACTTTAGGTGTAACCGTTGGATTTTTGGGGATGCCTATATATACCCCTTCACCACCACCCACTCAAAAGAGAAGCACTCGGAACTATTCCATACTTGCCCCATCATATTTTCTGAGAGAGAGCCACCTACCCTTGTGTTGAGATCAAGCTATTCCACTCCATCCATATGAATCTTGATCTCTAGCCTCCCCAAGTTGCCTTCCACAAAATCAATCTCTTCCACCATAGCCAAATCTGTGGGAGAGTGATTGTGTGTTGAGGAGTCTATCATCTTGAAGCACAAGAGCAAGGAGTTCATCGACATTACTGAGCCTATTACCTTTTGGAGGGTGGTGCCTCCTAGATTGGTTAGGTGTCGCTTGGGAGCCTCCTACTTCATGTTGTGGAGTTGAACCAAGAAGTTTGTAAGGGCAAGGAGATCGCCTACTTCGTGAAGATCTACCCATAGTGAGGCTAGTCCTTCGTGGACGGAAGCCGTTATAGAATAGTCAAGCTTGCAACTTCGTGGACCCTTATGGGTGGAGCCCTCCGTGGACTCTCGCGACCGTTACCCTCCGTGGGTTGAAGACTCCATAAACATGGACGTACGATAGCACCACCTATCGGAACCATGGGAAAAATCTTCGTGTCTACAAATTGTGTTTGATCTTCCTTCCTACCCTCTACTATACATGCTTGCTGTTACTTTCCGCTGCTATACTCGTAGACATGCATGTGTAGGGTGTGCTTGACTTGCTATGAATGCTAAAATCTGCCAGCACTTAAAATTGGGAAAAAGTAGCTTTTTATTTGGTCAAGTAGTCTAATCACCCCCCCTCTAGACATACATTCGGTCCTACAAGTGGTATCAGAGCTTTGGTCTCCATTGCATTGGTCTCACAACCTAGGAGAGTATGGCGTCTAGTGAGGGAAATTATCACCGTAGAGGTCCGTACTTTGATGGCACTAATTTTGCTAGTTGGAAGCACAAAATGAAAATGCATATTCTTGGTCATAACCCCGCCATTTGGGCTGTTGTTCGTGTTGGCTTGCAAGGTGAATTCTTTGGTGATGGAAAGGAACCGGATCGTGAAGCGACCGCGGATGAATTGAAGATGTTGCAATACAATGCTCAAGCATGCGACATTCTCTTAAACTACCTATGCCCCAGAGAATTCAACAAAATCAACCGTCTCGAGAATGCAAAAGAGATTTGGGATACTTTGGTTGATATGCACGAAGGAACCGAGTCCGTGAGAGAATCCAAGTTGGATGTTCTTCAAAGTCAGCTTGACAAGTCCAAGATTAAGGATGGTGAAGGAGTCGCAAAGATGTACTCTCGGCTAGCTCTCATCACCAATGAGATTGCCGGCTTAGGAAGTGAAGAAATGACTGACAAATTCATCATCAAGAAGATACTTCGAGCTTTGGATGAGAGATACGACACCGTGTGCACATTGATCCAAATGATGCCCAACTACAAAGATCTCAAGCCTAAGGTAGTCATTGGAAGGATTGTTGCTCATGAGATGACACTCAAAGACAAAGAAGAGCTTCACAACAAGTCTAGCGGTGCTTACAAAGCCACAAGTGATGCTCCCGCAACTTCAAGCGACAACCTTGTCACCAATGAAGAGATAAGCCTCATGGTCAAGAAATTCAACAAGTTCTACAAGAATAGAGGCAAAGAACGAAGCTCAAGCTCAAGATATGAAGAGAAGCATTCGTCAAGTCGTGACCGCAACTTCTACAATTGTGGGAAGCCCGGACACTACACTAATGAGTGCACGACTCCCTACAAACGAAGAGAAGAGTCACCTAGAAGACGAAGCTCAAGGAATGAATCACCTGAAAGAGAGAGAAGGAGTAGAGATGATCGTTATGAACGAAGACCCTCAAGGAGAAGTAGAGACTCAGAGAAGAAGGACAAGTACACCAAGAGCTACACAAGAAGAAGACAACAAGCTCATGTTGGTGAATGGGTTTCCGACTCCGACTCCGATGACAACTCCGAGAGAAGCTATCACTCCAACTCCGACTATAGTCAAGATGAGGGTGTTGCCGGACTTGCACTAGTGACTACCAACTCCTATGATCTATTTGATTCACCAAATGAAGGGTGTGGAAGTTGCTTCATGGCTAAAGGCCCCAAGGTATCGCACCCCGAGTACCTTGATTTCAATAGTGATGAAGATGATTTGCTTTGTGATGATGACTTGCACTTTGATGAAACTAGTGATGTTAGTCAAAATGAACTTGATAATTCTCATGCTAGGCAAGATAAGTCATTTGATGATGATAAGATGAAAATAGAACAACTAACTAAAGAATTAAACACTCTTAAGTTAGCACATGAATCTACTCTCAAAGATCAAAGAGAGCTTGTAAGGACTCATGAGAAGCTACGCTTCGAGAAGCTCACCTTGGAGCAAGAGCATGAGTTTCTTAAAGCTATCAATGACGATCTCCGAAAGAAGACTTCATCTTATCTAGCCAAATGATTACTCTTGTCTACATTTATGCCACAAGTTAAATCTAGACAAACTAGTAACAAAGGCAAGAAAGGTTCTTCATCTTGTAGCAACAATAAAAATGCTAAACCTAATGATGTTGCTTCTAGTAGTTCTATTGACTCCACTAATGATGATTCTCTTAGCCAAGTTACTCTTGAGCAAGAAAATGCTTTATTGAAAGGAATTATAGAGAAAGGTATCTACAAGAGTCTTGCCGGGTGTAAAAAATTTGAGGAAATTGTACACAAGCACAGAGGATACCGGAAGAACCATGGCATTGGCTACTTCAACGCTAATGGAGTTGAATGGGAAGAAGGTCAATACCCCAAGCCCAAGTTTGTTCCTCAAAAGGAGAAGTATGAAAATACTCTCCCCAAGGGAACAAAAGCTCAAGATGACCTTCCACCACAAGACCCCAAGCTCAAGGGCAAGAACAAGCTTCAAGAGGACATTGACTCATATGAAGATGAATCCCAAGCTTTGGTGGAGTGGGTTCCCAAGGCTACTTCAAGCTCAAGTTCTACAAGGGCTACTTCAACACCAAGGATCCCCATCAAGTTGATGTGGGTCCCCAAGAAGAAGAACTAGAGAGTTCTTGAGGGGTGACTCCGCCAATGAAATTAACTCACATTCATTATTGGCAAGAACTATTTGCAATCAACGTCAACTCTATGCAATAGCTCAAGGAGTCACACATTCCCTCAAAGTTAAGCAAGGGACAAGGTAATCAACAAATCCATGGACATCATCACATATGCTTTGCACTCCCTATCCATAGATATTCTTGTATTTGTCTCTTGTGTGTTGGGACTAACCCATGTAGGTGAGAAGAGTAAGGAAACAACAAGGATGATCCCAATTCATGGTGACCTTCATCAACTTTGAGCATCCACCACTACTTCACCTACATGAAGTCTTCATCGACAAAACCCAAGGTTAGTTTATCCCTCCCATGGGGGGATGTCACATCAAGGGGGAGCTTTACTCTAAGACTTGAGTTAAAGCATCTCATAGTATGTGACAACATTAAATGCTTTACGTAAAAGTGGTAACCCCACTTGTGCTTAAACGATGAGTATGACCTATGATCAAGTATTCTTACTTGGCTCCTAAGTCAATATACTCATATATAGATGACTCCGTCATCGCCAAAATGCTTGATAGATGCTAGTATGTATGTGCATGTTTGCCATGATTTCATTTGACATCTTATTGTGTGAGCAT
Source organism: Elymus sibiricus (assembly GCA_039707655.1). Classification (NCBI taxonomy): domain Eukaryota; kingdom Viridiplantae; phylum Streptophyta; class Magnoliopsida; order Poales; family Poaceae; genus Elymus; species Elymus sibiricus. The sequence goes on from CM077667.1 coordinate 177,717,181, forward strand.
GTTGGTCTGCATTTCTTTATCCATTCGAGGACATCCAATTGTTGCTATTTAGTTCTTAATTTATCTTTTGCCAATTGGATGTACAAGAATGCCTAGGACCCTCCTCTAGCTATCTATGCTTTTTCATCTCAAGTTCTATTCATGCTTTATCACAAAACTTGAACAAGCACTTCTTGATCCCTCTGTGTGAGATGCACTCGGAGTTCTGTGTCGAAAAGGACTGCACTCCAAAACCTCCCAAGTGCAACTCGGTGTGACCAACAAACATTTCTCGGTTTCACCGATTGCCGAGGGTTGATCTGGTTTTCCACCTCGGTACTGCGGATTCCATTTTCTCGGTTACACCGAGTTTCCCTGTCTGCTGACAGTTGAGAAGCTCGGTGACACCAAAAAGATAGAATCGGTGTCATCGACAGCAAGGGGTATATATACTGTGGACCCGACGCTTTGAAATTCACTCCTCAAACCGTCGCGCTCCAAAACCCTAAGCTGCCAAAAAGGACCCCCCCCGGTCGTCGCCCTTGCCTCCCTGTGCTCCTCCGCCGCTGGGATCCTCGCCGTAGACGGGCATCTTCGCCGCCGTCTTCGCTGTAGCGGACCATCACCAAGCTAGGGTACGGATCTGATCCTCTCTTGCGCTCCATCGTCTCATTCTTGCGCATTGAGATGTTCTTATCTATAAGCCACTGTGTGCAATCCTCCCTATCCAACAGTGTTCTCGTAGATTAGCGAACAATGAAAATTTTAGGGTTAGCTGTCCGCAGATTGCATCTCGGTACCACCGAGTTGAAAAAATCGGTTCCACCGATTGTGTTTTAGTGTTACTGAGAACCATATCGGTGAGACCGAAGCAATCTTTTTGGTTCCACCGAAAAAGCTGCCAGGTCTCGGTTGATGCATATGGTTAGTCTCGGTGACTCTGAAAAATACCACTCGGTGACACCGAAATACCTTCTGCAGAAAGCTAAAACTAATGTCTTCCTTGTTCAAATTTTTGAAAATCTCTATGTTTTGTGATGCTCAACCCCTCGGCTCCTCTATACTCAATTCACAGGGTCAGAGATGTCTGCTTCAGATGACAGTGAGAACAACTTCAGAGAGGAGAATGTTGTCATGAGCTCAGGCACTAGCCCTGAAGAGAGTTTTGATGATGTGCCTAGTTCCCCTGACTTGCCCAAGGCTGCTACAAGGACTAGGAGGAACCTCAATTCTTATGAGGAGGATGAGGACTTCATCCCTGAGGAGCTGCCTAAAAAGGATGCTGCTACCACTTCTTCCAAGAAGAAGAAAGCTATCAGAAAGGAGTATGCTAGATCTGAGACAGTGAGAGCACCTGACAGCTCCAGAGCAACCATGACTATTGAGCCTCCCAGGAAGTCTATGCCCAAGAAGGCTGGTGAGAAGAAGAGATCCAGGAATAGGATTGTTTATGTTGTTGGCAGGCCTACCTCTATGTATGAGGATCCAGAGGAGGCTGCTGCTGCAGAGGAGGAGGTAGAGCCAGCTGCAAAGGCCCCTCCTAAGAAGAAGAAGAAGCTTATGGCAGATGCTATGCCTAAGGCTACCACTTCCAAGAGCACCAAATCTGCTCCAAAGAAGGCTGCTGCTGCTGACAAACCTAAGAGGTTCTCCAGAGAGATCCCAGCTTCTTCCAAGAACAAGACCTCCACTTTCAGGGAAGCTGAGGATGATGATGACATGACTGCTTTGATGAACCTCAGACCACACCTTCCAGAGCACAATGCCAGTCACCTGCTTGCTGAAGATATGAAGAAGAGGAAGGATTCTGGTTTGAGGGCATGGAGAGCAATTGATCCATATGCTCAGAGGAGAAAAACAGCTGTGGACTATAGATTTTATACCAAGGAGCAACAAGATTTCTATGAGACTGTGTTGCTTGACAAGAGCCCAGTTGTCAGTGATATGAGATATGTTGATTGGAAGTATATCAAGGAGAATGAAGATTACTTTCCAAATGTTCAAGACAACTTTCACTTCATTGGTCTGGATGAATTTGTTGGCAAGGAATTCATTGCATGGAATGATGAGATGGTCATGCAATTCTACTACACTGCTCACTTCTATGGAGATGGTAGGATTGTGTGGATGACTGAAGGAGCAAGATATGAGTCTACTGTTGAGGAATGGGCCGCCATCTTAGGAGTCCCAAAGGTGGAAGATGGTGACTTGGATGTCTATTCTGAATCCAAGGAGAGCCATGATTCTATGAAGAACATGTACAATGAGATCCCTGCTGCCAACTTGAAATCTCACAAGTTAGGATTCATTTACTTCCTCCAGGCTGGCATCCGCACCATGAACACCATCTTGAGGTACACATTGATGCCTAAGTCTAGAGATGACAAGATGATTCGAGGCTATTTCATCAACATGCTGATCCATCTTGATAGACACATGAGTATAAGGGTGATGGACTTGATAGTACAGACTGTGAAGAGGGTTGCTGCTAATTAGAAGCGCTCATGCTGTTATGCACCCTACATTCAGATGATCATCAATTCCAAGCTGGAGAAGCACGTTTTTGCTCTTGACAGGCCACACTTGCCCCTACAACCAGATCTTGAGGATAACATTGTGGTGATGAACCCAGATCATCCCACCTCGGCTACAGCTCAGGCAGAGGAAGAGGCAGCTAGAGCCACTAGTGCTCAAGTCCCTAGATCCAGGAACGAGCAAATGGATCTCTTGATCTCTACCGTTCAGGGCATGCAAAAGGACATCAAGGACATACTGGGGAATCGGAATAGTCTTGTGAGGATCTTTGAGAATAGGATCAAGACCCTAAATGACAAAGTGGATGGGCTGACAAAGACAGTGAATGAGCTAAATAAGGAAGTTGACAGCGTGCCCAGTCCTGACACTTCAGATGATGAGGATGACTCTCCTCTCGGGCCAGGCACTCACTTCACTACCCAGGCTAGATCAGCCACAGTGCCAGCTCCAGATTTGAGGCCTTCTTCATCAGCACCTGCTACAGCCTCCTCAGCTCCATCAGCTCCAGTACCTCCCGTTGCTACTCCAACTCCGTCCATGACGTCTGCAGAGGTCTTCGCCGACGCAGTTCTCTCGACTCCTTCATCGACTACCGGAGGAGATCAGCCCCAGAAGAGCGCTTAGATATATACCTTTGAACTTTTTGGTAACTTGTTGCCAAAGGGCGAGAAGTGTCTATAGATCTTTAGGCTTCGAGTGAGAGAGCGTTTGTTTTTTTATCGCTTTACAAAACATTTGGTCTTTTGGTTGCTTGTGTTAAACTTTTGTTGGTGTTTGATCATACACTTGATGTGTGTTGCTACTATTTCCAATCATTTTAATGCTTATGAGATGATCGCTCACCTTTGCTTGATTGTGTTGTGCTATAATGTTCATTCTTATTATTCTCGCACACCACCAAGTTGTATGTGACATGAAAGAGTGCCCCATGTACCTAATCGATTGTGAATTTGCATTCAAATGCAAATTCAAATAATGCACAAATTTAGGGGGAGCTCTTGCTTATCACATATTTCTCAAAGCGACGATTATACTCATTGATTATATCATATGTCGAAGCTTTGATCTATATGTTGTTATCAATTACCAAAAAGGGGGAGATTGAAAGCAGATTTGCTTCCTTGGTGGTTTTGGTAATTAATAACAACATATATGTCACTGAACTAATGTTTCCACTAAGCATATTTCAGGAAAAGTTCAATGATAGGGATGGCAAAAGAATTTTGGATAACCTCAAGATACAAGGAAATAGATTGGCAAAACTTCAAGCAAGAGGACTCTACATTTTACTTTGTGAGAAATCACTTTGAGTCCATAGGAAAGCCAGTACTATTAAAAGGGGGTAAGGTACTGTTGGTGAACAAGATGCTCCACGTGCACAAGTGATAGTCACCAAAAACACCCACAAGCTCTTCCACAAAAGTCTGTCCAAAGTCAAATATCCAAAATCGGTGCAACCAACACTTTCCACTCGGTGCCACCGATTCCCAAACTCAGACTGACCCATGCCAAACCCTAGCACATCGGTGCAACCGATTCCACTTCGGTGCCACCGAGTTTGGGTTGCCAACTTTCTGTTACCTCGATTCACAAAATCGGTACCACCGAGTTTGTTGGATCGGCGTCACCGAGTTCCGCAATCTGACCGTTGGTCCCCTAATCGGTGCAACTGAGTTTTATATATCGGTCTCACCGAGATTCAAAAGTTGTCACCTTTTGGTCTCTTCGGTACCACTGAGATTCACACATCGGTGTCACCGAGTTGGTCACTTTAGGTGTAACGGTTGGATTTTTGGGGATGCCTATATATACCCCTTCACCACCACCCACTCGAAAGAGAAGCACTCAGAACTATTCCATAGTTGCCCCATCATATTTTCTGAGAGAGAGCCACCTACCCTTGTGTTATGATCAAGCTATTCCACTCCATCCATATGAATCTTGATCTCTAGCCTCCCCAAGTTGCCTTCCACAAAATCAATCTCTTCCACCATAGCCAAATCTGTGAGAGAGTGATTGTGTGTTGAGGAGTCTATCATCTGGAAGCACGAGAGCAAGGAGTTCATCGACATTACCGAGCCTATTACCTTTTGGAGGGTGGTGCCTCCTAGATTGGTTAGGTGTCGCTTGGGAGCCTCCTACTTCGTGTTGTCGAGTTGAACCAAGAAGTTTGTAAGGGCAAGGAGATCGCCTACTTCGTGAAGATCTACCCATAGTGAGGCTAGTCCTTCGTGGACGAAAGCCGTTATGGAATAGTCAAGGTTGCTACTTCATGGACCCTTATGGGTGGAGCCCTCCGTGGACTCTCGCGACCGTTACCCTCCGTGGGTTGAAGACTCCATAAACGTGGACGTACGATAGCACCACCTATCGGAACCACAGGAAAAATCTTCGTGTCTAAAAATTGCGTTTGATCTTCCTTCCTACCCTCTACTATACATGCTTGTTGTTACTTTCCGCTGCTATACTCGTAGACATGCATGTGTAGGGTGTGCTTGACTTGCTATGAATGCTAAAATCTGCCAACACTTAAAATTGGGAAAAAGTAGATTTTTATTTGGTCAAGTAGTCTAATCACCCCCCTTTAGACATACTTTCGGTCCTACACTCAGCACTGTCATCTCTTCTTCTTCAATAGCAGCTCTCACTACTAGGGAAAACCTTATACACAGAACCTTAGCAGTAGCGCTGGATAAAAAGCGGCGCTACTGCTACATAGCTATAGCGCGCGTCCAGAACAGGCGCTACTGCTAACTACTTAGCAGTAGCGCAGCATTAAAAAAAGCGCTACTACTAATATTGTCCCACCGTTGCCGCCAGGCTAGGTTTAGTAGTAGCGCGCCCCAGATAACCGCGCTACTGCTAACAGAATAGTAGTAGCGCGTTTTTGTGGTAGGGCGCTACGGCTAAGTTTGAACCTGGCCACATGGCGGGCCCCACTTAGCAGTAGCGCCTCTCCCAGGGGCGCGCTACTACTATCTTTTTTAGCAGCAGCGCGTTTTACTACCCAACGCTACTACTAAACCGCAGCCACCACCTTTTTCCTCCCCCCTCCTCCATCCTCTCTTCCTTCACTTTCCCCTAGCTCCCACCTCCTCTCTCCCTCACTTTGCTTCTTCCTCACTACTTCTCCCCCCCATTACTCTCCTTCTTCTACCTCCCTCTCTCTCTCTTCATTGCTCCTAGCTAACTACACCACCTCCATTAATGCATCTCCTTTCTCTTCCCCCCCCCCCCTCCACTAGGTAGTTGAACTCATCTCCTTCCCAAACTAGCTAGGTAGATCTAGCATTTAGTGAAGTGACCTATGTACCTCCCTAACTAGATCTAGCCATGTCAAGAAGTAAGCTTTGTCCACTTTTGATCATTCCCTAGGTGTGTGGCGACATCGATCATGATCATCACCATGCTCGATCTCGAGATAGGTGATTAAAAATTTGTGCTTTTGCAAGAATGGAAATATGTGTATGTGTGCGATATGACATAATCGGGCGATATAATGGAAAATTTGTGTGTGTGGCATGAGTTGCCGCCGAATTGTGCTTGAGTTGCCTATGTTTTGCCGAAATGTCGATTTATTTCCGTTTCGGGGAATTTCGGGCAAACTCTATATGTCCTATTTTTAGGGAAGGTCATGCCAAATTTTTGTATGACTTTGATGCATGCATGCATTTTTATAATCAATTTGTTTATTATTACCGTGCAAGTTTTCATGATGGTCAGTGGAACGATGGTGGAAAGGTGGTTGTGGTCGATGGTGGAGGACATGAATGAAAATAACCGGACAGAGATTATATGTCCGTGTCGAAGATGCAAAGGAGGAGTTTGGCTCGACCCCTATGAGGATTGTCATGTGATGGCGCACCTGCTCATGACTGATTTCATCGATGGCTATACTCGATGGATAATTGAAGATGATGATGATGACGATGAGGACGCCGACGGGGCAGGCAATGACGACACGGGGCAAGACAAAGAGATGACCGATAATGGCGGCGGAGAAGGGGCCGGACATGGCGGCGGGGAAGAGGCCGGACATGGCGGCGGAGAAGAGGCCAGACATGGCGGCGGAGAAGAGGCCAGACATGGCGGCAGAGAAAATGTGGACTCCACGCCGCACACTTCGTCGGTACTAAGTTCAATCGTGCGGGACCCTCATGTTCAAGAACTGCTTCGCAAGGAGACGAATACTGACAGAGCTGCTTCTAGAGAGGAGGCCAAGCTGCAGCAACTGGTGGTAGACTCGAACACTCCATTGTATGATGGTTGCGATCCCGAGGTGACCCACTTGAGTTTCATGCTCGAACTTCTGAAGACGAAGGCTAAAAACAAATGGACCGACACTAGCCTCGATGAGCTTCTCAAGTACCTAAAGGATGTTCTTCCCACGGGGAATCTATGTCCTACTAGTGTGGATGAGGCCAAGAAGATCGTGTGCCCTCTTGATCTGTTGCACGTTAGATACCATGCAAGCATCAACAATTGCATAATTTATCGGAAGGAGCACACGGAAAAAACCAGCTGTCCGGTGTGCAATGCTTCTCGATACAAGAAGGCCGGGAAGAAATCTCCCCAGAAAGTTGTATGGTACTTACCGATCACTCCCCGTCTGCAACGTTATTTTGTAGATCCCAAGGAAGCAAAGCTCATGCGTTGGCACGCGGAGAGGACAAAGCCCAACGATGGAGATGATCCGAAGCTGAGACACCTCGTGGATGGAAGCAAGTGGAGAGCATTCAACGCCGAATATCGATATTTCGCATGTGATGCAAGGAACATCGTGCTTGGCGCGTGTACCGATGGCATGAATCCGTTTGGCAACCAGAACACCAACCATAGCACATGGCCCGTGTTTGTATGGATGTACAACATCCCCCCTAGTTGTGCATGAAGTCGAAGTACATACACATGAGCATGATGATTCAAGGGCTGAAACAATCGGGAAATAATATTAATCTGTATCTGGGGCTACTTCAAGAGGAGTTAGACATGTTATGGAAAACACCGGCCAAGACATGGGCCACCAGCAAAGGCGAGTATTTCTATATGAGAGCCGCGCTGATCACGATGGTGCACGACTATCACGGTTACGGATATGTCGCAGGCCAGGTGTGCCACGGATATTGTGGATGCACGCGGTGCATGGATGAAACAACGTCTCAGCAGCTAACATCAATGAAAGATGGCGGGTCTGGGGAAATCATGTACATGGGGCATCGAAGATGGCTCGAGAAGGACGACCCATGGAGAAACCATGGAGATCTATTCAATGGTGAGGCTGAGCATCGAGGACCTCCACGTAAGCGGAGCGGCGCCAAAATCGATGAGCTGTTGAAAAACTACGAATAGTGCCCCGCGCCGGGAAAGACGATGAAAAAGGCGCCGCAGCCGCTGCTGAAGGTATGGAAGACGAGGTCTGTTTTCTGGGACATGGAGTACTGCCACAAACTCGACATGCCACATTGCCTTGATCAAATGCATATCTGTAAGAATGTCCTTAAGAGCTTGCTTGCGACACTGATGAACATCCCAAATAAGACCAAGGATGGGCCGAAGGCAAGAAGAGACTTGCAAGATTTGAATATCAGGGCAGATCCGCACATGCCGCCCCATAAAAAGTCATAGGAGACAGAGACGGAGACGAAGGCGTGGGAGAAGAAGGGCAAAAAAGTGAAGGAAGAGGATTATTGCCCCCCTTCTTGCTTCACCTTAAGTCCGGCTGAGATCGATGAATTCTTCAAGTGCCTTACCGGAATCAAAATTAGTTCCAGTTACTGTGGGAAGATAAGCAGATTTCTAGACACGAAGAAGAAAAGGTTCAGCGGGATGAAGTCCCATGACTGTCATGTGATGATGACGCAGATACTACCTGTTGCCCTTAGCGGGATAATGGACAAGCACGTCCATGACACGCTTATTGGTCTCTGCAACTTTTTCGACGTCATCTCTCGAAAGTCTATCAGTGTGAAGCAGCTCCGAAGGCTACAGGAAGAGATCGTTGTGATACTAAATGAGCTTGACTACTTCCCGCCCGCGTTCTTTGATGTCATGGTGCATCTGTGTGTCCATATTGTGGATGACATAATAGACCTGGGGCCGTCATTCCTGCACAACATGATGCCGTTCGAGATTATGAATGGGGTCATCAAAGGATTCATTCGTAACATGTCCCGTCCGGATGGAAGCATCGTCCAGGGCTATCTGACGCAAGAGTGCATCTCTTTATGACAGAATTATCTATATGGCGGACACCGGCCTGGTGTTGGTTTGCCCGTTAAGAAGCACCTTGGGAGGCTCGGAGGAGAAGGTCACTACAATGGTCGCAGGGAACTGCGTGTGACCCACTCGGATCGACACAACGACTTTGATAGAGCAAACTTAGTAGTGCTACAACACCTAGACGAGGTAGATCCTTTCGTGACACTGCACAAAGAAACCATCGCAAAGAAGTATCATGACCGGGGGCTATGCAGGACGGATGCCTAAGTTACTAGAGAGCACAACTCCACTTTCCTGCATTGGTTCAAAGAGCATATTCTAGCTAATCCCTCGGAAAAGGGCTCTAAGGACGGATTGCTTATATACACCTTCGCACATGGCTCCTCGGCCAACCTCGCGACCTATCAGGCATACGATATCAACGGATACACGTTCTACACGGAGGCCAAAGATATGAATAGTGATTTTCAAAACTCAGGGGTGACGATGGAATGCATGACCGGCAGCGACAACGGCGCAAGTGAGAGATTTTACGGAAGGGTCGAGGAGATCTGGGAGCTTGACTACTCTGGACTGCACAGCGTGATGATGTTCCGTATTAGATGGGCTAAGAATGTCGAAAGAGAAAACCGGTATTTCACTACCATGACTATACACGATGCCAAGAGCGCTACCGTGAATGCCATCGCAAAAAACGAGCCATGGGTACACGCTAAGCACCTAACACAATGCTTCTTCATAACCGACCCGAGCAATCCCAGTCGTGTTGTCGTGAGGAGAGGCAAAAGGAACATCATAGGAATGGATGGAGTCGCCAACGAGGAAGACTACGACCAGTACGGCAACCCGATGAGGGAAGATGACGATGACGATGAAGTATACGTCAAAAGAAGAATCAATACTACATTACCTAAGAAAGATCGTACTCCATGGAAAAGGAAAAGTCACAATGAGGGGCTCAATTATTCATCAACGAACAAGAAGGGAAAGAAGCTCACTCAAAAACGAAAACGTCGACGCTGATCGAGAAACCGTTATCGGTCAAATGATGTAATATATATGTTCCTATTTTGTGTACACACTTAACCGTTATGCTTGGGTCAAATGATGTAATATATATGTTCCTATTTTGTATACACACTTAACCGTCAAATGATGGAATATATATCGCCTTAGTTATATTCATTGTACACCTTCCCTTCGTTCCTCCTCTCGGAAAAAAAAGAAAAAGAAGAAAAGGAAAGGAAAAGAAAATAGAAGAAACAAACAGGAAAAGAAAAGAAGAGCAGTAGCTCTGGTTGAGGAGTGATAGCAGTAGCGCGTTTCCTAAAACACGCTATAGCTACCTTAGCTATAGCGCGTTTTATAGAAACGCGCTACTGCTATCTTGACATAACCCCCTCGCGGGCTTCCTCCTCCACTTCTTTCCTCCATCCCATTCCCATTCGATCCCTCTCCTCCGACGCCGACATCGCCCTCCGTCGCCTGCCCGCGCCCCGTCCATCGCCGCCCTCCGTCGTCTGCCCGTGCCCCGTCCGTCACCGCCCTCCGTCGCCTGCCCGCGCCCCGCCCGTCGCCACCCGCGCGCCCTCCGTCGCCACCCGCTCCTCCACCCACACCTGTCTCCCCCGAGCTCCACCTCGCCGCTGATACGTCTCCGTCGTATCTATAATTTTTTATTGTTTCATGCCAATATTCTACAACTTTCATATAATTTTGGCAACTTTTTATACTATTTTTAGGACTAACATATTGATCCAGTGCCCAGTGCCAGTTCCTGTTTGTTGCATGTTTTTTGTTTCGCAGAATATCCATACCAAACGAAGTCCAAACGCGATAAAAACTTACGGAGATTTTTTTTTGGAATATATGTAATTTTTGGGAAAAAGAATCAACGCGAGACGATGCCCGAGGGGCCCACAAGCCATAGGGTCGCGCCCAGGGGGTAGGGCGCGCCCTGGACCCTTGTGGTCACCGTGTAAGGCGGTTGGTGCCCTTCTTTCGCCGCAATAAAGCTAATATCCGGATAAAAATCGTGTTGAATTTCAGCCCAATCGGAGTTATGAATCTCCGGGAATTTAAGAAACGGTGAAAGGCCAGAATCTGGGGAGGCAGAAACAGAAGGAAACAGAGAGAGAGATCCAATCTCGGAGGGGCTCCCGCCCCTCCGCCGCCATGGAGGACAAGGACCAGAAGAGAAACCCTCCTCCCATCTAGGGGGAGGTCAAGGAAGAAGAAGAAGGAGGGGGTCTCTCCCCCCCTCTCTCCCGGTGGCACCGGAACGTCGCCGGGGCCATCATCGTGACGGCGATCTACACCAACAACTTCGCCGCCGTCCTCACCAACTCTCTCCCCCTCTATGTAGTGGTGTAACAACCCTTTTCCCCGCTGTAATCTCTACTTAAACATGGTGCTCAACGCTATATATTATTTCAAAGGAGAAGGCAAGTAATATGGGCTCCCTGTAAGATAAAAAATAATGCATATGAGAGCCACTCAACATTTTCATCGTGGCCTTCTCCTTACGACCCAAAGAAAAGAAATTTCAAAACAAGAACGAGAAAAACTATTTACACGGGAAAGCTCCCAACAAACAAAAGAAGAACAAGAAATCTTCTTGGGTTTTCTTTTAATGATACAACTAAACAAACTAAAAGGTAAAGCTAGAACTAATTTTTTTTGAATTTTCTCATGGTTAATCAAGCACACAAGAAGAAAGCGGAAAGAAGAAATAAAATACCATGGATGATACAATGAAAACATATAAGCACCGACTACTAAGATGAGTGTGTGAACATGAATGTAATGTCGGCGAGAAATACGTACACCCCCAAGCTTAGGCTTTTGGCCTAAGTTGGTCTAGGGCCATGGCTGGCCCGGATAATATCCAAAGTCATAGTTGGGGTTGTACTGGGCTGCGGCGGCTGCCGCCTGAACGGCTGCAGCGCGGAGGCGAGAGGCTTCCGCCTCTCTCTCGTACTCGTTTGCCTCCTCTCTGGTTATAACGTGTCTCCGTTTTTCCTGAAAGTTGAAGAAGGCAGGAGCAGGAAGGGTAATATGGACAGCACGCTATCTGTCAAAAATTAGTCGGTATAGGAGGGACTGTTCGTTCCTCTCAAGAAACTGGTAGCGCACCGTAGCCTCATAATCAAGAAAAGCAGGTGGTAACTCAATATCAGTCCCCCTTATGGGTACCCCAACATAATTAGCTACACGGGTGGCATAAATCCCACCAAAGAAATCTCCGTCCTTAGCATTTTTATGTAGTCTCCTAGCAATAATAGCCCCCAAGTTATATCGTCTATCTCCCATTACCGCACTCTTAAGAATACTAAGATCAGGTACGCAAAGGTGGCTATGATCATGTTTACCGTTAATACATCTACCTATGAAGAGAGCGAAATAATGTATAGCAGGAAGGTGAATGCTCCCCAAGGTAGCATGTGTAATGTTTCTAGTTTCTCCCACAGTGATGCTAGCAAGGAAATCACCATATTCAGTTTTGTGAGGATCACTATAGCTGCCCCATTGCGGAATTTTGCATGCACGGTTAAAATTTTCTAGGTCCATAGTATAAGATTCATCATAAAGATTAAATAGAACAGAATGCGTATTACGCCTGGATGAAAATTCCAACCTCCGCACGAAGGAATTAGTGAGTTGATAATATTGCTTGCATTGGTATGAAACGAAATCTTCAAGGCTAGCATTTTGTATGTACGCGTAAAACTCTTCCTTGAAACCGGCATGAACCATGAATTGATCCGACGGCCATTCACAAGGCCGCACTTGAGCTTCCCTCGGTGGTTCATAGTCGGGCTCACGTATCGCGAGTCTCGGGGTCTTCTTGCTCGAGGAACCACCTTGGTATATTCTCCTCAACATCTTTCTTTCTCTGAAAAAATTCTGAAATTTTTAGTGACTCACAATAAAGGTGAACAAAACTCAACAAAACTTATAGCAACTACTCCCACAAGTGCCTAGAGGCTATATCATACATCGAAACTACTTGGGACCTTACAAATTTGACATGCAAGATCAAGAACAAGGTCACCACAGCAGCAAAAATTTGCAATATATAAAGCACTAGAACAAAAACTAATTGGACCATTGGAGGAGTCACATACCAAAGAACAATCCTCCAAAACAGTTTTGCAAATGGAGCTTTGCACAAGGAGATCGAAAATGGCAGCAAAATGAGCTAGAACACGGGTTTGAGCAACGGTGGGATTTTTTCAAGAGGAAGACAAAGTGGATGGGTGCTGGAATAAGTGAGGGGGGCCTGCGTGGGACCCACAAGCCAGTGGGGGCGCGCCCAGGGGGGTGGGCGCGCCCTGTAGGCTTGTGGCCCACTAGTCCAGCCCCCTGGTGTGTTCTCAGTGCCAGAAATTCTTAAATATTCCAGAAAAAATCATACTACATTTTCAGGGCAATTGTAGAACTTTTGTTTTCAGGTCACTTTTTTATTGCACGGACAAATCACAAAACATAAAAATAATAGCATTTTTTACTTTATTTAATCTAAATAACAAAAAGTAAAAGTTGGGTACACAAATTCATCCATCTCATGCCCGTCAAAAAGAATCCATCAATAAGGTTGATCAAGTCTTATTGACAAACTTTTTTCGAATGACACGGAACCGGAGAATTTTTGAATAACACTAGGTTACCTCAATGGGGATATGCATGTCCCCAACAATAAGTATATCATATTTCTTTTTGGCAGTAGGGAGAGGGAATTCAAAATCTCCAATAATAATCGTTGAATTTTTTTCAATGGAGTTGATACTATGAAATTGAGGTTGTTTCTTCGGAAAGTGTACCGTATGCTCATTACCATTCACATGAAAAGTTAAAATACAGTAGCTACAATGCAAAAATAAAATGTGAATGGGTTTGCAACAGTACTTAAAGTGGTAATTTTCTTTATTATACTAACGGATCTCACGAGGGTTTTGTTAAGTTTTGTGTGATTGAAGTTTTCAAGTTTTGGGTGAGATCGTGATGGATGAAGGAATAAGGAGTGGAAAGAGACTAAGATTGGGGATGCCCGAGGCACCCCAAGGTAATATTCAAGGACTCCCAAGAAACTAAGCTTGGGGATGCCCCAGAAGGCATCCCCTCTTTCTTCTAACAACCATCGGTAATTTTACTTGGAGCTATATTTTTATTCGTCACATGATATGCGTAAATCTTGGAGCATCGTGTGCTTTTTATTTTTCTTTTAATAATGCACCATGCTGGTATGAGAAAGTCCTTGGTTGATTTATAGAAGGCTCTTTGCACCTCACTTATATCTTTTGAGTATGGCTTTATAGAATGCTTCATGTGCTTCACTTATATCATTTGAAGTTTGGATTGCCTATTTCTCTACACATAGAAAACCGCCATTTGTAGAACGCTCTTTTGCTTCACTTATATTTTTTAGAGCGTGGGCATATCTTTTGTAGAAAGAATTAAACTCTCATGCTTCACTTATATCTATTTAGAGAGTTAACAGGAGTTGGTCATTCACATGGTTAGTCATAAAATCCTACATAAAACTTGTAGATCACTGAATATGATATGTTTGATTCCTTGCAATAGTTTTGCGATATAAAGATGGTGATACTAGAGTCATTCTAGTGAGTAATTGTGGATTGGTAGAAATATTTGTGTTAAAGTTTGTGATTCCCGTAGCCTGCACGTATGGTGAACCATTATGTGAAGAAGTCGGAGCATGATTTATTTATTGATTGTCATCCTTTGTGTGGAGGTCGGGATCGCGCGATGGTTAACTCCTACCAACCCTTCCCCTAGGAGCATGCGTGTAGTACTTTGTTTCGATGACTAATAAATTTTTGCAATAAGTATGTGAGTTCTTTATGACTAATGTTGAGTCCATGGATTATACGCACTCTCACCCTTCCACCTTTGCTAGCCTCTCTAGTACCGCGCAACTTTCGCTGGTGCATTAAACCCACCATATTCCCTTCCGAAAAACAGCCACCATACCTACCTATTATGGCATTTCCATAGCCATTCCGAGATATATTGCCATGCAACTTCCACCGTTCCATTTATTATGACACGCACCATCATTGTCATATTGCTTTGCATGATCGTAAGATAGCTAGCATGATGTTTTCATGGCTTGTCCGTTTTTTGATGTCATTGATACGCTAGATCATTGCACATCCCGGTACACTGCCGGAGGCATTCATATATAGTCATATTTTGTTCTAGTATCGAGTTGTAATTCTTGAGTTGTAAGTAAATAAAAGTGTGATGATCATCATTATTAGAGCATTGTCCCATGTGAGGAAAGGATGATGGAAGCTATGATTCCCTCACAAGTTGGGATTAGTCTCCGGACTTTACAAATAAATAAAAGAGGCCAAAGAAGCCCAAATAAAAAAATAGGCCAAAGAAGCCCACCAAAAAAATGAGAGAAAAGGGAGAAGGGGCAATGCTACTATTCCTTTTTCCACACTTGTGCTTAAAAGTAGCACCATGATCTTCGTGATAGAGAGTCTCCTATATTGTCACTTTCATATACTAGTGGGAATTTTTCATTATAGAACTTGGCTTGTATATTCCAATGATGGGCTTCCTCAAATTGCCCTAGGTCTTCGTGAGCAAGCAAGTTGGATGCACACCCACTTAGTTTTTAGTTTGAGCTTTCATACACTTATAGCTCTAGTGCATCCGTTGCATGGCAATCCCTACTCACTTGCATCGATATCAATTGATGGGCATCTCCATAGCCCATTAATTTGCCTAGTTGATGTGAGACTATCTCCTTCTTTTTGTCTTCTCCACAACCTCCACCATATTCTATTCCACCTATAGTGCTATATCCATGGCTCACACTCATGTATTGCGTGAAAGTTGAAAAAGTTTGAGAATACTAAAGTATGAAACAATTGCTTGGCTAAAACCGTGGTTGTGCATGATTTAATACTTTGTGTGATGAAGATGGAGCATAGCCAGACTATATGATTTTGTAGGGATAACTTTCTTTTAGCCATGATATTTTGAGAAGACATGATTGCTTTATTAGTATGCTTGAAGTATTATTGTCTTAATGTCAAATGATAGACTATTGCTTTGAATCACTCGTGTCTTAATATTCATGCCATGATTATATTATATGATCAAGATTATGCTAGGTAGCATCCCATCATAAAAATTTATCTTTTTTATCATTTACCTGCTCGAGGACGAGCAGGAATTAAGCTTGGGGATGCTGATACGTCTCCATCGTATCTATAATTTTTGATTGTTTCATGCCAATATTCTACAACTCTCATATACTTTTGGCAACTTTTTATACTATTTTTGGGACTAACATATTGATCCAGTGCCCAGTGCCAGTTCCTGTTTGTTGCATGTTTTTTGTTTCGCAGAATATCCATACCAAACGAAGTTCAAACGCGATAAAAACTTACGGAGATTTTTTTAGAATATATGTGATTTTTGGGAAAAAGAATCAACGCGAGATGATGCCTGAGGGGCCCACAAGCCATAGGGGCACGCCCCAGGGGGTAGGGCGCGCCCTGGACCCTTGTGGTCACCCAGTAAGGCGGTTGGTGCCCTTCTTTCGCCGCAATAAAGCTAATATCCGGATAAAAATCGTGTTGAAATTTCAGCCCAATCGGAGTTATGAATCTCCGGGAATTTAAGAAACGGTGAAAGGCCAGAATCTGGGGAGGCAGAAACAGAAGGAAACAGAGAGAGAGATCCAATCTCGGAGGGGCTCCCGCCCCTCCGCCGCCATGGAGGACAAGGACCAGAAGAGAAACCCTCCTCCCATCTAGGGGGAGGTCAAGGAAGAAGAAGAAGGAGGGGGTCTCTCTCCCCCTCTCTCCCGGTGGCACCGGAACGTCGCCGGGGCCATCATCGTGACGGCGATCTACACCAACAACTTTGCCGCCGTCCTCACCAACTCTCTCCCCCTCTATGCAGTGGTGTAACAACCCTTTTCCCCGCTGTAATCTCTACTTAAACATGGTGCTCAACGCTATATATTATTTCAAAGGAGAAGGCAAGGTAATATGGGCTCCCTGTAAGATAAACAATAATGCATATGAGAGCCACTCAACATTTTCATCGTGGCCTTCTCCTTACGACCCAAAGAAAAGAAATTTCGAAACAAGAACGAGAAAAACTATTTACACGGGAAAGCTCCCAACAAACAAAAGAAGAACAAGAAATCTTCTTGGGTTTTCTTTTAATGATACAACTAAACAAACTAAAAGGTAAAGCTAGAACTAATTTTTTTTGAATTTTCTCATGGTTAATCAAGCACACAAGAAGAAAGCGGAAAGAAGAAATAAAATACCATGGATGATACAATGAAAACATATAAGCACCGACTACTAAGATGAGTGTGTGAACCTGAATGTAATGTCGGCGAGAAATATGTACTCCCCCAAGCTTAGGCTTTTGGCCTAAGTTGGTCTAGGGCCATGGCTGGCCCGGATAATATCCAAAGTCATAGTTGGAGTTGTACTGGGCTGCGGCGGCTACCGCCTGAACGGCTGCAGCGCGGAGGCGAGAGGCTTCCGCCACTCTCTCGTACTCGTTTGCCTCCTCTCTGGTTATAACGTGTCTCCGTTTTTCCTGAAAGTTGAAGACGGCAGGAGCAGGAAGGGTAATATGGACAGCACGCTGTCTGTCAAAAATTAGTCGGTACAGGAGGGACTGTTCGTTCCTCTCAAGAAACTGGTAGCGTACCATAGCCTCATAATCAAGAAAAGCAGGTGGTAACTCAATATCATTCCCCCTTATGGGTACCCCAAGATAATTAGCTACACGGGTGGCATAAATCTCGCCAAAGAAATCTCCGTCCTTAGCATTTTTATGTAGTCTCCTAGCAATAATAGCCCCCAAGTTATATCATCTATCTCCCATTACCGCACTCTTAAGAATACTAAGATCAGGTACGCAAAGGTGGCTATGATCATGTTTACCGTTAATACATCTACCTATGAAGAGAGCGAAATAATGTATAGCAGGAAAGTGAATGCTCCCCAAGGTAGCATGTGTAATGTTTCTAGTTTCTCCCACAGTGATGCTAGCAAGGAAATCACCATATTCAGTTTTGTGAGGATCACTATAGCTGTCCCATTGCGGAATTTTGCATGCACGGTTAAAATCTTCTAGGTCCATAGTATAAGATTCATCATAAAGATTAAATAGAACAGAATGCGTATTACGCCTGGATGAAAATTCAAACCTCCGCACGAAGGAATCAGTGAGTTGATAATATTGCTTGCATTGGTCTGAAACGAAATCTTCAAGGCTAGCATTTTGTATGTACGCGTAAAACTCTTCCTTGAAACCGGCATGAACCATGAATTGATCCGACGGCCATTCACAAGGCCGCACTTGAGCTTCCCTCGGTGGTTCAAAGTCGGGCTCACGTATCGCGAGTCTCGGGGTCTTCTTGCTCGAGGAACCACCTTGGTATATTCTCCTCAACATCTTTCTTTCTCTGAAAATATTCTGAAATTTTTAGTGACTCACAATAAAGGTGAACAAAACTCAACAAAACTTATAGCAACTACTCCCACAAGTGCCTAGAGGCTATATCATGCATCGAAACTACTTGGGACCTTACAAATTTGACATGCAAGATCAAGAACAAGGTCACCACAGCAGTAAAAATTTGCAATATATAAAGCACTAGAACAAAAACCAATTGGACCATTGGAGGAGTCACATACCGAAGAACAATCCCTGAAAACAGGTTTGGAAATGGAGCTTTGCACAAGGAGATCGAAAATTGCAGCAAAATGAGCTAGAACACGGGTTTGAGCAACGGTGGGATTTTTTCTAGAGGAAGACGATGTGGATGGGTGCTGGAATAAGTGAGGGGGGCTTGCGTGGGACCCACAAGCCAGGGGGCGCGCCCAGGGGGGTGGGCGCGTCCTGTAGGCTTGTGGCCCACTGGTGCAGCCCCCTGGGGTGTTCTCGGTGCCAGAAATTCTTAAATATTCCAGAAAAAATCATACTACATTTTCAGGGCAATTGGAGAACTTTTATTTTCAGGTCACTTTTTTATTGCACGGACAAATCAGAAAACAGAAAAATAATAGCATTTTTACTTTATTTAATCTAAATAACAGAAAGTAAAAGTTGGGTACAGAAGGTTGTGCTTTCTAAATTCATCCATCTCATGCCCGTCAAAAAGAATCCATCAATAAGGTTGATCAAGTCTTATTGACAAACTTTTTTCGAATGACACGGAACCGAAGAATTTTCGAATAACACTAGGTTACCTCAATGGGGATATGCATGTCCCCAACAATAAGTATATCATATTTCTTTTTGGAAGTAGGGAGAGGGAATTCAAAATCTCCAATAATAATCGTTGAATTTTTTTCAATAGAGTTGATACTATGAAATTGAGGTTGTTTCTTCGGAAAGTTTACCGTATGCTCATTACCATTCACATGAAAAGTTATAATACAGTAGCTACAATGCGAAAATAAAATGTGAATGGGTTTGCAACAGTACTTAAAGTGGTAATTTTCTTTATTATACTAACGGATCTCACGAGGGTTTTGTTAAGTTTTGTGTGATTGAAGTTTTCAAGTTTTGGGTGAGATCGCGATGGATGAAGGAATAAGGAGTGGAAAGAGACTAAGCTTGGGGATGCCCGAGGCACCCCAAGGTAATATTCAAGGACTCCCAAGAAACTAAGCTTGGGGATGCCCCGGAAGGCATCCCCTCTTTCTTCTAACAACCATCGGTAATTTTACTTGGAGCTATATTTTTATTCGTCACATGACATGCGTAAATCTTGGAGCGTCGTGTGCTTTTTATTTTTCTTTTAATAATACACCATGCTGGTATGAGAAAGTCCTTGGTTGATTTATAGAAGGCTCTTTGCACCTCACTTATATCTTTTGAGTATGGCTTTATAGAATGCTTCATGTGCTTCACTTATATCATTTGAAGTTTGGATTGCCTGTTTCTCTACACATAGAAAACCGCCATTTGTAGAATGCTCTTTTGCTTCATTTATATTTTTTAGAGCGTGGGCATATCTTTTGTAGAAAGAATTAAACTCTCATGCTTCACTTATATCTATTTAGAGAGTTAACAGGAATTGGTCATTCACATGGTTAGTCATAAAATCCTACATAAAACTTGTAGATCACTGAATATGATATGGTTCATTCTTTGCAATAGTTTTGCGATATAAAGATGGTGATACTAGAGTCATGCTAGTGAGTAATTGTGGATTGGTAGAAATATTTGTGTTAAAGTTTGTGATTCCCGTAGCATGCACGCATGGTGAACCGTTATGTGAAGAAGTCAGAGCATGATTTATTTATTGATTGTCATCCTTTGTGTGGAGGTCGGGGGCGCGCGATTGTTAACTCCTACCAACCTCTCCCCTAGGGGCATGCGTCTAATACTTTGTTTCGATAGCTAATAGATTTTTGCAATAAGTATGTGAGTTCTTTCATATACTTAGCATAAGGAGACATTTTCAGAATATCAGTCAAGAGCATACGCAAAAAGACAGTTCTAAGCATTTCAACAAAGCGCTCAAAGTCCTCATCATCCTTTTTCTTGGATGGCTTTGGAGGAAAGGGCATGGGTTTCTGAACCCAAGGCTCTCTTTCTTTACCATGCTTCCTAGCAACAAAGTCTCTTTTGTCATATCTTTTATTCTTAGGTTGTGGGTTATCAAGATCAACAGCAGGTTCAATCTCCACATCATTATCATTACTAGGTTGAGCATCAACATGAACATCATCATTAATATTATCACTAGGCTCATGTTCCTTACCAGATTGTGTCTCAGCATCAGAAATAGAAATATCATTTGGGTTTTCATGTGTATCTATAACAGGTTCACTAGCATGCAAAGTCCTATCATCATTCTGTTTTCCTTTTATTACTAGGACGACTAGGTGCATCAATATTAATTCTCTGAGAATCTTGCTCAATTCTCTTAGGGTGGCCCTCAGGATACAAAGGTTCCTGAGTCATCTTACAACCTCTAGTCACAACTCTAACAGAATGATCATTGTTCTTACCATTCATCTCATTAAGCAAATCATTTTGTGCCTTAAATACTTGTTCTACTTGAGTAGTTACCATGGAAGCATGTTTACTAATAAGCTTAAGATCATTGATAGTTCTACTCATATAATCACCTAGGCGATCAAGCATGTAAGCATTATGCTTCAATTGTCTACTAACATAAGCATTGAAATTTTCTTGCTTAACAATAAAGTTATCAAACTCATCCAGGCATTGGCTAGCAGACTTATTATAAGGAATATCACCTTCATCAAATCTACAGAGAGAATTTACCTCTACTACCTTTGTCGGGATATCAAGACCATGTATTTCCTCAATAGGTGGTAAATTCTTAACATCTTCAGCTTTAATACATTTTTCTTTCATAGATTTCTTTGCCTCTTGCATATCTTCAGGACTGAGAAATAGAATACCTCTTTTCTTCGGAATTGGCTTTGGAGGTGGTTCGGGAATAGTCCAATCATTATCATTTCTCAATATATTATTCAATAGTAGTTCAGCTTGTTCAACAGTTCGTTCCCTGAAAACACAACCAGCACAACTATCTAGGTGGTCCCTAGAAGCATCAGTTAGTCCATTATAAAAGATATCAAGTATTTCATTTTTCTTGAGAGGATGATCAGGCAAAGCATTAGGTAATTGGAGAAGCCTCCCCCAAGCTTGTGGGAGACTCTCTTCTTCAATTTGCACAAAGTTAAATATTTCCTGCAAGGCACCTTGTTTCTTATGGGCAGGAAAATATTTTTCAGAGAAGTAATATATCATATCCTAGGGACTACGCACACAACTAGGAGCGAGAGAATTAAACCATATCTTAGAAAGGAAACAACTTAAGAATATAGTAATAACGAATTTTTTCCTCATGGGTAAATAGGGTGGCTATATCATTCAATTTAGTAAGATGTGCCACAACAGTTTCAGATTCATAACCATGGAAAGGATCAGATTCAACCAAAGTAATTAACTCAGGATCGACAGAGAATTCATAATCCTTATCAGTAACAAAGATAGGTGAAGTAGCAAACTTAGGATCATATTGCATTCTAGCATTCAAAGATTTTTCTTCCACTTGCATAGCAATTTCTTAAGATCATCTCTATCCTTACAAGCAAGAAAGTCCCTAGCTACCTCTCCTTCCATAACATAACCCTTAGGTATATTAGGCAATTCAAATCTAGGAGAGCTAGGTCTAGCAGGTGTCTCATAGTATTCAGTTTCAATAGTTTCATCAGTTTCAGAGATGTCATCAGTTTCAGCATTAACTCTAGCAATTTGTTCATCAAGAAATTCACCCAGTGGCACAGTATTAGCAAGCAAAGTATCATCATAAGCATCATGCATAGCAGAAGTGACATCATCAATTATTTGTGGCATATCAGAATCAATAGCAGGTGGTGGTGTCGCAAATTTACTCATAATAGAAGGTGAATCAAGTGCAGAGCTAGATGGCAGTTCCTTACCTGTCCTCGTAGTTGAGGGATAGATCTAGGTTTTAGCATATTTCAAATTCTTCATAGTGATCAACAAATATAAATCCCAAGTGACTCAGAGAATAGAGCTATGCTCCCCGGCAACGGCGCCAGAAAAAGGTCTTGATAACCCACAAGTATAGGGGATTGCAACAGTTTTCGAGGGTAGAGTATTCAACCCAAATTTATTGATTCGACACAAGGGGAGCCAAAGAATATTCTCGAGTATTAGCATCTGAGTTGTCAAATCAACCACACCTGAAAGACTTAATATCTTCAGCAAAGTATTTAGTAGCAAAGTAGTATGGAAGTGACGGTAACGATGGCAAAAGTGACAGTAGCAGTTTTGTAGTGATTGTAACAGTGGCAATGGAAAAGTAACTTAGCAAAGATCAAAATGTGAAAAGCTCGTAGGCAATGGATTAGTGATGGATAATTATGTCGGATGGCATTCATCATGCAACGGTTATAACATAGGGTGACACAGAACTAGCTCCAATTCATCAATATAATGTAGGCATGTATTCCATATATAGTCATACGTGCTTATGGAAAAGAACTTGCATGACATCTTTTGTCCTACCCTCCCGTGGCAGCGGGGTCCTAATGGAAACTAAGGGATATTAAGGCCTCCTTTTAATAGAGAACCGGACCAAAGCATTAGCACTTAGTGAATACATGAACTCCTCAAACTACGGTAATCACCGGAAAGAATCCCAGTTATTGTCACCCTGGGGGATGCGGATCATAACTTGTAATAGGTGTCTACAACTTTCAAGATAGGATCAAGAACACATATATATTCATGAAAACATAATAGGTTCAGATCTGAAATCATGGCACTCGGGCCCTAGTGACAAGCATTAAGCATAGCAAAGTCATAGCAACATCAATCTCAGAACATAGTGGATACTAGGGATCAAACCCTAACAAAACTAACTCGATTACATGGTAAATCTCATCCTACCCATCACCGTCCAGCAAGCCTACGATGGGATTACTCACGAATGGCGGAGAGCATCATGAAATTGGTGATGAAGGATGGTTGGTGATGACGACGGCGTCGATTTCCCCTCTCCGGAGCCCAAATCAGACTCCAGATCTGCCCTCCCGAGGAAGAACAGGAGGTGGCGGCGGCTCCGTATCGTGAAACGCGATGAACTCTTCTCTCTGATTTTTTTCTCCCCGAATAGGAATATATAGAGTTGGAGTTGAGGTCGGAGGAGCTCTAGGGGGCCCACAAGACAGGGGGGCGCGCCCCCTGGCTTGTGACCAATGGGTGGCACCCCTCCGGTCGATTCTTTCGCCAGTATTTTTTATTAATTCCAAAAATATTCTCCGTAAATTTTCAGGTCAATCCGAGAACTTTTATTTCTGCACAAAAATAACACCAAGGTAATTCTGCTGAAAACAGCATCAGTCCGGGTTAGTTCCATTCAAATCATGCAAATTAGAGTCCAAAACAAGGGCAAAAGAGTTTGGAAAAGTAGATACGTTGGAGACGTATCACTCTCTGTGTCGCGCAAGTGTGAGGGATCCCTGCTGTAGGGTTTGCAATATGTTTATGATTCGCTTATGGTGGGTGGCGTGAGTGACGGAAGCACAGACCCGAGTAAGTAGGTTGTTTACGTATGGGAGTAAAGAGGACTTGATACCTTATAATGCTATGGTTGGGTTTTACCTTAATGATCTTTAGTAGTTGCGGATGCTTGCTAGAGTTCCAATCATAAGTTCATATGATCCAAGTAGAGAAAGTATGTTAGCTTATGCCTCTCCCTCATATAATATTGCAATAATGATTACCGGTCTAGTTATCGATTGCCTAGGGACAAATAACTTTCTTGTGACAAAAAGCTCTCTACTAAGACTAACTTAGTTGTTTCTTCATCTAAACAGCCCCTAGATTTTATTTACGTGTTCTTTATTATCTTGCAAACCTATCCTATCACACCTACAAAGTACTTCTAGTTTCATACTTGTTCTCGGTAAAGCGAACGTTAAGCGTGCGTAGAGTTGTATTGGTGGTCGATAGAACTTGAGGGAATATTTGTTTTACCTTTAGCTCCTCGTTGGGTTCGACACTCTTACTTATCGAAAGAGGCTACAACTGATCCCCTATACTTGTGGGTTATCAGCCGCCAGCATGTCCCCCGAGCTCCACCTCACCGCCAACGTCTCCCCTAGCCCCTTGTAAGTCCTCTGCCCCTCCTTCTCTCTCTCTGTCTCTCTGCCTAAGGGTTCTAGGGTTCTAGGGTTCATGTAGTTAGGTTTTGTAGTTAGGTTCCAGGGTTCTAGGGTTCATGAAATAGCTAGGTTTAATTTACAATTGAAAAACAGTAGGTGCATTAGGTTGGTGTTAGGAAATGATGCTATGAATTAAAAATTCAGAAAATTGTGAATTCAAATTTCAAAAAATGTGTTGATGAAATAGCTAGTATGATCCCTATAGTTAATTAGTTGGTATGAACCCTAGTTAAAAAACAGAATTAGTATGGGTTAAATGAATTCTAGGTATTTTAGGTGTTTTAGGTGTGCTGCCTACAAACAAGCCAGAGCACATAGCAGACAGACGGCGGATTTTGAAGAGCGTGTACCCGTCAAAGGTGCGGCCATGTTCCATGTCACGGGCGAGCCGATGCTACTGCCGAAACCGCTGGAGGCAATATCAGGGGATCTCAGGAGACTGCACGACAATGTGCTATCGACTGAGAAAAGCCTACTAGCCTAGAAGGATCCAGGATTTCCGACATACACGGCTCGTGTGCCTGAGGGGAAGTGCTATGTCGACACACGGCTCGCGGAGGTGTTCTTCCTGTGGTTTGAGCATATCTTCGAGATGTTTCTGACAAGGCGGCTCGATTTTACAATTGTCCGCCTTTTTGCGCTACATATGAGCTCTGTCATGAAGAGAGAAGAAGTCTCGCAAATCTGTGTGGCGGATCCATACTACATGCACGAGTCCTTCTTGAGTCTCGGCGACTTTGTGCGTAAAACTGCTAGGGAGTACCTCGAAAACTTCATGGTATAGAATAAGGACCAGGAAATTGTCCTCCTGCCTTATCATCCAAAGTAAGTCAGTGCCGGACAACCCTTTCGTACATTTCAATCATTCCTTATCGCTCATATGGAGAATAATTTGAGGTGTTCATTTCCCCGCAGCAACGGGCGCGCCATCCTTATCTTTCTTTACCCGCGAGTCTCCCACGCCGTGTATTTCGACCCTACCTGTTGGCGTTCTGGGATTGGGGGTACCCAGACCTGCCTGCCTGCAGCCCAGTGTGTAGCCCACCATGACGGCCCGGAATAGTTCAGCGGCAAGCTCCCCTCTCCAAGTCGAGGCCCACGTAAGGTCCCCCATCTCACGAGGAGAACGACACCAAGACCCTGGGAGGAATAGCTTCCCCAGGTATCCTCCTGAGGAGCAGATATTCCTATGCGGGTATCCAACCTCACGAGGCCATGATGACGCAGGCCGTGACGACCAAGGACAGACGGGTGCCAGGCGGGCGCCAGCGGGTGCAGAGGAGGACTGCCCTACTTTGGTGCAAAGGAGGCGAGGATGTACACTGGCAGCGAGGGAATCCCCCAAAGGTTTCCACTTCCGTGCTACAAGACCAAGTCCAGCGGCACGGCGGGGAGGGATGTCATCACCGAGCCCACCTCTGCGTCATGTCCAGAAGCATTGCAGGAGAAGACCACCTTTGTCAGGATGGGGTGTACTTCTTGTCCCCTTTTGAATTCGGCCGTTGTGGGATCCCTTCGCACCAATGATAAGGGAAGAGGACCAAGGCCTCTATAAATAGGAGTTAGCCTCCACCATGGAGGGGGGTCGAATCTTCTTCCTCCCAGAGCCCTCGCTAGGTAGCTCGTCTTTTGTACTAATTCATCCCTAGCCTCTTCGTGAGGCCAATCCACCACAAAGCAGGAGTAGGGTTTTACACCGCAAGGTGGCCCGAACCTGGGTAAACTCTCGGTGTTCTTCTTCTCCATTGCTCTCGCGCGCTCGACGGGATAGGCTCTAGGGCGACAAGCGCGAGGCTTCGAACCGGTTGCGGATCTACACACATGCCCCAGTGTTTGAACCTTGTTGGGTCCGCGGAGCCCTGATTCCGACACTACTAGAAACTACGAGAAGAAGGACTACACCCACGTAATGAATATTCTAGATGATTCTCTCCAAGGCTTCAGCTTGAGGGGTGGCCACCTGCACATCAGGAAACAAAGGAACCGCAAGACGTGTTTCTCGCATAAAACTAACTTCTGCTGCATCCATGTCCCGAAACCAAGTAGGAACGATGGATTCTACCTCCTCCATCTCATGATGGAGTTCAGAAGGGATCACCAAAAGCTTCGCATGACAACCAGAAATGATGATCATATCCGCAAGTGGGTAGAATCTCAAGGAGAAGCGGATTATAAACTTAGAGATGACTTCTTTCGCATCCAGAGGGACATTGCGACGATCATCATAAAATGAGTCGTCGAAGAAAAGGGGTTGTTCCACCACGGCCCTATATCGCGAGCTGACGTCTGAACTCGCATAGGCATGCAACGTCAGGACCTCACGCCGTTCAAGAATCTAGGGTGCATCCTCGATGATACGGAAGGATGGAAGTTCTACAGATTTACGATGCCGATGATGATGATATGTGTCGGTTGAACTTGTATACTTTCTGTAGCGCTGAAACTTTGTGATGTCCACGGTCCCTGTCGAACTTGCGTAAGGCTACTTTGTTAGTTTGGGTACGATGACCTGCGTACCTCTAGTTAATCAGTTTGTGTATGATGAAACTGCGTTGAATATTTATGTTTACTATATGTTGCATCTAGTTGCTAACCCTTTCTTTTTCGTGTTGCTCAAGTATATTTTGTTGCATATGATTGTACATTCTCTTGATGAAGATGCATCTCTAACAGGTACCTAGATTCTTGATGGCGAAGAAGCAGTGCTATGTCGTGTACAAAGGGAAGGTTCCGGGAGTGTACGACGAGTGGCCCGAGTGTCAGGCGCAAGTGGAGCGGATCTCGGGCGCCAGCCATAAAGGCTTCAAAAGCAGACAAGAAGCAGAAGCTAGTTACTTGAGGTTCACGCTAGCGCGAGAGAAGACTCATAACCGCCGCCTCATGTACTACATAGTTCCACTCTCACTCATAGTGATAGCTCTTCTCGTGTATATCATTGTTTATATGGATGACGATGTAGTTGCAAGTATTCGAGACTTGTATCGCTCTTTTCGAGATGATGACAAGAGACCACTTTGTGTTGGATGATGATTATAATGATGACATGATTTGATGAGACTATTTGTATGTGTATGCTATGATTACATTTGTATGTGTATGATATGCTAGAGATTATTGTATAAAGCTTGTACAAATACAAAACAAATAAGCAGAAAATAATAATCAGAAACTAATAAAACTTGCAGTAGTGAGGGGAGTAAAGTTAGCAGCAGCGCGCACTTAGCAGTAGCGCGGCTTACTGTAGAGCGCTACAACTATTAGCAGCAGCGCGTCCTGGTAAAGCTCGCTACTGCTACCGATGTATAGCAGTAGCGCGGGTCAACACGCGCTACTGCTACAAGTTAGATGTAGCGCCGTATCAGTAGCACGGCTACCCACGCTACTGATACACCTAAGACCCGCGCTACTGCTAGGCTTTTCCCTAGTAGTGTCTGGATGTGGAGCCCTTGTTCTTTGCTGCAGCTAGAATATCTCTGGTAGTCCTCTTAGGTTTGGTTGCAGCTGGCTTCTTTGGAGAAGTTGGGTTGCTCTTAGATGGGGCTTGGCTTGGCATAGCATCAGCCAACAACTTCTTCTTCTTCTTAGAGGGGGGAGCTTTAGCAGCAGGTTCTTCCTCCTCTTCCTCTTCCTCAACTTCAGCTGGATTTTCATACATGGAAGTTGGTCTACCAACTACATGAACAATCATTTTCCTTGCTCTCTTTTTCTCTCCTGCCTTCTTAGGCATGGATTTCTTGACTGGAGATTCAAGAGATAGAGTCATGCTTGCCCTAGCACTCTCAGTGCTCTCATAGCTTCAGGATTAGCATATTCTTTCCTCACTGGCCTCTTAGCAGAAGTGGCCTCAGTGGAAGATTTCTTAGCAACTTTATCCTTCTTGTCTTGCAGCTTCTTGGCTAGGACCTCTTCTGGCACAAAGTTTGAGTCCTCTTCATCAGAATTTAATTTTGTTCTTGACATGGTGGCAGCCTTGGGCAACCCATGAGAACTGAGAGTGCCTAGATCCTCTGAAGAAGATGAACTAGCTTCCAAATCAACATTGTGATCTCTGAAGTCATTCTGACTATCATCAGATCCTGACATGCTGACCCTATGAATGGATATAGATGGGTAGAGGGGATAAGCATCACAAAATCTAGACTATTCTTGCAAATTTGAACTAGAAAAATGAAGTTTTAGAGTTCTGCAACTTGTAATTCGGTTCCATCGAGTTTCAATTTTCGGAGCCACCGAGACAGACTCTCTCGTTTACAGAGAATTGGTCACCTTTTTGGTTTCACCGAAAAAGATGACTCGGTCTCACTGAGAAAGTTCTCGTGGCCCTAAAAACCAAATCGGTAGTACCGATTCTTTGCACTTGGTTACACCGAAATTCAAGTTGCGGAACTCTAAACCTAAAGTTTCCTTGTTTGTCTAATCTATGGAGGTTCTTTAGAGGATGAATACGTTGCAATCCGTGGCATGAAGATAGGCACGACCTAATGCGCAAGATTCGGAATAAATGAGCGCAAAAGGAGAGAGACCTTTACCCTAGTTCAGTGAAGATCTACGGCGGCGACGGCGAAGAAGATTCCAATCGATGGCGAGGACTCCTACGGTGAGGGTTTACTGGAGACAAAGGAGAAGGTCCGGAGACACGAGCTCGACAGTAGGGGGTTGCGGGAGTTGACGTTTGAAGAAGTGATTTCAAAAGTCGGATCCGCCGATTTATATATCCCCTTGCTATCGGTGACACCGATTTGAACATTTTGGTGCCACCGAGTTTCTTAACTGTCAGGAGACAGTGAAACTCGGTGATGCCTAGAATATCAAATCGGTGGTACTGAGGTACTAAAACCAGATCAACCCTAGGCTTCGGTGGAACTAAGTTTGTGAAGTTGGTTAGACCGATTTTCACTTGGGAGGTTTTGGAAGTCAGCTCTTGTCGAAACGGAACTCCGAGTGCTCCTCACACAAAGGGTTCGAAAAGTGCTTGCTCAAATTTTGTGATGAGGCATGAATCAAATTTGAGACGAGAAAGCAAAGATAGCTAGAGGAGGGTATTTAGGCATCCTTGTATATCCAATTAGCCAAAGAAAATGAAAGCCAAATAACAACAATTGGATATCCTCGAATGAGTAAAGATATGCATACCAACATGCTCACCCAATAAGATGTCAAATGAAATATGGCAAACATGCACAATCATTCTAGTATCTACCAAGCACTTTGGCGATGATGAAGTCATCTACATATGAGTATATTGACTTAAGGAGCCAAGCATGAATGTTTGATCAAAGCTCATACTCATCGTTTAAGCACAAGTGGGGTTACCACTTTTACATAAAGCTTTTAATGTGTTCACATCTTGTGAGTTGCTTTGACTCAAGTCTTAGAGTAAATCTCTCCCTTGATGTGACATCCCCCCCTAAGAGGGATAAACTAACCTTGGGTTTTGTCGTAGAAGACTACATGTAGGTGCTGTAGTAGTTGATGCTCATGGTTGATGAAGATCATCTTGAGTTGGGAGCAATCCTCGTTGTTTTCTTACTCTTCTCACCTACATGGGTTAGTCCCATACAAGGAACAAATACAAGGATATCTATGGACATGGTGTGCAAAGCATACATGATGATGTCCATTGACTCATTAATTACCTTGTCCCTTGCTTACCTTTGAGGGAATGTGTGACTCCTTGAACTATTGCATAAAGTCGAAGTTAATT
Source organism: Elymus sibiricus (assembly GCA_039707655.1). NCBI lineage: Eukaryota > Viridiplantae > Streptophyta > Magnoliopsida > Poales > Poaceae > Elymus > Elymus sibiricus. Next base: position 177,747,376 of record CM077667.1, read on the forward strand.
GCAAAAATTTCTTGCCAACTATGAATATGAGTGAATTTTGTTGGCGGAGTCACCCCTCAAGAACTTCTCTAGTTCTTCTTCTTGGGGACCCACATCAAGTTGATGGTGATCCTTGGAGTTGAGCTAGCATTTGATGATGTAGAGCTAGTAGTGGCCTTGGGAACCCACTTGACTATAGCTTGGGATTCGTCTTCAAATGAGTCAATGTCTTCTTGAAGCTTTCCCTTGCCCTTGAGGTTGTAGTCTTGTGGTGGAAGGTCATCTTGAGCATTTGTTCCCTTGGGGAGAGTAGGTTCATACTTCTCCTTTTGGGGAACAAACTTCGGCTTGGGGTATTGACCTTCTTCCCATTCAACTCCATTGGTGTTGAAGTAGCCAATGCCATGGTTCTTTCGGTATCCTCCATGCTTGCGTACAATCTCCTCTAATTGCTTACATCCGGCAAGGCTCTTGTAGACACCTTTCTCTATAATTCCTTTCAATAAATCATTTTCTTTCTCAAGTGTTACTTGGCTAAGAGAATCATTAATTGAACCAATAGAGGTACTAGAAGCAACATCATTAGATTTAACATTTTTGTTGTTACTACTAGATGAAGAACCTTTCTTTCCTTTGTTACTAGTTTGCTTAGGTTTAACTTGTGGAACAAAAGTAGACAAGAGTAGTCGTTTGGCTAGATAAGAAGAACTCTTATTTCGAAGATCGTCATTGATAGCTTTAAGAAACTCATGTTATTGCTCTAAATTTAGCTTCGCGAAGCGTAACTTCTCATGAGTTCTTACAAGCTCTCTATGATCTTCTAGAGTAGATTCATGGGTTAACTTAAGAGTGTTTAATTCTTTAGTTAGACGCTCAATCTCCTTCTTATCATCATCACACGACTTATCTTGACTAGCATGATTATTATCAAGTTCATTTTGACTAACATTACTAGTTTTATCAAAGAGCAAGTCATCATTTCCTAGTAAATCATCCTCATCACTAATGAAATTAAGATATTCGGGGTGTGATACCTTGGGGCCTTTATCCATGAAGCAATTTCCACTTCCTTCATTTGGTGAATCAAATGTGTCATAGGAATAGGAAGACATGAGTGCAAGTCCGGCAACACCTTCATCTTGACTATAGTCGGAGCCAGAGAGATAGCTCTTGGTTGTCAGACTCGGAGACGGAAACCCATTCACCAACATGAGCTTGATGTCTTCTTCTTGAGTAGATCTTGGTGTACTTGTCCTTCTTCTCCGAGTTCCTACTTCTCCTTGAGGGTCTTTGTTCATAACGATCATCTCTACTCCTTCTCTCTCTTCGAGGTGATTCATCTCTTGAGCTTCTTCTTCTAGGTGACTCTTCTCTTCGTTTGTTGGGAGCCGTGCACTCATTGGAATAGTGTCCGGGCTTTCCACAATTGTAGCAGTTTCGGTCACGACTAGAGGAACGTTTCTCTTCATATCTTGAGTTGGAGCTTATTCCTTTGCCTCTATTCTTGTAGAATTTATTGAATTTCTTGACCATGAGGCTTATCTCTTCATTGGTAACAAGGTTGTCACTTGAAGTAGCGGGAGTATCACTTGAAGCTTTGTATGCACCGCTTGACTTGTGTTGAAGTTCTTCTTTGTCCTTGAGTGACATCTCATGGGCAACAATCCTTCCAATGACTTCCGTGGGCTTGAGATCTTTGTAGTTTGGCATCATTTGGATCAATGTGCACACGGTGTCGTACTTTCCATCCAATGCTCTAAGAATCTTCTTGATGATGAATTTGTTGGTCATCTCTTCACTTCCTAAGCCGGCAATCTCATTTGTGATGAGAGCAAGCCTAGAGTACATTTCTGCGACTCCTTTACCATCTTTCATCTTGAACTTGTCAAGCTGACTTTGTAGCACATCCAACTTAGATTCCCTCACGGATTCGGTACCTTCATGCACATCAACCAAAGTATCCCAAATTTCCTATGCAGTCTCAAGACGGCTAATCTTGTTGAATTGTTCGGGGCATAGGCAGTTGAATAGAATGTCAACTGCTTGAGCGTTGTATTGCAACATCTTCAATTCTTCCGCGGTTGCTTCATGATCCGGTTAATTTCCATCACCAAATAATTCACCTTGCAAGCCAACATGACCAACAGCCCAAACGGCGGGGTTATGAGCGAGAATATGCATTTTCATCTTATGCTTCCAACAAGCAAATTTGTACCATCAAAATATGGACCTCTACGGTGGTAGTTTCCCTCACTAGATTCCATACTCTTCTAGGTTGTGAAACCAATGCAATGGAAACCTGGCTCTGATACCACTTGTAGGATCTGAAGTATGTCTAGAGGGGGGTGATTAGACTACTTGACCAAATAAAAATCTAACCTTTTTGCCAATCTTAGAAGTTGGCAGATTTTAGCAATTGTAACAAGTCAAGTACACCCTACACATGCATGCCTAAGAGTATAGCAGTAGAAAGTAAATACAAGCACATGTAAGTAGAGGGAAGGGATAGGAAGATCAAATGCAATGGGGGACACGGAGACTTTTACCATGGTTCCGATAGGTGGAGCTATCGTACGTCCACATTTATGAAGACTTCAACCCACGGAGGGTAATGGTTGCGCGTGTCCACAGAGGGCTGCACCCACGAAGGGTCCATGAAGAAGCAACCTTGTCTATTCCATGATGGCCTACGTCCATGGAGGACTAACCTTACTCGGGCTAGATCTTCACGAAGTAGGCGATCTCCTTGCCCTTACAAAATTCTTGGTTCAACTCCACAACACGAAGTAGGAGGCTCCCAAGCAACACCTAACCAATCTAGGAGGCACCACCCTCCAAAAGGTAATAGATGTGGTAACAATGATGAACTCCTTGCTCTTGTGCTTCAAAAGATAGTCTCCTCAACACTCAATCACTCTTTCAAAGATTTGTCTTGGGTAGAAGATATTGATTGGGTGGAAAGCTACTTGGGGAGGCTAGAAATCAAGATTCATATGGTTGGAGTGGAATATTTTGGTCTCAACACATGAGTAGGTGGCTCTCTCTTAGTAAATTGGATATGGCAAGTGTATGTGTGTTCTGAGAGCTTCCTCTCCGAGTGAGAGGAGGTGGAGGGGTATATATAGGCATCTCCAAAAATCCAACCGTTAAAACATTATTGCCCAACTCGGTGACACAGAAGTAAAACTCGGTGGTACCGACTAGTGCAAAATGTGGCAAATTTAGGCTTTTCGGTTGAACCGATATATAAGCCTCGTGGTACCAATATGGGTGTCCTTGGATGTTACCAATTCTCGGTGAGACCGATTTTCCAAACTCGGAAATTCCAATTCGGAAAAATGATATTCCAGGAAGTTGCTCACTGATTTCGGTGGCACCGAAACGAAAACTTGGTAGTATCGCGACACGGGCTTCGCTTAGGATCTGCCTAGGGTTTGAAACTCGGTGTGGCCGAATGTAAATTGTTGGTGGCATCGATTTTGGATATTAGGTTCTGGACGGAGTGTTTTGTGGGAGAAGTGGTGGGTATTTTTGGTGGCTAGCACTTGAGCATTTTGAGCAATTCATTCACCAAGATTACCTCACCCCCTTTTAGTAGTATTGGCTTTCCTATGGACTCAAAGTGATTTCTCACATAAAGTAAAATGTAGATTCTTCATGCTTAACGATTTGCCAATCCTATTCCTTGCATTTTGGGGTCTTCTCACAATCCTTCACCAATCCATCATTGAATTTTTCCTGAAATATACTTAGTGGAAACATTAGTTCAAGGAAATATATGTTGTTATTAATTACCAAAACCACCTAGGGAGAAGTTGTGCCTTCACTATGTCGGAATCGGGGCTCCGCAGACCCAAGAAGGTTCGAACTCTGGAGCGTGTGCGAAGATCTCAACCAGCTCTAGTGTAAAGCTCGTCACCCCGTGGCCAGGCCTTGTCGAACGCGTGCGAGCGGGCAAGAAGATGAACACAGAGATTTACCCAGGTTCGGACCACCTTGCGGTGTAATACCCTACTCCTGCTTTGGTGGATTGGCCTCACGAGGAGGTTGTGGATGAACTAGTACAGTGGTTGAGCGACCTCGCGAGGGCTCTGAGGTGAGGATGGATCGATCCCCTCTACGGTGAAGGTTGGTCCCTATTTATAGTGGCCTTGGTTCTCTTCCCTTATCGCGCAGGCGGGAAGGGATCCCACAACGACCAATTTTGAAAGGGGACAAGAGGTACATCTTATCCTGATGGAAAGTGGTCTTCGCCTGCAAAGCTTCTGGGCGCGACGCAGAGGTGGGCTCGGCGATGACATCCGTCCTGCCGAGCTCGTGGTCTTGGTCTTATTGCACTGGAACGGAAACCTTTGGGGGATTTCGTAGGAACCCGCATACGTCCTTGCCTCCTTAGCACAGAAGAGGAAACTGTCCTCCCGTTCACCCGTTGTCGCCCGCCTGGCCTCGGTCGTCATGGCTCATGTCATCGCAACCTCACGAGGCCGGGAACCTGTATAGGAATCTCCGCTCCTCGGGAGGCAGCCTGGGGAGGCCACTCTTCTGGAGGTCTTGTCGTCATTCCCCTCTCGAGGCCGGAGCTCTCACGAGGGTCTTGTCTTGGGGGTCTTGTCGCCAGGCCATACCGGGCCGTCGAGGTGGGCCGCGCGCTGGCCCGCAGGCAGGCAGATCTGGGTACCCCCGATCCCAAAACGCCGGCAGTAGCCCTCGGGCCCAAGGCGTGCTCGGATTGGCTTCGGGGCGAAGCCAAGGAAGGAATGCCGAAGCTCCATGGGCCCTAATCGCCTGCGGGCCAGGCTCGACGTGTGACGCCTCTACTTCCCCACGTCGCCTCGGCAACCGCCCTGGCTGACAATGGCTGGCGCGCGCCACGGGGCCGTCATTGCCCGGAATGCAGAGGGGCGTCGGTTGGCTTCCGATCGACTATAAGTGGACGACGAAGATGAAGCCCCCTGCCCTTCTTCGTCTTCTTGCATCCTTGCTCCAAGCTTCCGCTTCCACTGCTATTGCGCCAGTAAGGAGGTTCACTGTCGCCTAGAAAGGGAAGGCTGTTGGGACCCCGATCCTAAGCCATAAGAATCTAGCATGTAACACATCACATCACATTGCGGCCTCACGCACGGTTATCCCCACGGCTGCCACCTTACCTTGGCCAGGACCATTTGCGTCTTTTGGCTCACGTATGTGAATATGTCGCTAGCATTCAAATGTTAAAGAACCCGGGTCGACATGACTAGTCATAGAACCCAAGTGGCACATCCGTACAGGGACATGCATACGTAACCCAACAGTGCAGGTGTCGGTCATCAGCGTGTGTAGACGAGTCATAGCAAGCTACAAGGACTCCATTACGCCATGGGACATAAATGTCATCAACTACGTGTAGACGAGTCATAGCAGGCTACATGGACTCCATTAAACTGCGAGACATTTCGCCGAAGGGACAGACACAGCAGCAAAGAAGGATACACGCCGGTCAATCAATGTGTCCGGAGCAGAAGCAAGCTACCAAGGCTCAGTGGAAGCACAAAGAGGCATTTCCCCGTAAAGAGTACTACTAGAGGCACACAACTAGGTGTCGAATCCCATACATACCATTACACGTCACACGTACACATGACATGTCCGATATGCATAGATACAACTATGGCATCACAACATAACCATACAACAACACAACATTTATTTAGAAGGCTCGGTAGAGCCTTACATAATATGATTATACAAGAAGAGGGTCACATGACCCATCATTCAGAGCATACAATGAACAAGAGGAAGATACAAGTCTGGGTACAGACATCTAATAAAAGCGGCTAGAAGAGCCTGAAAAAGCTACAACGACCCTACCAAAGGAGCCAGACCTCTGTCTGGGATTCCCAAGCTAATCCGGTCAACATCGAACTTCACGTCGTAAGAATCACTAATGAGATTGACGTCTCCTCTGCAAAACATAAATTAAGCAACCGTGAGTACAAAGGTACTCAACAAGACTTACATCAGAACTATCTACATATGCATCACTATCAACAAAGGGGGTGGTGGAGTTTATTGCAGCAAGCTAGCTTTGACTCTTGGCTAACCTGTACTACGACTACAAGTAGTATCTTTGAGGTGGGATAGCGCACACGAGTCCACATATTCACCAAATCAATACACCACTATGGATCCACTCCCGTCTCCCTACGAGAAGGCCATCCATAACACTCACACTTATCTTGCGCATTTTAGAGTATCCATTTCACTTGTCTATGAACCACATAAGTTTTCCAAGTTGTCCATATCCGAGGACGTGGCTATTCGAACAGATTAATTCACCCTGCAGGGGTATACTTCTTCACACACGCTCCCGCCACTTACCGCCATGTGCACTTAAAAAGGCACCTCGACAACCTTCAAGCAGAAGCCTAGCGAGGGAGTCGGCCACGACCGTTAACCACACAAGACTCTAGTCCAGGTTTATCACCTATTTGAGACTGACCCAGCAAGGAAGTCCGGCCGAGGTTTCCATTACGGCCCCAAACTATGTGTGCAGGGTTCCCAAGCCCACCTCGACGGATGGTACTACTCTTGGTACACCCGGCCACGGGTGCATCTACCGCGCCATAGCCTACCCCTCCGGTCACCGCTATGCACGGCCGCCAGCACATCCTACAAACACCAGAAACTAGTTGCAACTCCTGGACAGAGATCAAGGCGATTAATAAGCCGAGAGGGTCCATTGGTTTCGGGCCCAATGCATGGTAGTATCTTGTATTGGATAACAAATACAGAACTCAGTTCGTATGGACGGTCCCAATGAGACAACCCGCCATGTACTCCTACATGGCCTCTCATCGCTACCTTTACCAAATTGGATTCACACACTTAACTCTCACACAGTAGGACATGAACATCACCATTCTGATTCATCGCCCAGATGGATCAGACCCGACACGACTCTAAGCATAGCAGGCACAGTAAGCAAGCATGGATGAGTAAGCACAACAAGGCTCAAGCAGTTGCTACTCATGCTAAGTGGTTTCAACTATTTACTGTGACAAAGACAGGTCATGCAAAGGAATGGGTTCAATTACCGAGAACTTGTAACAGTTGAATCGTTATTGTCCTAATGCAGTAAAAGAGAGCAGGAGCGAGCGAGTGGGTTCATATCAGTATGCTCAAGGGGAGGTTGCTTGCCTGACACTTCTGAAGATAACAATGAGTCTTCATCGGTGACAACGATCTCAACGTCGGAACAATGTCTACTGAGGGGGAATAACCACCGGCAAACAAGAAGGAACACATTCAATGCAATGCAACAAACATGATGTATGATATGGCATCTTAAAGCATTGAATTGACCTAGTGCAATAGATAAACATATTAATTGAAGTGGAATTCAAATAGGCATCAATTCCATCTCCAAACTATTTATCAAATTTGTCATAATCATGAAATGTCCTAGTTGGTGATGTTAACTTGCTCAAACATGCATGAACATGGCATAAACAGATTCATTGGATTCTTCTGATCATTTTTCATATATAAATTATTTTCATCCGAGTTACGGTTGAATTTCTATGATTTTTAGAAGTTTTCAACATTTTCTGAAATATAACAAATCATTTAGTATTTATTTTAACTAGCAAAGTGGCCCGCGCAAATGCACAGGCATAGTTTATTAGTTGTCTAAACTATTTTTGTATTGAAATTTTTATATGAAGTGAGATTACCAAAATTCTAGAACACCATTAATTTTTGTTTATTAGTTTTATGACATAACTATTAGTAAAACATCAACCCTATCTGAAAAATAAATATTAACTGAATTTTTGTTATTCATTTGCACCCCATATTTTAATCCTACGATAACGACACAAGTTGTGAAAAACTAATTTGAAGTCTTTTATATGTACGACCAGATATTCCCCTCACTCATTTATTTCTCTTTTTCAATTGACTAACCTCAAAGTTTTTTCGCACCTAGCACATCATACAGTCAACCAGGCCCCGATGATAATCAGTGGTACTGCACGATCTGATCTAGGCGATGATTGGCCTAAGTAAAAGCTGACGACCTAACAAAAAAAAGCTCATGATAAAAAAAAGTTTCATGACAAAGTGGGGCGACGGAGGCAGGTGCAGCTAGAGCATGTATTGGCTGGTTGTAGTAGGAAGAACGGGTGATTTACAAAAAAAATGTGTTGTAGGAAGAACAGTAGAATTGTCTTTCTGGTCAGGAAAAATAAGAAAATAGGTATGCTTACCGGGCTCGTGGATTGGTTTGTGCACGTTCGATTTTTTATTTATTTTTGAGATGGATCTCATGGGTTGGTTTGTGCATGTTTAGTTTTTCTTTAGATGGATTGTCACGTACAAGTTTTCTTAGATGGATCTCTTTTTGGGGAGGGTGGGAGGGGGTGTGTGCACGTTAAGTTTGTTTTATTTTTGATTGAGATTGAGAGTCATGTTCAGTTTTTTTAGATGGATTGTCACATACATTTTTTTAGATAGGTCACCCGCGCAAATGCGCAGCTAGACTTCCTATTCATTTGATTGATCACTACATCATTATTTATTTAGAAAGCTATAGCCAAAGTGTGTATCTTGTGTATCTTCAAATATATGATTAAATGTTGGTATTAATATTGCCAAAATTGTTGTAAAGTTGTTCAATTTTGTTTTGTGTGTGTCATGGCGAAATGTGAGAAGAACCATGGTCTCTCTACTGCCATGCGAAACCATAGGCATTGGTAGTAATCTATAGCTTCCATTCTTCCACTTTTCTCATCATCGATAGTTATCTTCATACCAAACATATTTTTAGGATTTTAAATGAGAAGAGTTAAACATTTTTTTATGTGAGAAGAGAAGAGTTAAACATTGATAACATGTAACAAATATTTGTTCTTATTTTTTTCTCATATTAATGTAATTTTCTTTGACATTCCAGCCTAAACCAATGTAACTGGTCATTGGTATGGAACTGGGACTGGCGCTAGTTCTAGCTTAACATGAATTGTTTGTTTCTGTTTTTTTTTCTAGAACACCGTCTATTTTACTGTCTTATAGTTTTATTTGGTATTGTTTTCTCTACCAGTACTTTCCATGTGGCCAAATGTTATTGAATTTATATTTACCGTTGCATAGCATTAATATAGTATTTTAATTTTATAAAAAAGATAATAGTCCTAACATGTGTCTAAAGGAAACACTTTGGTGGGAGTCCTGTGTCCAATTTTATTATTGTTTCTTAATCATCCTGCAATGTATGGCTGTATAATTACATATTAGTCTTCATTTTAACTCTCATATTTTTCTTCATCAGTCGTTGTTTGGCCCCAGGCAAATGTTACCTTTGATTGGTCGTTAAAAACATAGAGAAACATTGTAGTTGGACTGTGCGTCTTAAGGAAACATTATTAAGCTCTCAGATTGTTTTTTCGGTTAATAGTACTACTGTTTATTAAATACATCTGCATGTAACAGGAAATGACGAATGTCACTGAGGGTAGCATCCTAAACCATTTCAGCAATAATTAAATACAATTTTTTTTATGTCCCATTGATATGTCCGTGTTGTCATCCTATGTGTTGCAATGTGGTTTCCTGATAGCAAAATAGCATATATGTCTATCCGTCGGATGCAAACGAACCTACGGAGCCAATATTGCTCAAGTATGTCCCTCGCAAAAAAATAAAAAAAATTGCTCAAGTATGTATACGTGCTATGTGTGAGTATGCAGGTAGGAGTATTTCCTTGTTGGCGGGCTGAGTTTATGCATGCATTTATTTTCTCAGAAATACCTGCCCATATGTTTTTTCTCATATGCACGTAACCTGGTTTGTACGTGATATTGATGGACTCCTGTAGATTGACCAAGTTATGCGTGCATGTTTTCATTTTAAAAAGATCTCGCCATACCTCATTAAAAAAAGATCTGCTCGTATGATTGTTCCTTCTTTTAATACGCCCCTGATTCAAATAAAGTTATTTGAAGAAAATTCGAAAAGAGAAGATGATTTAGAAACGTATCTAGCCTGGACTTTTTTTCAAATACAGCTTTATATCTTTTAGCATCTACGGGGCAACACTGAGTTTTTTATTCCTTCTTTCCTTTCCAATCGGGGCATATTCCAGCCGATCCCTCTCGTGTAGGTATTGGACTCATGGATGTGTACGTGCGTGGATTTTGTTGTATTGGACTCATGGATGTGTACGTGCCTGGATTTTGTTGTTACATGTACATGTCCAACTAAGTTTCACGTAACATTGTTCTTAGTTTGTGTTGACACACGAACGCGTCACGTGTACCCTCGACGCCGGGGGTGATGCACCGCAGCTCACGTCGAGGGAGGCCTACCGAAAGCGCGATACGCAAGACAATCCGGCCGGCGCTTTTGAGACCCGAAACCCCACACTCCCGGGAGGGACCCCGTCAGGGAGTACGGCGGCAATGGGCTGCCGTAGGTCGATTCGCTCGCCCCTAGGGCCTCGGGATTCGCAGCTCTCCAACACGAAGAACGACGAAGAACGAGGAAGCAAAAACAAGGGATAGACAAAACGTAGATGAAAAAGTAGTATATTGATTTGTTCGATTGTGTGTTTTTGTCAATCGGCCATCACCTCTTCTATTTAAGAGGGGGTTGGACTTCCCGTATAAGTCATGGATTCATCTAGGCCTTCCTTACAAAAGAATTACATCAATTCACGTCCTAGAGTCCTAGCTCTAGCCTAACTCGGATTCAAACCGAACCTGCCTGAATCTGTGCGTCGACAAGCGGTAGAACCACTCTAGGCAAGCGGTAGTACCGCTTCCAGCGGTAGTACCGCCCTGGAGTGCCGCGCCACTTCCGCTTGGGGTCCTCAGGATTCCAGAAGTATTTTCGTAAGCGGTAGTAAAACACGGTAGTACCGCCCAAGCGGTAGTACCGCTTATACAGGCGGTAGTACCGCTCCAGAAGCTGTCTTGATGAGCCGGCACGTCCATCTTGATCCCCGGTCTTCGATGGGCTGCCGCCTTCCCGGGAGTACCATCAGGGTATCTTGCCGGGTCGCTTTGCCGGATCGTCCTTGCCGGATCGCCTCCTTGCCGGACCATCTCCTTGCCGGATTACCTCCTGCCGGGTCATCTCCTTGCCGGGCCGTCTCTTTGCCGGGCCATTTCCTTGCCGGATCGCCTCCTGCCGGGTTGTTTCCTTGCCGGGCCGTCTCCTTGCCGGGCCATTTCCTTGCTGGACCGCCTCCTGCCGGGTTGTTTCCTTGCCGGGCTGTCTCCTTGCCGGGTTTTCGTATTGGCAAGCTTCTCGCCGGCAAGTCTTTCACACCGGCAAGCTTTTACTCGGGCGGTAAGATTCCATGCCGGCAAGCCTTTCATGCCGGCAATATGAATTTTCTCGTATAGAAGATCTTGCCGCTTGAGTCCACCTTTACTGTATTTTGCACCGTGCCAAAATCAGGTGTCAACACATGCCCCCCTGTTTTTTGGCAAAATGTGTGTGCCAAAAAATAATTTGCATTAGGCTTGTTCTAAGGACGATGTCAACACTCCATCGGCCATGTATATGTGCTTAGTGCGATAATTATATATCGGCCATTTCCCATTTAGGCTTCTTGCCATACACTTGGGTGGTATTTCTTCAAATATTTGCCATTAAGAGCTCGAGGTAGCAATGTTCCTTGCATGGACTCCACCAAATATGAATTTCCGGGAACTATTCTTGCAATCTTGAAAGGGCCCTCCCAGCTTGGAGACCACTTCCCGAACTTTCTGTCCTTTGAACCAATCGGTAGAATCACCTTCCACACAAGATCACCAATCTGAAAATTCTTCAACTTGACCTTCTTATTGTAAGCTCTTGCTACCCTCAACTTGTCCCTTTCTATGACCTTTAATGCAGCCAAACGCTTATCGGCAACCTCATCAATATTGTCCACCATCAAGTTATAAAAGTCCACTGCTGATAAATCATTTTGTTTGGCTATTCTCAAAGCATTCAAATTCACCTCCACCAGTAAAACGGCCTCTTGACCATATACGAGCTCGTATGGAGTTACCTTTGTCGCACCATGCCTTGAGATTCTATGTGCCCACAAAGCCTCGGACAATAATTCATGCCACCTTCTTGGATTATCTTCAATTTTCTTCTTGATGAGCTTGATCAAAATTTTATTGCTAGACTCAGCTTGTCCATTGGCTTGAGCATAATACGGGGAGGAATTGAGCAACTTTATCTTATATGATTCGGCAAATTCTCTAACTTGATGTGACATGAAAGACCTTGATTCGTAGTTAATGTTTGCGGAATGCCGAATCTATGAATAATGTGCTCACTTATGAATTGAATTACCTCTGTATGCGTCATATTCTTGAGAGGTATTGCTTCAGACCACTTAGTGAAATAGTCAGTTGCCACCAACACGAACCGATGCCCCTTTGAAGAAGAAGGATGAATCTCTCCAATGAAGTCTAATCCCCAACCTCTAAAAGGCCACGGCTTGATAATAGGATGTGACATAGCAGCGGGAGCCAACTGAATATCACCAAACTTTTGACAAGCTTCACATCCTTTATAATACCTGAAGCAATCGTTGATCATCGTCGGCCAATAAAATCCAGCACGTCGTAATAACCACTTCATCTTGGGGGCGGACTGATGAGTGCCGCAAATTCCTTCATGAACCTCCCCCATAGCAATTCTCGCTTGGTCTTCGTCCAAACACTTCAAGAGAACATCTTCAACCGTTCGGCGATAAAGACCATCGTCTCTCATTGTATATTTGAAAGCCATGCGCCGAACAGCCCTGTCCACTCTTCCACTCGGATTGCACAAGTAATCAATAATGGGCTTCCTCCAGTCATGATTTTCATCTGCACTAGATTCATTGTTAGTGACCGAATCAGTGGGCTCTGGTTCGGTCTCTCCTATGTTAGCAAGACAAGACATCGGCTTTAGAGAGATATGAAACATGCCATGATCGACATGATAGCCGGATGCTTGTTGTGCCAACTCGTTTGCTCTCCAATTATCATATCTAGATATATGAGCAATGCTAAAATGATCCAAAGTAGAAATTATATCTAGACATTTATCAAGATAAACATTAAGTGATTCGTCTAAACATTGAAAAACTTTGGATACTTGTTGTACTACTAATAACGAATCACCAAAAGCCTCAATATGTGTAGCACCTATAGTAAGCAACATCTCTAAACCGAATAACAATGCTTCATATTCGGCCTGATTATTTGTGCAAAAATATTCTAAGCGGCATGAGGCTTCAAAAACAGCACCATGAGGAGATATATAAGCAATACCAACACCTTGGCCGTTGCTACAAACTGAACCATCAAAATATAATCTCCATGGTATTAACGAGACAAGGTTTATATCAATATCTTGCTTGTCATCAATCCGATGCTCAATGATAAAATTAGCAACAATTTGGCCTTTCATGGATTTTAGAGACTCATAAGCCAAATCATACTCAATTAAAGCATAAGCCCATTTACCAATTCTACCACTAAGAATTGGTCTATGCAACATGTATTTAATGACATCGGTTTGACAAGCTACTATGCAAGCACTTGGTACTAGATAATGTCTCAATTTTGTGCAAGCATAGTATAAGCATAGGCATAATTTTTCAATAAATGTATACCTTGTCTCAGCATCCAATAGGCGTCGGCTGAAATAAGTGATAGCATGCTCTTTTCCTTCGGTTTCTTGAGTCAAAACAGCTCCAATAACGCCTTCCTCGGCTGCAATGTAAAGTCTAAAGGGCTCTCTATGCTTGGGCGCCTTCATCACCGGAGGAGTGCACAAATAATTCTTAATCATATCAAATGCTTCTTGATGTTTGGCTCCCCAAGTAAAATCAACATCATTCTTCAACCGAAGGATATGAGCAAATGCATCAACCTTCCCTGACAAATTAGCTATGAACCTCCTCAAATAATTGACCTTGCCAAGGATTTTTTGCATATCTCTCTTGCATATTGGAGCCTCCACTTTTTGTATAGCTTCTATCTTTCTGGGATCAATCTCTATGCCATCTTCATGAATAATGAAACCCAAAAACTTACCAGCCGACACGCCAAACGCACACTTCAAAGGATTCATCTTCAGCCCATATTTCTTCATCCTCTCAAAAGCTAAACGCAAATCGGCTAAGTGAGATTCAAAAGCATCCGATTTGACAATAATATCATCAATATAGACTTCAAGTATAACACCGAGTAAATCATGAAAGATCAAATTCATAGCCCTTTGATATGTGGCGCCGGCATTCTTCAATCCAAAGGTCATCACTGTCCACTCAAATAATCCAAGGAAATCGGGGCACCGAAAAGCCGTTTTGGACATGTCCTCTTCGGCCATGAAAATTTGGTTGTACCCCGCATTGCCATCAAGAAAGCTAATAACCTTATGTCCAGAAGCATCATTAATAAGCATGTCGGCTACAGGCATAGGATACTCATCTTTGGGCATAGCTCTATTCAAATCTCTGAAGTCAATGCACACCCTCAACTTGCCGGAGCCTTTCTTTTCCACTGGCACAATATTAGAAATCCACTCGGCATACCTGCAAGGTCTAATAAAATTAGCTTTAAGAAAACGACCGATCTCTTCCTTGATCCGGTCATATATTTTTGGATTGAACTTCCTAGCCGATTGTTTATACGGTCTAAAACCGGCTTTTATAGGTAACCGATGCTCCACTAGCTCTCGGCTTAAACCTGGCATCTCATGATATTCCCATGCAAAGCAACAAATATATCCTTTCAATAGCTCGATTAACTTGACTTTACAATCGGCTTTCAAATTTTTGTTTACATATGCCGGCCTAGGAATTGAGCCATCTCCAATATCTACTTCTTCTAATGGATCGGCCGATGTAAAACCTTGTCCAAGTTTATCCATATCATGTAACTCCTCTATAGACTCATACATATCGTTCCCATTGGACTGATATTCTGCAAGCCGCTTTTGTAACCACTCAGAGTTAGGATCCATTTAAATACATCATACCTTGGAGCCGATTGCCACCAACCGGCTTTAAAGAAACGGGTACGAAACCACTTTTGGTGGCACTGAGAAAATCAAACTCTGACAAGTCCCGTCCCGTCAAACAAGTAGCATTGGGGTGTTGCCAATCTACCGGTGCATCGGCTAAAGCAACGCAAGCCGAATTATCCGCATGAATGACTTCCACTTCATCATCAACCCACTGAATTAAAAACTGGTGCATAGTGGATGGCACACATTGGTTTGCATGAACCCAATCACGGCCTAGGATGACGTTGTAGTTACCTTGTACCTCGGCGACAAAGAATGCAGTAGCCAAAGTTTTGCTTCCAACCGTAAGCTCCACGTACATCACACCTTTGGCTTCGGTTTTCTCTTTGCCTTCAAATCCATTGAGCACCATATTGGTCTTCATCAATCCTTCGTCAGGCAAACCCAATTTCTTGAAAACTGAATAGGGCAGGAGATTCACCACAGCACCACCATCAACAAGCATTCGACTAATTGGTGATCCATTGATATGGCCCCTGAGGTACAACGGTTTCAAGTGTGTCACTGGTTCTTTTGGCTTCTCAAATATTGCATTCTTAGGGCCAAAATCCAGCTGAGCCACCTCCCCTTCTTCATCTATAGCACGAAACTCAGCGGGTAAGTAAAACACCATGTTGATATCCATACCTTCATGCACCGGTGTAGGCTCACAATCCACCATATCTTCCCTCTCCTCGGGCGTGTCCATTGGTTCTGAAATTTGTTCGAGCGAAGCGGAATCAATAGGCGCCGCGGACGATGTAATAACAGTGGCATCGTCCTCCTTTGGTGGTACAGGCGCTGATGTGACAGATGTAGAGACTACCGCACTTTGTATTTGCTTAGGCACCCATACTTGTTTTGTAGGTACCATGGGCCGAATGTCATTGAACCAGTTATCCCTTTGCTTTTCGACCTCCTGTTCAGCCATCTCGTGACTTCTTAGCCTTTGTAGCTTCCTCTTTTGTGTTTTCGTTAGCCCTGGAGGACACCACTTAGGTTGCATATATTTTGGATCTTTGGGCTTGGCTTTGCTCGTGCTGGCTTCATGATCACTAGCCGAGTGCTTTGGCGCGATAGCAAGTATCGGCTCAGCAGGGTTGCTACGCACAGTCGGCTGTTGTATGGTGAATGTTTCAGTACCCAAGATGAGTGAGTCAGCATCAACTTTTTCTTTGCCCTTTCTAGACTCAACCGCTGCACTTGGTGATTTGGCACGCCACACCTGCTTGTTGATCCCTTCTTGATTATTCTGCATCGGCCGATTGACTCCATTGTTCAAACGGCCTCGTGTGGGATAAGAACGCCTCTCACGCATAGGTCTCCTTGGTTCTGCCCATCCTGGATGAAAAGCATAAGGGGCCATTGGGGGCTGCCCCCATCCTCCATTGAATCCTCGCATGTAGTATGGTGCATAAGGAGGTGGCGCCATCCACGGTCCTGGCGCCCATGACCCATATGGCCTTGTGTGATGCTGCAATTCTTGCCTCGGAGGTGATCGTGGGTGCTTCAAATTTGATGGCCGATTAGAGCTCGAACCGGCCGCTTGATTAGCATACTTGGACAACAACATATCAAAAGTTGGCTTGGCTCTCTTGCGCTGCACTTTGGCTTCATTCAGCTTCCACTTGCCAACTTCCGGACTCTTGGGCTTGACAAATTTAACACGAGTGTCTTGTTGCTCCTGTGGTTGCCCCCCAAGTGTAGGATTCTTGACGGTGATCTTGATTATCTCTCCACCATCGGGTTGCTTGTCAAGCACCACTTGCCTTCCCAAGATCTTGTCGCCATCTCTGTTTTTCCTGGGCTCACCAATGACAACATTAGTTTTATTAGCGGATTCGGCCACCTCCGGCCGAATAAGTAACTTTTTCCCCTCCAAATCCAGAGTATTCATTGGGTAGGGCTGCTTATCCACTTGCATTTCAGAAAAGTTCAATCGTCCGTCATTAATGGCCGATTGTATCTGTCATCGGAAAACATTGCAATCATTAGTTGCATGAGAAAAAGAATTATGATACTTGCAATAAGCACGCCGTTTCAGCTCTTCAAACGGCGGTAAAGTATGAGATATTCTAATAATCTTAGCTTGTAACAAAGCATCAAATATTCTATCACATTTAGCAATGTTAAAAGTAAACTTCATCTCATCATCACGATTCTTATGAATCGGCTTTAGATCATGACAAGTAAAAGGTTTGGCCTTCGAGGGCCAAACAAATTCAGCAGCATAAATATCACCCTCATCGTCCGAATGATCACTATCATATTCAACCATATTCATCTTTGGACGATCAGTTTTATATCTATGCACTTCTTTGAGGTCCTTGCTTCGGCTTTCATGAGCCAAAGCCCTTTGTAGGACTTGGTTGATACTTATAAACTCATAGCCTTCTAGCTTTTCTCTAATTTGAGTTCTCAAACCATTAAGCACAAGATCTGCCAAGTCTCTCTCGGTTATCACTAAACTATAGCACCGGTTTTTTGTCTCTCTAAATATCTTGACGTAATCGGAGACCGATTCATCATGCTTCTGCTTAACCGATGTAAGATGTGACAACTTAAGTTCATTGTCGCCACTATAAAAATGATCATGAAATTTTTGCTCTAGTTGCGACCAAACACGAATAGAGCCATGCGGCAAAGAAGAAAACCATGAAAATGCAGTACCAGTTAATGACAAAGGAAATAAACGCACTTTCAATTCATTTATCGAACCTGCTTCACCCAATTGTGCTAGGTATTGGCTAACATGCTCCCATGTGGTTTTCGTGCCCTCTCCATTAAACTTAACAAAATCTGGAATTTTATATCCTTGGGGGCACGGAATTGCATCAAAGTACTCAGGATACGGCTTTTGATAAATCCGATTCCTAGGTAATTCAACGCCAAAATTCTCTCGAAGCGTTTTAGCCATCTCCTCTCTAAAATTAGCTAAAGCATCGTCCATAGTAGACGATGGAGCTTGGGGCAATGGCATAGGAGGATTAGGGTTAGCAACTATGGGTGAAAATTGTGGCATGTTGGCCGAACCATTGTTCGGCGATGATCTAGCAATGTTTCCACCTATCGGTAAGGTTTGGTTCGGCGTTGCCACCGAACTCTGCATATTCATGAAAGGATTAAGCGGTGCAGCCACAATTTGATTTGTATGGGTGGGAAAATAATTCATCGGCATGGGGGGCGCCGATGAGATAGGCAAAGCTGAATTAGGGTTTCCCATACTAGCAGCCATATTAGGCATATTCTTCTGAGCATTATTATTTTCTAAGAAAGCTTGATAGATCAGATTATTGCTATCAGAAATACGGCTCTCAATTTCAGCCCATTGCTCAGGAGAAAAGGTAGTACTTACAGAAGTTTTAACCTGATCGGCTTGAAGAGGAGGGAACTTGATTTCTCCAACCGGAGTGATATTGCCTTGGCGGTCCTTCTTGAAGTTTCCAAGGAACTCCTGCAACTCCTTCTCTTCACGCGCCTTCTTGTACTCCTCATAAGCTTGGCGATGCTCAGCCGGTAACTCCTCCAGATTGGGCTTGATGATGTTATCGGCGTCAACTTCCGAGGGTTTGGGAAGATTGGACATGATGGATGATGATGATGATGGATCAAAAGTCCCCAGCGGAGTCGCCAAAAAGTGTGTTGACACACGAACGCGTCACGCGTACCCTCGACGCCGGGGGTGATGCACCGCAGCTCACGTCGAGGGAGGCCTGCCGGAAGCGCGATACGTAAGACAATCCGGCCGACGCTTTTGAGACCCGAAACCCCACACTCCCAGGAGGGACCCCGTCAGGGAGTACGGCGGCAATGGGCTGCCCTAGGTCGATTCGCTCGCCCCTAGGGCCTCGGGATTCGCAGCTCTCCAACACGAAGAACGATGAAGAACGAGGAAGCAAAAACAAGGGATAGACAAAACGTAGATGAAAAAGTAGTATATTGATTTGTTCGATTGTGTGTTTTTGTCAATCGGCCATCACCTCTTCTATTTAAGAGGGGGTTGGACTTCCCGTACAGGTCATGGATTCATCTAGGCCTTCCTTACAAGAGAATTACATCAATTCACGTCCTAGAGTCCTAGCTCTAGCCTAACTCGGATTCAAACCGAACCTGCCTGAATCTGTGCGTCGACAAGCGGTAGTACCGCTCTAGGCAAGCGGTAGTACCGCTTCCAGCGGTAGTACCGCCCTGGAGTGCCGCGCCACTTCCGCTTGGGGTCCTCGGGATTCCAGAAGTATTTTCGTAAGCGGTAGTCGATGCGGTAGTAAAACATGGTAGTACCGCCCAAGCGGTAGTACCGCTTATACAGGCGGTAGTACCGCTCCAGAAGCTGTCTTGATGAGCCGGCACGTCCATCTTGATCCCCGGTCTTCGACGGGCTACCGCCTTCCCGGGAGTACCATCAGGGTATCTTGCCGGGTCGCTTTGCCGGATCGTCCTTGCCGGATCGCCTCCTTGCCGGACCATCTCCTTGCCGGATTACCTCCTGCCGGGTCATCTCCTTGCCGGGCCGTCTCTTTGCCGGGCCATTTCCTTGCCGGATCGCCTCCTGCCGGGTTGTTTCCTTGCCGGTCCGTCTCCTTGCCGGGCCATTTCCTTGCCGGACCGCCTCCTGCCGGGTTGTTTCCTTGCCGGGCCGTCTCCTTGCCGGGTTTTCGTATTGGCAAGCTTCTCGCCGGCAAGTCTTTCACACCGGCAAGCTTTTACTCGGGCAGTAAGATTCCATGCCGGCAAGCCTTTCATGCCGGCAATATGAATTTTCTCGTATAGAAGATCTTGCCGCTTGAGTCCACCTTTACTGTATTTTGCACCGTGCCAAAATCAGGTGTCAACAGTTTGTTATCAATCTTCGCGGTAAAATTAAATATTAATGGTGGAGATATTTTAGCCTGTATGGACGTACCAAGGTGCTTCTTTTGCTCTTGTTTTACGTTATGTAGATCGAACGGCTATGACTCCTTAATTATGAAGGTCCACCAGATGAAAGGCCGGTATTTACTGATTAACGTGGGATTTTCGAGCTAATATCTTTGTCTTTCCTCTGTATTTTCCTTTTAGTAGATAATAGATAGATAGATAGATTCCAGAAAACCTATATTGCGTCAGCATTACGTCAGGGTGACATCAGCCGGTCAACCGACCGTTCCCAGGTCAAAACTGACCCTGGGTCCCACATGTCATTGACACAGGGAGTAAAACTGGTTTTATTTAAAACTAAACTTATTTAGCTGGTTAATTAGGGCATGGGGCCCATTTGTCATTGGCTCAGTGCTTGATTAGCTAGGCTAATCGAGCGCCATGTCATCGCCACCGGTGATTAGTTGCCGGCGTTAACACGATGCGGCGACGATGCCCGTCCGGCCGATTTCGGCGACGGATGGAGGTGCGGCTGGGTTCGTTCGAATGCCCGTGGACAGGTGGTTCCAACGGTGATCGCGGGAAGGCCGGGGATGGCGTGTAGCGCGACGGCGGCGAGCACATACGGCGGCGGAGCTCGGTGGTTTGCGGGCGTGACGCTGGGCATGAGAACGGACCGGCAGAGCAGCCCGGTCGAGCTCGGGAGCGCTCTGGAGAGCGCCGGTTGCACGGAGGCAACAAGCGAAGCACGGGGAGCACACGGTGCTGTGGCGACGGTGGAGTCGAGCTTCGGCTCGTGCGGCCATGGAGGCTAGAGGGCACGGGAGAGCGGGGAGAGCGAGGGGGAATGGGCAGGAGCTCACGGGGATGCTAATGGAGGGCTCAGCGGGCTCGGGGACGTCCGGTGGGCGACGAATCGAAGACGGCGGCCTTCGGTGCCCAGCGATGAAGACGGCGATGATGGCGAAGATGGAGGCTGTTCGGGCTCTATTTCTTTGGCATGGGGAGGTAACGCAGTGCATCGGGGCTTCTAGACACTCCACGGAGGCGAGGCAATGGCAGAGGCCGCAGCGAACGGCGATGGCGCGCTTATGACCGCGTCGGCCATGGAACGAGGCGGGCGAGAGAGAGATCCAGGGAAGGGGATGAGCATTGGGGAAGGTGCAGGGGGGTCGTGCACGTCTCGTGGGCGAGGAGGATAGGCACGGGGAGGAGAGGAAGCAGGCAGGGAGGAGCTGGCCTCCTCGGGCACGCGCGTGCGAGCACGCAGCTGCTCCTACTGGCAGAAGGTAAGAGAAGGCGCCTGTTGGGCTGTGCCCCTTCTGATGGGCCGGCTGAACAGGTAAGTTAGGTAGGTTTCTTTTATATTTTCTTCTGTTTTCTTTTTAAACTTTGCCACTGTTTAAATTCAAAACCAAATTCAAACCAATGCAAAAAACCCACTGAATATTTTTATGTGGCTCAAATGATTATTTCAAATGCACATAAAATGTTTCAGGGTATTTGAAAATATATTAAATACATATTATGAATATAAATTCAAATTCAATATAGTATTGACTTAAATTCCAAAGCCAAAATATTCCTTAAAAATGTTCCTAAATTTGGGTTTGAAATATTCATCTTGCCAAAATTCTCAGAAGCATTTTTAAAGCATCTTGGATTCACTGAAATAAATTTCAAGGGTTCTTTGCCCTTCTTTTATTTAAAGTTTTGAGGCTTTCACTTTTCTCAATTCAACTTTTAGGAAAATAAACATGATGACATGATGATCTTGATGCAATTAAGCATACCAAAAAAATTTATTAACACTAAAAGTTCTAGGGCTGTGACAACTCACCCCCACTAAACAAGAATCTCGCCCCGAGATTCAGTCGTAGGGTAAGAGAGCAAAGGGAACACTAGCTATCACTATCTTCACGATCCAATTGCCCTTCTCGAAGATGTTGGTTCATTGCATCATGTTGATCTTGACATCTTTGCCTTCGAGATCTTCATCCAACAGGTAGGCAATAGGAATAGGAAAGCTCTACAAGATTTGATCTTCTCGAAGATCGAGCAACTCATGATCAACTCATAGAATGAGACGTGAGAACGTCTCTTGAGCTGAGACACAAAACACAATTAGAGAACAATGGAATGGGGCAGATGACGGAGGTTCAATTTGGTAGGCAACAATTCCACGCTAGAGTAGAAGGTGACAAGGTTTAAAAGTAGCGAGGATTTAATTGCCCTTCTTACCATAACGGGGCACCTTAGGGAGGTGACTCGTAGAGTTATTTCCTTAAGTGGCAAAAAGAATTACTTTTGATCAAGAGATCATTGAAACTCTTCATAACAGCCTAAGGCAATTCACAATGATCGTTTGAAGGAGTCTGAAAGAAATGGCATACTCAGATCGGAAAGGAAACTAGAGTTATAGAACCACTCGGCAACGGAAGACACATTCCAAATGATGCCGAGAATATAACCCAGTGTCCGAGCGTGCTCTCAAGAACTTGAGCATCTCCATATTCATCGGTATTTTACCAACATCTATGCCAAGATCTTTGTGACTCATCATACTACCATGATGAATAGTGATGGAGGATACAGATTCAAAGGAAGACAACACTTTCTCAATTTTCATCTTAGCTATGCCAAGGAATGAAATCTGGATGATCGACCGAGAGACATTTAGCACTCCGCTTCTAATGTTCTCCTTGATGTGTTAGCGTAGCCCAGCTATAGGTAGCTTTTGGTAACTAGAACATCAAGTAAAGGTCGGACTTCGGGGTTCCAAGGGTCCATGGGGATCAACTTCTAGAACAAGTCATATGAAATCCTCATGGCGAGGTGGCTAATGTTACTGATACAAGATATTATAATAGTAGGTCTTCCGGCTAAGTGCGTTAGCCACAACATCACTTTGCCGGGTCTTAGGTAGACCAATATTATAACTCTTGGGTAACGTTCCAATCATTATATCTGCCTGAGATTCAGATATGATTGGTGTCAGGATTCTTCAGACTCAGCATGTCCAAAAAGATAGTTTGCAGCACAAATCAACGAGATGATGTTGCGAGATCCTCAGGAAATGAACTGCGGAAGCCAACTCCAAAACATGAGCTGGATTGCAAGACTCATGTGGATTCACTGCCGAAGGCAAACGTGACCACATAGAAATCTTACAACAAAACACTTCCGAATTCTTGTTTGGAACCATCATTTGAGGTAACGAAGCCCGGTGCATGAACTAGTATTAGCACTTAATGGACTTCTTTTCCTTGAACAAATCAATCAATGGCTTGGTGTGCTAGGAGTTACATATGGAGTGCAGGCGGCCAACCTATCAAACCATAGCATACTTCGCACATGCATGACTGACTTGGGATGATCCCAAAGGAAGCAAGACATACTTTCTTAAATTCATGGCGGCAACTTGCGTCAAATGCATGTGAACTTAGTGTTGGGGAATGTTGCATGGGAAACAAAAATTTTCCTACGCACACGCAAGATCTATCCATGGTGATGAGCATCTACGAGAGGGAGAGTGGATCTACATACCCTTGTAGATCGCTAAGCGGGAAGCGTTAAGAAACGCGGTTGATGTAGTCGAACGTCTTCGCGATCCAAATCGCCGAGCGTCCCGCGATCCAATCACGATCTAGTACCGAACGGACGGAACCTCCGCGTTGAACACATGTACAGCTCGATGATGATCTCAGCCTTCTTGATCTAGCAAGAGGGAGCTGAGAGGTAGATGAGTTCTCCGGCAGCGCGACGGCACGGCGGCGGCGGTGGTGGAACTATTCCAGCAGGGCTTCGCCTAAGCACTGCTGAAAAACTAGAGGAATCAATCTATCGGGAGAGAGGGCTGCACTATGGCCTTTTGAGTTGAAGTTCTTTTGCCCTCTCTACCTCTAGTATATATAGGAGGGAGGGGAGGGAGGCCGGCACCCTTGGGCTGCCCCTTTGGTGCGGCCGCAAGGAGGAGGAGGAGGAGGAGTCCACCTCCAATCCTACTCCTAGTAGGATTCCTTCCCTTCCCCACTTGGACTTTCCTTTCCCTTAAGCCCAGCCGCATAGGCCTTCTTGGGCCGGCCGCCCAGCCCACCAGGGGCTGGTGCGCCACCCTCAGGTCCATGTGACCCACTTGGAGTGTGGTGGGCCCACTTGGTGGACCCCCAGAACCCATTCGTCACTCCCGGTACACTGCCGGAAATGCCCGAAACTTTTCCGGAGTTCAAACACCACCTTCCTATATATCAATCTTTACCTCCGGACCATTCCGGAGCTCCTCGTGATGTCCGGGATCTCATCCGGGACTCCGAAAAACCTTCAGTCACAAACATACATAACTCAACTATACCGAAACGTCACCGAACCTTAAGTGTGCAGACCCTGCGGGTTGGAGAACTATGTAGACATGACCGAGACACCTCTACGGTCAATAACCAATAGCGGGACCTGGATGCCCATATTGGTTCCTACATATTCTACGAAGATCTTTATCGGTTGAACCTCTATGTCAAGGATTCAGTTAATCACGTATGGTGTTCCCTTTGTTCTTCGGTATGTTACTTGCCCGAGATTCGATCATCGGTATCTCTATACCTAGTTCAATCTCGTTACCGGCAAGTCTCTTTACTCGTTCCGTAATACAAGATCCCGTGGCTAACACTTTAGTCACATTGCTTCCAAGGCTTGTTGTGATGTTGTATTACCGAGTGGGCCCTGAGATACCTCTCCGTCACACGGAGTAACAAATCCCAGTCTAGATCCATGCCAGCTCAACAGACACCTTCGGAGATACCTGTAGAGCATCTTTATAGTCACCCAGTTATGTTGCGACATTTGATACACACAAGGTATTCCTCCGGTGTCAGTGAGTTGCGTGATCTCATGGTGATAGGAACAGATACTTGACATGCAGAAAACTATAGCAATAAACTGACACGATTATATGTTACATTCATAGTTTGGGTCTTGTCCATCACATCATTCTCCTTATGATGTGATCCTGTTATCAAATGACATCTCATGTCCATGGCTAGGAAACCTTGACCATCTTTGATCAACAAGCTAGTCTACTAGAGGCATACTAGGGACACAGTGTTGTCTATGTATCCACACATGTATCGGTGTTTCCAATCAATACAATTATAGCATGGATAATAAACGATTATCATGAACAAGGAAATATAATAATAACAACTTTTATTATTGCCTCTAGGGCATATTTCCAACAGTCTCCCACTTGCACTAGAGTCAATAATCTAGCTCACATCACTATGTGATTTACATTGTAATGAATCTAACACCCATACAGTTCTGGTGTTGTTCATGTTTAGCCCTTGGAAGAGGTTTAGTCATCGGATCTGCAACATTCATATCCGTGTGTACTTTGCAAATATTTATGTCGCCCTCCTTGATGTAATCGCGGATGGAATTGAAACGTCGCTTTATGTGTCTAGTCCTCTTGTGAAACATTGGTTCCTTGGCTAGAGCAATGGCACTAGTGTTGTCATAGAACAGAGTCATTGGGTTTAGTGCAATAGGCACTACTCCAAGATCTGTCATGAACTCCTTCATCCAGACACCTTCCTTCGCCGCCTCCGAGGCAACGATGTACTCTGCTTCACATGTAGAATCAGTTACCACGCTTTGCTTAATACTGCACCAGCTTACCGCACCCCCATTGAGAATAAATACGTATCCGGTTTGTGACTTAGAGTCATCCGGATCAGTGTCAAAGCTTGCATCGACGTAACCCTTTACGACGAGCTCTTGATCACCTCCATAAACGAGAAACATGTCCTTAGTCCTTTTTTGGTACTTCAGGATATTCTTGACCGCCGTCCAGTGTTCCATACCTGGATCACTTTGAAACCTTCCGGCCATACTTATGGCAAGGCTGACATCGGGTCTTGTGCACAACATTGCATACATGATAGAGCCTATGGCTGAAGCATAGGGGACGACACTCATCTTTTCTCTATCTTTTGCAGTCACTGGGCATTGAGTCTTACTCAACTTCACACCTTGCAATACAGGCAAGAACCCCTTCTTGGACTGATCCATTTTGAACTTCTTCAAAACTTTGTCAAGGTATGTGCTCTGTGAAAGTCCTACTAAGTGTCTCGATCTATCTCTATAGATCTTGATGCCTAATATGAAAGCAGCTTCTCCTAGGTCCTTCATTGAAAAACTCTTGTCCAAATATTCCTTCACGCTTTCCAATATTTCTATATTGTTTCCAATCAGCAATATGTCATCCACATATAATATTAGAAACGCTATAGAGGTCCCACTCACTTTCTTGTAAATACAAGCTTCTCTGTAAACTTGTATAAGCCCGAACGCTTTGATCACCTCATCAAAGCGAAGATTCCAACTCAAAGATGCTTGCACCAGTCCATAAATGGATCGCTGGAGTTTACTTTGTCAGCATTCTCTGGATCGACAAAACCTTCTGGTTGCATCATATACAACTCTTCCTTAAGGAAACCATTAAGGAACGCTGTTTTGACATCCATCTGCCAAATTTCATAATCGAAAAAGGCAGCTATTGCTAACATGATTCTGACGGACTTAAGCATCGCTATGGGTGAGAAGGTCTCATCGTAGTCAACTCCTAGAACTTGTGAAAAACACTTTGCTACAAGTCGAGCTTTATAGGTGGTGACATTGCCGTCCGCGTCCGTTTTCCTCTTAAAGATCCATTTGTTCTGAATGGCCTTACGCCCTTCAGGTAATACTTCCAAAGCCCATACTTTGTTTTCATACATGGATCCCATCTCGGATTTCATGGCCTCTAACCATTTCTCAGAATCTGGGCCCATCATCGCTTCTTCATAGCTCGTAGGCTCATCGTTGTCCAACAACATGACCTCTAAGACAGGGTTGCCGTACCACTCTGGAGCAGTACGCCTCCTTGTCGACCTACGAGGTTCGATAGCAACTTGATCCGAAGCTTCATGATCATCATCATTAACTTCCTCTTCAACTGATGCAGGCTCTACAGAAATATCTTTCTGTGCTGCGCTACTCTCAGGTTGAAGTAAAGGTTCAACAACCTCATCAAGTTCTATCTTCCTGCCACTCAATTCTTTTGAGAGAAACTCTTTCTTAAGACATGTTCCGTTTTTAGCGACAAACACTTTGCCTTCGGATCTGAGATAGAAGGTGTACCCAACTGTCTCTTTTGGGTATCCTATGAAGACGCATTTCTCCGCTTTGGGTTCCAGTTTTTCAGGCTGAAGCTTTTTGACATAAGCATCACATCCCCAAACTTTAAGAAACGATAACTTTGTCTTCTTGCCAAACCACATTTCATATGGCGTCGTCTCAACGGATTTCGATGGTGCCCTATTTAAAGTGAATGCAGCTGTCTCTAATGCATAACCCCAAAACGATAGTGGCAAATCGGCAAGAGACATCATAGATCGCACCATATCCAATAAGGTTCGATTACGACCTTCGGACACACCATTACGCTGTGGTGTTCCAGGTGGTGTCAATTGTGAAACAATTCCACACTATCTTAAGTGACTGCCAAACGCATAACTCAGATATTCTCCTCCTCGATCCGATCGTAGGAATATAATCTTCTTGTTACGATGATTCTCAACTTCACTCTGAAATTGCTTGAACTTTTCAAACGTTTCAAACTTGTGTTTCATTAAGTAAATATACCCATATCTACTTAAGTCATCAGTGAAGGTGAGAACATAACGATATCCACCACGTGCCTAAATTCTCATTGGACCGCACACATTAGTATGTATGATTTCCAACAAGTCACTTGCCTGTTCGATTGTTCCAGAGAATGGCGTTTTAGTCATCTTGCCCATGAGGCATGGTTCACATGTGTCAAGTGATTCAAAATCAAGTGACTCCAAAAGTCCATCAGCATGGAGCTTCTTCATGCGTTTTACACCAATATGACCTAAACGGCAGTGCCACAAGAAAGTGGTACTATCATTATCAACTCTACATCTTTTGGCATCAATGTTATGCACATGTGTATCATCACTATCGAGACTCAATAAGAATAAACCCCTCACATTGGGTGCATGGCCATAAAAGATATTACTCATATAAATAGAACAACCATTATTCTCTGATTTAAACGAGTAACCGTCTCGCAATAAACAAGATCCAGATATAATGTTCATGCTTAACGCAGGCACTAAATAACAATTATTCAGGTTCATCACTAATCCCGATGGTAATCGAAGAGCGAGCGTGCCGACGGCGATCACATCAACCTTGGAACCATTTCCCACGCGCATCGTCACTTCGTCCTTTGCCAGCCTTCGTCTATTCCGCAATTCCTGTTTTGAGTTGCAAATGTGAGCAACCGCACCGGTATCAAATACCCAGGCACTACAACGAGAGTTGGTAAGGTACACATCAATAAAATGTATATCATATATACCTTGTTTGTTGCTGGCCGCCTTCTTGTCAGCCAAATACTTGGGGCAGTTTCGCTTCCAGTGACCAGTTCCCTTGCAATGAAAGCACTCATTTTCTGGCTTGGGTCCAGACTTGGGTTTCTTCACGGGAGGGGCAACTGCTTTGCTAGTCTTCTTGGAGTTACCCTTCTTACCCTTGCCATTCTTCTTGAAACTAGTGGTTTTATTGACCATCAACACTTGATGCTCCTTCTGAATCTCAGACTCAGCGACTTTCAACATCGCAAACAGCTCGGCGACTGACTTGTTCATCCCGTGCTTGTTATTGTTCAACACGAAGCTCTTGTAGCTAGGCGGCAATGATTGAAGAACTCTGTCAGTGATCGCCTCTGCTGGAAGGGGCATCCCCAATTCAGCCAGACGGGTGGAATACCCAGACAGTTTGAGTATGTGTTCACTGACAGACCCGTTCTCCTCCATCTTGCAGGCATAGAACTTATCGGAGGTCTCATACCTCTCGATCCGGGAATTCTTCTAAAAGATAAACTTCAACTCTAGGAACATATCATATGCTCCATGACGTTCAAAATGTCTTTGAAGTCCCGGTTCTAAGCCATACAACATTGCACATTGAACCATTGAGTAATCATCAGAACGAGCCTGCCAGGCGTTCACAACGTCTGGAGACTCAACTGGAGCGGGTGGATCACCAAGCGGTGCATCAAGGACATAACCCTTTTGGGAAGCCGTAAGGATAATCCTTAGATTACGGGCCCAGTCCACAAAGTTACTTCCATCATCTTTCAACTTAGCTTTCTCTAGGAACGCATTAAAATTCAGGGGTGCTACTGCGCGAGCCATTGATCTACAACATAAATATTGCAAAGACAACTTAGACTATTGTTCAATATAATGAGTTTAGTTAATCATATTACTTAAAAACTCCCACTCAAATTGACATCCCTCCGGTCATTCGAGTGTCACATGATCCAAATCCACCAACTCAAGTCCGATCATCACGTGAGTTGAGGTGGTTTCAATGGTGAACATCTTCATGTTGATCATATGTACTATATGACTCATGTTCGACCTTTCGGTCTCTTGTGTTCCGAGGACATGTCTGTACATGCTAGGCTCGTCAAGTTTAACCCGAGTGTTCCGCATGTGCAACACTGGCTTGCACCCGTTGTATGCGAGCGTAGAGTCTATCACACCCGATCATCACGTGGTGTCTCGAAAGGACAAACTTTCGCAACGGTGCACACTCGGGGAGAACACAATTTTATCTTGAAATTTAAGTGAGGGATCTCCTTATAATGCTACCATCGTCCTAAGCAAAATAAGATGCATAAAAAGGATTAACATCACATGCAAATCATAAGTGACATGATATGGCCATGAACTTGTGCTTCTGATCTCCATCTCCA
The DNA here is from genome assembly GCA_039707655.1 of Elymus sibiricus. Classification (NCBI taxonomy): domain Eukaryota; kingdom Viridiplantae; phylum Streptophyta; class Magnoliopsida; order Poales; family Poaceae; genus Elymus; species Elymus sibiricus. The sequence continues at coordinate 177,777,077 of CM077667.1, forward strand.
AAGCACCGGCGTGATCTCCATCGTCACCGGCATGACACCATGATCTCCATCATCTTGATCTCCATCAACGTGTCGCCATGAGGTTGTCACGCCGACTGTTGCTTCCACGACTATTGCTAACTCATAGCAATAAAGTAAAGCAAAACGGCGAAAATAATTAAAGACAACCCTATGGCTCCTGCCAGTTGCCGTACTCATCGACATGCAAGTCATGATATTCTATACAATACATGATTATCTCATACATCACATATATCTCATCATGTAATTGGCCATATCACATCACAACATACCCTGCAAAAGCAAGTTAGACGTCCTCTAATTGTTGTTGCATGTTTTACGTGGCTGGTATGGTTATCTAGCAAGAACTATTCTTACCTACGCAAAAACCACAACGGTGATACAAAAATTGCTATTCAACCTTCTCAAGGACCGCCTTTGTCAAATCCGATCCGACTAAAGTAGGAGAGACAGACACCCGCCAGCCATCTTTATGCAACGAAGTTACATGTCAGTTGATGGAACCGGTCTCTCGTAAGCGTACGAGTAAGGTTGGTCTAGGCCGCTTCATCCCACAATACCGCCGAATCAAGAAAAGACCAAGGGAGGAAGCAGTCAGAATATCAACGCCCACAAACTCCTTTGTGTTCTGCTCGTGATCTCATCTACACATAGACCTAGCTCTGATACCACTGTTGGGGAACGTTGCATGCGAAACAAATTTTTTCCTATGCACACGCAAGATCTATCCATGGTGATGAGCATCTACGAGAGGGAGAGTGGATCTACATACACTTGTAGATCGCTAAGCGGGAAGCGTTAAGAAACGCGGTTGATGTAGTCGAACGTCTTCGTGATCCAAATCGCCGAGCGTCCCGCGATCCAATCACGATCTAGTACCGAACGGACGGCACCTCCGCGTTTAGCACACGTACAGCTCGATGACGATCTCCGACTTCTTGATCCAGCAAGAGGGAGCGGAGAGGTAGATGAGTTCTCCGGCAGCGCGATGGCTCGGCGGCGGTGGTGGTGGAACTATTCCAGCAGGGCTTCGCCTAAGCACTGCTGAAAAACTAGAGGAATCAATCTATCGGGAGAGAGGGCTGCACTATGGCCTTTTGGGTTGAAGTGCTTTTGCCCTCTCTCCCTCTAGTATATATAGGAGGGAGGGGAGGGAGGCCGGTGCCCTAGGGCTGCCCCTTTGGTGCAGCCGCAAGGAGGAGGAGGTGGAGGAGTCCACCTCCAATCCTACTCCTAGTAGGATTCCTTCCCTTCCCCCACTTGGACTTTCCTTTCCCTTAAGCCCAGCTGCATATACCTTCTTGGGCCGGCCACCCAGCCCACCAGGGGCTGGTGCGCCACCCTCAGGTCCATGTGACCCACTTGGGGTGTGGTGGGCCCACTTGGTGGACCCCCGGAACCCATTCGTCACTCCCGGTACACTGCCGGAAATGCCTGAAACTTTTCCGGAGTTCAAACACCACCTTCCTATATATCAATCTTTACCTCCAGACCATTCCGGAGCTCCTCGTGACGTCCGGGATCTCATCTGGGACTCCGAACAACCTTCGGTCACCAACATACATAACTCAACTATACCGAAACGTCACCGAGCCTTAAGTGTGCAGAACCTACGGGTTCGAGAACTATGTAGACATGACCGAGACACCTCTACGGTCAATAACCAATAGCGGGACCTGGATGCCCATATTGGTTCCTACATATTCTACGAAGATCTTTATCGGTTGAACCTCTATGTCAAGGATTCAGTTAATCCCGTATGTTGTTCCCTTTGTTCTTCGGTATGTTACTTGCCCGAGATTCGATCGTCGGTATCTCTATACCTAGTTCAATCTCGTTACCGGCAAGTCTCTTTACTCGTTACGTAATACAAGATCCCGTGGCTACCACTTTAGTCACATTGCTTGCAAGGCTTGTTGTGATGTTGTATTACCGAGTGGGCCCTGAGATACCTCTCCGTCACACGGAGTAACAAATCCCAGTCTTGATCCATGCCAGCTCAACAGACACCTTCGGAGATACCTGTAGATCATCTTTATAGTCACCTAGTAACGTTGCGACATTTGATACACACAAGGTATTCCTCCGGTGTCAGTGAGTTGCATGATCTCATGGTCATAGGAACAGATACTTGACATGCAGAAAACTATAGCAATAAACTGACACGATCATATGCTACGTTCATAGTTTGGGGCTTATCCATCACATCATTCTCCTAATGATGTGATCCTGTTATCAAATGACATCTCATGTCCATGGCTAGGAAACCTTGACCATCTTTGATCAACAAGCTAGTCTACTAGATGCATACTAGGGACACATTGTTGTCTATGTATCCACACATGTATCGGTGTTTCCAATCAATACAATCCTAGCATGGATAATAACCGATTATCATGAACAAGGAAATATAATAATAACTACTTTTATTATTGCCTCTAGGGCATATTTCCAACACTTAGAGGAAGTCACTTCTTTTCACCAACCATATACTTCATGAATGAAGCACAAAGATATGGCCTACAAAGTTTCCAATACTAGCTTAATGTCCAGCATGAATCGTGGAACAGATGAAAATGTTGTCGATGGGCTCAACAACATTTCATCAAGATATCCCTCTATATGCAATTCCACAACTATGTGAGCAAAGTGAGAGTATTGGTCAGACTAGAATACATAATGGTATATGCTCGGGGAAACCTCCCCGAGTAAGACAACATTATGAAGATCTTTGGTTCTGAGTTTGATTTGAGGATAGCCCATATTCAAATCGAAGATTGGACAAGACAATGGTTGCAACAATTGATCACAAGGATCAATTGATGAGGACATCATCTTTCTTAAACACACACACACCACATAGGATATCCCCTTGGAACGAGCTAATTAGGCAAAGCTTTTATCTTCCAACTCTCCAAGTTGTTGTTTAGCTTAACCAACTAGTTCAAAGGTATCCAACACAGATTCTTGGAGAAAGGATGGTTTATAGGAAAACAACTTTGATCATGAACTCAACATGACGGTCAGGGGACAACCTGGTAATACTTTCGAGAAGATATTTGGAAAATCACGATCCACCGATATGTCGTTGAGCTCGAGAGCAATCTTGCTTTTCAGGGCAAGACGATATGATCAAAAGAGCTTGGCACAAACCTAACTCATTGATCGAGGAGTGCACCATGAAAGATGGACTAGGTAGCACGGTCAATCTTAGGATGACAATTCAATGACCATCACACTAAGAGTGAAATTATTGTCCATTAACTTCCAAGCAATAGGATTGCTAGAGGTATTGATTTCACACACCACAGTTCATTTGTCGGCATTCCAGTTACAACCAACATGGATACCGAGGAATGAATAATGATGGTGAGAAGTACCACGGTATCAAGAATCCATAAGAGGCCGTGCAATACTCATGACATTCTCGACATGAAGAGGGTATTACTTCAAGGTAGAATAGAGCAGAAGCTGGATTGGCATTTTGATCTGCGGAATACAACTGTTTTGACCCAATCCAAGAAATGGATAAGGTACTGGAGTTTGTTTCTCCTAGTCAGTCTGAAATAGAATGACTTGACGGACCACAAGAATAAAAGGCATCGATGAAAACGATTGCACAACTACTCTTGACTATCCACTGATAGACGAGGGTCAGAATACAACTGAAAAGGGGCAACTCAAAAGCACATAATTTTTCTGAGTTGTAGATGCACAGTTAGCATGTCGAACGAGTTCAACATAATTCTTCCGGATAAACCATGCAGAACGGTAGGATTGGCAGAGTCACAACTTATGGAATGGAGAACTCATGAAGAGCACTCTTGTTGTGATCTTCAGTTCACGAGGAACTTCTGCTGCAATTGGCTCATGGTATTGGAAGAACGATAAACCACAAACCTCGAGGACTAGATCAAAGTCACTAATCATCCTAAAGGAACGAGCAAATACTGTCAACAAGAGTGGGAGGAATGAATCATGGGTTCAAGAACCCAGAGATAGAATACCTAGTCACTAATAACATCACATGATGCTTTCAATAACGATGGCGAGAATTATCACACTGGGAACACAAAACACAACTAGACCATTGGGTGGTTCTCCGAGATAACATGGTTTCCTATCACTTTAACAAACACGTCGAGGTAACGGAGTACCTTAACACAACAATTAGTGTGCCTTGTCTGGCCCAAAAGACATCGGTTCAAGATGGAAGAGTTTGCAACTGCATCAGATTATTTATAAACCTTGGATAACTCGGACAGCATAACAGCTGTACGGGCATGAAATATGAGGCAACCTGCATGAAACTGACAGCAGAACAACTGAATTCTTATAGAGACATTGATCCAGGAAGACAACAACTTTCCTATAAGTCTCTAGCATAGTAACTCGTCATCCTGATAGATAGATGGGAAAGCCTAGTTTCATAACCCCGTAGAAAAGGAGAGGGTGACTCAGAATTAGAGTGACACGAGGAAAGGAGCAAAAAGAATCTTACGTTTCCTTCCACAATCAATTCCCTTATATAACTAGAGCAGTTCTAGACTCAACATCGGCCAGTTTGGCTTGGTAATCCTACATGCAGTCAAGCTCTGATACCAACGCTGTCGAGACCCCGGTCCTAAGCCATAAGAATCTAGCATGTAACACATCACATCACATTGCGGCCTCACGCACAGTTATCCCCACGGCTGCCACCTTACCTTGGCCGGGACTGTTTGCGTCTTTTGGCTCACGTATGTGAATATGTCGCTAGCATTCAAATGTCAAAGAACCTGAGTCGACATGACTAGTCGTAGAACCCCAGTGGCACATCCGTACAGGGACAGGCATACGTAACCCAACAGTGCAGGTTTCGGTCATCAGCGTGTGTAGATGAGTCATAGCAAGCTACAGGGACTCCATTACGCCGTGGGACATAAATGTCATCAACTACGCGTAGACGAGTCATAGCAGCCTACATGGACTCCATTACACCGCGAGACATTTCCCCGAAGGGACAGACTCAGCAGCAAAGAAGGATACACGCCGGTCAATCAATGTATCCGGAGCAGTAGCAAGCTACCAAGGCTCAGTGGAAGCACAAAGAGGCATTTCCCCGTAAAGAGTACTACTAGAGGCACACAACTAGGTGTCAAATCCCATACATACCGTTACACGTCACACATACGCATGACATGTCCTATATGCATAGATACAACTATGGCATCACAACATAACCATACAACAACACAACATTTATTTAGAAGGCTCGGAAGAGCCTTACATAATATGATGTTACACGCAGAGGGTCACATGACCCATCATTCAGAGCATACAATCAACAAGCGGAAGATACATGTCTGGGTACAGACATCTAATAAAAGCGGCTAGAAGAGCCTGAAAAAGCTACATTGACCCTACCAAAGGAGCCAGACCTCTGTCTGGGATTCCCAAGCTACTCCGGTCAACATCGAACTTCACGTCGTAAGAATCACTAATGAGACTGATGTCTCCTCTGCAAAACATAAATTAAGCAACCGTGAGTACAAAGGTACTCAGCAAGACTTACATCAGAACTATCTACAAATGCATCATTATCAACAAAGGGGGGGTGGTGGAGTTTATTGCAGCAAGCCAGCTTTGACTCTTGGCTAACCTGTACTACGACTACAAGTAGTATCTTTGAGGTGAGATAGCGGACACGAGTCCACATATTCACCAAATCAACACACCACTATGGATCCACTCCAGTCTCCCTACGAGAAGGCCATCCATAGCACTCACACCTATCTTGCGCATTTTAGAGTATCCATTTCACTTGTCTATGAACCACGTAAGTTTTCCAAGTAGTCCATATCCGAGGACGCGACTATTCGAACAGATTAATTCACCCTGCAGGGGTATACTTATTCACACATGCTCCCGCCACTTACCGCCATGTGCATGTAAAAAGGCACCTCGGCAACCTTCAAGCGGAAGCCCAGCGAGGGAGTCGGCCACGACCGTTAACCACATAAGACTTTAGTCCAGGTTTATCGCCTATTTGAGACTGAACCCACAAGGAAGTCCGGCCGAAGTTTCCATTACGGCCCCAAACGATGTGTGCAGGGTTCCCAAGCCCACCTTGACGGATGGTACTACGTTTGGTACACCCGGCCACGTGTGCATCTACAGTGCCATAACCTACCCCTCCGGTCAGCGCTATGCACTGCCGCCAGCACATCCTACAAACACCAGAAACTAGTTGCAAATCCTGGACGGAGATCAAGGCGATTAATAAACCGAGAGGGTCCATTGGTTTTGGGCCTAATGCATGGTAGTATCTTGTCTTGGATAACAAATACAGAACTCAGTTCTTAAGGACGGTCCCAATGAGACAACCCGCCATGTACTCCTACATGGCCTCTCATCGCTACCTTTACCAAATTGGATTCACACACTTAACTCTCACACAGTAGGACATGAACATCACCATTCCAATTCATCGCCCAGATGGATCAGACCCGACACGACTCTAAGCATAGCAGGCACAGTAAGCAAGCATGGATGAGTAAGCACAACAAGGCTCAAGCAGTTGCTACTCATGCTAAGTGGTTTCAACTATTTACTGTGACAAAGACAGGTTATGCAAAGGAATGGGTTCAACTACCGAGAAATTGTAACAGTTGAGTCGTTATTGTCCTAATGCAGTAAAAGAGAGCAGGAGCGAGAGAGTGGGTTCATATCAGTATGCTCAAGGGGAGGTTGCTTGCCTGACACTTCTGAAGGTAACAATGAGTCTTCATCGGTGAGAACAATCTCAACATCGGAACAACGTCTACTGAGGGAGAATAGCCATTGGCAAACAAGAAGGAACACATTCAATGCAATGCAACAAACATGATGCATGATATGGCATCTTCAAGCATTGAATTGACCTAGTGCAATAGATAAACATATTAATTGAAGTGGAATTCAAATAGGCAGCAATTCCAACTCCAAACTATTTATCAAATTTGTCATAATCATGAAATGTCTAAGTTGGTGATGTCAACTTGCTCAAACATGCATGAACATGGCATAAACAGATTCATTGGATTCTTCTGATCATTTTTCATATATAAATTATTTTCATCCGAGTTACGGTTGAATTTCTATGATTTTTAGAAGTTTTCAACATTTTCTAAAATATAACAAATCATTTAGTATTTATTTTAATTCGAGAAAACCTATATTGCGTCAGCATTACGTCAGGGTGACGTCAGTCGGTCAACTGACCGTTCCCAGGTCAAAACTGACCCTGGGTCCCACATGTCATTGACACAGGGAGTAAAACCGGTTTTATTTAAAACTGAACTTATTTAGCTAGTTAATTAGGGCGTGGGGCATATTTGTCATTGGCTCAGAGATTGATTAGCTAGGCTAATCGAGCACCATGTCATCGCCACTGGCGATTAGTCGCCGGCGCTAACAGGATGCGGCGACGATGCCCGTCCGGCCGATTTCGGCGACGGATGGAGGCGCGGCTGGGTTAGTTCGAACGCCCATGGACAGGCGGTTCCAACGATGATCGCGGGAAGCCCGAGCATGGCGTGTAGCTCGATGGCGGCAAGCACATACGGCGGCGGAGCTCGGTGGTTTGCGAGCGCGATGCTGGGCATGAGAACGGACCGGCAGAGCAGCCCGGCCGAGCTCGGGAGCGCTCTGGAGAGCGCCGGCTGCACGAAGGCAACAAGCGAAGCACGGGGAGCACGCGGTGCTGCGGCGACGGCGGAGTCGAGCTTCGGCTCGTGCGGCCATGGAGACTAGAGGGCACGGGAGAGCGGGGAGAGCGAGTGGGAATGGGCAGGAGCTCACGGGGATGCTAATGGAGGGCTCAGCGGGCTCGGGGACGTCCGGTGGGAGACGAATCGAAGACGGCGGCCTTCGGTGCCCGGCGATGAAGACGGAGACAATGGCGAAGATGGAGGCCGTTCGGGCTCTATTTCTTTGGCATGGGGAGGTAATGCAGTGCGGCGGGGCTTCTAGACACTCCACGGAGGCGAGGCAATGGTAGAGGCCGAGGCGAACAGCGATGGCGCGCTCATGGCCACGTCGGCCATGCAACGAGGCGGGCGAGAGAGAGATCCAGGGAAGGAGATGAGCACTGGGGAAGGTGCAAGGGGGTCGTGCACATCTCGTGGGCAAGGAGGATAGGCACGGGGAGGAGAGGAAGCAGGCAGGGAGGAGCTGGCCTCCTCGGGCGCGCGCATGCGAGCACGTAGCTGCTCCTACTGGCAGAAGGTAGGAGAAGGCACCTGTTGGGCTCGGCCTCTTTTGATGGGCCGGCTGAACAGGTAAGTTAGGTAGGTTTCTTTTATATTTTCTTCTGTTTTCTTTTTAAACTTTGCCAGTGTTTAAATACAAAACCAAATTCAAACCAGTGCAAAAAAACCACTGAATATTTTTATGTGGCTCAAATGATTATTTCAAATGCACATAAAATGTTTCAGGGTATTTGAAAATATATTCAATACATATTATGAATATAAATTTAAATTCAATATAGTATTGACTTAAATTCCAGGGCCAAAATATTCCTTAAAAATGTTCCTAAATTTTGGTTTGAAATATTGATCTTGCCAAAATTCTCAGAAGCATTTGTAAAGCATCTTGGATTCACTGAAATAAATTTCAAGGGTTCTTTTCCCTTCTTTTATTTAAAGTTTTGAGGCTTTCACTTCCCTCAATTCAACTTTTAGAAAAATAAACATGATGACATGATGATGTTGATGCAATTAAGCATACCAAAAGAAATTATTAACACTAAAAGTTCTGGGGCTGTGACAAAGGCCCCCCTGGAGGGGTCGGGCTCGCCGCCGCCCAACAGAGGCCGCGACCGTCCCCGCAAGTACACCGTGACGCCGGCGGCGATCTCCCGAGGGTGCGAGTGCACTCCCACGAAGGCTGGCGCCAGCTCCGGCAGCCGTGAGAGGGATCCCTCTCGCGTAGGTAGCCACAGTGGCCGAGGCGGTCATGGCCGAGGGGGGAAGCCCGCGGCGGCCGCCCGGCCGCTCCGCCCATGATTCCATTCGGCCGACGCGGCCCAGGAGTTTGTGGTGTGGGCGGAGAGGCCAGCGATCACCTAGTTCCAGCTCCTGCGCTTCTTCGTGGAGGCGTTGCCGGCCGGAGGGCCTGCTGGCCTATGGTTGCAGGCCGACGCCTGCTGCAGCGGGGCCTCGTGGGTGGAGGTCAAGGTCACCCCCATGGGCTATGTGTTCCTGAACCGCAGGTGGCTGACGTTCGCCCGCGCTCGCGGCCTGCAGGGGAGGTGCACCCTCCACTTCAAGTATGACAGGGTGGCAACTCTCTTCGTTAAGATCTTTGGGGAAGACGGCAGGCGCTTGGGGTGCTGCCCGGAGGGCGACGGCGGCGACAGCATCGACCTCGGTGAACTTGCCCTTGGCGACAGCCGCAGCACCTCCAGCAGCAGCGACGCCTCCTCTGGGGGAAGCCCGAGCGGCGGCGACTACGACGAGCCGCCGCGTCGCCGCGCCCAGACCAAGGAGGACGGTTAACCGCCGTGACGCCATTCCCCCGTCAAGGAGGAGGAGGACTCTGACTGAGTGTGGGTGGCGCCGGAGCCAGGCCTCAGGAGTGGCGGTCTTCAGGAGGCCGCCTTTCTTGTTTTTTTTATTTCCTACATTAAGAACCATGGAGAACCCGACGGGGGCGTGTAATGAACTATGGCGCTTGCGTCTTTATGTTAGCGTTTTTCGTCTCATATTCTAGCATCCATATTGCTACTGATTGAAAGGTTGCTGCCCGTCGCGATTAGGATAACTTAGCTTGGTGTGCTCGTGGCGGGCTCCTGCGTCGTGAGGGCGTTGAGCCCCCGGGCAAGGGTCGATAGTCACTGGTATTCTGGGTCACGATGCCCGGCAAGGCCAGGGAATGAGGGCTCCTGATGTCGGGGGCCGGAGGTGGTATGCGCCCGCTGGCTCGCTCGGGGGCGTCGCGCAAGGATTAGGACGCCAAAGTTTTGGCGAGGTGTGCGCGCGTCCTGGGCCCTCGGGGGGACTCAAGCATGCACACCGTGTCCAGTCCCCGCTCGCGGGACGTGAGATAGAGAGAGAGAGAGCTGGCAGGTGTCAAACTTCTTAAAAATGAGAGTCAAAACGGTAAACGCTGCAAGGAGAAAAAATCCCACGCTTTTCGAATAAAGATGCTTAAACTTCAAAGTTCATTCCAAAAAGTGGAAAATTTGGCTACAAAAAAGAGCAAAGAATAGCCGCGTCCAGCACCTAAGCTAGTCTTCCCACTAGCGCGGAGCATGGGGCCTCCACTAGGCGTGGGCATAGTCGTTGTAAGACCGTGTTGTCCGCCAGCGCGGAGCATGGGGCTTCCACTTGGGCGTAGGTGGGAGCCTCCTCGGGGCCGAGGAGCGGCGTGCCGGGAGACTCCGGGGCGTGTACAGCCCCACTCATTATTACATGAGAGTGTCACGGGTAGAACTTGCAGAGATGCTGGATGTTCCAGGCATTCTGGATGGGGACCCCGTCCTGAGTCTCCAAGCGTACGGTGCCAGGCTTGGACACGCGGGCGACCCTGAACGGGCCCTCCCACATGGGTGAGAGCTTGTGCAAGCCCTCCCTGGAAAGGACCCGCCTCAGGACGAGGTCTCCAACTTCGAGGGTCCTGGAGCGGACGTTGTGGCAATGGTAGCACCGTAGTGCGTGTTGGTACCTCGCTACGCGGAGCGAGGCATGGCGGCGGGCCTCCTTTCCGAGCATGAGATATGTTCCCCGCGAGGCATCCTGATGCGCCTCATCGAATGCCAAGACTCACGGGGAGCGGTGCCTAACCTCGTGCGGGAGGACCGCCTCTACCCCGTAGACGAGGAAGAACGGGGTCTCGCCGGTGGGCTTAGTCGTGCTGGTACGGATGGACCACAACACGGACTGAAGGTCACCGACCCAACCCGTGCCACAGGCCTCGAGCTTCTTCTTGAAGCTCCTGGTCTTGAGGCCCCTCAGGATCTCCGCATTGGTGCGCTCTGCCTGGCCGTTGCTCCGTGGGTGCGCCACCGAAGCGTAGCATATCTGCGTTCCAAGGTTAGCACAATATGTCCTAAAGAGATTGCTTGTGAACTCTGAGCCATTGTCGGTAATGATACGGTTGGGGATCCCGAAGCGACTCGCGAGACCCTTGATGAACTTGATGGCCGAGCCGGCGGGGATGGTGTGCACGGGCTCCACCTCCGCCCACTTGGTGAACTTGTCGATCGCTACATAGAGGTAGCGGTAACCGCCGGCTGCCCGAGGGAAAGGGCCCAGTATATCCAGCCCCCAGACCGCGAAAGGCCAGGAGAGCGGGATGGTTTGGAGACCCTGCGCGGGCTGATGAATCTGCTTGGCGTGAAATTGATAGGCCTCGCAGGATCGGACCAGCTCGGTGGCGTCGTGGAACGCCGTGGGCTAGTAGAAGCCCCTGCGGAACACCTTCTCCGACGAGGGTGTGGGACGAGGAGTGGTGCCCGGAGTCACCACCGTGGATGTCGGCCAACAGCTCGCGCCCCTGCTCCTTGGTTATGCACCGCATCGATACGTCGTTGGGGTGCCTGCGGTACAGCTCGCCGTCCTGCAAACAGTAAGCAGTGGCCTGGCGAGCCACACGTTCCGTGTCCTCCTCCTTCTTCGGTAAGGTGCCGCGGAGTAGGTACGCCTTGAGCTCCTTGGTCCAGTCACTGGCCTGGGTTCCAGCGCCAGGAGCAGGCAGGCTCCTGAGGCCGGACCGCAGGCCGGGGCGTGTGAGGGTGGGGCCGGTGGCAGCTCCTCCTGAAGCAACGCTGGGCCTGTGGCCGGGGGCGCCGCCGATGGCTTCAGGAGCCTCTCCCTCGAAGACGCCAGGCTCCTGAGGCTCGCGGCGTGACGCCCTTTTGGCGATGTCGCTGCTTCCTTGTTTGCGCCGTGCGGGGCATGCTGCAATTCCAAGCCCAGGAAGCGCTTTTCAATTTTACGTACCTCTTCCAAGTATGCCTCCATGTGCTCGTCCTTCGGTTTGTACTCCTTGTTGGAGAAGTTGACGAGGAGCTAGGATTCGACCTTGATGGTGAGGCACTTGACCCCCAGGACGGCAGCGGCCCTGAGGCCAGCGATCAACCCTCATACTCTGCGTTGTTGTTGGAGACTTTCTCGCCATGCTGGAAGCAAAGCTGCACGGCGTAGTAAAGCTTGTCCTTGGTCGGCGAGATGAGTACAACTCCAGCCCCCATGCCCCGCCACGTGAAGGCACCGTCGAAGTGCATGACCTAGCCGTCGCACGCCTCATCACCAGGCGCAAGTGACTGGCACTCGTCCAGCCCCTGTTCGGGGGTGTCCGTCCACTCCGCCACGAAGTGCGCGAGGGTCGCGCCCTTGACGACCCTGGTTGTGCTGAATTCCAACTGGAAGGCCTACAGATCGATGTTCCTCTCTGCAACCCTTCCGGCAGCGTTGGGGCTGCACAGCACTTTCTCCAGGGGTATTCAGAGATGACCTTGATGGGGTGGCCCAGGAAGTAATGGCGCAGCTTCCTTGAGGCGACGAGGAGCGCGAGCAAGAGCTTCTACTGCATAGGGTAGCGCACGCGCATCCCGCAGCACGGTGCAGACGAAGTACACTGGATGCTCGACGAGGGGCGAGATGATGGTGTTGTCCTGCTTCGCATGGAGCGCGAGGGGCTCTGGTGCCCCGTGGGTCGATGAAGTGGCGAGGGCCTCAGGAGCGCCATCCTGAGGCGGCGAACGTTGCATGGCCCCTCGCGGGCCGCCTTGCTCCACGCCTGTGCCAGCGCGCTCCTCTCGGACCGCTACGAGTGTTGCGCTGGCTGAGTGGGGGTGGCCGCCAAGTAGAGCACCAGGGGCTCGCGAGGACGAGGCGCCACCAAGAGAGGTGGGCTCGTGAGGTATCGCTTGAGGTCCTCGAAGGCCGCCTCCACTTCAGGGCTCCATTGGAAGGGGCCCTTCCTCTTCATGAGCTTGAAGAAGGGGAGGGCGTGTTCGCCAAGCTTGGAGATGAAGCGTCCCAAGGAGGTCACGTAGGCCGCCAGCTTCTGCATTTCCTTGAGGGTCTAAGGTGGGCGCATCTTTTTGATTGCTATGATATTCTTCGGGTTTGACTCGATCCCTCGGTGTGACACCAAGAAGCCGAGCACCTTGCCGGACGGGACCCCGAAAATGCACTTTTCCGGGTTTAGCCTCAGGTTCACCCGACGCAGGCTGGCGAATGTCTCCTCCAAGTCCTCGATCAGGGTCCTCGCCTCTCGCGACTTGACGACGATATCGTCGACGTATGACTCCATGTTTCTCCCGAGCTTCTGCCCCAGGGCGATGTGCATCAACCGCTGGAAGGTCGTGTCGGCGTTCGGCAGCCCAAAGGGCATGCAGGTGTAGCAATACACGCCGCACGGGGAGAGGAAGGCCGTCTTTTCGACATCCTCCACCGCCATCTTGATTTGGTGGTAACCTGAGAAAGCATCCAAAAAGCATAGCAGGTCACACTCGGTGGTGGAGTCCACGATCTGGTCGATGCGCAGGAGTGGGAAGGGGTCCTGAGGATAAGCCTTGTTGAGACTCGTGAAGTCGACACACATGCGCTCCTTCCCACCCTTTTTGGGTAAAATCACCAGGTTGGCCTGCCAATCCGGGTGCCACACTTCCCGAATAACACCGGCCTCCTGCAACTTGCGGACCTCTTGGACGATGAATGCTTGCTTCTCTTGCACTTGTCGTCTCGCCTTTTGCTTCACTGGGCGCACACTGGGGCACACCATCAGTTGGTGTTCGATCACCTCCCTCGGGATGCCCACCAGATCGGTCGCCTCCCACACAAACACGTCCCTGTTTGCGCGGAGGAAGTCGACCAGCGCCTTCTCCTTCTCCGGGGAAGGCCAGCGCCGATGGTGAAGGTGGGGCCCGAGAAGCCCGGTCGTGAGAGAACAACCATTTCTTCTTCGCAAGCGCAGCCTCCGGAGCCTGCGTGGAGCTCTCGGTATCGGGGCGCGAGGCCGCTGCGGCCTTGTAGATGAGCTTGAGGGCTCGAACCGCGTCCTTGGTTTCTCCAACCACAGAGATGATGCCGTTGCTCCTGGGCATCTTGATGACGTTGTAGCCCGGGTGCATCGCCGCCATGAATTTGGCGAGGGCCGGATACCCCAAGATGGCGTTGTACGGGAGGCCGATGTGGGCCACGTCGAAGTCGATCAGCTCGGTGCGGTAGTTATCGCGAGTGCCGAAAGTGACGGGGAGGTGCACCTGCCCCAAGGGGGTGGTGGAGCCTTTGGCCACCCCCGAGAAGGCCCTGGTGGGCGCGAGCTGGTCGTAGGGCACCTGGAGCGTGTTGAAGTCCCCCATGGAAAGGATGATTAGGCCGGCGCCGCCGTCGATGATGGTCTTGGTGACCACCACGCCGCTGGATGGTGGGTGTGCACAACATGGGGAGTGCACCAGCAGCGACCGTAGTCCTGGGGTGATCCCTGGAGTCGAAGGTGATGTCGGTCTCCGGCCTCGCCCAACCCCGCGGGGCCTCGGGCCGCGGCTGAGCTGCGCCCGCCCAGCGGAGAAGCTGCTTGACATGGCATTCGGACGCGGGCACCTGCGACCCGCCGAGGATACAAGCAACCGCCTGAGGCCCGGGGGCCGCGAAGTGCACGATGAACTGACCGCGAGGCTCGGGGGCGGCGTCCGCCATGGGGATGACGAGGCGAGGGCGGAGCGCGGCTGGAGAAGAAGGAAGTTCGACACGCCGCTACCTGGCGCACCAAATGTCGGAATCGGGGCTCCGCAGACCCAAGAAGGTTCGAACTCTGGGGTGTGTGCGAAGATCTCAACCAGCTCTAGTCTAAAGCTCATCACACCGTGGCCAGGCCTCGTCAAACGCGTGCGAGCGGGCAAGAAGATGAACACAGAGATTTACCCAGGTTCGGGCCACCTTGCGGTGCAATACCCTACTCCTTCTTTGGTGGATTGGCCTCACGAGGAGGTTGTGGATGAACTAGTACAGTGGTTGAGGGACCTCGTGAGGGCTCTGAGGTGAGGATGGATCGATCCCCTCTACGGTGGAGGCTGGTCCCTATATATAGTGGCCTTGGTCCTCTTCCCTTATCGCTCAGGCGGGAAGGGATCCCACAACGGCCAATTTTCAAAGGGACAACAATTACATCTTATCCTGACGGAAAGTGGTTTTCGCCTGCTTCTGGGCGCGACGCAGAGGTGGGCTCGTGGTCTGCTCGTGGTCTTGGTCTTGTTGCACTGGAACGGAAACCTTTGGGGGATTCCTTGGGAACCCGTGTACGTCCTTGCCTGCTTAGCACAAAAGAGGAAATTGTCCTCCTCTGCGCCCATTGTTGCCCACCTGGCCTCGGTCGTCATGGCTCACATCATCGCACCCTCACGAGGCCGGGTACCTGCATAGGAATCACTGCTCCTCGGGAGGTAGCCTGGGGAGGCCACTCCTCTGGAGGTCTTGGCGTCGTTCCCCTCGCGAGGCCGAGGCTCTCGCGAGGGTCTTGTCTTAGGGGTCTTGCCGCCAGGCCATACCGTGCCATCGAGGTGGGCCGCACGCTAGGCCGCAGGCAGGCAGATCTGGGTACCCCCGATCCCAGAACGCCGACACACTATCGTAACCTTTGAATTCTTTTACTGAACCTTCCTTATTTCAAACTATAGATGGGGAGCAACCTTCTTAAAGAAATAGAGCACTACGAGGATGTTCTTTGTGGACCATTTCTCGTGGAACTTGTCAAGATGCTTAAGCTGCCGATACCTAAGCTCAATGTGTGTAAAAGGAAGTATGGATCATGGGGCGTCAAGACTCAAGTTGTTGGTCGTAAAGAAGACCCCAAGACTGAAGACATCAACTATGGGACGTTAAACCATGATTGTCATATGGGCATAAACACTGCCTCCCACAATGCTATCGCACGCTTAAGCTACTGTCATCGTGCTGAGTTAGGCAACCACTACTTTGGAAGGTTTGGATGGTAGAAGGCCAATGGAGCACACATCGTCTTGACGAATGAGCAGAAGATGAACTTATTTCACCTCTGCTAGTGTATAATCAAGAACTAGAGCATTACTTCAAGAATCTTCAAATGAACCTTTTGGAAGCTTTATTGGACAGGGAAGCACTTCGTGAGGACCTCAAGGTCCAGAAGCTAAAGGTAGCCAATCAGGAGAAGCAAGACCTCGAGATCTAGAAGATTCGTGATGAGCTAAAGGATAGTCGGAATATGTCACATGCCAAGGATATTGAGATCTAGAAGGTCAAGACCCAACTCCTAGAAATACAGGGACGTCAGAGGAAGCTTCGCGTCAACAGGGATGATCGGGCAGAAGAACTTGAGAAGATCAAGCACGACTAGAAGAAGCCCATTGAAGATGAAGACATGGATATGCTATCTTAGTAGTAGCCCCACCATGAGAGAATAAAGATGAACGTATTTGTGATTGAAGTAATCGACCATACCAACCTTATGTGGGTGGCGATACCATTGAATTGATTGAATAAATGAATGTTTGGTTGTTATAATCTTGTGTTTATTGAGTGGTGGGATAGATACGATACTCGTAGGTTTCAATTTATTTTAAACTTGAGAGATGTAAGCTACGGAAAAATAACACCAGACCTTCATATGGGAGAAGCATCAACAATTGGAAAACTCCTGAGCATTGAAGACCCGAAGTAATGAAGACTTGGTAACGGAACCATAGTAAACCCGCCCATTACAAACGGTAGAAACTTTGAGTTAGGATTTTTCTATTGATTGTGGGTGAGTTTCTCTCTCTCTATCTTCCCCAAACCAAAACCTTGAACCCATGGACAAGCTCACCACAAAACCTTTTCAAAACACAACAACATTTCACCCAAGGAGACACATACATTATTCTGAGTACCCATTTTCTGACACCTGCAGATGACAACCCTTTATGAGTCTTTCCTCAAGGGCCAGGAAACGATCATGACCCTGACGAGTGATCATGATTACCCAAAAATCCTGAAGGACATGATGAAGCATATTCACCTTGAAGGAGATGCAGCGTACAAAGGCTATCCCTTCATGGAAAATGGAGTGAAACTTTGGTATGTGGAGGTACACCTTCACCGTGTGAAATGAGTTTGCCCGAAGACTATGGGGCAATACTTTTTCATCTCACGTGTACCACGAGCAACCTCATTCGACTCGTTTCGTGAAGCTGCCATGGAATCCATACATCAAATTGGAGAAATAATTTAAGCAAGACTCCGTCACACTCAGGAATAGCTGAGAGAAGTGCATGCAGAGATGATGGAGATGAAGATGATGTCCACCATGATTAAGCAAAAGATGGATGATTTCAAGGAGCACATCGCACAATTTTAGTGGGACTAAAGAACCTTCAAGAAGGACAAATGAATAAAGATGAAAGTAATGAAGATCTCCCCATGACCATCCAATCTAGCGACTACGACGTTCGTTATAGCAAAACTTGTTTCCTTTGTTATAACACCCGAAATGTTTTCAGTTAGTCAACAACAGCCACCTTTATTTGTAACACCCGAAACGTTTTATTTTAATTACCTGCTGTTCATTCATTAGCTATAGCCGCACACACTTCCAACCAATCTCGTCCCTCCATGTAGCCCCAAGCCGGCCCGTAGTTTTTTCTTTATATTAGTTTCAGTTTTCTGAAAACAGAATAGTTTCTGTTTTTGTTTTCTTAATATCTCTTAGGATTTTTAATGTTTTTGAGTGATTATTTTTGCATTAGGTTAATTTTTTGTTGTTGTTTATGTAGATCCAAAAACTTTTCATGTTTGAAAATTTTAAATTTGAATTTTCTCAAACTTGCTCAAATCACTCATTTGTGAATAACTAGAGTTTGAAAATATATTTTTATTTGACTCTTTTTGCTCCTGTTTTCTTATCAAAATGAGCAATAAAATTTATTTTACTTATATTTTATTTCTTTTTAGATCAGATTCAAAATATGAGTTGTTTAGGTATTTTATTCAAAAAGAAAAGTATTTCTCTTATTTTCTTAGTATTTTTATTTTGTCAATTTTGACAAGTTGTTTTATCTTTCAGTTAGTCAAGAGTAGCCACCTTTATTTGTAGTTAAAATATTATTATTATTTTGTTTCCTTTGTTTTGTAGCAAAACTTGTTTACGTCATATTTAGAGTTTAATAGAAGATTTTAAATTACTTCTTTTTGCTAATAAAATTTTATGAAAAATACTTTCTATTTACTTAGTTGTTTTATATTTTTCTTTTCTGTTAATTTATAGTTTTCATGTGTTTATTTGTTGTTAAGTTTTATTAGGACAAAACTTATATTTGTTAGTGTGTTACTTTTCATACTTTCTTTAGTTGTTCTTCAAAACTAATTCTTTTTGCTAGTAAAAGATTTACTAAAATACTTTCTGTTAAGTCTTTATTTTTGATGTTTTGTTGATATTTATAGAGAAAACTATTCCTGGTTGCTTTGACTAAGTTTTATGGTTTTAACTTTTGTCTTAAGTATTTCCTTCATCTCCACACTAGAGTGTTTACTACTTGCTTTTGCTTCTTGAATTGGTAGATTGTTTGCTATTATGATTTCTTATATGAGTGCAATGTTTGACTATATAGATTTTCATCGGAGAGTGACGATTAGTTCTGTCAAGTTATTCTGAGAGCGATATTATCTTCATCAACTTACCAGGCAAGTTCACTTTGACCATATTTTCATGACTATCCTTTTATTCCATTTAGTGTCACCATTTCCTCCGGTAGTGATATTGAATCTTGTAGTTGAGTAGAATGCATGAGGTAGGAACCCACCACCTTGTTATCAAGCCTCGGGACATTATTTATTTTTAAATGCTATGCTATGGTAGACAGGGTAGGTATGAGTGTTCGGGAGTGGTGTGAGAAGAAGGACTCTACGTCAAAGACGACTACTCCATGATGGCATGATCAAGGCCTGCATCTTCATGACCTCAAGACTTCAAGACTCGAGACAATATTTTAATACACACTACTGGGTGGAATGGTTGTGAGGTACCCTAGAGTACCAAGTGGATGCGTTGTGAGCTGGAGTAGGCTAGTACTCATGCGGAAAGTTGCACCTAGACTTAAAGAGACAAATGAATACTTCATGCCCGGATGCTTACCTATGCAGCCACAAGTCACGATGGGCTCTGGCTTGGTTGATCATCGTAGTGACTCTGGCTGGTCTAGTGCTACGAGAAGTAGATCTACGGTAGGATTGGATGGGCACTAGCAGTGGTCAGGGAAATTCTTTGAAAGACCATATTTTGTTCGTCTTGTTCTCAAACACCCGGTAATGTGAGGGCTTACATGGATGGAATGATTCTTGTGGGTAAAATGCACAACACTCTGCATAGTTCAAACCTAATATATTAGCCGTGTCCCCGGTTACGGACAATTTGACCCTCTGGAGTTGGATCCATCTCTAAAATCTCAATACTGGACTGATAACTAATTGTGGGAAACCTATGATACTTGTTGGCTATGAGACATCGGTTGGCGGAACCATGGGGTATTAGAATACTCTGTAGTAAAGACTCCTGAATTCCTTTGTTGTAGGAAAAATAAAATAAAATGAGCTTTTATGCAAAAATTGAGACATAGAGCCACAAAGCCTTATTGCATATAGAATAGTCATCATCGTTTCTTTCAATCGTGATCTTGCCGGTACATTCAGTATACTGGCCTACAAGGCTGCAATGTCTTATGTTGCAGATATTTCTACGACAAGTAAGAGTACGATATAGATCTATGGTCTACATTCAACTTGTCGTTGCTGTTGATGGGACTCCATACCGTTAATGTTTTGTTTCCGCTGTGATATAAGGTATACTCTGGATCTACGGTATTAATTTTACATGTGATGTTGTGATATTTCATCGAAGTATCGTGTGTTCTAGCATACTAATCCAGGGATGGCATAGAAAGCACAAAAAATGACCGTTTTGGGTCGGCTCGCTACAGATACTGATATGAGGAGAATAAGGAGCGTCAAGACCTTAAGCTTGGGGATTCCCAAGGCACCCCAAAATAATAGTCAAGGAATACTCAAGCGTCTAAGCCTGGCACTACTGGAATCAGAGAATTTGCCATCTGTCAGTTCTTTGCCATATGCAGCAGACGACAAAGAAGGTCTTTGCCGTCAGCTTCCAAAAAACAGACGGTAAAGTAGGGACTGATGGCAAAGATATTATTTGCCATCAGACCTTTCTTTGCCGTCTGCTGGCAGACGGCAAAGAGCACAAAGGCACACGGCAAAGAACCCACCTGGGCCCCACTGGACCATGGGGTTGGTTAGGTCAATGGACCATCTGCCAGCTCTTTGCCGTTTGCCTGGAGGCTCTTTGTCGTCCGCCAGCAGACGGCAAAGAGCCTCAGTACTAACGGCCGTTTGCCTGACCCCCCACCTCTCTCTCTCTTTCTCTCTCTCTCTCCCGAGCTCCTCAGACCCCCCGCCACCCCTCTGCCCCCCATCGCCTCGCCGCCAGACCGCCCAGTAGCCCCGCCGCCCGGCCGCCCCGGTGCCCCGGCGCCCACGTCGCCCCGGCCCCGCCAGGCTGCCCCCGGCGCCCCTGCCCTGCCTGGCCGCCCCCGGTGCCCCTGCCAGCCCGCCGCCCGGCCGGCCCCGAAGCCTAGACGCCCCCCCTCCAGTGAGTAGTTAGGTTTTTTTTTCTGTTTTTTCATATTATTAGATTAGTTAGATAGCTACTATTAATTAGGTTAGTTAGGTTAGTTAGGAAAAAGGAAATTAAAAGAAGAAGAATAAAATTAGAAGGAAAAGAAGAAAAGAAGAACGAAAAATGTGGATTTAAATGTGTTGTTGTTTCGCCGTTTCGAGGGTCTGGTGTTCGACGACCTCCCCGTGCGACCGACGAGCTCCCTGCGTTCGTGGGTGAGCACAACTGACATCTCCTCCTCCCGCCTTCATTTGCTCTGTTCTGGTACGGTCTTCGTGCCGATGATACTTGCTAGATATAGGTATATTCAATCATCAGTGTGCGTGACCAGTATGCATCTCCCGTTCGAAATGGCGACATCAATAAATATGCATGTCTTTGCATATTTATAACCGCCATCCTTTCGAATTGTCCTGGTTATCCATGGACAGCCTGAGTATGTGTAGATTGGGTTCGTTTTCCCATGCTCTGCTCCAGATCCGATGCAGAATTTCGTCAGTGCCTCCTTGTTGTTCTCCGGGTACACATCCTCTTTGTTTAGTTCCGAGACATGTATCAGGAGAACAGCGGGGAGGTACTGCCGAAATTCTGCGTCGAATCCAGAGCAGAGCATGGGAAAACGAACCCAATCTACACATACTCGGGTGGGATTAGAACATATCTTTACCTATTAGCGTGTAGGTTGCACGGACGTAATAAAATTAACTAACTTGTTTAACTGAGGAATATTTATATATATGCTGAATTATATATATATTTCTTGTGTGTTTAGTAGCTAGGCAAGATGAGTGATCGTGTGTGGATGTACACCAGTCACACTAGTCAGAAAGACATGACCAATGAATGGTTAACAAAAACCAAGGGGTTTGTGAAAGCCGCATTTGCAAATTGCTAGAGAAAAACCTGGTGCCCCTGTCTTGGTTGCGACAACTTTAAACAGCAAACAGAGGATGTAATGGGTAAACACCCGCAGAGGAAGGGTTTTACTACTGATTATACGGTGTGGACATTTCACGGTGAGTCTGCCCAACATACCAGAGCTGAGGTGCTTCGTCATCGCAGCGACGAGCATGGTACTGGGATCGAAGACATGGTGTAAGACTTTGATGATGCTCGGGATTCGGATGATGAGATGGAGGAATCTGCAAGGGCCTTCTATGAAATGTTGGAGTCTTTAAAACGTCCTCTGCATGCGCACACTGAGCTTTGTCAGCTGGATGCCATCACGCAAGTAATGGCTCTGAAGGCTCAATTCAACTTGGGCAGAGAATTCTACGACGCGATGATGACACTATTTGGACGCTTTCTACCCAAAGGCCATGTTATGCCTGCAACCTGTACAAGTCGGACAAAATACTCCGTGTACTTAAGATGCCCTATGAGAAGATAGATGCCTGTGAGAAAGGATGTGCCTTATTTAGGTTTGAGTACGCGGGCTTGAACTATTGTCCCATTTGCAACTCTTCCAGGTATGTTGTGGTAGACAACGGTATGGGTGAGAAGAGGCAGACCAAAATCCCCGTTAATGTTCTTTGGTATATGCCAATCATACCAAGACTTCAACGTCTTTTCATGGTCAAAGAGACGGCCAGACAGATGACATGGCACAAATTGGGCAAAAGAACCGAACTAGATGCATATGGGAATAACATGTTGGTACACACATCGGATGCGGAAGCGTGGAAGCACTTCGATGCATTACATCCGGATAAAGCGGCAGTCCCA
This sequence comes from Elymus sibiricus, assembly GCA_039707655.1. Classification (NCBI taxonomy): domain Eukaryota; kingdom Viridiplantae; phylum Streptophyta; class Magnoliopsida; order Poales; family Poaceae; genus Elymus; species Elymus sibiricus. Next base: position 177,799,493 of record CM077667.1, read on the forward strand.
AGGCATCCTCGAGTCTGCATCGACATGGATGGGTTCAATCCGTTTGGTATCACGGCAACCCAATACAGTTGGTGGCCTGTATTTGTCATTCCACTCAATCTCCCCCCCCCCCCGGACAGATTATGCAAAGAAAGAACATATTCCTGACGTTGATAATTCCAGGGCCCAACTATCCGGGGAAGAAAATGAATGTGTACATGAAGCCGCTTAAGGATGAATTGCAAGAAGCTTGGGATAAAGGGTTCAAGACATACGACGCCGCTAGAAAACAAAACTTCAAAATGTATGTCTGGTACATGTACTCGATGCATGACTTGCCGGCGTATGCACTATTCGCTAGCCGAGGTACGCATGGAAGGTTCCCGTGCCCCACATGCAAGGCAGCTCTTCAGTTTCATTGGTTGCAGGCGGGTCAGAAGTTTTCTTGCTTCGACTTGCATAGACAGTTTCTGAATCCTGGCCATCAGTTCAAAAAAGACAAGAAGAACTTCATCAAAGGTATAGTTGTCAAAAACTCTGCACCACCTGTGTTGATAGGCCAACAGATCCTGGATCAGTTAAACACTCTCGAGCCTGATCCAGAGCGTCTAGGATATTTCAAGGGGTATAATTCGGAACACGCCTGGACTCACAAGACATGCTTGTGGGATAAGCCTTACTTCAAAGACCTCCCTCTTTCACACAACATCGACAAGATGCACACTGAAAAGAATATTGGAGAGGCTAGTTTTGGTACATTGTTCAGCATAGAGGGGAAGTCAAAGGATAATCCTAATGCTCGGGTGCAGGCTATTCGAGACTACTATGCCACACATGGTATGAAGAAGGACAATACGTTGTGCCGCGATAAGTTTCTGAAGAAGCATCAGTACATTAAGGAAATTACCTATTCTTAAGGCCTTGTACTTAGTTTCCTTGATTTGATTCATAGGCGTAGCGCTCAAATTTCTCTTTACTAACTTAGGTGCCCCTGAGATGGTGTGCGGATAAGATGGATTGTTGGGAGGCGTTGGTGGATGGGTGGTGCACAGGCCAATGGCGAGCCGTCCACGACAATGCGAAGGACCGGCATGCCCAAATGGTTGGTGTGCCAGACCATCAAGGTAGCGCCAACTTATTTCAGTTCAGACAGAACTGGGTACGTATGTGGTTTGCTTCATTTTTCATGCAATTCATTCTTCATGCTAGCGTGAGCCATTTACTAATACTTTGTTCCTCTCTTTTAGGCGAAGTACAATAACACAGAGGTGCAAGAGGTGTACGACCTCTATGCCATGGCCCATACTGCCTCGTACAAGAAGGCCAAGGCATTCTCTGAGTCTGACCTCGATCATCCGGAAAATTTCACCAACATCTCCTCCCACCACAAGCTCGTGAGGTACAACGAGGAGGGGAGGGCGATGAAAGGGGAGGACTTTAACCCGAGCCAGCATCCTTTCGATCCAGAGCTGGTGATGATATCTGGTGGCAGGAGGCCCCATGGCTCGATAGCCATTGGAGATGGAATGATACGTTGTCCTCTCACTCTCCCGGAGATCAAGGCGCGCCAAACGAGCTGTTGTCCTGCGATAAGGCCTCGTCCATGGCCAGTCGATCTCGCCATCGAGGTTAGTTATATGGACTCAGCTATCTTTCCTCCATTACATTGTGTGTGTAGCCATCGATGATTACAATGCTAACGAGGAGTGGTGTTGGAGGCTGCTATTCAGAGAGAGAGGGCAAAAACCCAGGCGCTTATGGAGGAGAGGGACCGGTTGGCGGTGGAGCAGCAACTGGCCACGGAGCAGAAGATGGCTCGGTTGTTGGAGGAGGAGAGGGCACGGATCGAGGCGTCTCATCGGGCCATGTACAAGCTCTTCGTGGTAAGTTTTTTCTTCATATTAGCCAAATCATGCATGTAATGTTCGTTTCATTACTAACTAATATGACTAACTTGTGAAAACCAAATGTGCAGTCTATGTGCGAGAAGACCGGTCAAACCCCTCCGCCGATGGCAGTCATTACCGCGGCGGGAACAGTGAGTTTCATTTGAATGGTCATTAGTTACTAGTCTTAACATTTGAGTGTCATCATGCTAATGAGACATCCCAAATGATCTTTGGTGCAGCATAACTCCCGAGCCGCATCGCACAACCCTTCTCCAGGGCATCCTTCTCCAGGTGATACCGGCCCGAGCAACCCCGGTGTTTCACCTCTGTGATGACGAGGACGGTAAGTTTTCTCTAGTGTTTTGCTTAACAAATGCATACTTAGCTTCGTACATGCTAGTTAGCACTAATATGCCACTTACTTGGCTTATTTTCCCAAAGAAAGACATACTTAGCTAATTATCCTCCAAAATGACATAATTAGCTTATTTAGTTCATTTATGACATAATTAGCTTAGTTAGGTCAAAAATAGCATAGTAACCTTCGTTAGCTCATAAATGTCATATACTTAGCTTGTTTTCCTCCAAATTGACATAATAAGCTTAGTTAGCTCAAGAATGGCATAATTACCTAAGTTAGCTTAATAATGACCTATACTTACCCTATTTTCCTCCAAAATGACATAATAAGCTTAGTTAGCTCTAAAATGACACAAATAAGGAATAAGAAGAGGAAAAACAAGGAAGAGGAGAAAAAGAAAGAATAGAAGAAGAAAGAGAAGAAATAGAAAGAATAAAAGAAGAAGAATGAGAAGGAGAAGGATAAAAAGATAGAAGAGAGAAGAAGAAAATATATTCTTATTCTTCCTTTTTCTCTTCTTTCTTTTTCTCCATCTTCTACCCCTTCTTCTTTGTAGGAATCGGGGCTCCGCAGACCCAGTAAGGTTCGAACACTGGGGTGCGCTCGCTTTCCTACCCTATTCTGCCCCTCAACCTCACGGTGACTCTCCGGTGGCTCGAGCAACGGAAAATGAACAAGAACAAACACAAAGTTTACCCAGGTTCGTTCCACCTTGCGGTGTAAAACCCTACTCCTGCTTGTCTGGATTGCTTGAGGTGGAAGACGAGTACAGTGGGGGGGGGGGTTCTTGCCCTAACGGAATGGCGGATCCCTTTATATGGAGGTCGGGCCTCCGTTATTATACTGGCCCTGGTCCTCTTCCCCCAAAATGCGCTTGGCGGGAAGGGTTGCGACAACGACCATTTTGAAAGGGGACACGACTACAGTCCGCCCTGATAAAGGTGGTCTTCGTCTGCCAAAGCTCGCAGGTGTGGTATGCCCGCGAGCCAGAACTCGGTCCTCTGGGTTCCTAGCACTGTCGGAGCAGACCAAAGCACAGACACCATACCCAACCCCCATGAGCGTGAGGCCCATGGTGAGGCTAATGGGCATGTGCCACGGGTTGGGACCTGTAGCTTCCAACCCGAGGGAGCGACCCCCGGGCACGTTCTTCATTGTCTTCTCCCCAGCGCGGAGCATGGGGACCTCCACCTGGGTGTGGACGGGAGCCCTTTCCTCCACGGCCATGACACTGCTCATCGTGGGCTTCCACTTGGGGGGTCCGGAGCGTGTACAACCCCAAAACTCATTATTATGTGAGAGTGTCACGGGCGGCTATAATTGGGCGGACACGTTCTTCATTGTCTTCTCCCCTGCGCGGAGCATGGGGACGTCCACCTGGGCGTGGGCGGGAGCCCTTCCCTCCGCGGCCACGACGCGGCTCGTCGTGGGCTTCCAGTTCGGGGGGTCTGGAGCGTGTACAACCCCAAAACTCATTATTACATGAGAGTGTCACGGGTGGTGATAATTGGGTGGACACCCCAGGCACAAGGCTCAGGAGCTCCTAACCCGGTCTTCAGGTGCTTCCGCACATTTCTGCGCGAAAGCGCGCATGTTGGCGCAACGCTCCTGTGGCCCAAACAAGAGCGCCATCGCACACCGCGTGGCCACAAGAGCGCAGTTGTGTGCCCCTACGGTCCAAACATGAGCGCCGAGGCGCGCCCCGCGCGTCCGTAAGAGCACGTCTATAGGAGAGTCGCTAGAGGAGGCGACAACCGCCTGCCCAACGGCAGCGCGAACCAAGCCGCATTCCCCTCATCTGCCTGCGACGGTTCACTGAGAGGGCGTGACACTAAGGTGAGATGACTAGCACGGGTGGCCAGACCGTGAGCCATAGCTAGAGCACTTAGATTTCTCGGCGCTGCGAGGACAGGTCCTAACACAGACACCGTGTCTATCCCCCACCTTGGTACCATCACGGGGCAGTCGCGGGGGCATGCCAGCCCCCGGTAGCGGCGAAACATCAGATCCTGAGGCTTAGACAAACAACACCATCTCATGTGATGGTTAACCGAGGTCATTACACATCCAGAAAACACCTGCTCAAGGCGATACAAAATGCAGAGAATTGCTTGGCAGGAACAACCCAAAAAGTCACGTGACGGCCGTACTGCCGAAGGAGCCTCAGGCCGCTTGACGACGCATGCCGCGGGGGTCTATCCCGCGGGTGGGGGGCATGGCCGGCTTCCGAGGCCTTGAGGGCCCGTGGGGTCCCGACTCCTCGCGAGGCATGCGTGGCCCGTACCTTTTGCGGTCCGCCGATCTCCTGAACGCCGAATCCCCTTGCTCCTGACGCTTGGCGCCACACTCCCTTCTCGTGGGGGCGCGCACCGGGGCGCGCCTCCACGAGGTCCCCAAGCGCCCCCCTCGCCATACCGACCAAGCCAGACGGCCCCCTAGCGGGAGCTCCCGGGCCTGTCATGAAGAGGGCGCCAAGCGCGGCCTCCTACGCCGGAGGGAGGCGGGCGCCGGCTGGCGGCGCGAGGCTCGTGATGCTAGCGTCTACCACGACACCCTTCGTCATTAGCAGAGCCGGGAGTGGGCTGCAGCTGCCCCTTCCTTGAGGGCGTGGACCCTTGAGGCCTGGTGCCCTCGGCATTGTCGGAGCGTTCCGCCGCGACGGCTTTGTAGGCGCACTCGAGGGAGCAGATCACGTCCTTCTCGTTGCAGGCGACGGTGATGACACCGTCGGGGCCGATATCTGGAGGATATTGCAGCCGTGATGGACCACTGCCGAGAACTTGGCTAGGGTCGGGTACCCCAGGATCGCGTTATATGGAAGGCCGATGTGTGCCACATCGAAGTCGATGAGATCGGTGCGGTGGTTCCTGCGTGTGCCGAAGGTGACGGGGAGGTGGACTTGTCCCAGGGGAACAATGGTGCCGCCGGCCGCGCCCGAGAATGGCCTGGTGGGCGCCATACGGCTGTAGGGCACATGGAGCGCCTTGAAGGTCTCTGGAGATATCACGTTGAGGCCGGTGGCCCCGTCAACGAGGTTCTTGGCGATGGAGAAGTTGCAGATGATGGAATGCACAGTAGGGGAAGCGCGCCCGTGACAGCCAGGGGCTTGGGGCCGTCCCTTGGGTTGAAAGGGACGCTGTGTTGGAACCTCCTGGGGGGCCGCACGGTTTCCGGCTCCCGGAAAGCGCCGGACATCGCCCGGGAAAGGCGCCCAAACTGTAGGTTCAGCGAGAGGGCTTGGGCTCCGCCCAGGAGGCAAGCCACCACGCGATGTTCCTGATCTCCCCATGAGGCTCCCTAGGGTAGATCGCCTTAGCCGTCGCCTCGGGGTTGGTTGCGCCGGGTCTAGCGAGGGTTGTCGCCGAGGTCGTCCCTTCTGTCGTTCCCGTGGTCACCTTCGCGCCCGGGGGCGCAGGCTACGCGGTTCCGGCGCCGGATGGCGCGCTCACTGCGCGAAGATCCGAGCGCCTGACAGTCCTTTGTGTTCTGAGTGCGCGTGTTGCGGTGAACACAGAACATTTCACCTACTCTTTCGGGGGTGCCGGCGCAGGGGCCTGGCAGCGGCCCTAAGCCGGATACTGGGACCCGGAGGAGCAGGAGCACGACACACGGTGGATCCTGCTCGGGCCCCTCCGGCTGGGTACCGAGCGAGTCGCCGTGCGGCAGTGGAGGCGGCTCGCTGGCTGAACCCCCCGCTTCTGGCGCCGGGGGACGAAGCGGAACGTATATAGGGCGCCAGGGCCCTCCTGGCGATAGCGATGAGCTCGACGATGTGGTCCGCCCAGGCGTCGTAGCCTCCGTCGGTAGGGCGGTGACGGAGCAGCTCGCTCGCCACGAGCAGTGCGTCTTGCAAGTTCAGATCTCCCACATGGACACAAGCTGAGGAGGAGGCCGCGGCGGATGCGGCGGGCAGCGCGTGCAACTATAGTTGTGGCCGCGACGCTGGTGGGTCAGTTACGGCTGTCTGGCACCAAGTGCTCGGGGCGCGTGCGGCGAGCGTCAACCATGGAGTCAGTGAAGCTGGAGCCAAAACTGGAGCTGGAGAACAGCTGCGCACCCCTACCTGGCCTGCCAAATGTCGGAATCGGGGCTCAATAGACCCAGTAAGGTTCGAACACTAGGGTGCGCTCGCTCTCCTACCCTGTTCTGCCCCTCAACCTTAGGGTTACTCTCTAGTGGCTCGAGCAACGGAAAACTAAGAAGAACACACACACACAGTTTACCCAGGTTCGGTCACCTTGCGGTGTAAAACCCTACTCCTGCTTGTCTAGATTGCTTGAGGTGGAAGACGAGTACAGTGGCGGGGGGGGGGGGGGGGGGGTTCTTGCCCTAACGGAATGGAGGATCCCTTTCTATGGAGGTTGGGCTTCCCTTATTATACTGGCCCTGGTAATCTTCCCCCGAAATGCGCTTGGCGGGAAGGGTTGCCACAACGACCATTTTGAAAGGCGACAGGAGGACAGTCCGCCCTGATAAAGGTGGTCTTCGTCTGCCAAAGCTCGCTGCCGTGACACACCAGTGGGCTCGGGGATGACCTTCGTCCTGACGAGCCCCCAGCCTTGGCCCTCTTGCACCGAGGAGGAAATCTTTGGGGGTTGCTTTGGAAACCCGCGGGCTACCTTTGCCCCCGTAGCACCAAAGGGGGAAACCTCTCTGTCCGTGCCTGCTAGCACCGCCCCTGCACCGCCTGTGTGGCTTGCATTGCCCACGTGAAGGGGTAGGGTTGTGCGACCCCACCTGGTTGCCCTTGACTAGTTTGCCTCGCGAGGGCCTCCGGGGCAGCCTCGGGGCGCACCTCGGTGGTGCGTCGCCCCAAGCGGTCCTTGGTGATGATCCCCTGGCGTCTGCCTCGCGAGGGTTTTGCTTGCTGGGCCCACCTTCGGGCCGAATCAGGCCCGAATAGCGCGGCACGCCTGGGGCCGCAGGCCGACGGGCCTGGGTACCCCCAGTCCCAGGGGCCCGACATTCTTCTTATTCTTTTTCTTCTTCTACTCTTCTTCTTCTTCTTCTTCTTCTAGTCTTGTTCTTCTTCTTGTTCTTCTTCTTCTTGTTCTTCTTCTTCTTGTTGTTCTTTTAGTCTTCTTCTTCTTCTTCTTCTTCTTCTTCTTCTTATTCTTCTAACTGTCTTAATTACTCCATTTCTGCAGATTTGATTCACTTGGAAGCTAGAATTGATGGACTGCTAGTATTTAGTTTTTCTTTTCATTGATGGAAGCTAGCAGATTTGATGAACACTGTGAAACTATGTGTGTATATATGGATGAACAATGTGAAACTGTGTATTTTGCTTGCCTATGTGTTCTCTTGTTAAATATTTCATGATGATGTTGGATACATGGCCTATGCCTCTTTTCTGAAACTATATATATCATATATGTGATGTGCAAATGTAGGGAAATAACAGAAAACTGACCAAAAAGCGGCAATACAGTCACTTTGCCGTCTGCCAGCCGACGGCAAAGCCCTTTGTCGTCTGCCAGCAGACGACAAAGGTGCCACGTGGCAGTCGCATGTGCAACCAGGGAGCACCAGGTCTGATCCATTTGGTCACTTTGCCGTCCGCTGGCACAATGCAAAGATAGGCCAGGCAGACGGCAAATTTGGGCAGGGGGACATGCTGCCGTCGGACTAAAGACGTCACCGGGCAGACGGCAAAGTTTGCCGCCAGCTGGCTGATGACAAAGTATGCCGTTAGCCACCTAACAGGGCTAACAGCCATACGTTGCCATCCATGGCCTTTGCCGTCTTCCAGCTGACGGCAAAACATTTTTGCCGTCCGCCATGCTCTGGCTGACGACAAAACAAGCTCATTGCCGGTACCAGCAGTGACGAAACTGGTGTCGTCAGCCAGCGGATGGCAAAGACGTTTCCCGTCCGTGGACTGGTCCTTTGCCGTCCGCTATGGCAGACGACAAAGAAGCTGATTCCTGTAGTGTGGGGATGTCCCGGAAGGTATCCCCTCTTTCGTCTTCAATACTATCGGTATATCTTACTTGGAGGTATATCTTTATTCATCATGTAATATGTGTTTTGCCCTGAGCGTCATTTTTATAAACTTTGATGATGTTATTTATATTCATGTTTTTCAATAAATAGTGCTAAGAATTGCCTTGAGGATGCTTGAATTGCATGTTTGATGTGTGTTGTACAAAAACAGAAACTTTTTTTGTAGTGTTTGAGTTTACATATTTTACTGGAACGTGGAAAGTTTCTGAAATTTTGACATAGTATTTTCATACAAATTATTTATTAGTTCCTAAATGTTCATAATATTTGGAGATATTGAAGTACATGTTTTGTATTAATTGCTACAGACTGTTCTGTTTGGATAGATTGTTGTCATTGTTTTGTTGTCTACTTATCCTAGAGTTTTCATGGATTATATTGGCAGATATAAATTTTGGAAATGATACTATAAATTACCTAATGTCTGAAAATAATTATGAAACTTGTCTTGGCAGTACATGAAATGTTTATTTATTCTTATGTGTACTACCTATCTCACGATGTCTTTTCAAGTTTTGTGTGGGTGAAGATTTTGAGACTTAGGTGAAACCGGGATATGAGAGGAATTAACAAGACACAAAATCACAACCTTGGGGGTGCCCAAGGCTCCCCAATTCAATATCACAATAAGTCTCAAGCATCTAAGCTCGGGGATGCTATGCATCCCACCCCTCTTCGTCAACAACTATCTGTTAGCCTATGTTGATCCTAAGTTTCTATTTGTTCACTTGATATGTTCTATTATTGGAGTGTCCTTTGTTTTCTTTGACGTTTGAGATAAATCTCATATTTGAAAGTATTTATTGAGATGGATTCCTCACATAGCTACTTTATTGTTTGACTACTCATTGATCTTCCCTTATATCTTTTGAGAGTAGTCTGATGTTTACTCTTGTGCTTTGATACTTGTGATCTGCGTTGGGTTTTCCATGAAGAGGAACGGGTTATCGCAGCACAATATGGGTAAGTATTTCCCTCGGTTATGAAACCAAGGTTTCTCGAACCAATAGGAATATCAATCCTCAACCGTCTTCAGTGGCTGCACACAAAAGAGCAAACAACTTGCACGCAACGCGGGCAAGAGGGTTGTCAATCCCCTTGGTCGCATTATTTGCAAGCAAGTGAGTTGTGTAGATAATTGTAAATTGCAAAATAAAATAAAAGCAAGTAAATGGCAGGAAGGTTTTGTAAGTTTTGTAAATATAAGAAGAATAGACCCGGGGGCCATAGTTTTCCCTAGTGTCATCTCTCATGAAAATAACATACGGTGGGTAAACAAATTACTGTTGGGCAATTGATAGAAAAGCGGATAGTTATGCAATTTTCATGGCAATGATCATGTACATATAGGCATCACATCCATAAACAAATAGGCCGACTCCTTCATGCACCTATTACTATTACTCCACTCATCGACCGCTATCCAGCATGCATCTAGAGTATTATGTAAAATAGAATAATGCATGAAGAACGATGACATGATGTAGACAAAGTAAACTCAAGCAATATGAATAAATCCCAAGTTTGATCCTTATTAGGAGAAACACAAAGACGCGTCTTGTCCCTTTCTGTCATTGGGATATAGAAACTCGTCAGGTTGAACCTACTACAACGCACCCCTCTCACTGAAGAAATATCAATCTAGTTGGCCAAACTATTTCAATAGATCGGAGAGAATTACGAAGCTATCATAATCATGCACATAAGAATCATATTAGAATTCAGAGAAGCCTCAAATATTTATCATGAAAAATCTGAATGGAAACCCACAATTCATCGGATCCCAACAAACGCACCGCACAAAAGGATTACATCAGATAGATCAAAGCAAAGATGTGATGATCATTGTATTGAAGATCAAGAGAGAGAGAGAGATTGCCATCTAGATATAAACTACGGACTCGTAGATCTGTGGTGAACTACTCACACATTATCATGAGGGCAGCAAGGTTGATGAAGAGGCCCTTCGTGATTGATGCCCCCTCTGGTAGGGTGCCGGAATGGAGCTCTAGATGGCCCCGTGACAGAACAGAGACTTGCGGCGGCGTAAAAAGTGTTTCGGGACTACCTCTACTATTTTCAGAATATATGTGAATTGATAGGCCAGAGAATAGGTCGGGAGAGCCACGAGGGGCCAACAAGCCATCATGCCGCGTCCCCCCAGGCCCCGCCCTGTTGGCTTGTGGGGCCCTCGTGTGGCTCCCGACATCCTTCCGAATATTCCAGGTCTTCTTTTGGTCCAGAAAAAATCACCAAAAAGTTTTGTGGCAATTGGACTTTGTTTGGTACTGTAAACCTGAAAAGTGAAAAACATACAGAAAACAACAACTGGCACTGGGCACTAGGTCAATAGGTTAGTGCTCAAAAATAGTATAAATTGGTAAATAAATACTTAAAAAGTATCCTAGAATGATAATATATAAGCATGGAACAATCAAAAATTATAGATATGTTGGAGACTGATGACCCACAAGTATAGGGGATCAATCGTAGTCCTTTCGATAAGTAAGAGTGTCGAACCCAACGAGGAGCAGAAGGAAATGACAAGCGGTTTTCAGCAAGGTAATTTCTGCAAGCACTGAAATTGTAGGTAACAGGTAGTTTGATAGCAAGATAATTGGTAACGAGCAAGTAACGGTAACGGTAAATAAAGTGCAGCGAGATAGCCCAATCCTTTTGTGGCAAATGACAGGCCAAAACGATCTCTTATAATAAGCAAAGCGTTCTTGAGGGTACACGGGAATTTCGTCTAGTCACTTTCATCATGTTGGTTTGATTTGCGTTCACTACTTTGATAATTTCATATGTGCGTGGACCGGTGCTTGGGTGTTGTTCTTACTTTAACAAACCTCACACTTATGATTAACCCCCTCGCAAGCATCCGTAACTATGATGAAAAATATTAATATAAAATCTAACCATAGCATTAAACATTTGGATCCAAATCAGCCCCTTACGAAATAGCAAGTAAACTAGGGTTTAAGCTTTTGTCACTCTAGCAACGCATCATCTAATAACTACTCCACAATGCATTCCCTTAGGCCCAAAGATGGTGAAGTGTCATGTAGTCGACGTTCACATGACACCACTAAGGGAATCACAACATACATATCATCAAAATATCGGACACATATCAAATTCACATGATTACTTGACTTCTCCCGTGACCTCAAGAACAAAGTTAACTACTCACAATAATAATCATGCTCAAGATCAGAGGAGTATTAAATAGCATAATAGATGTTAACATATAATCTTCCACCAAATAAACCATATAGCAATCAACTACGTAATGTAATCAACATTACTAGGTACCCACAAGTACCAATCTAAGGTTCCGGTACAAAGATTGAACACAAGATATGAACTAGGGTTTGAGAGGAGATGGTGTTGTTGAAGATGTTGATGAATATTGGCCTCCCGAAGATGAGAGGGTTGTTGGTTATGACAACGGCTTCGATTTCCCCCTCCGGGAGGGAAGTTCCTCTGGCAAAATCGCTCCGCCGGAGGGCAAAAGTGCTCCTATCCAAGTTCCGCCTCGAGATGGCGGAGTACCATCCCGAAAGTCCTCTCTTTATTTTTTCTAGGTCAAATGACCTTAAATACCAGAAGATGGGCACCGAAGGTGGACCGTGCTGAGCACAACCCACCAGGGCGCGCCTGGGGGGCCTAGCGCGCCCTGGTGTCTTCTGCTCACCAGGAGGCCCCCTCCGGTAGTTGTTTGCTCATTATATATTCCAAAATAAATCTCCGTGAAGTTTCAGCTTATTTGAAGATGTGCAGAATAGGTATCTCTGATATGCTTTTTCAGGTCCAAAATTCCAGCTGCTGGCATTCTCCCTCTTTGTGTAAACCTTGCATATTATGAGAGAAAAGGCATTAGAATTACTCCATAAAGCATTATTATACATAAAAACATTATAAATAACAGTAAGAAATCATGATGCAAAATGGACGTATCAACTCCCCCAAGCTTAGACCTCGCTTGTCCTCAAGCGAAAACCGATATCGAAAAACCTGTCCACATGGTTTGAGAGAGAGGTGTCGATAAAAACAAAATACAGACATAGTAGCATCATGCTTATTATCATAGAAGCAACAAACTTTGTCATAAAACTTTTTCATATAACTTTTATTATATAACTTCATCATATAACTTCTCAAGAACAAGTAACAATTCATCACAACATAGAAGTATAAAGCATAAACCTTATTGAAAACCAACAAACTATGTTTTTAGTCAACTTTGCAACTACAATTCATGATATTTTCAGGAAGCGTCTTGTGTCGGAGCCTTTTGGCAAGTCCACGTACTCAACCATCATTTAACCTTCTATGATTGCTAACACTCACAACATACCCATGAGCAAAACGTTTCAACCGGACACATAGAAAGATAGGGGCTTATAGTTTCGCCTCCCAACGTATTCACCTCAAAGGTGATGTCAAAAATAATAACTCAAGGTCACTCATATCCAACTAGGTATATGTGCCTAGATCTTTACTCACCACATGATGCTTGCAGAAGAAAAAGTAAAAAGGAATAGGGAAGAATACTTTGACTCCTGCATAAAAGTAAATACATAAAAGTAAAAGATAGGCCCTTCGTAGAGGGAAGCAGAGGTCATCATGCGCTTTTTGATTTGTATGTCAAATCCCTTAATGCAAAAGAATGTCACGTTATATTGCCCCTTGTGATAGCAACCTTTATTATGCAGTCCATCGCTTTTATTACTTTGCCATCACAAGTTCGTACAACGCTCAATTTTCTCTTACACTAATTGATCAAACACATTTAGAAGCAATTTTTATTGCCTTAGTGCATCGATGACAACTTACTTGAGGATCTTACTCAATCCATAGGTAGGTATGGTGGACTCTCAAATATGAGTTTGGGTTTGTGGTTTTTGGATGCACAAGTAGTATCTCTACTTAGTGCGGAATTTTTGCTAGCAAAGATATTGAGCAAGCACCACATGTTGAAGGATGTATAACAATATAACTTCTATGTGAATATGAACAAACATAAATCATTACGTTGTCTTCCTTGTCCAACGTCAACAATTTTGGCATATAATAATTAATGGGGGCTCACAATCATAAAAGATGTCATTGATAGTGTATTTGCATGTGAATCTTCTCTTCCCTTATTAATTCTTTCATGAATTGCATCATTGACCAATGCTATGTTTGTGAATCTCCAATTTTTTTACCACTTATACCTTTTATTATGTAATATCATTACTTACCATAAGATTAGCATACGATCTTTTTCATTTATTCTCTCTTTTATTTTGATTGCAACAAGAAAGTAAAGAAGCAAAAAGCTCAAACTAAACTTTATTATATAACTCTCACTCGATTACATAGATAGATAGATCACGAAAGTAGCACTCGAAAATAGATCATACTAAACTTTTATTCAACTAACTCACGAAATAGCTAAGGATAGAAATAAAATAAGCAAAGGTAATAAAAGTGATGGTCATATGATACCAGGGCATCTCCCCTAAGCTTGGCTCAAGCCAAGGGGAGTGCCCATACCCGTGTACTCAAGTCTCCTTTGGTGGTGAAGCTGATGAAGGTGGTGGTGATGAAGTGGACTTCTTCTTCAGCTTGTACTTGAGCATAAAATTTTCCTCCCTTAGATCATTATTCTCTAGCTCGAGCTTTAATATCCTTTTGCATAATGCCGCCTTGCTCTCCTACAGAAAATGAGATGGGATAAATTGAACCTTAGGTTTTATCCTTTAGGGAGGCTTGACTTCTTGAATTCCACATGCATGTCTCCAGGTTGAGGTAGGGGATCATCCTCTTCCTCAGAACTATCGTCTGGATCTGCATCCTCTATCTCCTCCTGGTTGGTATCTTCCTCTTCTTCATTGGCCCATAGGTCGATGTAGATATCCCCATAGCTCCTTGGGTTTACCATATAGTCAGCGACATAGCTCTCCCCCTCTGAATCTTGAGACGACATATTTTTAGATATGTCAGGAAAACAACACGAAACAAGAATAGGGGATTTTTCCGCGATGTGGTGGTCAAATCATCCGGGAGTATATATAGAGATTTTTTATCTTGACAAACAAGAATATGGAAGGAAATCGGAGTCAGGAAGGTGCCCGATGAGGGCACAACCCACCAGGGCGCGCCAGGGAGGGCAGGCGCACCCTGGTGTATCGTGCTCACCTCGGTTGCTTTCCCGTTTATTTCTTATTTTCCAATTCTTTTTCAGGATTCTGGAGTGTTCTGGAAGGTTTCTTTTATGTGCTCCTCCGGTGTCATGGTTTGGATAATATTTCTTTCAACATTAATAGGCGTACCTGAGATATAGTGTTTAATTCTTTGTCCATTGACCACCTTTGGGCTAGTACCTTCGGCATTATTAATCTTGATAGCTCTAGAGAGATAAACCTCTTCGATAACATATGGTCCTTCCCATTTTGAAAGAAGTTTTCCTACAAAAAATCTAAAACAGGAGTTGTACAAAATAACATTATCTACAACTTTGAATTCCCGCTTTTGGATTCTTTTGTCATGCCATCTTTTAACTTTTTCTTTGAATAGTTTAGCATTTTCATAAGCTTGGGTTCTCCATTCATCTAGTGAGCTAATATCAAATAACCTCTTTTCACTGGCAAGTATGAACTCATAGTTGAGTTCTTTAATTTCCCATAATGCTTTATGTTCTAACTCTAAAAGTAAATGACAAGCTTTTCCATAGACCATTTTGTATGGAGACATACCCATAGTATTTTTATAAGATGTTCTATAGGTCCAAAGTGCATCATCTAGTTTCTTAGACCAGTTCTTTCGAGACCTATTGACAGTTTTTTGTAATATTAATTTTATTTCTCTATTTCTAAGTAAAACTTGACCACTAGACTAAGGATGACAGGGTGATGCAATTCTATGGTTAACATCATATTTAGCAAGCAGTTTACGGAAAGTACCATGAATAAAGTGTGAACCACCATCAGTCATTAAATATCTAGGGACTCCAAACCTCGGGATAATAACTTCTTTAAGCATTTTTATGGAGGTTTTGTGATCAGCACCACTAGTTGGGATAGCTTCTACCCACTTAGTAACATAATCAACAGCAACCAAAATATGAGTATAATCGTCCCATATAGTCAAAACCCCAAACACCAAATGGTTCAACAACAAGTGAGTAGTTCATAGGCATTTCCTGACGCTTACCGATATTACCAATTCTCTGACATTCATCACAAGACAAGACAAACTTACGGGCATCCTTGAAGAGAGTAGGCCAATAAAAACCAGATTGCAATACCTTGTGAGCAGTTCTATCTCCTGCATGATGTCCTCCATAGGCTTCAGAATGACATTTCCGTAGGATTTGTTCACGTTCATGCTTAGGTATGCAACATCTAATAATACCATCTACCCCTTCTTTATAAAGATATGGGTCATCCCAAAAGTAGTGTTTTAAATCATAGAAGAATTTTTTCTTTTGTTGGTATGTGAAACTATCAACAATGGAGTGTTTTGTGAAAGATTTATTGCAGCTAATTGTTCATCAAGAAAACTATCATCAATAGGTAGTGGGTCATCAAGAATATTTTCCAACCTAGACAAGTTATCAGCTACCGGGTTCTCAGCTCCTTTCCTATCAGTGATATGTAAATCAAATTCTTGAAGCAAGAGAACCCACCTAATAAGTCTAGGTTTAGAATCTTTCTTTTCCATAAGATATTTTATAGCAGCATGATCAGTGTGAATAATAACTTTGGAATCAACAATGTAGGATCTAAATTTATCACAAGTGAACACAACTGCTAAAAATTCTTGTTCAGTAGTAGCATAATTCTTTTGGGCACTGTCTAGAGTTTTGCTGGCATAATGGATAACATTTAATTTCTTATCAACTCTTTGTCCTAGAACAGCACCAACAACATAGTCACTAGCATCACACATAATTTCAAAAGGTAAGTTCCAATCAGGTGGTTGAACAATAGGTGAAGTGGTTAAGGCTTTCTTAAGTGTTTCAAAGGCTTCCATACAATCATCATAAAAAACAAATAGAATATCCTTTTGTAAAAGATTAGTAAGAGGCCTATAAATTTTAGAGAAGTCTTTAATAAACCTCCTATAGAAACCAGCATGACCAAGGAAACTCCGAATACCTTTAATATCTTTAGGACATGGCATTTTCTCAATCGCATCAACTTTAGCTTTATCCACCTCAATACCTCGTTCAAATACTTTATGTCCCAAGACAATACCTTCATTAACCATAAAGTGGCACTTCTCCCAATTCAAGACAAGATTAGTTTGTTCACAACTCTGTAAAACTCAATCAAGGTTGCTTAAGCAATCATTAAAAGAAGTTCCGTAAACAGAAAATCATCCATGAAGACCTCGACAATCTTTTCACAAAAATCAGAGAATATAGCAGTCATACATCTTTGAAAGGTAGCAGGTGCATTGCATAAACCAAAAGGCATACGTCTATAAGCATAAGTTCCAAAAGGACAAGTAAAGGTGGTTTTTCTCTTGATCAAGTTGTGACACAGGTATTTCAGAGAAACCAGAATATCCATCAAGGAAACAAAGGTGTGTGTGCTTAGATAATCTTTCTAGCATTTTATCGGTGAAAGGCAAAGGCTAATGATATTTTCTAGTAGCTTTATTTAATTTTGTAAAATCAATTACCATTCTATAGCCACTGACAATCCTCTGTGGGATAGGTTCATTTTATCAATAGGAACAACAGTAATACCTCCTTTCTTAGGGACACAATGAACGGGACTTACCCATCTACTATCAGCAATGGGATAGATTATACCTGCTTCCAGAAGCTTTAATATTTCAGTTCTTACCACTTCTTTTATCTTAGGATTCAATCGTCGTTGGTGATCAACAACGGGTTTAGCATCAGGTTCTATATGAATCTTGTGCTGACATAGAGTGGGACTAATGCCATTAAGATCATCAAGAGTATATCCAATAGCAGCCTGGTGCTTCCTCAGAATTTTTAATAATCTTTCTTCTTCATGTTCAGAAAGGTTAGCACTAATAATAACAGGATATATCTTTTTCTCATCAAGATAAGCACACTTCAAAGTGTCAGGCACTTGTTTCAATTCAAACACATGATAATCTTTAGGTGGAGGAGGACCTCCTACGATTTCAATAGGAAAATTGTGTTTTAGGAAAGGTTGTTGTTCAAAGAAAATCTTATCTATTTCATTCCTTTCATGCAAGTGCATATAATTTTCATGGTCTAGCAAATATTGTTCTAGTGGGTCAGTAGGAGGAACGGCAATAGAAGCAAGACCAATTATTTCATCCTTACTAGATAATTCTTTATTACGAGGTTGTCTACTAAACTTGGAGAAATTAAATTCATGAGACACATCACCAAAACTAAGACTGACAGTTTGTTTTTCACAATCTATCTTAGCATTAACAGTGTTAAAGAAAGGTCTATCAAAGATAATGGGACAAAAGTTATCTTGTGGGGAACCAAGAACTAGAAAATCAGTAGGTTATTTTATTTTCCCACACAAGACTTCAACATCTCTAACAATCCCTATTAGCAAGTTTAATAGTAACATCAATGTCTTCTATTTCAGCAGGTGCTATGTCATTCATAATTTATTGATATAAGGTAAAAGGAATAGCACTCACACTAGAACCCAAATCACATAAGCCATGATAGCAATGATCTCCTATTTTAACTGAGACAACAGGCATGCCAACTACGGGTCTATGTTTATCTTTTTCATCAGGTTTGGCAATTCTAGCAGCTTCATCACAAAAGAAAATAACATGCCCATCAATATTTTCTACCAAGAGATCTTGAACCATAGCAACACTAGGTTCCACTTTAATTTGTTCAGAGGGTTTAGGTGCTTTAATATTACTTTTGTGAACCACAGTTGATACCTTAGCATGTTCCTTTATCCTAACATGGAAAGGTGGTTTTTCAATGTAAGCAGTAGGCACAACCGGATCAACATTGTAAATGATAGTTTCATCTTTAGCTTTTACCGATTCTTTAATTTCTTCTTTAATAGGGGGATGATATTTAAGCCACTTATCCTTAGGGAGATCAACATCAGTAGCAAATGATTCATACAAAGAGGCTACTATCTTAGAGTCAAGTCCATATTTAGTGCTAAACTTATGAAAAGCATCGGTATTCATCAAACATTTAACACAATCAAACTCAAGCTTAATACCTGACTCAGTACCTTCGTCGAGTTCCCAATCTTAAGAGTTGTGTTTAATTCTTTCTAAGAGATCCCACTTGAATTCAATAGTCTTCTTCATAAAAGAATCAGTACAAGAAGCATCGAGCATGGTTTGATCATTATGAGAAAGCCGAGCATAAAAATTCTGAATAATAAGTTCTCTTGAGAGCTCATGATTGGGACATGAATATAACATTGACTTAAGCCTCCCCAAGCTATGGCGATACTTTCTCCTTCACGAGGACAAAAATTATATATAAAATTCCGATCACGATGAACTAGATGCATAGGATAAAACTTTTGGTGGAATTCCAATTGCAATCGATTCCAGTTCCATGATCCAATATCATCACATAGCCTATAGCATGTCAATCCTTTTCCCTTCAAAGATAAAGGGAAAACCTTCATATCTTCATCTCTGGATAAACCTGCAAGCTTAAATAATCCACAAATTTCATCCACGCGTATTAGATGCATATCGGGATGTTCAGTTCCGTCTCCCGCATAAGGATTAGCTAGCAGTTGTTCTATCATACCCGAAGGAATTTCATAACCAATATTTTCAGTAGGTGCAGTAGGTTGAGAAGCAACTAATTGTGGTTCCGGACGAGGTGAAGATACCCCGAACAAACTCCTCAAAGGATTGTTTTCCATAGTAGCAAGTGACAATAAATTTCAGCATGTAGTATAAATTTTTCCTTACCGATTTCCATTTACCAAGAGCGCTTCACTCCCTGGCAACGGCGCCAGAAAAGAGTCTTGATGACCCACAAGTATAGGGGATCATTCGTAGTCCTTTCGATAAGTAAGAGTGTCGAACCCAAGGAGGACCAGAAGGAAATTACAAGCGGTTTTCAGCAAGGTAATTTCTGCAACCACTAAAATTTTAGGTAACAGGTAGTTTGATAGCAAGATAATTGGTAACGAGCAAGTAACGGTATTGGTAAATAAAGTGCAGCAAGATACCCCAATCCTTTTGTGGCAAAGGACATGCCAAAACGATCTCTTATAATAAGCAAAGCGTTCTTGAGGGTACATGGGAATTTCGTCTAGTCACTTTCATCAATTTGGTTTGATTCGCCTTCGCTACTTTGATAATTTGATATGTGGGTGGACCGGTGTTTGGGTGTTGTTCTTACTTGAACAAACCTCCCACTTATGATTAACCCCCTTGCAAGCATCCGCAAGTACGAGAAAAGTATTAAGATAAAATCTAACCATAGCATTAAACATTTGGATCCAAATTTGCCCCTTACGAAATAACGCATAAACTAGGGTTTAATCGTCTGTCACTCTAGCAACCCATCATCTAATAACTACTCCACAATGCATTCCCTTAGGCCCAAAGATGGTGAAGTGTCATGTAGTCGACGTTCACATGACACCACTAAGGGAATCACAACATACATATCATCAAAATATCGAACACATGTGAAATTCACATGATTACTTGCAACGTGACTTCCCCCGTGACCTCAAGAACAAAGGTAACTACTCACAAATAATAATCATGCTCAAGATCAGAGGAGTATTAAATAGCATAATGGATCTGAACATATAATCTTCTACCAAATAAACCATATAGCAATCAACTACGTAATGTAATCAACACTAATAGTCACCCACAAGTACCAATCTAAGGTTCCGGTACAAAGATTGAACACAAGAGATGAACTAGGGTTTGAGAGGATATGGTGTTGTTGAAGATGTTGATAAATATTGGCCTCCCGAAGATTAGAGGGTTGTTGGTGATGACGATGGCTTCGAGTTCCCCCTCCGGGACGGAAGTTCCTCCAGCGAAATCGCTCCGCCGGAGGGCAAAAGTGCTCCTGCCCAAGTTCGCCTCGAGACGGCGGCGTACCGTCATGAAAGTCCTCTCTTTACTTTTTCTAGGTCAAATGACCTTAAATACCATAAGATGGGCACCGGAGGTGGGCCGTGCTGAGCTCAACCCACCAAGGCGCGCCCTAGTGTCTTCTGCTCACCAGGTGCCCCCCCTCCGGTAGTTGTTTGCTCCAATATTTATTATATATTCCAAAATAAATCTCCGTGAAGTTTCAGCTTATTTGAAGATG
The DNA here is from genome assembly GCA_039707655.1 of Elymus sibiricus. Classification (NCBI taxonomy): domain Eukaryota; kingdom Viridiplantae; phylum Streptophyta; class Magnoliopsida; order Poales; family Poaceae; genus Elymus; species Elymus sibiricus. The sequence goes on from CM077667.1 coordinate 177,820,026, forward strand.
TGCAGAATAGGTATCTCTGATATGCTTTTTTAGGTCCAGAATTCCAACTGAGTGCATTCTCCCTCTTTGTGTAAACCTTGCATATTATGAGAAAAAGGCATTAGAATTACTCCATAAAGCATAATTATACATAAAAACATTATAAATAACAGTAAGAAATCATGATGCAAAATGGACGTATCAGAGACGTATCAAGCATCCCAAGCTTAATTCCTTCTTGTCCTCGAGTAGGTAAATGATAAAAACAGAATTTTTGATGTGACATGCTACCAGCTATGTAATCTTTTCCATGTATGCTTATTGAGAAATGATGTATTAACAAATATTAACATAGAAATATTTATAGGTATAATTAACAAAATCATTAATTTTTTAAAGTATACGATCCTCAAAGTTTGTTTACCCTCATTTATGTTATTATATTAGCAAGGCATGGCTCCGTCTTCACCACATTAATACAAATGTCAAGCACCATGGTGCCCAAGTCAGGCAATTGGATCATACTTTTTCAACATGCATCAACTTTTTATTCTTCACACAATACATGAGCGTGAACCATTGCACATAGCATATAGGTGGAATAGAATATGGTGGTAGGTATCAAAGGGGTAAAAAGTGGAGAAGATAGTCTCACATCAACTAGGCATACCAACGAGCTATGGAGATGCCCGTCGATAGATGTCGATGCAAGGAGTAGGGATTGCCATGCAAATGATGCACTAGAGCTATAAGTGTATGAAAGATCAACTGAAGCTAAGTGGGGTGTGCATCCAACTTGCTCGCTCATGAAGACCTCGGGCATTTGAGGAAGCCCGTCATCGGAATATACAAGCCAAGTTTAAAAATAATGAAAGGGTAATTCCCACTAGCATATGAAAATGATATAACATGAGACTCTCTATATGAGGAACATGATGCCACTTTTAGGCACAAGTATGTTAAAGGATAGTAGCAATGTCCCTTCTCTCATATTCTCTCATTCATTTTTTTATGGTGAGCTCATTTGGCCTCCCCCATTTTTATTTTCCTCACTAGAACAATGCTCTAATAATGATGATCATCACACTTTTATTTGCTTACAACTTGATATGAAAAACTGATAGGATGATATGACTCTGTATGAATGCCTATGGCAGTGTACTGGGATTTGCAAAGATGTAGCATGACATGTATCAAAAATTTGATGAACGGTGGCTTTTCCATAAATACTATGTCAGCTCTATATGATCATGCAAAGCAATATGATGATGAACGAACTAGTCATGTGAAGTGACGATAGAATTTGCATGGCAATATATCTCGGAATGGCTATGGAAATGCCATGATAGGTAGGTATGGTGGCTGTTTTGAGGAAGATATAAATAGTCTTATGTGCAATAGAGCGTGTCATGTCACGGGGTTTGGATGCACCGGCGAAAGTTACACCAATCCTCGAGGTGAGGATGGGCAATGCACGGTACAGAAGAGGCTAGAAAATATGAGGAGGTGAGAATGTGTATGTCCATGGTTTCACATTAGTCATAAAGAACTTGTATACTTATTGCAAAGTTGTATTCGTTTTATAATCAAAGTACTAATCACATGCCCCGAGGGAGGAGGTTGGTAGGAGTTAACCATCGCGCGCCTCCGACCCGAAACAACACTAGGATTTCAACGAGGAATAGAAATGCTCACACATCATCACCATGCCTTTTTAAATTTTAGATAAATAAGAAGTTAACATCTCTTAGTATCGACACTTCTACTAATCAATGATTATGGACACACACCTTATTCACATTACCACATCAATATCATTAACCCACAATTTCTCTATATGTGCTACATGATGGTTTTAATTATCACTCATTGAATACCTATTATTTTTGGACTAGTCTTATGACCCATGCAAATTACCGTCACTATTTATTAACTCTCAAACAGATATAAGTGAAGAACAAGAGTGAAATTATTTCTATAAAATCTATACGCCACCGTGCTCAAAAAGATATAAGTGAAGTACTAGAGCAACTGCTAAGCTCAAAAGATATAAGTGAAGCACATAGAATATTCTAACAAATTATAATGATGGTGTGTCTCCCTTAAATAGGTGTGTCCAGCAAACAATGATTGTGGCAAACTGAAAGTAAAAGCAAAACAAAATCAAACGACGCTCCAAGCGAAACTAATATCATGTGATGAATAAAAATGTAGCTTCAAGTGACATACCGATGGATTTAGACGAAAGAGGGGATGCCTTCCGGGGCATCCCCAAGATTAGACACTTGAGTCTTCCTTAGAATATTACCTTGGTTTCCCTTGGGCATCCCCAAGCTTAGTCTCTTGCTGCTCTTCATTCCTTAGTCCATCGCGATAACACCCAAAACTTGAAAACTTCAATCACATAAAACTCAACAAAACATCATGAGATCTGTTAGTACAAGCAACATATAAAATACTTTAGGTACTGGTATAAATTGATTCTTATTTCATTATTGCATAATAGGTACTGTATTCTAACTTCTCCATGGCTTATACCCCCCGATACAATCCATATCAAAATCAAAACAAGCAAACTATGCATGCAAAAACAGAATCTGTCAAAAACAGAATAGTATGTAAAGATATATTTAATCGTCATACTTACGTAATTCCAAAAACTCTTAAACATTAGGAAGACCTGAGGAATTTTTATATCAATACTGTGTAAAAAAACTCAGCTTAAAAAGACGTTCCAGTAAAATCACAAAAATTCTTCCCTGGACGTCAAAGTTTCTGTTTTTGCACCCCATCAATTCTACTCAACATGCAAATCATCCCAAAGGCTTTACTTGGCACAAACACCAATTAAAACATAAAAACACAATAATTACAGTAGAAATAATCATATTATTAAAAATAAACATAAATTAAAAATAAAAAACAAAGATAACTATTGGTTTGCCTCCCAACAAGCGCTATTGTTTTACACCCCTAGCTAGGCATAATGCATTGTTTCAAGTGTTGTCTTCCTTGACACTCAACCCATAAGTAGCTCTCATGATAGACTCATGATGTCGTTTAATTCTATTTCTAGGGAAGTGTTCCATCCCTTTCTTTAATGGGCATTGGAACCTTATGTTTCCTTCTTTCATGTCAATAATTGCACCTATAGTTCGTAAGAAGGGTCTTCCAAGTATTATGTGAAAGTGCGTTATGTCGACTACAGGGGGGTGAACAGGCGATTTTTCATAAATTCGTCACTGAGAAATTTCTACTTGAGGAATTTACTAAGCGACGAACTACTAGCAGCGGAATAAGTACTCAAGTGCTTGAACAACGTTGCAGTGGCATAGTCATCATACAGAAATAAAACATGCATAGATTACAGGTAGCGTGAAATAGGATAAGCAGGTGATGAATAAGGTGACTGAAGAATATGAAGTGAGGAAATCAAGAAATTCTTCAATTAAATTATTCAAGCAGTAACGATCAATTTCATCAACACGTATTCAAAGCAAAGGGAAGAGTTGAGGAAATAGTACCAGGTGCTCGGTAAAGACAATGATTTGATGACCCAGTTCCAACTGCTGTGACAGTTCTACGTCTGGTTCGGAGCAGCTTGGTATTTAAACAAAAAAGGCACACAGCCCCAGGACAAACAATCCTTACCGTACTCTCCTTGAGCTAAGGTCACACAGACCTCGCCCAACACTCGTGGTATGTCTTCAGGGTAGACTTCCAGACCCTCACAAACTCGGTCACTCAGCGATCCACAATTGGCTGCTGGATGCTCTAGACCATGACGCCTAACCATCTGGAAGATACACAGTCTTCAAAGGTAACAAGCATCGGTTCCACACAGGAACAATCTCTTTAGTGATGCTCAATCACTTTGGATTTTGGGTGTTTGGTATTTGGGGTTTTTTCTCACTGATGATTTTCTCTCAAAGTCCTCGGAGGATGGGTTGCTCTCAAATGACACTGTCAAGTTCTCTCTTGGAGCAGCCACCAGCTAGTGGTTGTCGGGGCTGGCTATTTATAGCCAGGGTGCAACCTGACATGATAAGACATAAATGCCCCCAATGATATGACCGTTATGTGGATAAGATGATTAGGGACAGCTGGCGCTAAGCACAGCAACGGTCGGAATTTCAAACTATGAAATTCCTCAGGGCTTATCATGTTCCTCACTAGTAGGCAATTCGCACTGGCAAAATCCTAACCCCTCAGTCAGAACAAATTCCTCAGAGACAATAAGAACTACGTCTCTGTCACTGATGAACTTGACTGAGCTGTAAGAGATTTCCAAAGGCTTCACTCGAAGGATAGGATGTGTCGAGGCTTTTGAGATGAGCACCACTTGGAAATTTTTCCTTAGTATTACCTCGACCCCCTTTAATAGTACGGTGTTTCCTATGACTTAAAGAAAAGGAAATGAAACTACGAAAATAGAAGTCTTCACGCTTCAAAGTCCTTGTATCAATATCTTCAAGGTCACCCCAAATTCTTCATCTTCAAGGTCTTCAAGAAAACATCAAAGTCTTCAATGAAGACATTCATTTTTAGGGGTCGACATTCTTCGGATATATTAATCTCCTCAACGACTTATAGATCTGTGTACACTGACAAACACATTAGTCCCTTACCCTATAAGTCCTCAATACACCAAAATCACTAAGGGGCACTAGATGCACTTACAATGCCCCCCTTTTTGGTGATTGATGACAAATAGGTTAAGTTTTCAATGGGGATAAACATATGAATTGCAAGTACAAATTTTGAGGAATTGATATCAAGATATAGAGGAACCCCCCCCCCCCCTGAAGATGTGCATATTTGAGGAATTTGCTTTGGACTGCAAATGCACATGGTAGGATAGAATCTTGGAGATCTCCCCCTATATCTTGTAATCCATACACGCATTTAACATATAATATGAAGAACTTGAAATGCATGATGGAAAATGGTGTCTGGCGAAATTCAGCATGCATGCATTAAGGTACTTGAGGAAATAAGCATGCGTAAAGCAGTTCAAAAGAGTCAGACCACCATCGGACTTAAGTTTACAACTCGATCAACAAACACTTCAGAAGAACGAGAGTTGCAACTTAAACAAAAACAGCCCATATATATAACCCCGCTTGAAGACTAACTCAAATCCCCCCCTTTCTCATCAGTGACCAAAAGGGACAAAAATGAGTACTAACTTCCCTCAAGAATCTCAACTTGAAGGTGGTGGAGGAGCGCCAGCGTTGTCGAGGTTGTTAGTTGGAGGAGGGCCAGCAGCAGTGTCCTCAAGATCCTCAGCTTCATCAGTAGCACATGATGAAGAAAATGAGCTTGTAACCAGCAGAGAAACTTGAACTTTCCTGAACTTCTTCTTTGGTGAATAAGACCAATCAAAGTGCTTTTGAAAATCCATCTCAGGAAGATCTTCAGGAGTCTTGAGATGAGACAGAATGGCCCAAGTGCGATTGAAGACTTCATGCAGATAATAGTGATTCTTTCTCACAGCGTTATGCGTGACAGTCATATCTCGAAGAATTGCACCAAATTGACGTTTTACCCATTTTTGGTTGCGATCGACTTTGTGATGAAGACTTATGAGAAGTTCACGATCAGTCATCACGCGTGGTGCAGCAGCTTGAGACCTATAAGTTGAGGTCTTTGCAGCAGTATCTTGGCTGGCAGTGTCGTCATTGGTGGAGTGAGATGCAGGCTTACGAAATTGGCCATCGAATGGACGAGTGCCTTCATCAATGATAGGATCTTTGCCTTTTCTTTCAGGTGAGGAATGTGTCCTTTTGATGACTTATTGTGGGGGGCAGGAAACTGGGATGATTTAGAATCTTAGCTTCATATGGGATTGAAGACCTTGTTCTGATGAATTTCATTATCCAAGGATCATAAGGCTTCAATTCAAACGGTGACATTGCAATGGTGGCCAAAGTCCTCATGAAGAAATCATGATAGTTGATGGGTATACCATGGATGATGTTGAACATCATATTCTTCATGATGCCAACAACTTCTTCTTCAGAATTGTGGCCTTTGATAGGACGGAGGGTTTTCCTCATAATCCTAAAGATTGTTCTGGGCACATAGAGAAATTCCTTCACAAGAAAGGTAGTTCTTGGAGCTTGACCAGGACACAAAGGCTTCATCAACACTTGCATCAGATGATTTGGCAGTTCAGTTTCATCATAAATGAGTCTTGCATCGATCGATGGAGGACTGGCTGGAACTTCTCGAAGCAATTCAGTGGCTGGAGCTTTGTGATGAGCATTTTCAGTCATCCAGTCAAGAACACATGATTTGATGTCTTCAGCATCCCCTGAGATGTGCAGAGTTGCATAGAACTGAAGAATTAACTCTTCATTCCAATCACTGATTTCACAGCAAAATGGAAGAAGGCCAGCATCATGTAGAATATCCAGCACTGGAGTAAAGCATGGAAGGGACTCCTAATCCATGTGAGGAATGTGCCTGTGCTCGAAGACTTTGTCCTTGTCAAATAAAACCGAGGCATAGAAGTTCATGTGAGTATGAGTCCAAAACATTTGATGCTTGATTCTTGGTGAGTCATAAGGATTGGCTCCAGTGAAGAAATGGTGCTCAGTGAAGAACTTGTCCTTGTTGAACTTCACTTTCCTTGAGTACGGAGTTCTGGGCTGAAGATTTGAAGTGGATGGATTAAAAACCTTTGTTGATACAACATTAGTTGCTTCAGCCTGAGGAATGTGAGCCACTATTTCATTGGCGGCTTTCAAAATTTCTTCACCCGATATTTCTTTAGCTGATGCAGCTGGAATTTCTTCATTGTTTGACTTTTCCTCAGATCCCGTAACAATTTCTTCAGTCTGGGCTCGGGACTGAGGAATTTGAGGGAGAGGAGTGGTCATTGGCGAATTTGGGTGTTGAGTTTCCCAATATTCATCATTGATCAGCGGCGTTGTGTTGCCAATGTCCACATCTTCTTCAATTTCTTCAACACCAGCCTCTCCAGCAGTAAACTCAGGCTGGGGCGATGATACCAGAGGAGTTGAAGCATTTTCTTCAACCTCAATTTCTTCATCAAACTGCTCTGTGGAAGCAGCAGAGTGATGACCTTCATCATCTATGTTATCTGGTATGACATAGTCTTCACCATAAGGAACGATTTCATATGATGGTGTAGAGGAAATGGGAACAACATCAATAGGTTCTGTTGAGGTACTTGGCAAAGTCTTCATCCTTTTAGGAACTGAGGACTTTGGTGAGGCTGATGCTTTCCTTTTCTTTGCACCCTCTTTCTCTACAGCTTTTGTTTTCTTTCCTTCTGATGTAGAAGGAAGGGTGATTCTTTTGACCTTTGCGGACTTTGCAGATGCCACAGATGATGATGGTGGTACAATTTCTTCAGGCACAACTGATGCAGTTGTCCTTTCAGTTTCTTTAGGCACAATAGATTCTTCAGCTGGCCTTTGTTGTTCTTCAGACGCAACACTGGAAGTTGCCCTCGCATTGTCATCAGGAACTAGAATTTCTTCATCAGTCCTGGCAGATTCAACAGCAGGCTGAGCAGATAATCCAGTCTGAGGAAATTTGAGGGTGCGATCAAGTAGCAACCCTTGTGTTATGGTCATTGACATTTGGCTGCCTTGACAAATCTGACCTGGGAACCTTTCCATTTAGCATCATAGCGTTCTTGTTCTTCAGTGAGGCATCTGATCTCAAAATGAACAGTGATGAGTTGGTTGGGATCAGATTCATTACATTGTTCTTCAAGAACTGTTCTTTCCTGGTTTTGTTCCTTTTGGCCCGTTGGGCCTGCTCTCTCTTCCATTTTTCTTCAGCAATGAAGGGAGTGAGGACATGACTTACACCTAGTGGTAGGTTTTGTGAGGAAAGAGGAGTGCTTGGATCCTGATGCTATATATCAATGAAGTCCAGAATCATTTTTGGATCCAGCAAAAGAGGAATTGAGCTTGCCTTAGAAATTGTGGCCTTCTGCTGTCTATCCTTGATGAGATCTGCAAGTTCTTCATCATCAGCTTCATCATCCTCAGATTCTGAGGGAACATTGAACACAAAACTTCCTTGTTGTGAGGACATAGCCTCTTTCCTCGACTAGTTGTGGTCTTCACATTCAGTAGTGTTGGACTTCTTGAGGTATTTGGTTGAGCTGAGGAGGATGCTGATTTTCCTGAGGCAATTGAAAAACCATCAGTTCTCTAACATGTGGAAAGATGCACAGGAGTTGAGGATTTTGCAGCAGCAGCTAAAGATTGAGCTGCCACAGAAACCTTTGAAGAGGTGCCTTGATGAATCTGTGCAGAAGATTGTGCAGCTGAGGAACTTGGCCGTGAGGGCACTAAGACAGAAGACTTTGGCTTGATGGAAGATTTCTTTGGCATTGATTTCTTCGCCATTGTTCCACTAGCAGAGGTAGCAGTAGCAGAATCATCATTGAACTTCTTCACAACTTCTTTAGCAGCCTTTTCAAGCTTTCTCTGTCTTTTCACCAATTATTTAGGAAAATCCTCACCACGAGCAATGCTGGCAGGATCAACTTGTTGATTAGCAGTAGGAGGGGGTCTTTTGCATGGAGGTTTGACAACAAATTTCCTCATGTACTTGTCTGCGACATAGCGGTATTCCTTCCACTCACGAACCCATCTCCTCTCAATCCTCTGGATGCGGATTTTCCTATGTTCCTTTGTTTCCTTTCCATGAGTTTCCTCATATGGAGTGCAGTATTTATCATATAATTCATTAGGGATCTCAAAGGCAGTCTGCAGTTCTCTTTTCTTTCCTCCTTTCTGAGGCTTTCTTCCACTAGCCATTTTATTCACTCGAGGAATATGAATTCTTGAAGATTATGAGGAAGTATGCAAATTTTCTTTGAGAAATGCTGCAAATGAGTTAAGTTGATGAGAACCTAGTGATTCATCAGCGGACATTTTGTACTTGTGAACAGAATATAGGCGCGAAGAATTTGAAGAAGTCATATGCGTTCTCAGAGTTTTTCAAGAGGAGCATCAAGTTTGAGGAATTTGATCATAGATGTCTTGAAGAATTTCGGTAAGTGATCTTAGGTTCCAGAGTTGTACAGATTCGAAAATTTGCACAATTGAGGAATCTTTGAAGAAATCATTACTTAGAGAAACACGTCAAGGGACAGAGATTTAGATGTTCTTATGAATGAATTATGCAAGAAAGAACACCTTTTGAAGACTTTGTGGAAATGATATGGATCAAAACTGGTAATAAAATTAGATTTTAATTACTGTCTGTGATGAACTTGACGAGCTGGAAGCAAGAACTATAGAAGTTCATCAGTCAGATCTTCTGCGCCCTAACTCGATGGCAGAAAACAACTACGACCGTGGAGTGATTTTTTCCGCGGTCGGCACGAGTATGACGACAGGGAGGTCAAGGCAGTGAAGATTTTCCTCTCCGGCAGCGATGGATTTTAGCGGTGGCAATAGGTTTGAGCTTGGGAGAGAGAGATAGGTGAAGAGTAACTTGAGAGTGAAAGGGAGAGGGGGTATATATAGGTGAGGTGAAAACTGAACAGTCTGAAAATCTTGGACCGTTCTACCCCTGACCCTTGCTATCCTTTCGACGCTTGTCACCCACATACTGAGAGGTGGAGATAGTGGGGGATTGTGGGTGATCCGATTGTGGGAGGTAGAGAAGTTGAGCGGCAACCGCCAAAAAATTGAATTTGAAAATTTTAAAGTTTCGTTCGCAAATTCTTCAGCTCACTAGGACACAGTGAAGACTTTGAACGTGTGTCAAGTAGAACTCATATGAAGAATTTGTGAACAGACTGGGTTGAGTTTAGCATATAGGGGAAACGGGTCCGATCACTTTCACTTAGAAGAAAATCAACTTGAAGAATTAGCAATAAGTGAATGTTTTGGAGGACATGAAAAACTCAGATATCATATTTAGTCAATGAAGAACATCAATCGCAAAGTTTTGAAGAATTTGAAGATTTTGAGGAATTTGCAAACTTTGAGGAATTTGAAAACTTGAAGAATTTGCAAATTTTGACGAAAACCTCAAATATGAAGAATTTCAACTTTGGTTGGTGGCGTGACCCACCGTATAAGAATTATAATATTTTCAGACACCGCGTACAATTATCGTAGGGTTCTGAGAATCAAATTCTTATTCAATTTCTTCACACTTAGAGGGTTAGTGTTCATTGATTGAAGAAAAACGTTACTTCGTGTCTTGCACATCTAAGTCATCAATTTTGCATAAGTCTTAGGGTGTGTGTCCTCTTACAGGACATTCGAAGATTCTAGGATATTTAGCTCACACCACAACTTGCAAAATCTCTTTTCATCCAAGGGCTTTGTGAAGATATCAACCAGTTGTTCTTCGCTGTTCACAGGTTCAATGTTGACACTACTAGGAGAAAGCCTACTAGTAGCGCTTGAAAAACCTATAGCAGTAGCGCTGGGTCCAGCGCTACTGCTAAGGCGCTACAGCTAAGTTGTAGCAGTAGCGCTGGTTGGTGCAGCGCTACTGCTAAGTCTGGTTAGCAGTAGCGTTGCCCTGACCAGCGCTACTGCTAACTATCTGTAGCGCTGCAGAAAGGCAAGCGCTGCTGCTAATCCAGCGCTGCTGCTAGATGCCTTCCAGCGCTGCTGCTAGTATTCCTGCTTTCACAGATTCATACCCCCTCTACGTATTTGTGATGTATTTATACAGGCTCTATACAGTAGTTTCATCAGATCACAATAAACATACACTATTCTCATCATATCATACACATACAGTAGTCTCGTCATACCATCATCATCATCATTAAACATAAATATCATCACATCTCGAAAATAGCGATACACAAGTCATGTCATGTCTCGAATAAGTGCAACTGCATGGTCATGGCTCACACACAAGTTTCATCATCTCTATCTAAACCATGATGTAGAAGAGAAGAGTGATCGGCATGAGCAAGACCGCGACTATGTAGTACTTGAGGCACCGACGGTTCCGCCCCCGCTCTTGCCAGAGAGTCCACCTCAAGTAACTACTTTCCGCTTCGGCTCTGCTGTCGAACCCTCTGTGGCTAGCTCCCGGGGCCAGTGGTCGTAGACTCCTGGAACGCTCCCAATGAACACGGCGTAGCAGTCCTTCGCCATCTCTGATCTATGTACCTGCATCGTCAGTTGATGAACTGAACGATAATATGCAACATAATGTACTTAAGAAAACAAAGAGGCATAATTAGCAAAATACAAGCAACCTATAGTAAACATAAATGACGAAGTTCCTCATACCCAAACTAATTAACTAGAGCGATCTACGCTAGTTCAGGACCACGGTTTAATTACATCACATAGTTTCGTCTGGACGCTAGTGACACATATATTGTCAACGACAGTCAGTCCTCCATGTCGGCGGTCCAATCTTCATAGTCAGGGAGGAAGCACCCGAGCTTCTTGAAAGGCTTCAGGTCTAGACGCTGAGCGATTAGCAGTGCTCGGACATCATCCCGCGTGATTGGCCCATGGTAGAACATCCCTGTTGGTTCGAGGACCTGCTTCATGATCACTTGGGCAAGTTCACACTGTATGTGATAAAACTCAGCTCGGATTCGATGATCCGGTGTCTTTCCTATGCTTGTGGCCCAGTTGACAATCTCGGCATCGTTGGTAGTAGCTAACATGCGAAGGCGTTGATTATCCCTTCTGAACTCGAGCAGGTGATGCATGAGGTAGAATCCATCAGCCTTACTGATGTGCGGTTGCTGGATGCAGCAGAAGTCGGTCTTATGGCTGAAAACCAGCCCGTTCTTCCTGTACTTTTTCACCTTGACATATCCACCAGACGGACTGAAGGTTAACAGGGCACTATCGAGAACACTCTTTATGTGCATTTTTCTTGATGTTCTTCGATGAGTCCAAGTAGATAGCATGGGAGTATTCTGGGTACAAAACGATGAGGACGGTGCACCCCCCCGCTGCGCAAATTAAGTACACCTCAAATTAGCCTCCATGCTTGCAAAGGAATGATTAACACTTACGAAAGGATATGCGCGGATGACTTACGTGGGATGATAAGGCAGGAAAATCGCTTCCTTGTCCTTATTAGTGATCATGAAACCGCTGATGTACTTGCTCGCATAGACACGGTGCTCTTTGCAGACATCCAAGAAGCTGTCATGCATATGGTACGGGTCCGCGACGCAGATATATTTTATGTTCTCGATCCTGATGCAGTAGTGGAGATACAGCGCATACATGCGGATGAACTGGAAATCTAGCTTGGTCATGTGGAACATGTCGTAGATGTAGTCAAATCGCAGGATGAACTTATCCGCGGGCCATCCCTCCACGTACAACTTCCCACCCGGCACCTGAGCCGCGTAAAGCGGGTAACCTGGTTTTTCCAAGATGAGAAGGCTTTTCTCTCTGGCCAGCACATCATCATGAAGTCTCCTTAGATCATTGTTCAATATGTCCTCTAGCGCTTTCTGAGGTAGGATCGGGTGGCCGGCGACATGGAAACGCTCCGCACCTACGATAGGTATTCTGTCTACCTCCTGGGGCTTCAGAGGCGGCTGGCTGCTTGAAGCAGCTCTGACGCCTTTAGTGCCTTTCCTGTCCGGTCTCCTCCTTTGCTTCTTGGCGCGTGGCGGTAGTGAGCCCACCATACCTTCCCTAACCACCACCCCCAGTGTCGTCGGGCTAATCAGTGGACGACCCTCGGGTTGTTCTGGGCAGAGGCGGCATCTGGAGGCGTCTTCTGCGAGGATAGCTTGAAGAGAGACTTTTTGCATTCCGCCTTAGGACGTTCCGGCTCCGGCAAATCAGGCAGCATCAAGTCATCATCTCCACGCTCATAGCCTGAGTCTTCGTCGTCCTGAGCCATCAATCCTCCATCATCATAGGCGGTATTGAAATACTTGTCTGGGTCATCATCATCCTCCTCCATGTCATCATCAGCATTTGCTTCTTCGACAACGGGGGCGACGTCATCTGGCACTAATGGAGGCTCTCCCTCGCGTCGTCCGCTATCACCCGCCACGACAGGTGCATGTAATTTGGTAGGTGGGGTGGTGTTCATACCTTCTTGAGAAGCTGTCGTTGGTGTGATACTGGGCGCCTCAACACGAAGAAGGGTCTTCGGCCATGGCAAGAACCAGCTCTTGCATGTGCCAATCCGTTGAGGGGTCTCCTCGTCATCGACTGGTACCGGAGGAGGCAAATCCTCGAAGCCCGCTAAGACACTGGCCACGTTAACCTTGAAGACGCCATCGGGCATCTCTCGGTTGTGGAACATGCGGTCCTTCGGCTTCATGATCGTTGCCTTTCCCACGGCCACCTTCTGGCCCTTGATGTTGTACAGTAGGGTGCACGGGGTATCGTTGGCCTGCGAAGACATGTCTACGATGTCAAACATCCGAAAGGCAACTGAAACGGAAGACTATAGATATGCTGGTCAAGAGGGTATGACGCGTAATTACCGTGAGGGCGTCGAGCTCAACCAAAGACGAAGCCCCGCCGAGTAGGCCAGAGACGGAGGACGGGCTGCTATGAACAGGAGCGGGACTAGGTACGGGAGCATGTGCGGTGGCGTGAGCAGGTGCTGGTGGTGCGATGTTCACCGAATTGCTCCCGACGTAGTTGGGAAGGGGAAAGTCCGCTGGCCCTTTATCTGGATTTTTCTTCGTCCATTCAAAAAATGCCGGAAGCAAGCTGGAAATGGAAGATGTGAAGTCAGCCGTGACGCCAACTACCGTTGCACTGACCCTTGCATCGACTATCTGTTCCAACTCTGCTTTGGTCTTAGCTTTGGACATATTGATCACAAGCGCGACCTTCTGGTCGATGGTCTGTTGAGTAAGCAACTTTCTCATCCGTCTTTCCTCTGGCTCCTCGTGGTAGCACGTCTTCCACGAGGCGCCATCTCTGACGCCGTGCACACGTCCATAAGACGGTGGTGTGTCCTCCGGGACCTTTTTCAGTATGTTCAGGGCCCGGTTGAATTGGGTGTCCCACTTGGGCCTCGCCGACGACTGTGACGACTCGTCGCTTTCGGCTGCCTTTTGGTGCTGCTCTTTCTGCAAAAGGAACGTGGATGGTTTACTAATAATGTGACAAAACTTGTAGTCGAATTGATTGGAAGCTAATATGATAATGTGGTAATATAACAATTACCAGAAGTCTCATGAACTCCCTCGTGTTCGGGTCCGTGTAAAAGGTCTTCTTGACGTGGTCCCACTTGTACCGGGCCCTGTTCCAGTCACGCTCCAGCTACGATGCCATCTACGATGCCCCATTTACACGATTTTCCCGGACCCGCCATCTTTCATTGACGTAAGCTGATGAGACATTATATCATCCATGCAGTTCGTGCATCCGCAGTATCCGTGGCACACCTGGCCTGAGGTGTACCCGTAACCAAGATAGTCGTGCACCGTCGTCATCAGCGCGGCTCTCAAATAGAAATACTCTCCTTTGCTGGCGTCCCATGTCCATGCCGGTGTTTTCCATAACGTGTCTAGCTCCTCTTTCAGAAGCCCCATATACAGGTTAATATTATTTCCCGGTTGTTTCGGCCCTTGAATCAGGATGCTCATGTGTATGTACTTTGTCTTCATGCACTTCCATGGGGGGAGGTTGTACATCCATACAAAGACGGGCCATGTGCTGTGGTTGGTGTTTTGGTTTCCAAACGGATTCATGCCATCGGTACTCGCACCAAGCACGATGTTCCTTGGATCTTCTGCAGCAAATCCATATACGGTGTTGAATGCTCTCCACTGGCTACCATCTACGATGTGTCTCAGCTTCGGATCATCTCCATCATCGGGCTTCTTCCTCTCCGCGTGCCAGCGCATGAGCTTTGCTTCCTTAGGATCTACGAAATACCGCTGCAGAAGGGAGTGATCGGAAAGTACCATACAACTTTCTGAGGAGCTTTCTTTCCTGCCTTCTTGTATCCAGAAGCATTGCACACTGGACAGCTGGTTTTTTCCGCGTGCTCCCCCCCGATAAATGATGCAATCGTTGATGCATGCGTGGTACCTAATGTGCGGCAAATCCAAAGGGCAAACGATTTTCTTGGCCTCATCGACACTAGTAGGACACAGGTTCCCCGCGGGAAGAACTTTATTATGTAGATACTTCAAATGATCATCGAGGCTTCTGTCTGTCCATTTGTTTTTGGCCTTCGTCTTTAGAAGTTCGAGTGTGAAACTCAAGCGGGTCACCTCGGGATCGCAACCGTCATACAATGGAGTCTTCGAGTCTACTTCAAGTTGCGCCAGCTTGGCCTCCTCTCTAGAAGCAGCTCTCTCGCTAGTCGTACTCCTGCGAAGGAGGTCTCGAACATGAGGGTCCTGCTCGACTGCACTTAGTAGCGTCGAAGACTACGGCGTGACCGCCGCCTCTTCTCCGCCATGTCCGGAATCTTTTTCACCGTGTCCGGAATCTTCTCCGCTGCCGTCATTTAACTCTTCCCCGCCGCCATGTCCGGCGCCATCGTTCGATCGGTCATCTCTTCGTCTAGCCCCATGTCGTTATTCCGTGCCATGTGGACGTCCTCATCATCATCATCTTCACTTATCCACCGAGTATAGCCATCCATGAAACCATTCATCAGCAGGTGCGCCTTCAACCTGCCACGATCAAAAGGGTCCAAAAGGACTCCTTCTTTGCATCTTGTACACGGACATCTAATCCTAGTCCGATTATTTGCATACATGTCCATCACCGCGGATTGCATGTATCACTCCACCTTCCATCCACTCACCTTCATGACCGACTGCATGCACGGTATAACAAGCAAAAGGGTTATAAACAAAATGCATGCATGCATCAAAGTCATATAAAAATTTGGCATGACCTTGCCTAAAAATAGGACATATCGAGTTTGCTCGAAATTCATCGAAACGGAAATAAATCGACATTTCGGCAAAACATAAGCAACTCAGGGGCATGTCACTCGCACAAATCTCTCCATATCCCAAACACACATATTCCCATTCACACACATATTCCCATTCTTGAAATGAACAACTTTTTACTCACCTATCTCCCGAGAGAGACCGATCGACCGGATGAGGCCTTTTGCTACCTATAGGGATCGAAAGTGTGTGGATGGCTAAATAGCTAGCTAGATCTAGTTGTTAGGGAGGAGAGATGACTCTAGGTAACTAATGGAGAGGGAGAGAGATGAGCTAGCTAGATCTATATCTAATGGAATGGAGGGAGAGCCAAATAAATGAGGTAGGGGGGCATTTATGGAGCTAGCTAGAGATGAGAAGGCCATTTATGGAGGAGAGTTATGGTGGAGGGGGGCATTAATTGGGAGAGAAGAGAGGTAGGAGGAAGAGGGAAGAAAGGCATCAATGGTGAGGGGAGAGGGGAAAGGAGGGGGAGAGAGGGCAAAGGGGGGAGGAGGGGGAGAGGGGGTGAAAAGGTGGCACCAGCCACGCCTAGCAGTAGCGCTGTTTTCCAGAAAGCGCTACTTCTATGTTACCTAGTAGTAGCGTTTTCCAGAAAGAGCGCTACTATTAAGTGTGGCCCATTATCAGTAGCGGTTCCACGAAAAAAAGCGCTACTGCTAAAATCTTAGTAGTAGCGTTGTATTCTGGATAGCGCTGCTACTACCAATAGTGTCGGTGGGCTCGTCGGGTCCCGCTTAGCAGTAGCGCTCTTTATGTTTCCAGCGCTACTGCTAAGTCTTTACTTGTAGCGCTTCTGAAATCCAGCGCTACTGGTGATTACCAGCAGCGCCTGTTACTTTCCAGCGTTACTGATAGTGTCCTGCCTATAAGGTTTCTCCTAGTAGTGTGATGTCGCCCTTCAACACATGATCACGGAGGAAATGATAACGAATCTGGATGTGCTTGGTCTTTGAGTGTTGTATTGGATTGTATGCAATCTTGATGGCACTCTCATTGTCATAGTAGAGAGGGACATTCTTCACGTTGATGTCGTAGTCCTTGAGGGTTTGCTTCATCCATAGCAGTTGAGCACAACACGAACCAACAGCAATATACTCAGCTTTAGTAGTAGATAGTGACACGCAATTCTGGTTCTTCGAGGACCAACAGACTAAGGACCTTCCGAGGAAATGGCATGTGCCTGATGTTGACTTGCGATCCACGCGATCACCGGCATAGTCCAAGTCAGAATATCCAATAAGTTCAAGATCTGATCCCTTGGGATACCATAATCCAAGTGTTGTAGTGTGAGCTACATATCGAAGAATATGTTTCACAGCCTTATGGTGTGATTCCTTCAGTGATGCTTGAAAATGGGCACACACACAAACACTAAGCATAATATCTGGCCTAGATGCACATAAGTACAATAAAGAGCCAATCTTGGAGCAGTATACCTTCTTATCAAAATCTATACTATTTTCGTCAGTGCAAAGGTGGCTGCTTGTGGGCATAGGGATCTTGACGCCTTTGCAATCTTGCATGCCGAAATTCTTCAGAACATCCTTGAGGTATTTCTCTTGAGAGATGAAGATGTCGTTGCGTTGTTGACGTATTTGAAGCCCTAGGAAGAATTTGAGCTCTCCCATCATAGACATTTGATATTCTTCACTCATCATATAGGCGAATTCATCACTATAACGTTTGTTAGTACAACCAAAGATAATATCGTTCACATATATTTGGCACACAAATAATTCTTCATCATAAGATTTTGTGAAAAGAGTTGGTTCAAGTGAACCGGGTTTGAAGCCTTTCTTCATGAGGAATTCGTTCAGAGTGTCATACCACGCCCGAGGGGCTTGCTTGAGGCCATAGAGGGCTTTGTTGAGTCTGAAGACTTTGTCAGG
Organism: Elymus sibiricus; assembly: GCA_039707655.1. NCBI lineage: Eukaryota > Viridiplantae > Streptophyta > Magnoliopsida > Poales > Poaceae > Elymus > Elymus sibiricus. The sequence goes on from CM077667.1 coordinate 177,837,792, forward strand.
ATGCTTAGGGTCTTCAAAACCTGGGGGTTGAGCAACATATACTTCTTCCTCAATCTTACCATTGAGGAATGCACTTTTCACATCCATTTATTATAAGATGATATTGTGATGGTTAGAATACGCAAGCAATATTCAAATAGCTTCAAGTCTAGCCACAGGTGCAAAAGTTTCATCAAAGTCAATTCCCTCAACCAGTGTGTAGCCCTGAGCTACAAGTCAGGATTTATTTCTCACCACTTCACCAAGTTCATCTTGTTTGTTGTGATAGATCCACTTGGTACCTATAATGTTGTGCTTGCGAGGATCTGGCCGCTTGACAAGTTCCCACATGTTGTTGAGCTTGAATTGATGCAGTTCCTCTGGCATATCTTGTATCCACTCAGGCTCCATGAATGCGTCATCAACTTTGGTGGGTTCTGTGATAGAGACAAAATCAAAGTTCCCACAAAAGTAAGACAAATGTGAAGCCCTTGAGCGAGTGAGGGGACCTGGTGCATTGATGTTGTCAAGATTTCTCTCAATCTGCACTTCATTTGCCAATCTAGGATGAGCAAGTTGATGACTTTGACCGGGCTGAGGATTTTCTTCGGCACCATTTTCTTCAGATGCACTAGTACAAGAGTCTTCATTGTTTGGGACAACTTCTTCAGCAGGTAGAGGTTCTTCAGTAGCCTTGAACCTGATAGCTTCCTCATGAGGTGTTTCATCTAGCACAGGAGGCAGGTGTTCTCTTTGCGAGCCGTTAGTTTCATCAAACCACACATCTACAGTTTCAACAACCTTGTTGTGTTGGGTGTTGAAGACTCTGTAGGTGTGAGAGTCCTTTCCGTAACCAGGCATAAAACCTTCATGTTCTTTCGATGCAAATTTAGAAATATGGTGAGGATCTCTAATCCAGCATTTAGCACCGAAGACTTTGAAATAAGTCACATTGGGTTTCTTGTATGTGAGGAGTTCATCTGAAGTCTTTTTGAGGAACTTGTGAAGACATACCCTGTTGATGATGTGGCAGGCAGTATCAATTGCTTCAGGCTAGAAGCAACGAGGGGTCTTGTATTCATCAAGCATAGTGTGTGCCATCTCAACAAGAGTCCCGTTCTTGCGCTCCACGGCGCCGTTCTGCTGAGGAGTATATGGGGCAAATAGCTCATGAGTAATACCAAGTTCATCAAGATATTCATCAAGACCAGTGTTCTTGAACTCGGTCCCATTATCACTCCTGATGTGCTTGATCTTCACGCCGAAATTTGTCGAGGCCCTTGAAGAAGAATGTCTGAAGACATCTTGCACCTCATATTTTTACAAGATAATATGCACCCAAGTGTAACGAGAGAAGTCATCAACAATGACAAAGCCATATAAGCATGCAGTGTTGCTTAGTGTGGCATAATGAGTGGGACCAAAGAGATCCATGTGAAGCAATTCAAATGGACGAGTGGTAGTCATAATGGTCTTGGAGGGATGCTTGGATATGGTCATTTTCCCGGACTCACAAGCCCCACACAAGTGATCCTTGAGGAATTTGACGCCCTTGATGCCAATGATGTGCTTCTTCTTCGCGAGTGTGTGCAAGTTCCTGATGCCAGCATGTCCAAGTCGTCGATGCCATAGCCATCCTTCTGAAGCTTTTTCAAGTAGACACGTGGCAGGCTATGGACCTATAGAGAAATCAATAATATATAAATCTCCTCTCCTAAAGCCTTCGAAGACTTTGGATTTGTCAGATTCCATGAGGACTACACAACGGAATTTTCCAAAGATGACAACCATATCATGATCACAAAGCATTGAGACTAACATGACATTGAATCCGAGGGATTCGACAAGCAAAACTTTATCCATGTGTCGATCCTTCGAGATTGCAACCTTACCTAGACCCAATACCTTGCTTTTGCCTTTGTCAGCGTAGGTGATATGCTTTAGATGAGATGGGGCGAGAGGAATATCCATCAATAAACTCTTGTCAACAGTCATGTGATTAGTGCAGCCACTATCGAGGACCCATTCAGTTGATTTGGGTGTTTCATCCTTCAAATGAATTAGTACATCTTACAAACTCATATACTTCAGAGTGAAGAATATGGTATCAAATTCATCATACTGAATTTCATTAAGCAGTGTAGTAAGTAAAGTAACATGAGGACGTGAGAAATGAATGATTCATTTCTTCATGATTAGCTTGCGTCCTTTCAAGCAATTCATCATGTCTCCAACAAATTCATCAGACGTTCAAGTTCGTCAGGAGACCTGACCTTGCATAAGAAGTTAGTTCATTATCTTCATCACCCACATCTGGAGGGGTGGCAAACAGTTCATCATTCTGCGAGCACCATATGAGAATTTAGGCATTGAAGCTAATGCACTTCGTTTCATAGTAGGGGGTTAAAGTACTCATATGAATAAGCAAAGAAATTCTTTGAGGACTTATGAACATAATGATTTGAAGAATAATGCACATATTCATAACCCTTAGATTTTCCCTGCGAAACAGAAGCGTTAGCACAAGAATGATATGTATTTTGACCATGTGAAGAATTTTGTCCATGTGAAGACTTTGTTCCATATGAGGAATTTGATCTGGGGTTCCTGTTCTTCATAGGTGGTGTCATGAGGACATTCACCTGAAGATTTTCCAAGCAGCTCTTGGGAACCCAGATTTTCTTCATAGGGGGACCATTCCTGCAGTTAGTTCCAACATATCTGGCAAATACTTCACCATTCTGATTTTTGAACAATTTATAATTGGAGTCAAATGACTCATCAGAAGAGAATGAATATTCACAAGTAAAGCCAGATAAAGTGGATGGATCTATAGGAGGTCCTTTTGCAGCAACCCATGAGGTTTTTGGATACTGCTCATGTTTCCAGTAAGATCCATCAGCATTGAGTTTCCTCTCAAATGCAATACCCTCTTTCCTAGGATTCCTGTTCAGAATCTGCTTTCCAGCACATCACAAAGGGTTTGATGCCCTTTGAGGCTTTTGTACATTTCTGTCACATACAATTCCTTCAACCCTGCATTTTCGTCAGTGACACTTGTGGTACCCTCAGATGAGGAATTTGAGACCACACTGATAGTTGAAGAATTTGCAGCAATAGAAGCATTTGAACATTCAGGTGAAGAATTTGCAGTTTCACGTTCGATGCATTTCAAACAACGTGGAATGAATTCTTCCTGAGAAAAACTGATCTGTTGAGCAAGCAAAGAATCATTTTCCCTTTGTAAGTCCTCATGAGACACTCTTAGTTTCTCAAGATCTTGCTTTCTTTGAAGAAATTCATAAGAAAGCTCCTCATGATCTTCTAAGAGAGCTTCATGACGACGTGAAAGGTTATCATACTTAGACTTAAGACTTTGAAATTCATCAGTCAAAGTCTGAGTATGATCCATTTCCTCATTCAACAGATCCTCGCTTTTGTCTAGCAGTTTCTGAAGCTTTTCAATGGAACTTTGTTGTTTAGTGGCAATATTAGCAAGTTTGTAATAGCTAGGTTTCATCTTCTCATCAGATTCACCTTCGCTTGAATCAGAGGGGGAACGGTGTTTAGATACCTTAGCACATTTTGCCATGAAGCAATAGGTGGGAGCATAGTCATGATGACCCACAGGGATAGGGGATCAATCGTAGTCCTTTCGATAAGTAAGATTGTCGAACCCAACGAGGAGCAGAAGGAAATGACAAGCGGTTTTCAGCAAGGTAATTTCTGCAAGCACTGAAATAGTAGGTAACAGGTAGTTTGATAGCAGGATAATTGGTTACGAGCAAGTAACGGTAACGGTAAATAAAGTGCAGCAAGGTAGCCCAATCCTTTTTATAGCAAAGGCTAGGCCAAAACGAGCTCTGATCATAAGCAAAGCATTCTTGAGGGTACACGGGAATTTCATCTAGCCACTTTCATCATGTTGGTTTAATTCGTGTTCGCTACTTTGATAATTTGATATGTGGGTGGACCGGTGCTTGGGTGCTGTTCTGTAACAGCCCGGGACCGACGCTCCAGAAGATTCCCCTTCTATTTCCATTCTCGTCATGTGATTCGTTTTATTGTCGCATTCATCATCGCATCATTCGCATCATCTGCATAGCATCATCACTCGTTTTTGGAAACTTGCATCCGTTCGTAGTTGCCAGTTCTCTCCGTTCGTGTCGACGACGTTTCGAGACCAACCACACTCGCACGCGCCCGCGACATCGATAAAAATATTGTTTTTAAAGTGCGCGAAAAATATTCTCGGATTGGGTCGGAAGTTGGCATGCGGTCTTGTTATATTGTAGGTAGACCGCCTGCCAAGTTTCGTCGCAATCGGAGGTTGTTTGATATCCCAACGATAGACTGTAGCGGCACCGTCGTCGTTTAATCGCAGACGTTTTCGGTATTTCAAAACATGTCACGGGCCTCACTCTTCCCTCTCATCTTGGCCCAAACCCCTGTTCACAACCCAACACCATCCCACCTAGCCTACCCCGCGACCGGAGCCATCCGATCGCGATCGGAGGGTCCGGAAACAGCCAACCCCCCCCCCCTAACCTAGCCACCCCTACTATAAATAGACCCCCTCTAGTTCATTTTTGGACAACCCTAGTCAAAATCACCCCTAACCCACTCCCACCTCACAGCCACCGCCAGCCTTGCCTCGTTTTCAGCGACGGCCACCACCTCCCCGCCACTTGTCACCGTCAGCGCCGCCGCAGCCGCCCCTCCTGGCCACTCGCGCGCTGCCACCTCACCCTCTCTCTCCTTCCCCCAGCCGCGGCCCGCCCGAACCCGCGTCCGGCCCGCTTTGGGCCGAACCGGGCCCGAGCCGGCCCGAGCGTTCCCGCGCGTTGCGCCGCCGCCCTGCCCCGAGCGCTGCCCCTCTTGCCCTGCCTCCCAGCCTCCCGCGCGAGCCGGCCCCGCCCTGCGCCTCGCCGCCGTCGAGCCCCGTCGTCGTCGCCTCGGCACTCCTCCCGAGCACCGTGCCCGCACCGCCTCGCTGGCCGCCGAAGCACGCCACCACCGCCGCCCCACGTGGTCGGCCACCGCCGCGGCTCAATCGCCGCCAGCTGCCTCCGCCGTCATTGTGCCACCGTCCGGCCAAGATTCGGCGTGGCCTCCACCGGATCCGCCGCCCTGCTGCTGCTACGGCTCACCCCCCCGCGCTCGTCGGCGTGCCCGCCGTCGCCGGCGCCCTGCCGTTGACCTCGGGCCTCCTCCTGCCCAGATCGGGACCGGGCCGTCCCGGATCTGAGCGTCCCTCCATCCAAATGCCCGGCCCGCACCTGGATCCGCTCGTCCCCGTACCACTCTGTCCCGATTTCGTCAGGGTATTTTTTTGTCTAAGTCCTTGAACTGTCAGTTTTATTTTCATGTTGGCATCTTGTCAGTGTTGTAGAATTGCCTATGATCATCGGATGGAGATGCATAATACATGAAAGTTTATCTACTCGTTGTGCTCTTCATCATGGTGGTATTTGCATGCATGATAGGAATCATTTGCATGCTCAAAAGTCTGTTGCAAAAGTGCATTCCATCGTAATCGTTAAAACTGTTATTTTGTTCAAACTTGCATGGATGGTTGCATCAAATCCGTAGGTCTTTTGCATGTGGTGTCTTCATGAGTATTGCCCAATGTGATGTCTACTTTCATTTCATGCCTCTGGTTGCTAGGTAGGAGTTCATTATCATGTCAATTTCTTGCTCTCAAGTGGCTATCGCGTTAAAACTGAAATCTGTTAATGTAGAGTTCCGTTTTGTAAGCATCATATTAAGCAATCCATGACCCGTATGAACATGTGCCAATGGTATGTTTTGAAGTGTGTCATGTCTACTTGCTGTTAGAGTCTTTTCCATGCCTATATATGATTGCTATGATACTGTTATTGCCATGTCAACATGCCTAGTCAATACTGCAGTTTTGAAGATAGTTAAAATTTCACTAAGCCTGAAACTGTTATTTTGTTGCCATGTTGTCATGTGATTTGCTATTGATCTAGGAGTCTTTTGTGGTTGCTCCCAAGGAGTCTTTTGTTTAGTATGTTGTTGCCTATCATGTTGTGCCAATAGTTTGCATGAATAGGTTAAGCATCATAATTAATTCTGTTGTCCAACATGTCAATCTGTTAAAAACTGCTGCACATGCCTACTCTAGTTTTCACTAAGTCTGAGAATCTGTTTTCTTCAAAATGCCATGTTGTGTTGATGCTAGCCATGTTTCTAGGCATAACTAGACCTTGCCACCATGGAATGAATTGTAGTGCATCATGTCTACAACCATGCTGTTAATTTTCATGCCATAATATGCCCTGTAGCATATAGTTTTGTTGCTGCCAATATGCCTTCGTGAAAGTCTGCTATGCTGAAAACTGTTATTTTCACTAAGTCCTAATCTGCTATATTTTGTTGCCATGTTGTGAGCTTCCTACCATGTGATCCATGACTCTTTTGAGTATGATGTGTGAAGTTGAAATGAAGTGTGTGTTATATGCTACTGCCCCATGCTTATTTTGTGCATTTTAGAATATTGTAACTTGTTGTTTTCATATGTGCAAAATGCTATCTTGCTGTTTTGGGCAGATTTCAACTAAAACTTGTGTTGGTTGTACTTGTTGAACCGTAGCTCCGTTTTGAACATGTTGCATATGTAACTAGCTTAGATTTTCATGTAGCATCATAATATATTTCTGCATTCATGATTTGAAATGTTTGCGGATGTCATTTTCATGCATTTTGCATTCCTGTCATGTTATCTTGTGATGGTCATATCTTTTAGACCGTAGCTCCGTTTGAGATGTTCCATATATGTAAATCGACTAGAATGACAAGTAGAATCACATGGTGCATTTTGTTTTGCTGTTTAACAAATATAAAACATGATTAGTTCAGATCTGGACCAATTTCGAAATTAACATATGGGGTCGTTTCGGAAATGTTATATGTTGTTTCCGGCCTCATTTAAACTTGCCTAGATGTGTAGTTTACTTATGCTTCACCTCTTGCCCTATTTAACAACATTTAATATTGTCGTGTACCTAAACGAGAGTGAACTAAATATTCGAATGTGGAGTTTCGTCAATATGTAACTCGTTGCATATTGAGATTCACTTAATGTGTACGAGTTGATTGTCGTGCTTTGCCATGTCTTGCATAACATGCATCATATTTGAAGTGCATCATGTCATGCATATGTTGTGGTGTATCGTGTGTTGATTGTTTGTTCCGGATTGCTTCTTCTCGTTAGTGTTCCGAAAGCGTTCGGAGTGTGAGGATTCGTTCGACTACGTCCCGTTCGTCTACTTCACGGAACGTCTACTTCACGGAATGTCTTCTTCATGGATTCGTTCTTCTTCCAAGCGGGATCTCAGGCAAGATGATCATTTCCCTGGATACCATTACTATCATTGCCATGCTAGATGTCTCGCTTCTATCGCTGTCTCTCTACCTACCTCTTGTTTGACAAGCCTCCCAAATTGCCATGAAAAGCCTCTAACCCCTCCACATCCCAGCAAAACATTGTTTGGCTATGTTACCGCTTGCTCAGCCCTTCTTATAGCGTTGCTAGTTGCAGGTGCAATTGTTTCCATGTGCCAACATGGATATCCTTTTGTTATATCACTATATTATTGCTATTTAATTTAATGCACATATATACTTGGTAAAGGGTGGAAGGCTTGGCCTTTTGCTCGGTGTTTTGTTCCACTCTTGCCGCCCTAGTTACTTGTGTACCGGTGTTATGTTCCATAATTGAGCGCTCCTAACATGCTCGGGGTTGTTATGGGGACCCCCTTGATTTTCATTTTAGGATAAAACTTGTCTGGCAAGGCCCAACATTGGTACTATATTTGCCCAACATAATAATACTGAACACCGTTACTAAAGCATAGGACGTCATGAACCCGAGGAGGTAATTCAACATAATACAGGGGGCCCAGTGCTGCTGGTGCTGGTCCAAAACAGAGCCATTTGCGGAGCCACCTCGGGGCAACTCGAGGGATTTCTATCTGGTCGTCGTACGTAGTGTTCATCCGGTTGTGCCCTGAGAACGAGATACGCGGCTCCTATCGGGATTTTCGGCATGTCGGGCGGCCTTGCTGGACTTGTTTTACCTTTCTCGAACATCTTGTGCGAGGAATTCCGAAACTTTGGGCTATCTCGAGGTTGAGGTTTTCCAATGGAATTGCCTAGGAAGATCACGAGATTCGTGGTCGAGGTTATTCCCGCTGCGTGTGGTTAGTTTGTGATGGATGAGTTGGAGCACCCCTGCAGGGTTAAATCTTTCGGAAAGCCGTGCCCGCGGTTACGTGGCAACTTGGAAACTTTGTTTAACACCCGGTCATAGCAAACTTGAAGTAAACTACAATAAAATACACCAACCGTGTGCGTAACCGTGACTGTCTCTTCTCGTGAGTCCTTACCCGAGAGAGAACACGGAGGGGTTATGTTTGACGTAAGTAGGTGTTCAGGATCTCTTAGAGATCATTACTAGATCACGTCCGTTTATGCGACAATCATCCCCCTTTATTCTTGTACTCGTAAGTTAGCCACTCTAATAAATGCTTAGTGCTTGCTACAGCCTCACCACTTAACCATACCTCACCCATTCAGCTTTAATAGTCTTGATACCCTTGGAAATGAGATTGCTGAGTCCCTGTGGCTCACAGATTACTACAACAACAGTTGCAGGTACAGGTAATGCGATGATATGACGTGAGCGCGATGTTTGTTTGATTTGGAGTTCTTCTTCTTCTTCATCGATCTAGGATGGGTTCCAGGCGGCAGCCTGGGATAGCAAGGATGGATGTCATTTTATCGTTTGTTTTCGTCCGTAGTCGGACCCTGCTCTTCTGTATGATGTTTGGATATGTTGTTGTATTGATGTGATATTGATGTAGCTTGTGGCGAGTGTAAGCCAATTCCATATACTCATTTCTTCTTTACATGTACTTGTAATAATACCCATTCTTGCAAAACGACGAGATGCGCTTCTATCCTTGTCGAGGCCCTCGTGCCAAAATAAGGATAGGATCGCATCTTGGGCGTGACATGTTCTTACTTGAACAAACCTCCCACTTATGATTAACCCCCTCGCAAGCATCCGCAACTACGAGAAAAGTATTAACATAAAATATAACCATAGCATTAAACGTGTGGATCCAAATCAGCCCCTTACGAAGTAGCGCATAAACTAGGGTTTAAGCTTCTGTCACTCTAGCAACCCATCATCTAATAACTACTCCACAATGCATTCCCTTAGGCCCAAAGATGGTGAACCGTCGTGTAGTCCATGTTCACATGACACCACTAAGGGAATCACAACATATGCATCATCAAAATATCGAACACATATCAACTTCACATGATTACTTGCAACATGACTTCTCCCATGACCTCAAGAACAAAGGTAACTACTAACACATAATAAACATGCTCAAGATCATAGAGGTATTGCATAGCATAATAGATCTGAACATATAATCTTCCACCAAATAAACCATATAGTAATCAACTACGCAAGGTAATCAACACTACTAGTCACCCACAAGTACCAATCTAAGGTTCCAGTACAAAGATTGAACACAAGAGATGAACTAGGGTTTGAGAGGAGATGGTGTTGTTGAAGATGTTGATGAAGATTGCCCTCCCCAAGATGAGAGGGTTGTTGGTGATGACGATGGCTTCGATTTCCCCCTTCGGGAGGGAAGTTTCCCCGGTGGAATCGCTCCGCTAGAGAGCCAAAGTGCTCCTGCCCAAGTTTCGTCTCGAGACGGCGGCGTACCGTCCCGTAAGTGCTCTCCTGATTTTTTCTAGGTCAAAACACCTTATAAACCAGAAGATGGGCTCCGGAGGTGGGCCGTGCTGAGCAGCACCCACCAGGGCGCTCCTGGGGGCCTAGCGCGCCCTAGTGTCTTCTGCTCACCAAGTGGCCCCCTCCGATAGTTATTTGCTCCAGTAGTTTTTATACATTCCTAAAATATTCGTCGTAAAGTTGCATCTCATTTGAAGATGTGCAGAATAGGTATCTCTGGTATGCTTTTTCAGGTCCAGAATTCCAGCTGCCGGCATTCTCCCTCTTTGTGTAAACCCTGCATAATATGATAGAAAAGGCATTAGAATTACTCCATAAAGCATTATTAAGCATAAAAACATTAAAAATAACAGTAGGAAATCATGATGCAAAATGGACGTATCAACTCCCCCAAGCTTAGACCTCGCCTGTACTCAAGCGAAAGCCGATATCCAAAAACATGTCCACATGGTTTGAGAGAGAGGTGTCGATAAAAACAAAATACAGACATAGTAGCATCATGCTTATTATTATAGCAGCAACAAAACTTAGTAATATAAACATTTCACATAACTTTTATTATACAACTTCATCATAAAACTTCTCATAAACAAGTAACAATTCATAACAACATAGAAGTATAAAGCATAAACCTTATTGAAAACCAACAAACTATGATCTCAGTCAACTTTGCAACTACAATTCATCATACTTTCAGGAAGGGCCTCGTGTCGGAGCCTTTTGGCAAGTCCACATACTCAACCATCATTTAATCTTCTATGATTGCTAACACTCACACCATACCCATGAGCAAAAAGTTTCAACCAGACAAATAGGAAGATAGGGGCTTATAGTTTCGCCTCCCAACGTATTCACCTCAAGGGTGATGTCAACAATAATAAATCATGCTCACTCATATCCAACTGGGTATATGTGCCTAGATCTTTCCTCACCACATGATGCTTGCAAAAGAAAAAGTAAAAAGGAATAGGGAAGAATACTTTGACTCTTGCATAAAAGTAAATACATAAAGGTAAAAGATAGGCCCTTCACAGAGGGAAGCAAAGGTTGTCATGCGCTTTTTCATTTGTATGCCAAATCCCTTAATGCAAAAGAACGTCACGTTATATTTCCCCTTGTGATAGCAACCTTTATTATGCAGTGTGTCGCTTTTATTACTTTGCCATCACAAGTCCGTACAACGCTCAATCTTCTTTTACACTAATTGATCAAACACATTTAGAACCAATTTTTATTGCCTTGGTGCACCGATGACAACTTACTTGAAGAATCTTACTCAATCTATAGGTAGGTATGGTGGACTCTCAAACATGAGTTTGGGTTTGGGGTTTTTGGATGCACAAGTAGTATCTCTACTTTGTGCAGAATTTTTGGCTAGCAAAGATGTTGAGAAAGCACCACATGTTGAAGGATCTATGACAATATAACTTCTATGTGAATATAAACAAACATAAATCACTATGTTGTCTTGCTTGTCCAATGTCAACAATTTTGGAATAAAATAGTTAATGGGGGCTCATAATCATAAAAGATGTCCAAGATAATGTATTTGCATGTGAATCTTCTCTTCCCTTATTAATTCTTTCATGAATTGCATCATTAACCAATGTCATGTTTGTCCATCTCCAATAAATTTTACCACTTATACTTTTCCTTATGTAATGTCTTTACTCACCATAGGATTAGCATATGATCTTTTTCATTTATTCTTTCTTTTATTTTGATTGCAACCAGAAAAATAAAGAAGCAAAAAGCTAAAACTAATCTTTATTATATAACTCTCACTCGATTACATAGATAGATAGATCATGAAACTAGCTCTCGAAAATAGATCATGCTAAACTTTTATTCAACTAAATCACAAAAAAGCTAAAGCTCGAAAGAAAATAGGCAATGGAAATAAAAGTGATGGTGATACGATACCGGGGCATCTCCCCCAAGCTTGGCTCAAGCTAAGGGGAGTGCCCATACCCGTGTACTCAAGTCTCATTTGGTGGTGAAGATGATGAAGGTGGTGGTGATGAAGCATCACTCTTTATCTTCAATAGGTACTCCAATTTACGGATGATGCTCTGAAGGACGAGTGAGAAATTTATTCCGAACACGAACCGTTTCGAAAGCCCTAAAAGCTTCAATTTCAGTGGGAGTGAGATGATAGTTATAAGGTCGAAGGATATCTTCTTCCTCCTCTTCTGTTGGCATAGGTTGCCCTCCTTCTTGGACGTGACCCTTCATAGCCTCCTTGCCCTCGACTTCATTGTTGGCTCCTCTGGGATACACTCTCGTCAGCTCCATCTTCATCAACCAAGCATCTTCTTCTACATTGATGGAGGAGGGAGAAGACATGATGCTTGGATTGATAGATCTGATAACAAAACAACACGAAACAAGAATAGGGGATTTTTCTACGATGCGGTGGTCAAATCGTCCGGGAGTATATATAGCGAATTTTTATTCTTCGGAAACAAGAATATGGAAGGAAAATGGAGTCGGGAAGGTTCCCGAGGCGGGCACAACCCACTAGGGCATGCCAGGGAGGGCAGGCACGCCCTGGTGTATAGTGCTCACCTCGGTTGCTTTCCCATTTATTTCTTAATTTCCAAAATTTTGTAATATTCCAAAACTGACAAAAAATATTTTTGCGGATTTTTCGGAGTCCGTTTACTTACCGTATCACATACCTCCTCTTTTTCAATATTCTGGAGTGTTCTGGAAGGTTTCTTTTATGTGCTCCTCCAGTGTCATGGTTTGGATAATATTGCTTTCAACATTAATAGGCGTACCTGAGATATAGTGTTTAATTCTTTGTCAATTGACCACCTTCGGTTTAGTACATTCGGCATTATTAATCTTGATAGCTCCAGAGCGATAAACTTATTCGATAACATAAGGTCCTTCCCATTTGGAGAGAAGTTTTCCTGCAAAAAATCTGAAACGAGAATTGTACAAAAGAACATATTCTTCAACTTTGAATTCTTGCTTTTGGATTCTTTTGTCATGCCATCTTTTAACTTTTTCTTTAAATAACTTGGAGTTTTCATAGGCTTGGGTTCTCCATTCATCTAGTGAGCTAATATCAAATAACCTTTTTTCACCGGCAAGTTTGAAATCATAATTGAGTTCTTTAATTGCCCATATACCATTTTGTATGGAGACATACCCATAGGATTTTTATAAGTTGTTCTATAGGCCCAAAGTGCATCATCTAGTTTCTTAGACCAATTGTTTCGAGACCTATTGACAGTTTTATGTAATATTAATTTTATTTCTCTATTGCTAAGTTCAACTTGACCACTAGATTGAGGATGATAGGGTGATGCAATTCTATGGTTAACATCATATTTAGCAAGCATTTTACGAAAAGCACCATGAATAAAGTGTGAACCACCATCAGTCATTAAATATCTAGGGACTCAAAACCTCGGGAAAATAACTTCTTTAAGCATTTTAATGGAGGTGTTATGATCGGCACTACTAGTTGGAATAGCTTCTACCCACTTAGTAACATAATCAACAGCAACAAAAATATGAGTATACCCATTAGAGGAAGGAAAAGGTACCATATAATCAAAACCCCAAACATCAAATGGTTCAACAACAAGTGAATAATTCATAGGCATTTCCTGAAGCTTACCAATATTACCAACTCTTTGACATTCATCAAAAGATAAGACAAACTTACGGGCATCCTTGAAGAGAGTAGGCCAATAAAAACCAGATTGCAATACCTTATGAGCAGTTCTATCTCCCGCATGATGTCCTACATAAGCTTCGGAATGAAATTTCCATAGGATTTGTTCCTGTTTATGCTCAGGCACACAACGTCTAATAATACCTTCTACCTCTTCTTTGTAAAGATGTGGGTCATCCCAAAAGTAATGTTTCAAATCATAGAGGAATTTTTTTTCTTTTGTTGATATGTGAAGCTAGGTGGTATATATTTAGCAACAATGTAATTAGCATAGTCAGCATACCAAGGAGTGCTTTGAGAAACATTTATTGTGTCTAATTGTTCGTCACGGAAACTATCATCAATAGGTAGTGGGTCATCAAGAATATTTTCTAACCTAGACATCTTATCAGCTACGGGGTTCTCAACTCCTTTCCTATCAGTGATATGTAAATCAAATTCTTGAAGCAAGAGAACCCACCTAATAAGTCTAGGTTTAGCATATTTATTTTCCATAAGATATTTTATAGCAGCATGATCAGTGTGAATAATAACTTTGGAATCAACAATGTAGGATCTAAATTTATCACAAGCAAACACAACTGCTAAAAATTCTTTTTTAGTAGTAGCATAATTTCTTTGGGCACTGTCTAGAGTTTTGCTAGCATAGTGGATGGCTTTCAATTTCTTATCAACTCTTTGTCCTAGAACAGCACCAACAACATAATCACTAGCATCACACATAATTTGAAAAGGTAAGTTCCAATCAGGCGGTTGAACAATAGGTGCAGTGGTTAAGGATTTCTTAAGTGTTTCAAAGGCTTCTACACAATCATCATAAAAAACAAATGAAATATCCTTTTGTAAAATATTAGTGAGAGGCCTAGAAATTTTAGAGAAGTCTTTAATAAACCTTCTATAGAAACTAGCATGACCGAGGAAACTCCGAATACCCTTGATATCTTTAGGACACGGCATTTTCTCAATTGCATCAACTTTAGCTTTATCCACCTCAATACCTTGTTCGGATACTTTATGCCCCAAGACAATACCTTCATTAACCATAAAGTGGCGCTTCTCCCAATTCAAGACGAGGATAGTTTGTTCACATCTCTGCAAAACTCGATCAAGGTTGCTTAAGCAATCATCAAAAGAAGTTCCGTAAACGGAAAAATCATCCATGAAAACCTCTACAATCTTTTCACAAAAATCAGAGAATATAGCAGTCATACATCTTTGAAAGGTAGCAGGTGCATTGCATAAACCAAAAGGCATATGTCTATAAGCATAAGTTCCAAAAGGACAAGTGAAGGTGGTTTTCTCTTGATCAGGTTGTGACACAGGTATTTGATATAAACTAGAATATCCATCCAGAAAACAAAAGTGTGTGTGCTTAGATAACCTTTCTATCATGTGATCAATGAAAGGCAAAGGGTAATGATCTTTTCTAGTAGCTTTATTTAATTTTCTAAAATCGAGTACCATTCTATAGCCAGTGACAATCCTCTGTGGGATAAGTTCATTTTTATCATTAGGAACAACAGTAATACCTCCTTTTTTAGGGACACGATGAACGGGACTTACCCATGTACTATCAGCTATGGGATAGATTATACCTGCTTCCAGAAGCTTTAATATCGCAGTTCTTACCACTTCCTTCATCTTAGGATTCAATCGTCGTTGGTGATCAACAATGGGTTTAGTATCAGGTTCCATATTAATCTTGTGCTGACATAGAGTGGGACTAATGCCCTTAAGATCATCAAGAGTATATCCAATAGCAACCCGATGCTTCCTCAGAATTTTCAATAATCTTTCTTCCTCTTGTTCTGAAATGTTAGCACTAATAATAACATGATATATCTTTTTCTCATCAAGATAATCATACTTCAAAGTGTCAGGCAATTGTTCTAATTCAAACACAGGATCACCTTTAGGTGGAGGAGGACCTCCTAGAGTTTCAATAGGCAAATTGTGTTTCAGGAGTGGTCGTTGTTCAAAGAAAATCTGCTCTATTTCATTTATTTCGTGCAGGTGGATATCATTTTCATGGTCGAGCAAAAAAATTGTTCTAGTGGATCAGTAGGTGGGACAACAATAGAAGCAAGACCAATTATTTCGTCCTTACTAGGTAATTCTTTATCGCGAGGTTGTCTACTAAACTTGGAGAAATTAAATTCATGAGACACATCACCAAAACTAACACCGACAGTTTGTTTTTCACAATCTATCTTAGCATTAACGGTGTTCAAGAAAGGTCTACCAAAGATGATGGGACCAAAGTCATCTTGTGGGGAACCAAGAACTAGAAAATCAGTACGGTATTTTGTTTTCCCACACAAGACTTCAACATCTCTAACAATCCCAAGTGGTGTGATGGTGTCTCTATTAGCAAGTTTGATAGTAACATCAAGGTCTTCTATTTCAGCAGGTGCTATGTCATTCATAATCTCTTGGTATAAGGTAAAAGGAATAGCACTCACATTAGCACCCAAATCACATAAGCCATGATAGCAATGATCTCCTATTTTAACTGAGACAACAGGCATGCCAACTACGGGTGTATGTTTATCTTTTTCATCGGGTTTGGCAATTCTAGAAGCTTCATCACATAAGTAAATAACATGCCCATCAATATTTTCTACCAAGAGATCTTTAACCATAGCAACACTAGGTTCCACTTTAATTTGTTTAGAGGGCTTAGGTGTTCTAATATTACTCTTGCGAACCATAGTTGATACCTTAGCATGTTCCTTTATCCTAACAGGGAAAGGTGGTTTTTTAATATAAGCAGTAGGCACAACTGGAACAACATTGTAAATGATAGTTTCTTCTTTATCCTTTACCGGTTCTTTAATTTGTTCTTTAATAGGGGGTGATATTTAAACCACTTCTCCTTAGGGAGATCAACGTGAGTAGCAAGTGATTCACAAAAGGAGGCTACTATCTCCGAGTCAAGTCCATATTTAGTGCTAAACTTATGAAAAGCTTCAGTATTCATAAAAGATTTAACATAATCAAACTCAAGCTTAATACCTGACTCATTACCTTCGTCGAGTTCCCAATCTTCAGAGTTGCTTTTAATTCTTTCCAAGAGATCCCACTTGAATTCAATAGTCTTCTTCATAAAAGAACCAGCACAAGAAGTATCAAGCATAGTTTTGGTCATTATGAGAAAGCCGAGCATAAAAATTCTGAATAATAAGTTCTCTTGAGAGCTCGTGATTGGGTCATGAATATAAAATTGACTTAATGTCACAACCTGTGATTGTTTCACTTTGCTATGCTATGGTTTTATGAAATTTGGACCCATTTAAAACTTCAGCACTACTTTTCACCCTCAGACCGGGGGACAGACGGAACGAGTAAACCAGATACTCGAGGATATGCTTCGCGCATGTGTTCTGGCATATGGAGCCAAGTGGGAAGATTGCCTACCATTCGCTGAGTTCTCCTACAACAACAGCTATCAGTCCTTTCTTCGGATGGCACCATTTGAAGTGTTGTATGGACGCAAGTGCCGTACTCCCCTCAACTGGTCGGAAACCGGAGAAGGATTGGTCTTTGGTCCAGATATTCTCCGTGAAGCAGAAGAGCAAGTTCAGATCGTTCGAGAGCGTCTCGGGACCGCCAAAACAAGACAAAAGAGCTACGCCAACTCCCACCGTCGAGATATGAGTTTCCGTGTTGGAGATTATGTCTATCTCCGAGTCACACCCCTCAAGGGAACCAAGCGATTCCACGTCAAGGGAAAGCTTGCACCAAGATTCACTAGTTAGAACTACCTTCCGAGCTATCACATGTGCACAACGTATTCCACGGGTCACAGCTCCGGAAGTGTCTCCAAGTTCCCAATCGCCCTGACCTCTACAAGGACATCGATCATCAAGCCATCGATCTTCATCCAGACCTCACTTACCGTGAGAGGCCAGTTCGCATTTTGGATGAAGCTGAGCGTTGTAGACGAAGCCGCACCACCGAGTACTTCAAGGTCCAATTGAGTAACCACACTGAAGCAGAAGCGACGTCGGAGCGTGAAGACTATCTTAGATCGGAGTTCCCTTATCTTTTTAGCGCTTAGCCTAGGAATCTCGGGGACGAGATTCTTGTAAGGGGGGAAGGTCTATCACACCCTGTGTTTGTATCACTTTTCTATGCTATAGTTTTATGAAATTTGGAACCATTTAAAACTTTTTGAGTGCAAATGCTTGCTTGAATTATTTGATGTGTGCTTGTTTGGTTAAATTTGATTTGGCACCTTAGGATATACCTCTCTCATCACTCATCCACTTGATCCAAACTTTTCCCAATGATCATACCATGTGTATAGTACCTAAAACCATTTTTATCAAATATTATTTTGGCCAAAAAGGGATTTATTCAAATTAGGTTTTCAAAAACCCCTGAATTGAGGGTTGTACTACAAGTCCTCAAATTGGGTGGATTGTTTTACCCCAAAGGCTTTATTTGAAACCTACCATATCTATAACTTCCCAAAATCACAAAATATTATTTTTACAACTTGTTTTCATAATTTATTTAAATACTTTTTCCTAAGATCACAAATGGTCTTTCATAGGGGAAAATTATTTAAATGCTTTATGTACAATGTCTCGCTATAGCATATTGAAAATCCTCTCGCTAAATTGATTTATGTACAATGTCTCGCTAATAGCACGCTATAGCGCGCTATAGCACGCTAATAGCATATTTTTAGAGGCGCCACTATTTTGTATAGCGTGCTATTTTTTTCCTTGGTTTCAACACATGGTCATGTTCAAAATATTGGACAAAACCATCCAAAACCATTTATGTCTGTTTCAAGCTTTTGAAATATTTCTATAAGAAATATTCTCAAATACATCCGAAAAAATTCCAGCAAGACAAACATGCTATATGTGATGATCCTGGAAAGTTTCATCTCAATCCCCATTGATTTGATTCACCAAAATATTCCAAAACCCTCTCTGTCCAGAATAAAATTTGAACAACTTTACATTGTGAAGTTTCTCCTATTGATCTCAAACTTTGTGAACATGTTCTAATCCCCAAGTAATAATGCTACACTAAGTGGTGCATCAAGGAGATTAGCTTAGCATGACTAGATCTACAGAAACCTAATTCTATTGATTTCTAGGGTTTGCAAAGTTTACATTGCCAACTTTGCTCAAATCAGCTCAAACCCTGTGATCAACCTTGTTTTTACCCACCATTTACCCTGGTAAATCTCAGGGCTAGTGGAGCCTTTTTACTTGGCCAAACCAGTATCAAACACCTTCTGGTGATTTGGTAAAACCCCTGGTTTCACCCCTTTTACTCCTCTCCTTGCCCCCAATCCAGTATCATCACATAGCCTATACCATGTCAATGCCTTTCCCTTCAAACATAAAGGGAAAACCTTCTTCTTAACTTCATCTCCAAATAAACCTGCAAGCTTAAATAATCCACAAATTTCATCACCTGATTCAGTGGAAATCAACCCTGGTTTACAAAGCTTAACTAATCCACAAATTATCAAAGTAGCAAGTGATAAACCTTATTCTATTGAGTTATAGGGTTTGCATATCGGGATGTTCAGTTATGTCTCCTGCATAAGGATTAGCTAGCAGTTGTTCTATCATACTCGAAGGAATTTCATAACCAATAATTTCAGTAGGTGTAGTAGTTTGAGGAGCAACTAATCGTGGTTCCGATCGAGGTGAAGATACCCCGAACAAACCCCTCAAAAGATTGGTTTCCATAGTATCAAGTGACAGTAAATTTCAGCACGTAGTATAAATTTTTCCTTACCGATTTCCACGTGCCAAGAGCGCTTCACTCCCCGGCAACAGCGCCAGAAAAGAGTCTTGATGACCCACAAGTATAGGGGATCAATCGTTGTCCTTTCGATAATTAAGATTGTCAATCCCAACGAGGAGCAGAAGGAAATGACAAGTGGTTTTCAGCAAGGTAATTTCTACAAGCACTGAAATAATAGGTAACAGGTAGTTTGATAGCAAGATAATTGGTAACGAGCAAGTAACGGTAACGGTAAATAAAGTGCAGCAAGGTAGCCCAATCCTTTTTATAGGAAAGGACAAGCCAAAACGATATCTTATAATAAGCAAAGCGTTCTTGAGGGTACACGGGAATTTCATCTAGCCACTTTCATCATGTTGGTTTGATTTGTGCTCGCTACTTTGATAATTTGATATGTGGGTGGACCGGTGCTTGGGTGATGTTATTACTTGAACAAACCTCCCACTTATGAATAACCCCCTCGCAAGCATCCGCAACTACGAGAAAAGTATTCAGATAAAATCTAACCATAGCATTAAACGTGTGGATCCAAATCAGCCCCTTACGAAGTAGCGCATAAACTAGGGTTTAAGCTTCTGTCACTCTAGCAACCCATCATCTAATAACTACTCCACAGTGCATTCCCTTAGGCCCAAAGATGGTGAAGTGTCATGTAGTCGATGTTCACATGACACCACCAAGGGAATCACAACATACACATCAATAAAATATCGAACACATATCAACTTCACATGATTACTTGCAACATGACTTATCCCGTGACCTCAAGAACAAAGGTAACTACTCACACATAATAAACATGCTCAAGATCATAGAGGTATTGCATAGCATAATAGATCTGAACATATAATCTTCCACCAAATAAACCATATAGTAATCAACTACGCAAGGTAATCAACACTACTAGTCACCCACAGTACCAATCTAAGGTTCCAGTACAAAGACTGAACACAAGAGATGAACTAGGGTTTGAGAGGAGATGGTGCTGTTGAAGATGTTGATGAAGATTGCCCTCCCCAAGGTGAGAGGGTTGTTGGTGATGACGATGGCTTTGATTTCCCCATCCGGGAGGGAAGTTTCCCCAGCGGAATCGCTCCGGTAGAGAGCAAAAGTGCTCCTGCCCAAGTTCCGTCTCGAGACGGTGACGTACTGTCCCGAAAGTCCTCTCCTGATTTTTTCTAGGTCAAAACACCGTGTATACCAGAAGATGGGCTCCGGAGGTGGGCCGTGCTGAGCAGCACCCACCAGGGCGCGCCTGGGGGGCCTGGCGCACCCTGGTGTCTTCTGCTCACTAGGTGGCCCCCCTCCGGTAGTTATTTGCTCCAATATTTTTTATATATTCCAAAAATATTCTCCGTAAAGTTTCAGCTCATTTGAAGATGTGCAGAATAGGTATCTCTGGTATGCTTTTTCAGGTCCAGAATTCCAGCTGCCGGCATTCTCCCTCTTTGTGTAAACGTTTCATAATATGAGAGAAAAGGCATTAGAATTACTCCATAAAGAATTATTAAGAATAAAAACATTAAAAATAATAGTAGGAAATCTTGATGCAAAATGGACGTATCAAGTCGCCGTGGCTGACATCAGCATCATCATTTTCTTCAGTGTTGAAGATGGACTTGCTGACGAAAGCAGTAGTGAGAGCTAGGCTTGTCACGCCAGAGTCAGATTCTTCCTTAGATTCCTCCTCTTATTCATATTCTTTAGATACAGCTTCAAAATCAATTTCCTTGCCAATGAGAGCCTGAGCCTTTTTGAGATAGCTCTTCTTGCGAGATGAGGACTTTGATGATGAGGACTGTCGTCTTTTTATTGACTGATCAGAACTGTCATCTTTATACTTCCTTTTCTTGGATTCCTTCTCCCAGAGAGGACAATCAGCAATGTAGTGGCTAGATTTCTTGCATTTGTGGCAGGTTCTTTTCTTGTAGTCACTCGAGGATGAATTGGACTTTGACTTTCCTAATCGACCTCTCTTTGAGAACTTCTGGAATTTCCTCATGAGCATTGCTAGCTCCTGACTTAGTTCTTCAGGATCACCAAGGCTATTGTCAGAGTCTTTAGCTTCAGATGAGGAAATTTCCTTTGACTTCAGTGCACGAGATCTTCCATAGCTTGGTCCATTGAGATCTGTTTTCTCAGACTGTTGGAATTCATAAGTATTGAGTCTCTCAAGAATGTCAGCAAGATCCAGTGACTTGTAGTGGCCACGTTCTTGAATCATCAAGGCAAGTGTATCGAATGAGGAGTCAAGAGATCTCAGCAGTTTCTTCACAACTTCATGGTCGGTGATATATGTGGCACCAAGAGCTTGGCGCTCATTGGAGATGTCAGTGAGGCGATCGAAAGTTTGTTGAACATTTTCGTTGTCGAGTCTTTTGAAGCGATTGAAGAGATTGTGAAGAACATCAACCCGAGAGTCACGTTGAGTTGATATTCCTTTGTTGACATTGGACAGTCTGTCCCAGATGAGCTTTGCAGATCCCAAAGCACTCACTCTTCCATACTAACCTTTGCTTAGATGGTCACATATGATATTCTTCGCTTGGGAGTCAAGTTGCTTGAATCTCTTCACATCAACAGCGTTGATAGATGGAGTGATAGAGGGAACACCATTTTGCACAACATACCAGAGATCATTGTCAATAGCTTCAAGATGCGTGCGCATCTTGTTCTTGAAGTAGGGGTAGTCTATCCCTTCAAAGGTAGGACAGCCCGCAGAGACCTTGATCATACCTGTAGTAGACATAACTAAAACTCCAGGTGGTTAAACCAAAATCACACAGAACAAGGGAGTACCTTGCTATGATACGAATTGAAAGTGTGTTATATCGACTAGAGGGGGTGAATAGGCATTTTTTATAAATTCGTCACTAAGGAATTTCTACTTGAGGAATTTGCTAAGTGACGAACTACTAGCAGCGGAATAAGTACTCAAGTGCATGCACAACATAGCAGTAGCATAGTAATCATGATGAAATAAAACATGCACAGATTACACGTAGCGTGAAATAGGATAAGCAGGTGATGGTTAAGGTGACTGAAGAATTTGAGGTCAGGAAATCGAGAAAGTCTTCAATCAAATTCTTCAAGCAGTAACAATCAATCTCATCAACATGTATTCAAAGCAAAGGGAAGAGTTGAGGAAATAGAACCAGGTGCTTGGTGAAGACAATGATTTGATGACCCAGTTCCAACTATTGTGACAGTTGTACGTCTGGCTCGGAGCGGCTTGGTATTTAAACAAAAAAGGGACACAGCCCCAGGACACATAGTCATTACCTTACTCTCCTTGAGCTAAGGTCACACAGACCTCGCCCAACACTCGTGGTAAGTCTTCAGGGTAGACTTCCAAACCCTCACAAACTCGGTCATTCGGCGATCCACAATTGACTGCTGGATGCTCTAGACCATGACGCCTAACCGTCTGGAAGATACACAGTCTTCAAAGGTAACAACCGTCAGTTCCACACAGGAACAATCTCTTCAGTGATGCTCAATCACTTTGGGTTTGGGTGTTTGGGATTTGGGGTTTTTTCTCATTGATGATTTTCTTTCAAAGTCCTCGGAGGATGGGTTGCTCTCAAATGACACTTGTCAAGTTCTCTCTCGGAGCAGCCACCAGCTAGTGTTTGTAGGTGGTGGCTATTTATAGCCAGGGTGCAACCTGACATGATAAGACATAAATGCCCCCAATGATATGACCGTTATGTGAATAAGATGATTGGGGACAGCTGGTGCTAAGCACAAGAATGGTCGGAATTTCGAACTATGAAAGTCCTCAGGGCTTATCATGTTCCTCACTAGTAGGCAATTCGCACTGGCAAAATCCTAACCCCTCAGTCAGAACAAATTCCTCAGAGACAAGAAGAACTATGTCTCTGTCACTGATCAACTTGACTGAGCTGTAAGAGATTTCCAAAGGCTTCACTCGAAGGATAGGATGTGTTGAGACTTTTGAGATGAGCACCACTTGGAAATTTTTCCTTAGTATTACCTCGACCCCCTTTAACAGTATGGTGTTTCCTATGACTTAAAGAAAAGGGAATGAAACTATGAAAACAGAAGTCTTCACGCTCCAAAGTCCCTGTATCAATATCTTCAAGGTCAAACCAAATTCTTCATCTTCAAAGTCTTCAAGAAAACATCAAAGTCTTCAATGAAGACATTCATTTTTATGGGTCGACATTCTTCGGATATATCAACTCCCCAGCGACTTATAAATCTGTGTACACTCACAAACACATTAGTCCCTTAACCTAGAAGTCCTCAATACACCAAAATCACTAAGGGGCACTAGATGCACTTACAATCTCCCGCCTTTTGGTTATTGATGACAAATAGGTTAAGTTTTCAATGAGCAAAAACATATGAATTGTAAGTACAAATTTTGACGAATTGATAGCAATATATAGAGGAACTCCCCCTGAAGATGTGCATATTTGAGGAATTTGCTTTGGACTGCAAATGCACATGGTAGGATAGAATCTTGGAGATCTCCCCCTATATCTTGTAATCCATACACGCATTTAACATATAATATGGAGAATTTGAAATGCATGATGAAAATGGTGTTTGACGAAATTTCAAAATGCATGCATTAAGGTAATTGAGGAAATAACCATGCGTAAAGCAGTTAAAAAGAGTCAGATAACCATCGGTCTTAAGTTTACAACTCGATCAAAAAACACTTCAAAAGAACGAGAGTTGTAACTTCAACAAAAACAGCCCATATATAACCCCGCTTGAAGACTAACTCAAATTACTCCCCCTTTGTCATCAGTGACCAAAAGGGATGAAGAATGAGTACTAACGCCCCTGAAGAATCTCAACTTGAAGAATGCTTATGTGGCAAAGCTTTACTTTTAAGAGTTTCTACATCAAGAGCAATTCTATCCATGTTTTTAGCCAAAGCATCAACCACATGGAATTTTTCTTCTACCATAGTGTTGAAAACCTTTTGAGAATTGATGAATTCTTTAATTGTTATCTCAAGATCAGAGGGTATCCTATTATAATTTGTAGAAGAATTTCCATAAGAATTTCTATAAGAATTTCCATAGTTGTTAGAGGAATTACCGGGATACGGTCTAGAGTTGAACTTTCCTCTATAAGCATTGTTATTGAAATTATTTCGCGAGATGAAGTTCACATCAATAGCATCATTGTTTTGCTCAATCAATGTAGACAAGGGAATATCATTGGGATTAACATGAGTATTCTTACTAGCAACCATATTCATAAGAGCATCCACTTCTTCACTCAAAGTAGCGATTTCTTCAACATAATTTACCATCTTACCGGTTGGAGCTCTTTTGGTATGCCATTGAGAATAATTTGTCATAATATTGTCCAGAAGTTTTGTGGCCTCTCCTAAGGTCACATCCATAAAGGTACCACCTGCAGCAGAACCTAGAAGATTTCTAGTCAGAAAGTTAAGTCTAGCATAGAAGTTTTGGATAATCATCCACAGATTTAATCCATGAGTAGGGCAATTTTTTATGATCAATTTCATTCTCTCCCAAGATTATGCAACATGTTCTTGATCTTTTTGTTTAAAATTCATTATTTGATTTCAAAGGGAGATGATATTAGCAGGAGGAAAATACTTGGCAATAAAAGCATCTTATCCCATGTTCCAATACTATTACGTGGTAAACATGAAAACCAAGCTTTAGCTTTATCTCTTAGCGAAAAAGGAAATAATTTTAATTTAAGAATATCATTATCCATATCCTTTTTCTTTTGCACAACACATAATTCAACAAAGGTATTAAGATGTGAAGCGGGATCCTCACTAGGACTTCCTGAGAATTGATCTTTCATGACTAGATTCAGCAATGCAGCATTAATATCAAAAGCCTCCGCACTAGTGGCGGGTGGTATAGGAGTACTAATAAAATCATTCTTATTAGTATTTGAGAAGTCACAAACCTTAGTAGTATCTTGATACATGGTGACTGAACAAGCAAAGTAACAAGCATGACAAGTAAACTAGCAACTAAAGCGAGCAAGTAAGTAAACTAGTAACAAGCAAAGATAAATATTTTTGTATTTTTGTTTTTTATAAAACAAACTAAATATAACAGCAAATAAAAAGAAAAACAAGTGAATGATAATTTGTGTGAAGTTACTTGATAGTTGATGATGATACTTCCCGGCAATGGCGCCAGAAATCCATCCTGATACTTGTGATCTGCATTTTGTTTTCCGTGAAGAGGAATGGGTTATCGCAACAAAATATGGGTAACTATTTCCCTCACTTATGAAACCAAGGTTTATCTAACCAATAGGAATATCAATCCTCAACAATTTTCAATGGCTGCACACAAAAGAGCAAACAACTTGCAGCCAACGCGGAAAAGAGGGTTGTCAATCCCCTTGGTCTCGTTATTTGCAAGCAAGTGAGTTGTGTAGATAATTGTAAATTGCAAAATAAAATAAAAGCAAGTAAATGGCAGCAAGGTTTGGTAGATTTTGTAAATATAAGAAGAATAGACCCGGGGGCCATAGTTTTCCCTAGAGGCATCTCTCATGAAAATAGCATACGGTGGGTAAACAAATTACTGTTGGGCAACTGATAGAAAAGTGGATAGTTATGCGATTTTCACGGAAATGATCATGTACATATAGGCATTACATACATAAAAAAATAGGCCGACTCCTGCCTGCACCTATTACTATTACTCCACTCATCGACCGCTATCCAGCATGCATCTAGAGTATTAATTAAAACAGAGTAATGCATGAAGAACGATGACATGATGAAGACAAAGTAAACTCAAGAAATATGAATAAACCCCATCATTTTATCCTTAGTAACAAGCAACACAAAGACACATCTTGTCCCTTTCTATCACTGGGATATAGAAACGCGCCAGGTTGAACCTACTACAACGCACCCCTCTCACTGAAGAAATATCAATCTAGTTGGCCAAGCTATTTCAATAGATCGGAGAGAATTACGAAGCTATCATAATCACGCACATAAGTAACATATTAGAATTCAGAGAAGACTCTAATATTTATCATGAATAATCTGAACATAAACCCACAATTCATCGGATCCCAACAAACACACCACACAAAAGGATTACATTGGATAGATCAAAGCGAAGATGCGATGATTATTGTATTGAAGATCAAGAGAGAGAGAGAGATAGGTTGCCATCTAGGTACTAACTATGGACCTGTAGGTCTGTGATGAACTACTCACATCATCATGAGGCCAACAAGGTTGATGAAGAGGCCCTCCGTGATCGATCCCCCCTCTGACAGGGTGCCGGAACGGAGCTCCAGATGGCCTCGCAGCGGAACAGAGACTTGTGGCGGCGTAAAAAGTGTTTCGGGACTGCCTCTAGGGTTTTCGGAATATATGTCATTTTATAGGCCACGGAACGGAGTCGGGAGAGCCACGAGGGGCCCACAAGCCATCAGCCACCCCAGGCCGCGCCCTGTTCGCTTGTGGAGCCCTTGTGTGGCTCCCGGCTTCCTTCCGAATCTTGCAGGTCTTCTTTTGGTCCAGAAAAAAACACACCAAAAAGTTTCATGGCAATTGGACTTCGTTTGGCATTGTAAACCTGAAAAGTGAAAAACATGCAGAAAACAGCATCTCGCACTAGGCACTGGGTCAATAGGTTAGTGCTAAAAAATAATATAAATTGGTAAATAAATACTTATAAAGTATCCTAGAATGATAATATATCAGCCTAGAACAATCAAAAATTATAGATACGTTGGAGACATATCATGCTTCACTTATACCCATGTGCTTTATGCTTAGTAGTAGTTTCACATTTGGTTTTGAAAGTAAAATCTATTAAAGTTTGACAATCATAGTATTGGTCATACAAGCAATTCATGAATGATTAGTATAAGGAAGAGAATTTTCATATACAAATATATTATCCTGAACATCTTTTAATTGTTAATACCCATTAATTATTTTCAAACTTGATCAAATTTGTTGAAGTTGGACAAGGAAGACAACGTAATGAATTATGTTTGGGTATATTTGCATATAAGTTATATTGTTATGGATCCTCCAACATGTGGTGCTTCTTTAGAACCTTTTGCTAGCCAAAACTTTGTACTAAGTGGAGATACTACTTGTGCATCAAAATCCTTGAGCCAAGTTTCTTCCATGAGAGTCCACCATACCTACTTATATATGGTATTTCACTGCCATTCCAAGTAAATTTGCATGTGCCACGTCTAAAACCTTCAAATAAACTTTTGTTTTGTGTGCCCGTACCGCTCATGGAGCGATCGGGGTGGTCAGTATATTCCATGCTAAGTGGATTATTCTCATGATGAGTGTTTATTCACTTGTCATTGCATGACAGAGGCGTATAAAAAGGATGCCCAACCATGCACGATATAAAGATAAATAAACAAGAACTCCCCCTAGAAAGTTGATTGTTTGGAGGGCACCCATGGATACTGCTAGCCATGGAATGTGTTTGAATGGTTGAGGGGGAGTAAAAATTTCAATTCTGTTTGGGAATCGCCAATAATGTGATTAGCATGGAAGATATTGAAATCCGTTGTCATGACGGTTACAGGAAAGGCACACCCACCAAATTATATTCATCGCTGTTTTAATCAATGAGCTCTGGCACATAAGCAAATCATTGCTTCCCTCTGCGAAGGGATGTTCTATTTACTTTTATGTTATTTACTTTCACATAATTTACTTTTCATGTTGAGTCAACTTATTATTCCAACCTCAATCTCTTAGTTGGCAAGCATCATGTGGTGGGGAAAGATCCAGGATTATATATGCAGTCAATAGTTGATCATTTTTTTTTATTGTTGACAATTATCTTTATGATAAGTGCGTTAGGAGGCGAAACATTAAGCCCCTATCTTTCTCTATGTTCGATGGATGTTGTTTTTTCTAAAAATATCATTTGAGTATTAGCAATCATAGAAGACTATATGATAATTGATTATGTGGAGCTCTTACCTAGACTTTGCTGAACATAAGATGAATTGTAATTGTTTGGTGACTAAGAACATAGGTTGTTAAGTTTCAAGAGAATGCATGATTTTAACCATAACGTGTGAATTGATTGCTACTTTATCATGATGGGTTTTATAAGAAAGTGTTTTTGGTTATGATGCTAGAAAAGGTGAATTAAATTATCATTGATAAAACCTATGCACTATGCTAGCATTCACACATCATAAATTACTTCTTTTATCATTTACCTACTCGAGGACGGGTAGGAATTAAGCTTGGGGATGCTGATACATCTCCAACGTATCGATAATTTATGAAGTAGTCATGCCTTATTTACCCAAGTTTTATATAGTTTGATGCACTGTTATATGATTTAATGGAACTAACCCGGACTGACGCTCTTTTCAGGAGAATTACCATGGTGTTGTTATTGTGCAGAAAATGAAAGTTCTCGAAATTGACCGAAACTTTTTGACATTTTTTATGGAAGAAAAGGTACCTAGGAGGCTTCAGGGGAGTACCAGAAGACCCACATAGGCCCCATAAGGCAACAGGACGCGCCTAGGGCGGTGGCCACACCCTAATGCCTTTTGGGCCCCCTGTGGCACATCTTCGCTTGATCCCAACTCTGAAAATACTTATATATTTGGAAACCCTTGAAAGTTAACCTAGAGCTTCCGCTTCGCCACTCCAAGCCTCTGTTTGGAAGCGATCTCATAAGAGCTTGTTTCCCGCACCATGTCAGAGGGGGAAACCATCACCAGAGGCCATCTTCATCATCTTGTTGGTCTCCATGATGAGGATGGAGTAGTTCACCCTCGGGGCTAAGGGTATGTACTAGTAGCTATGTGTTTGATCTCTCTCTGTCATGTTCTTGATATGGCACGATCTTGATGTATCACGAGCTTTGTTAATATAGTTGAATCATATGGTTTTCTTCCCTTGCTATCTTGATGTGATGAATTGAGTCTTTCCCTTTGAGGTTTTGTTATGTTGGATTGGATTTGAGAACATTTGATATATGTCTTAGATGTGGATACCTTTGGTGACAATGGGGTATTCTATTGAGTCACTTGATATATGTTATGGTCATCAACATGCGGATTCTCGTGACATTAGGGTGATCTGTCCACATAGGTAGATGCACGTTTTTGTCCTTACTTTCTCCGACAGAAATCTTGGGGTACTGTTTGAAGTTCTTTGTGTGGGATTGCATATGATGGATATAAAATTGTTTGATGCATGTCAAATAATAAACTCACGGATACTTTTGGTGACATTGGAATATCTAGGTGGCATTAGAGTTGGTTGATGCGTATCATAGGTGGTGTTCTAAGTACGAACTCTAGGGCTTTTTGTGACACTTACAGGGATGTCTCAATAGATTGATCAAAAAGGATAACTTTGAGGTGGTTTTACTACCTACAAATATTTGATCTTATGTTCTCTGGTAGATAAGAACATTGGAGTGATTCTTTGTGGCATGTTGAGGGATGGTAATATGATTCAGTTATGTTAGCACTATTGAGAGGTTGCACTAGTCAAAGTATGAACCCCTAGGACTTGTTTCCATGCATTGATATGATGTTTTGTTCATTGTTTACTATTTGCTACATTGCTGTTTTATATTCTCGTATTACAAAAACCTATTTCTACCATCCATATTACACTTGTATCACTACCTCTTCGCCGAACTAGTGCACCTATACAATTTACCATTGTATTGGTGTGTTGGGGACACAAGAGATTTCTTCTATTTGATGGCAGGGTTGTTTGAGAGAGACCATCTTCATCCTACACCTTCCATAGATTGGTAAACCTTAGGTCATCCAGTTGAGGGAAATTTGCTACTGTCCTACAAAACTCTGCACTTGGAGGCCCAACAGCGTCTACAAGAATAAAGTTGTGTAGTAGACATAAGTGGCTATAGAGGAAAAGGTGGCGGTAGAGATCCTGGTAGATGCTTTGTTGGGTGTCGTGGGAGAGGGGTTAATGGGATGGACCTGTTGGAGGTCTTCCTCGGTCGGAGAGTCCAGCCACTATAGGAAAGGCACTACTGCAGGAATGCCTAGAAGTGGCGAGCGCAAAAAGGCCAGTAGTGACGGGCTAGGCTCTCAGGGGCGCTCGCCACCAATGTCCCGCCACTGCTATAACTGCATTAGTGGCAGGTATGCGCTCTCCACTGGTAAATAGCTTCCTGTGGCGGGCGCTAGTTCATACCCACCACAACTCGCTATTGCTGCCCGCCGCACATACCATTGTAGCAGTGGTGGTTTTGCCATAACACTCGCCACTCAAGGGATTGGGTAGAGTATTCCAATTGTTGGCATTGCGCATTGACACACATTACTCTAAAAGCGTATTCGGATGATTCTCAATATAACTAAACCTGAATAAATTTCGGAAACAAACGACCATATAATTTAGTAACACTTCCAATTTGTTTGACTCAAGAAACAAACATCAATATATTGATCACATCCATCTTAATATACTAATTATATAATAGTTCACCGATTGGTATATTCATGACTTAGAACATATTTCTAAACATGGTCAACGACAACAATCATCTAAAAGTCATTGTGGTTGGTCTTACTTATGGTGATTATCACAAGGGTGTCCACCCTTAGTTCTCTCTTTCCATTCATGATCTCCCGCCAGCAGGACTTAGAGAAGGATATGCATTCGTATGATTTTGTCTTGTACCAAATGCTGGTGACACGCCCTACCGGTCCATGGCATACTCCTGCGGCGCCGACGGCGGGGATGTCCACCTCGGAAAACATGTTCATAGATAACTTATGAATGCCCCATCATTAAGAGCAAATAGAGAGGACACAATGTTAGAAGTCTTACCGTACTTGGATATGAACAAAAAAAGATGGAAGAACACAACACATTTCACCATTACTTTTTTACGATGTTGACTTTAGTTAAACGGTGCACAAAGGGCTTCCCCGCGAAGGCCACACTCGAGGATAACATTGCAGTAACATTCATGGTCTCATCCTGAGTTAGTTTCTCATTCTTTGAGAAAAAATGTTGAACTGAATAGGCCATCGTCAACATCATCATCATCTTGCTCATCCTCGTCATTCTAGTTGTCATCATCATCCTAGTTGTCCTCATCTTCACGGATGTCGTCGTCATCTTGGTTTTCTCCATCATCCTGGTGGTCCTGGCTATCGTCAAGATCCTGGTCATCGTCATCGTCATCATTGCACAAATACATTGTCCTTAACCTATTGACCGCTCCTTTCAAGAAAAAGGATATGTACTCTCCTCCAGTGAAATTATTCTATGCAATGTACTGCTCTTTTATACTTGTGATCTGTGTTGGGTTTTCCGTGAAGAGGAACATGTGACGCAACATAGTATGGATAAGTATTGCCCTTAGTAGAGAACCAATATTTATCGAACCAAAAGGAGTAACGGTCAACCATCGTCTTCAGCGACTGCACACAATGGAGCAAACACTTGCACCCCATGCGGGCAAGTGGGTTGTCAATCCCCTTGGACTCGTTATTTGCAAGCAAGTAAAGTGTGTAGATGATAGTTGTAAAATACAAAGTAAATAAAAAGAAAGTAAATTGCAGCAAGTAAATTGTAGCGTTTGTAAGTATACAAGTGAATAGACTCAGGGGCCATAGTTTTCCCTAGTAGCATCTCTCATGAAGTAGGCATACGGTGGGTAGACAAATTACTATTGGGCAATTGATACAAAAGCACATAATTATGCAATATTCATGGCAATGATCATGTATATATTGGCATCACGTCCATAAACAAATAGGTCAACTCTTGCCTGCACCTATTACTATTACTCCACTTCAAGAGTGCTTCTATGCTTGCGTCTCTACATATTAAGTTCATGAAAAACAGAGTAATGCTTGGAGAACGATGACATGATGTAGACAAAGAGAATTCAATTAATATGAACTAACCCCATCGTTTTATCCTTAGTGGCAACAATGAAAAGATGTGTCTTGTCCCTTTCTGTCACTGGGATATAGAGCAACGCTAGATTGAACACACTACAACGCACCCCTCTCACTGAAGAAATATCAATCTAGTTGACCAAACTATTTCAATAATTCGGTGAGATTTAGGAAGCTATCATAGTCATGCAAATAAGAATCATAATATTCAGAGGTGACTCAAATACTTTTAATGAATAATATAAACATAAACCCACAATTAATTGGATCCCAACAAACGCACCGCACGAAAGAATTACATCGAATAGATCAAAGCGAAGATGCGATGATCATTGTATTGAAGATCAAGAGAGAAAGAGAAAGAGAGAGAGAGAGAGAGAGAGAGAGAGAGAGAGAGAGAGAGAGAGCCATTTAGGTACTAACTACGAACCCGTAGGTCTGAGGTGAAATACTCACACATCACCATGGGAGCAGCAATGATGATGTAGATGCCCTCCATGATCGATCCCTCCGAAAGGGCAACGAAAAAGCGCTCCAGATGGGCACACGGCGGAACGGAGACTTGCGGCGGCGGAAGAAAGTGTTTCGGGAGGCTCTCTAGGGGTTTTGGGATTTATGAGGATTTATAGAATGAAGAGGGACGTCGGGAGGCGCCAGGGGGGCCCACCACATAATAGGGCGCGACCACCCCCTCTCGGCGCACCCTGTTATGTGGTGGCCCCCTCATGTGGCCTCGGATCTCATCCCGAAGTTCCCAGGTCTTCTTATGGTCCAAAAAAATCATATTAAAGTTTCGAGGCAATTGGACTTCGTTTGGTACTGTAACCTGAAATGTAAAAAACATGTAGAGAACAACAACTAGCACTGGGCACTGGGTAAATAGATTAGTGCTAAAAAATAATATTAAATGGTAAACAAACACCCAAAAAGTATCCTAGAATGGTAATATAATAGCATGGAACAATAAAAAATTATAGATACATTGGAAACGTATCACTCCCATGCATCTCCATATATGATGGTTCTATCCTTTCGTTTACGCACATCCAGTTCGAATGTGCGCCCATTCTCATTGTCAAAGTACATAACGTTACCTCATAAATCGTTGAAGTCGGCCCTTATGTTGCATGGGATACACTATGCAAAACATAATAATTAACGATAAAGTTAGTAAAATAATTATACAAAAGGTTAAAATAGAATATTAATTGACACTAGTGCAGAAAAGCCTAGCTATGGCATGGCCAAAATGGCCTTGCTGGCGTAGACACCCAACGCCAGCAATAAGGTGCCACAGTTAAAATATACTGGTGGCGTCGGAGAAGACGCCAGCGGTATTTTGAACACCTGCTGGCATTGGATATAGCTGCACGCCTACACTGTCATATTTAGCTAATAAAAAATAGACCAAGCATTTCATTCACAAAAGATACTAAACATTTCATTCACAAAAGATACCAAACATTTCATTCACAAAAGGAAAGTACCAATTACTTGTGACAATGTATATATCGATCTTCCCCTCTCTTGATTGACACTACCTAGCTAGCTAGTTTTTCCTAAGGACTAACTTCATCTCACGAAGCTTATTCCTATTCGTCTGCCCCTCCTTGATGTAATGTGCTCTCTCCGTCTTCACCTGAGTCCTCTGGGCCTTTAGGACTTCTAAGTCCTTATTGATCTCAGTTATCTCTAGGTTCAGTGACGTGATCTGACCTTCGAGACTGTAAATCTTACCATAGACAATAGTATTGTCATCGATAATTTTGTCCTTCTCCTTCATCAGGGAGCCATCCAACTCCTTCAGGGCGTTGAGGGTTCTCTGACGTGACGCGATCAGCTCGTGACTAAGCACGTCGACGTCACCGCCTAAAGACTGCACAACGACAGCCGGCAAAGACGGACCTCCTAAGTATGCCTGCCAAGGGTTTCAAATCATGAACAATTAATTAGTGGTTAGATACATATATATATATATATGGATGTTTGCAATGCTAATGCATGTTTTTGTAACCTTAATTACCTGGTTGGTGCTCACGTTGCCTTTATCTTCATAAATCCCCGACCAATGATCAGATGAGCCTACCCACAGGCTAGAGTCGGCCATGCTATTTGCATAAAGAATGAAATGAATGAGCCTACCAAAATGGACACAGGTTGTGTCATACATGATAAAGTCCTTAGGCTGTTTACTTATATTAGGTTGATCGAAACATAATAAATTACTTAGGTTGATTGGAAAAATTGAAAGTTTATGCCTTTTGGCAATGACTACTAGAGACCAAAAGTTTAAGCACTTATGCTATAAGTTTAATTATAACTACATCTTCTTTACAATTATGCTATAAGTTTAATTATATGCACTTATGCTACACCGAACCACATAAGAAAATAGCAAAATACCCAAAACCCCCAATTCTAGCATTCTAGTGTTTTCTACAATATGTACTAATTAAGATTCAAATAGCAAAAATACCCAATACCCCCAATTCTAGCATTCTAGTGTTTTCTACAACATGTACTAAGATTCAAATAGCAAAATACCCAATACCCCCAATTCTAGCATTCTAGTGTTTTCTAAAACATGTACTAAGATTCAAATACCCGGGCGGCGAGGAGGGTCTGTGGGCGGGGCGGTTTGGGTGCGGTGTTGAGCGGGGCGGCGTCGGGCGGGGCGACTTCGGGCGCGGCGTCCAGCGGGGCAGCGTTGGGCGGGGCTATGACGGGCGACATCGGACGGGGTGGCTACGGGCGGCGTCGGGGGCGGCAACGGGGATCGAGAGGAGGAGGAAGGAGTTGGGGGCTCGAGAGAGTGGGGGAGTAGCTAGGCCGGGCGCTGGGCGGGGATTAGATAGATTAGTGCTGGCGTGGGCCTAATAGGCCTAATTTGCAATGCCGGGGCTAATGTGCAATGCTAGCACTAATCTAATAGCTATGGCGTTTAAATTTAGCCAACGCCAACACTATTTGAAAATATTAGTGCTGATGTTGGTGAGAAATGGCGCGCCAGGAACAAGAGTTGTGGCTAGCCATTTCTGCACTACTGTGAAGTTAAAGACTATTACCATGGATTTTCCAAATCCGTTCGTCAAGAAGAGTCTGAAATCTACTATAGTATCCACACTATCCATACATGGACATCTGCAGATATGGTAGATATGAAGCCTCATTATCCCTAATAATTTTCATGAAGCACTTATCAATTGTCACTACTTGACATGAATACTAGCTTACGAAAGTAAATAAGAGAAAAGGAACTGGCTAAGAAGGTTTGAGAAAATTTGGCAAGACCTTTGCTGAATATTGAACATATTTTGAGTAACAGAAATTTGACGAAACATAAGTTAATCAATGTTGCATCAAAACGTTGGCACTCATTATCAAATCCCTGTGAATAATATGCTAAACCCATGCACGCACACTACTAGGGAAAAGCCTACTAGTAGCACCGGTTTTTGTACTATCAGTAGCGCGGGCGCCCGCGCTACTGCTATGGCACTACAGCTAACTTTTAGCCGTAGCGCATGTTCTACCCAGTGCTACTGGTAATATCCTATATCAGTAGCGCTCCTCTTAGCAGCGGTACTGCCAACTATCTGCAGCGCGTTTTGCGGAGGAGCGCTACTGTTACATGCGCGCTGCAGGTAATATTTTTCCAGCACTACTACTAATATTTTTATGTTTTTTTGCATTTTTTGCTCTATTTATACAGATACAGCTTCTATACGATAACAACATGCATATTGATTTAAACAGATATGAATAAAAGAAGTTCTTTCATCTCATATCATCATCATCACTAATAGTCGATCACGTTCATGTCTTGAAGATATAGCGATACAAGTTATTACAAGTCTCGAATACATGCCACTACCCATGATCACACTCATGTTTCATCATCTATGTAACCTATCTATGATCTGATCGCATACAAGAGAAGGACGGTCACGATGAGCACAAGCAGGATTATGTAGTACTTCTTGAGGCGTCGGTTCTGATTTCTCTCGCGCGCTAACGTCCACCTCAAGTAACTAGCTTCTGCCTCGTTTCTGCTATCAAACCCTTTCTGGCTGCCGCCTGGGAAGAGATACACTTGGGCCTGACACTCTGGCCACTCCTCGTACACTCCCGGAACCCTCCCAATGTACACGACATACCACCTTGGCACGGATGATCTATATACCTGTCAGAGATGCATATATTATCCAGTGAATTCAACATTAATATGCAACATAATATACGACGTCGGACCATGGAGAGAAAGAGTTAGCATATAGAAGCAACATAAACATAGATAATTAAATAGAGTGCGGTAGCGTTTACATCTAATAGTTACGTCATACACATAAATTCCAAGTTTCGGTTGTAGAGAAAGTAACAACTAAACAGGTGTCATCGTTAATTTAAGAAGTGCACTGGTGCCATTCGTCCATATCCGGGAGGATGCACCCAAGCTTGGTGAAAGGCGTGGTCTCCTGACGTAGTAGGGCTATGTGGGTGTGGACGTCACGCCACGATATTAGACCGCCGTAGAACATCCCATTCTCTTCAATGACATCTTTCATGATGATCGACGCAATTTCCTACTGGATGCGGTAGAATTCATTTCGTAGTAGATGATCCGGTATGGTTTCTAAGGCTTTGGCCAATCTCTGGATATGGGTATCAGATGTAGATGTCATGCAAAGTGACTGTTGATCCCTTCTGTACTCCAGCATTAGATGGATGACGTAGAATCCATCCTTATTATTTATTACCGGTCGCTGGACGCAATAGAAGTTAGTATTGTGGGCGAAACACACCGTGCCCCTAAATGTCTTCTTCAATTGGATGTAGACACCCCACATGCTGAAGCCGAGGAGAGCTTTGTCCAGAACATCCTTGATGTCTGTGTAATCTTTCTTCTGTATGTTCATGGACGGGTCCAAATACAATGCGCACGAGTAACACGGGTAAATAACGTTGACAATGGCGCTCTCATGGCTGTGCAAAATAAATACATGATCAACTTAGTGTTCATGTGTGCAAAGTAACGATTGAAATGCATGAAAGGATGTATGTGCTATAGTGGCTATCCGCGGATGACTTACCTGGGATGATAAGGTATGAGAATTGCTTCCTTGTCCTTATTGTTGACCATGAAATCTTCCATGTACTCCGTCGCATATTTATGGTTGGCTTCGTCGACTGACAAGTAGCCCTCACGCATGTAGTACGAGTCCGCGACCGCAAGACCTATTATTTGCTCTTTCCTGACTATGTAGTTCATATGAAGCGCATAAACATGGACGGACGACAAATCGAGCCGCCTCAGTTGAAACATCTCGAAGATGTAGTCAAATCACAGAAAGGACAGGTCCGCGGGGCAGGCGTGTACGTACTCCTTGTCAAGACATGGCACATGGACCGTATAAAGCGGTTATCCTGGATCATTCGAGGAGAGAAGGCTTCTCTCCTTCGACAACACATGGTCATGCAGCCTCCTTAGATCCCCTGTTATGGCGGTTAGCGCATCCTCCGGTAACATTGGCTTTCCCGCGATATGGATAGACGGTGCACCTTTGATCGGTACACTATCTGCAGCCCGGGTATGCGGAGGCGGCTGGCTTCTAGAAGCCACTTTCGCAGCTTTGGCGGCAACCGGGTCTTTCCTCGTCGGTCTCTTCCTCTGCTTCTTCTTGGTGCGATCAGGTGCTGGTGGGTCTGTTAGACCCTGTCTGACCACCGCCCCCAGTGTCGTTGGGCTAAGCATTGCATGATCTTGGCTTAGTTAAGCTTGGGTTGAGGTGACATCTGGAGGGGTGTCCTGTGAGGCTTGCATGAACAAAGACTTCTTGCACTCCCGAGGACGTTCCGGCTCCGGCTGTTCCTCATATGGCTGACTGGTCACTACGTCCTCATGGTAGGTGTCGGCGCCGGTATTGAGCCACCGGAGAGGGTCCTCAACTTCAATGTCATGATCCATATCCTCGTCCATGTGGACGACATCATCAGCCGGCACCGGAACTGTTGGACCTCCTTCCTCGTGTCGCTCACCCTCACCCAGCAGCACAGACGGTAGTCATAATTGCGTAGGTGGGGTTGTGGTCAAACCTTGTTCAGGTCCCTTTTGATTGCTCCCGACCACCTCCAAACGAAGAAGATTCTTCGGCCACAGGACAGGCCAATTTTTCGATTTGCCAACTTGCGTTGGTGTCTCATCATCCTCTGCACCTATTTGTACGGGAAGACGTAAACCCTCGTAGCTATGTTCCACACTTGCCACGGAGACCCTTAAGGCATTATCAGGCATCTGCCGGCCATGGAACGAGCGATCCTTGGGCTTCATTATAGTAGTCTTCCCCACAACCACCAACCCGCCGTTCATGTGCTAGAGGAGGGTGCCCAGAATGGAGTCGGCCTGCAAAGACATGTGTGCGGTGTCAGAGATCCGAAAGGCAACGAGAACTAAAGATTAGTTACTTATGTTGATGAGCGTTCGATGCGTATTTACCGTGAGGGCATCGAGCTCGGCCAATGTCGACGGCCCGACATTTAAGCCAGAGACGGAGCATGGGCTGCTATCAGAGGGTGCAGGTGCGGGAGGAGGTGCGGGAGCTGGTGCTGATGGAATAGGTGCGGGTGCGGTCGCCATAGCAGGTAAGGGTGCGGGTGTGAAGTTCAACGAGTTGCTCCTGATGAAGCTGGGCATGGGAAATTCATTTGCGGGGCGGTGTGGATTCTGTTGCACCCAACTGAGCATAGTTGGAATCAAGCTTGTGAATGTAGCTGCCACATCATTTCTACAGGCATCTACCGCTGCCCTTCTTGCCTCAGCTACGATTTCAGCTTTGTTTTTCTCCATCGCCTGTGCCACCTTCTTGTCGATAGTCACTTGACTAAACTTCTTTCTCTGCTTTTTCGCCTCGGGGTCCTCCCTATAGTAGTACTTCCACGTGGCGCCGTCTCCGACGGTGTGCACACGTCCATATGAAGGAGGCCTATCCAGCGGTTTTTCGTACATTATGTTGAGTGCCCGGTTGAAAGGGGTGTCCCACTTGTACTTCGCCGACGACTGAGTCGACGAGTCGTTTTTGACTAGTGTTGCTCTCTCTACAAAATGAGCGTGAATCAATTATGAATTTTGACTAGAACGTCGTTGACTTGATCAGAAGCTAATATAAGGTGGTAAAATGATAATTACCAATATTCTCATGAATTCCCTCGTAGGCCCGTCCGTGTAAAATTCCTTTTTTATAGGGTCCCACTTGAACCGGGCCCTGATGAAGTCATGCTCCTGCTGGTCGGTGAACTCAGCCAAGGGGTCTGGGATCCCCAGACGTTCACGTTCCGTGTCCTCCTTAGCCCACACGGGCCTCTTTCTCGTGTAACCACGACTTCCGAGGTGGTGGTTCCCCATGTTCCTTGCCTGAAGCTCCTTGCCTTTCTCCGATCTGGCCTTGGCACCTTCTACAGCGCAAGTCGCCTTGAACTTTTCAAAGTCCTCTTCCGAAATTATCGGATTGTCTTCTTTTATCTGGGGGTAGGTTTGATGCTCTATTTCAATCGCCCTTTTCACCCTTGTTTTCCAGGCGCTCAATGCGTTGCTGAACTTTCCTAGGGCTTTGTTGTTTATTTTTTTCATGGCAGGATAATCCCACGGGTCATTGATATTCTTTTCATCCCGACCAGGGAACAAGAATCTTCCGTGCAACCTAGTTAGGAGCAGGTGCCGCAAAGGTTCATTCTGCCGTAATTTTGCGTTATTGATGTTAGCGGTATCCCATAGGATGCATGCTAATTGGTTGCCATACGTCGCTGCCACGTCCCGCGGCTCGATTGGCTTGAAATCGCCTTCTGCCATGTCCGTCATCACCAGTCTTCCGGTGCCAACCTGATTTGGGCGTCGTGTCCTCTTTCCCTTCTTTCCTTCACTAGCTTGGGAGGTACCATCAGTGGCCGTCTCCGCCTCAGTGCCGGTGTTGGTGGCATCAGTGTCGGTGCCATCTGCGCCATCGGCGCCATCAGCGTTGGCATTAGTGGTCGTCCCCATCTCCTGTCTAGCCAGATAGTTGAAGTAAACGTGTGCTGCTTCTTCTTGGGTGCGAGAACCTCCGGCTTCATCGTTGTCGGCCATGTTTCCTAGGGTTCCATCTAGTCGTTTAATTTCTCAAGCTTTATATAATAAAATGAATAATGACTCTTGGAAAAATGGCCTATGTTTTGCCTGGCTGTCATTTCATTCTCGTCCCGGCAAATCTCTGGCACTCGATATGTCTACTTTCAAGCACATGTAATGTCGAAATTCATGGTAAATTTGGACATGACCTATGCTAAAAATGGCACATATCGAGCGCCTGAAATTTGTCGGAACGGAAAGGAATCAACATTCCGGGAAAACATAGGCCACTCAGAATCAGTTTCCCTGCAAACAAGAACGGCCTCAGGGCCACAACACATTGTATCTGGTCCAATTTGAGTGTTTGGACAACAACTGATCTTCAAATGGACAACAACACATCAAAACTTCAAATGGACAGCAAGCATTTCAATTTCATTTTCATTGCATTTGGACAACAACTTCAAATGGACAACAAGAATTTCATTTTCAGAAAAATAAACTATTAACTATTAACTGAATTTTTCAGAAACATAAATTATTAACTATTTTTTTCAGACGGAGACGGAGCTAGTTTTGACCAATTTTCATTTGGACAGCAAGCTAGTTTTGACTTAATTTCTGAAACTCATTTTTGACTCATTTTGGACTCAGATTTGACTCATTTTTGACTCACTTTTCTTATTAGCTATGTAATTTCAGAATCTATTTTAGAAACAATGTCCTAGCAAGCAACCCTAGCAGGAATCCAATTTTTTACAAGAACCCTAGCAATGTCCTAGCAAGCAGCCCTAGCAACGAGAAGGAGCGAGACGGGCGGAGGAGGCATGAGGATGTTTCACCAGAGAAGACGACTGGAGGAGAACGCCGCGCGAAGGAGACAGACGCGTGGAGGAGACGGCGCGGAGGAGACAGCGGCGCGGAGGAGACGGCGGCACGGAGGAGACGGTGGCGCGGAGAAGACGGCGCGAAGGAGACGGCTGCGTGGAGGAGACGGGCGCGGAGGAGATGGGCACACACGCGGAGTCGCCGGGGCCGGCAGCAAAGTGAGAGAGAGAGAGATCGAGTGGGGGATTGGGGATGAGATCGGGGAAGAACGACCGGGCTATAACTAAGTTAAGTATAGCGCGTTTCTGCCAAACGCGCTATAGCTAAGTTAGCTATAGTGCTTGTGTTGCCCAGACGCGCTACTGCTAATTATTTTGTTTATTTTTGTAAATTTTGTAGATATGTTACTGTTTTTCCTTGTTCTTTTTCTTTTTCCTTTTTCTCTTTATTTTTCCTAGTTGCTAATAATAATTTGACCGATATAATTAGTGCATAATATATCTAAATTACATCATTTGACCGATAACGGTGTTAAGTACTTATACAAAATAGGTACACACAAATTATGGTCGTTTCTTAATTAGCGTGTGGGCGACGATGCTTGAGACTGATCTTCTTCTTTTCTCTTTTGTTCGTTGTTGAATAGTTGATCCCCTTGTTGTGACTTTTCCTTTTCCAGGGAGTACGATCTTTCTTAGGTGATGTTGTCCTGCTTCTTCTTTTGATGTATGGTTCATCGTCATCATCATCTTCCCTCATCGGGTCACCGTACTGGTCGTAGTCTTCCTCGTTAGCGACTCCATCCATTCCGACGATGCTCCTCACGACAACACGGCTGGAATTGAGAGGGTCTTCTATGAATAAGCATTGTGTCACGTGCTTAGCGTGTACCCATGGCTCATTTTTGGCGGTGGCTCTCATGGTATTGGCATCGGGTATACGCATGGTAGTGAAAAGTCGGCTTTCTCTTTGTACGTTTTTAGCCCATCTAACACGAAGCATCGTCGCACTATGCAATCCAGAGTATTCAAACTCCCAGATCTCTTCAACCCTTTCGTAGTATCTTTCAGTTAGATCGCCGGTCATGGCTTCAATCGTCACCCCTGAGTTCTGGTATTCACTGTTCGTATCTTTTGCCTCCCTGTAGAATGTGTATCCGTTGATATCGTATGCCTGATAGGTCGCGAGGTTGACCGCCGGGCCATGTGCTAAGGCGTATATCAACTTTCCGTCTGGACAGGCCTCTTCCGGGGGATTAGCCACAACTCGCTCTTTGAACCAACGCAAGAAAGTGGAGTTGTGGTCTCTAATAACTTCAGTGTCTGTCCTGTGCAGTCCACAGTCACGGTACTTCTATGTGATGGTCTATTTGTGCAGTGCCACGAAAGGATCTACCATGTTTAGGTGTTGTAGCACTACTAAGTTAGCTATGTCAAAGTCGTCCTGTCGGCCCGAGCGGTACACATTCAATTCCCTCCGGTCGTTGATGTGACCTTCTCCTTTCAGCCTTCCACAGTGCTTGTTGACGGGCAAACCAACAACAAGTTCTCCGACGCCTCGATAATTCTCGTAGAAGGAGATGCAGTTTTGGGTCAGATAGCCCTGAGCGATGCTTCCATCCGGATGGGACATGTTACGAAGGAATCCTATGATGACCCCATTCATCCTCTCAAACGACATCATGCTGTGTAGGAATGTCGGCCCTAGGTCTATGATGTTGTCCATGATGTGGACACACAGATGCACCATGACGTCGAAGAACGCGGGCGGAAAGTACATCTCTAGCTCATTTAGTATGACAATGATCTCTTCCTGTAGCCTTTTCAGTTGCTTCACACTGATCGACTTTCGAGAGATAGTGTCGAAAAAGTGGCATAGATCAGTAAGTGTATCACGGTCGTGTGTGTCCAAAATCCCTCTAAGTGCAACCGGGAGTAACTGCGTCATCATCACGTGACAGTCGTGAGACTTCATCCGGCTAAACCTTTTTTTTCTTGGTGTCCAGATATCTGCTTATCTTCCCATAGTATCCAGAACTAACTGTGATTCCAGCAAGGCACTTGAAGAATTGATCGACCTCCTTCGGATCTAAGGTGAAGCAATAGGGGGGGGGCAATACTCTTCTCCCTTCTTTTTTGCTTTTTTGCCCCTATCTTCCGTCTCCGTCTCTTCCGATGACATTTTACCGGGCATGTGGAGATCTTTCCTGATATCCAAAACTTCGAAGTCTTTTCTTGCCTTCAACCCATCTTTGGTCTTCTCCGGCATGTTCATCAATGTTCCAAGCAAACTCTCGAGAATATTCTTCGTGATATGCATTTGATCGAGGCCATGAGGCGTGTCTAGTTTGGGCCAGTACTCCAAGTCCTAGAAAACATACCTCGTTTTCCATACCTTCAGCAGCGGCTCCGGCGCCTTTTTATTCGCCTTTCCTGGCGAGGGGCACTGTTCCCAGTTCTTCAACAACTCATCAATTTCGATGCCGCTCCGCTTACGTGGAGGTCCTCAATGCTCGACCTTACCATTGAATAGATCTCCACGCGTTCTCCACGGGTCATCCTTCTCGCGCCATCTTTGATGCCCCATGTACACGATTTTCGAAGAACCGCCATCTTTCGATAGCTGCTGAGACGTTGTATCATCCATGCACCCGGTGCATCCGCAATCCGTGGCACACCTGTCCCACAAGATATCCGTAACCGAGATAGTCGTGCACCATCGTGATCAACACGACTCTCATGTCGAAATACTCTCATGTGTGGGCGTCCCATGTCTTGGCCGGCGTTGACCATAACGTGTCTAGCTCCTCTTTCAGTAACCCAAGAAACAGATTAATATCATTTCCCGGTTGTTTTGGCCCTTGAATAAGCATAGTCATGTGTATGTATTTTGCCTTCATGCACTTCCAGGGGGGAGGTTGTACATCCATACAAACACGGGCCATGTGCTATGGTTGGTGTTCTGCTTGCCAAACGGATTCATCCCATCAGTACTAGAGCCAAGCACGATGTTCCTTGGATCATCAGTGGAATATTTATATTCAGCGTTTAATGCTCTCCACTGACTAGCATCTGTGATGTGTATCAGCTTCGAATTATCTCAATCGTCTGGCTTCACCCTATCCGCGTGCCATCACATGAGCTT
The DNA here is from genome assembly GCA_039707655.1 of Elymus sibiricus. NCBI lineage: Eukaryota > Viridiplantae > Streptophyta > Magnoliopsida > Poales > Poaceae > Elymus > Elymus sibiricus. The sequence goes on from CM077667.1 coordinate 177,882,018, forward strand.
TGCTTCCTTAGGATCTATGAAATACCGCTGCTGACAGGGAGTGATGGGAAAGTACCACACGACTTTCTATGGATTTTTCTTTCCGTCCTTCTTATATCGTGAAGCATGGCACTTTGGGCAGATAGTTTTCTCCGCGTGCTCGTTCCAATATATGATGCAATCGTGGATGCATCCATGGTATCTAATGTGCGGAAGATCAAGAGGGCACACGACTTTTTTGGCCTCCTCGACACTAGTGGGACACAGGCTTCCCGCGGGAAGAACCTTCTTAAGATACTTCGAAAGGTCATCCAGGCTTGCGTCTGTCCATTTGTTTTTTGCCTTCGTCTTGAGCAGTTCTAGTGTGAAACTCAAGAGGGTCACTGCTACTTCTTGAGCATGCGTTGGTTTTCCCTTGAAGAGGAAAGGGTGATGCAGCAAAGTAGATAAGTATTTCCCTCAGTTGTTGAGAACCAAGGTATCAATCCAGTAGGAGATACAAGCAAGTCCCCAATAGATGTACCTACACAAATAATCAAACACTTGCACCCAACGCTATAAAGGGGTTGTCAATCCCTTCACGTTTATTTGCAAGGATGAGATCTGATAGAGATAGATAGATAGGATTGCTAAAACGGAAAGTAAAACAAAAGTAAAAACAAGGAAGTGAGGTATTTTTGGTATTTTTGGTTTATAGATCTGAAAATATAATATGGAAAATAGACCCGGGGCCATAGGTTTCACTAGAGGCTTCTCTCATGAAGGAAAGTAATACGGTGGGTGAACAAATTACTGTCGAGCAATTGATAGAAAAGCGAATAATTATGAAGATATCCAAGGCAATGATTATGCATATAGGTATCACGTCCGTGTCAAGTAGACCGAAACGATTCTGCATCTACTACTATTACTCCACACATCGACCGACTCCTGCCTGCATCTAGAGTATTAAGTTCATGAAGAACAGAGTAACGCATTAAGTAAGATGACATGATGTAGAGTGATAAACTCAAGCAATATGATGAAAAACCCATCTTTTTATCCTCGATGGCAACAATACAATAGGTGCCTCACTACCCCTACTTTGTCACTGGGTGAGGACACCGCAAGATTGAACCCAAAACTAAGCACTTCTCCCACTGGAATCTGGAAATTTGCCATCTGTCCACTCTTTGTCGTCTGCCAGCGGACGGCAAAGAGAGTCTTTGTCGTCTACTTTGGAAAAGCAGACGGCAAAGAACCAGCTGATGGCAAATAGAGTCTTTGCCATCAGCTGGTTCTTTGTCGTCCGCCAGGTGACGGCAAAGAGGAAAATGGCAGACGGCAAAGAGCCTGGTGGGCCCCACGGGGGTACGGCATTGGCTAGGTCACCTCTTTGTTGTCTGCTGCCTATTTGACGTCTGCTAGCAGACGGCAAAGAAAGACTAGGCGGACGGCAAAGAGGGTAGGGGGGGGCCATCGGGGCATGCCGTTGACTAGCTAACGGGCACCCTCTTTGCCGTCTGCCAGCGGACGGCAAAGAGGGGGTTTAACTTAACAGCTACCAACACGCCCGAAACCCGACCCCACTCCCCCCCCCCCGCGCGCCTCTCTCTCTCTCTCTCTCTCTCTCATAGCCTGCCGCCGCCGCCCCGTCGCCGCCCCCTCCCTGCCACCTCGCCCCGTCGCCGCCGCCTCGCCGCACCCTCCCTGCCACCCCGCCCCGTCGCCGCCCCCTCCCTGCCACCCTGCCCCGTCGCCGCCGCACCGCCCCCCCCTCTCGAGCCTCCCCGCCCCCCCCCACTCCCGAGCCTCCCCGCCGCCCCGCCGCCCGGTCGCCGCCCCCTCCCTGCCACCCCGCCCCGTCGCCGCCGCACCGCCCCCCCTCTCGAGCCTCCCCGCCCCCCCCTCCCGACCCTCCCCGCCGCCGCCTCCCCGCCGCAGCCGCCGGCCGGCCGCCCAGCCTCCCCTCGAGGAGCGCCCCCCCGCCGCCCCGTCGCCGCCCCTGCCACCCCCGGCTCCGCCCCGTCGCCGGCCAACCCACGGTGAGCCCCACTACCACCCCCTTTTTCTGTTTTTTTCGGTTTTTTCGGTTTTTTCTTTTCTGTTTTAGATATTAGATATAGTTTTAGATAAATATTTGATAGTTTACATATTAGATAGTTTTAGATATTTGTTTTAGATAATAAATAGTTTTAGATAGTTTACATATTAGAAAATAAGAAGGAAAAAAAAGGAAAAAGAAAAAATGAAAAGAAGAAAAAATAAGAAGAAGAATAATAAGAAAAAGAAGAACAGGAGGAGGAGAAGAAAAAAGAAGAAGAAGAAGAAGAAAAGAGGAGAGGAGGAGAAGAAGAAGAGGGAAAAGGAAAGGAAGAAGAAGAAGAAGAGGAGGAGGAGAAGAAAAAAAAAGAAGAAGAAGAAGAAAAAAGAGGAGAGGAGGAGAAGAAGAAGAAAAAGAGAAGAAGAAGAAGAAGAAGAAGAAGAAGAAGAAGAAGAAGAAGAAGAAGAAAAGGAAGAAAAGGAAGAAGAGGAAGAAGAAGAAAAGGAAAAAGAGGAAAAAAAAGAAGAAGAGGGGAAGAAGAAGAAAACGACACCCCGACACCCCGACACGGCACCCCGACCCCGACACGGCACCCCAATCCCGACACGGCACCCAGACAGCCCGACACCCCGACACCCCGAAACCCTCACACCCCGACACCCCTACACCACGACACCCAGACACGACACCCCCGACACCCCGACCCCGACACGACACCCCGACAACCCGACGCCGACACGGCACCCCGACACCACGACACCCAGACACGACACCCCCGACACCTCTTCGGCCTCCTGTTGACCGAAAAGGTGCTCTTCGGCCTTCCAGAGGACGACGGGGTCATATATTTGTGAATTATGAGTTAGGTCATATATTTTTCGATTTTGTTATAAAAAACATCATATTTGTGTTGATCGGCTGGATTTAAATGTGCAGTTGTTTCGTCGTTGCGAGGGTCTGGTGTTCGACGACCTCCCCGTGCGTTCGACGAGCTTCGCCCCTGCGTTCGTGGGTGAGCACAAATGACATCTCCTCCTCCCCCCTTAATTATTTTCTCTGTTCCAGTCTTCGTGCCGATGAAACTTGCTAGCTATAGGTGTCTTCAATCATCAGTATGCGTGACCAGTATGCGTCTCCCGTTCGAAAGGGCGGCATCTATAAATATGCATGTCTTTGCATATTTATAACCGCCATCCTTTCGAATTGTCCAACGTTATCCATGGACAGCCCGAGTATGTGTAGATTGGGTTCGCTTTCCCGTATGCTCTGCTCCGGATCCGATGCGGAATTTTGTCAGTGCCTCCCTGTTGTTCTTCGGGTACACATCCTTTCTGCTTATTGCTGAGACGTGTATCAGGAGAACAGTGGGGAGGTGCTGCCGAAATTCTGCGTCGGATCCGGAGCAGATCATGGGAAAACGAACCCAATCTACACATACTCGGGTGGGATTAGGACCTATCTCTACCTATTAGCGTGCAGGTTGCATGGACGTAATAAAACTGACAAACTTGGTTAACGGATGAATATAGATGATGAATTATATATATATATTTCTTGTGTGTTTAGTAGGTAGGCAAGATGAGTGATCGTGCTTGGATGTACACCGGTCACCCTAGTCAGAAAGAAATGACCATTGAATGGTTAACAAAAACCAAGGGGTTTCTGAGCGCCGCATTTGCAAATGGCCAGGAAATAACCTGGTGCCCCTGTGTCCGCTGCGACAACCATAAAAAGTGGACACGGGATGAAATGGGTAAACACTTGCAGAAGTGGGGTTTTACGCCTGATTATACGTTGTGGAGATTTCATGGTGAGTCTGCCCAACATGCCAGAGCTGAGGTTGTTCGTCGTCGCACCAACGAGCATGGTACCAGGATTGAAGACATGGTGCATGACTTTGATGATGCTCGGGAGTCGGACAATGAGATGGAGGAATCTGCAAAGGCCTTCTATGAAATGTTGGAGTCTTCAAAACGTCCTCTCCATGAGCACACTGAGCTTTGTCAGCTGGATGCCATCGCGCAAGTAATGGCTCTGAAGGCTCAGTTCAACCTAGGCAGAGAATGCTACGACGCGATGATGACGATATTTGGACGCTTTCTACCCAAAGGCCATGTATTGCCAGCAAACCTGTACCAGTCGGACAAAATCCTACGTGCGCTTAAGATGCCCTATGAGAAGATAGATACCTGTGAGAATGGATGTGCCTTATTTAGGCTTGAGTATGCGGGCTTGAACTATTGTCCCATTTGCAAGTCTTCCAGGTATGTTGTGGTAGACAACGGTATGGGTGAGAAGAGTCAGACAAAAATCCCAGTTACTGTTCTTCGGTATATGCCAATCATACCAAGACTTCAACGTCTTTTCATGGTCGAAGAGACGGCCAGACAGATGACGTGGCATAAATTGGGCAAAAGAACCGAACTAGATGCAGATGGGAATCCGATGTTGGGACACACTTCAGATGCTTTTGCGTGGAAGCACTTCGATGCATTACATAAGGATAAAGCGGCAGATCCAAGGCATCCTCGAGTCGCCATCAGCATGGATGGGTTCAATGTGTTTGGTATGACGGCAACCCAATACAGTTGCTGGCCTGTATTTGTCATTCCACTCAATCTCCCCCCGGAGAGATTATGAAAAGAAAGAACATTTTCTTGACGTTGATAATTCCAGGGCCCAACTATCCGGGGAAGAATATGAATGTGTACATGCAGCCGCTTAAGGATGAATTCCAAGAAGCTTGGGATAATGGGATCAAGACATATGACGCCGCTACAAAAAAAACTTCAAAATGCATGTGTGGTACATGTACTCGACACATGACTTGCCGGCGTATGCGCTATTCATTGGCTGGTGTGTGCATGGAAGGTTCCCGTGCCCCACATGCAAGGCAGCTCTTGAGTTCCGTTGGTTGCAGGCGGGTCGCAAGTATTCTTGCTTCGACTTGCATAGACAGTTCCTGGATCCTCGCCATAAGTTCAGAAAAGACAAGAAGAATTTCATGAAAGGTAGAGTTGTCAAAAACTCTGCACCACCTGCATTGACAGGCCAACAGACCCTGGATCAGATAAATGCTCTCGAGCCGGATCCAAATCGTCCAGGGTATTTCAAAGGGTATAATTCGAAACACGCCTGGACTCACAAAATTTGCTTGTGGGATCTGCCTTACTTTAAAGACCTCCTTTGCCCACACAACATCGACGTGATGCACACTGAAAAGAATATCGCCGAGGCCCTTTTTGGTACATTGTTCGGCATAGAGGGAAAGACAAAGGATAATCCTAAGGCTAGAGTCGATCAGGAGGCTCTATGTGATAGACCGTTACAAAACATGCGACAACCGAAAGGAAAGAAGAACTGGAGGAAGCCAAAGGCATGGTTCAATCTTGGAAGGCTAGCTATGAGGGAAATGCTCTTGTGGGTGAAAATGCAGTTGATGTTCCCCGATGGGTATGCAGCGAATCTAAAGAGGGGAGCGAGTCTTGACAAATTGAAAATATTTGGTCTCAAGAGTCATGATTGGCACATATGGCTTGAGCAGGTAATGCCGGTGATGTTGCGTGGCTTTAGCCCTGAGGATGAATGGCTAGTACTGGCAGAGCTGAGCTATTTCTTCCGTGCTCTATGTGCGAAAGAACTATCGCCTGACGTGCTAGATGAACTGGAAGAGTTGGCGCCGGAGTTGATCTGCAAGTTAGAAAAGATCTTTCCACCGGGCTTCTTTAATCCAATGCAACATTTGATTTTGCATCTCCCGACCGAGGCAAGATTGGGGGGGCCCATGCAAAATCGTTGGTGCTACGCAACTGAGAGGATACAGAAAACGCTTCGAGCAAAATGTAAAAATAAACGTAGAATTGAAGCATCGATGGCCGAGGCATTCATTACTGAGGAGGCGGCAAACTTCGTGACAGCACACTACGAAGCCAAGAATCGTCATTTGCATAATCCGAAGCCTCGGTACAATGATGGCGACCGTGAAAAAGTTCGATCCAACCTCAGCCTATTCCACGGGAAGCTCACACCAGCCGGTGCTTCGAAAGCAGTAACGTTGGATGTCGAAGAATGGCGGACCATTTCGTTGTATATCTTCAACAACCTAACAGAAGTGCGGCCGTACATCAAGTAAGTTCTCGGTACATTGTTTCGCAACTTCTAATTCCTTTGAACTGCTCTTATTCCCGGATATGTGATACAGTCGATACGTCGTCAAATTCTCGGATTGAGCGGTGATCTAAAAGGATTCCATCGAAGAGTATGAGCTTCTGGCAAAGCATGGAGGCGGCTATCCCGGTTTCATCTCTTGGTTCAAACAAATGGTAATTTCCATTAGACCATTTCATTTCTTCGTCTAGTTTGCGGCTAATGCAACAATCCTTTCGTATCAAACTTGTAGGCTAATTCAGAGTCTATGGACGCCGAATTGAGACAAGTCGCTAATGGTTTTGACTATAAGGTCCGTTCATTTGACAAATACGACATCAACGGGTATCGCTTTCGTACTTTTGGCAAAGAGCTATCTATGGCCGACCGAAAGTCTACAAATTGTTGTGTCTCCGCTGTCGGCGAAGGAGGTGTCGAGTATTATGGAAGAGTTGAAGCAATTTATGAACTTATATTCTTTGGTGAAAACAGACCAAACGTCGTAGTCTTCAAATGTTATTGGTTCCAGCCGAAGGAGACTAGAAGGACTCATGAACATATAGGGCTAGTCGAAATCAAACAAAGCACCCATTTAGATGTTCCCGATGTCTATATTACGGCTCAACAGGCGACCCAAGTTTTCTATCTACCGTGGGCCTGCCAAACTGATCCAAATCTGAATGGTTGGGATGTCGTTTATGATGTGCCGCCACATTTTAGACCACCTCCCCTCAATGAAGATGATTATGAACCTCACATTAACCCAGACACATATGAAGGAGAATTCTTCCAAGAAACACGTCTTTCCAAAAAACGTTTCAAGAACCGCTCTACTTCACCCCAGAACATTGAGGTAGACAGCGACAGTGAATCCGACTTCACCCCTGAGCCGAAACAAGAAGAGACGGAAGAAGAAGAGGTTACTACTGCGGATGACCTCTCAATGCTTGATCGATTACATAAAGGAGGCCTTCCACATGTTGCTCCCGATAGTGATGATAATGCATTTATTAATGATAGTGATGATGATGATGCATTTATTGATCCCGGAGAATATATAGATGATGAAGATTATTATTATTTCATGTCAGGTATACATGAGGATGATACACTCAAATTATATATATACATATTATTATTCATGTCGGTATTCAATTTTTTTATGTTGTACTAATTTCGTTTACTCTTTGTCATGGCAGGTGTTGAAATATGGTGGGCGCGGGTCGAGAGCGATCCGAGGATCCTTCGTCGGCACGTGGTGTGAGGGGTACTTCCATTCCACCCCAAACTCTCCGGAGAGCGTTGTATGACAGTACTGGGTCACCCGAGGGCACTTCTTCGTCGATGAAGTTGCCCACCGGGAGAGGAGGTCGGGGGAAGAAGAGAGCTTCTAAAGCTACACGTGGTGGCCGCGGGAGAGGTAGGAAGGCTGCTACGCCTTCCTCGCCGCCACCCCCAGCTGATTCACCCGAGCATAGGACTGCTACGGTGGACTCGTCTGAGGTGGAGGCTACAAGGACTCCTGTCCACGAGCCTCGGGTCGACGATCCTTCTGTCCCAGACGCTTCGACCCGTGACACTCCTGTGCCAGACGCTTTGTCTCGCGAGACTCCTGTGCCAGACGCTTCGTCCTACGAGACTCCACAGGCTTCCACCGGATGGGATACCTGGCCGGAGCTGCATCAGCCGGAGCCGAGTGGCCATGCTGATGGTGGCGGGGATCGGCTTTCTGATAGCGGCGACGAGGTGGTTGAGGGCACCGTCTACCAGCGTGGGTGTACACGGCTCCCGCCCGCGCAGGCGACCCGCGAGAAGAGGTGGCTGATTAAGCCTGAGTCGCTGAAGTAAGTGCGTTTACTCTTTTTAAACCTTTTGCCTTCATGTTTCTTCACATATCTAATGCGTTGGCTTTGTCATACTACAGGGGTTGGATTCACGCCAAGGATGTCCGCAGGCCCAACTCCATCCTTGGTGTGATTTTACGGCATAACTTCCCGGGGTTTGTCACGTTGCCTGGCGAGGGTCAGCAAGAAGAGGTAGGATTGAAATGGGAGCACTACTTGGCTGCCCCTGCCCCGCCGGAGGAGATGATCGACGATGTGTTGTGCCACACGAGGGCCGACATGGTCATCAGGAAGTTCTGGGTAATTTCTCCTTTACACAATTAAAAATCAATAATAGCTAGTTATTGTACTAATCAGTGTTGTCTCTTTTGATGGCAGACCTTCTACATGTGTGAGGAGGGATACGAGGAGGCCACGGCAAAGCTTATCGATTACGAGTGCAGGCGCCTACTACAGAAGTTACGGCACGAGGCTCGGGTACAGGTTGGTCGAGACTACTATGCCTCGCAGCGTATTAAGAAGGCCAAGTCGTCGTCCCGCCGAAAGTTTCTGCACAAGGAGTAGTACATGAAGGTAATTACCTATTCTTAAGGCCTTGTACTTAGTTTCCTTTGCTTTGATTCGTAGGCGTAGCTCTCAAATTTCTCTTTATTAACTTAGGTGCCCCCGAGATGGTGTGCGGATAAGATGGGTTGTTGGGAGGCGTTGGTGAATGAATGGTGCTCTGACCAATGGCGAGTCGTCCACGACGATGCCAAGGCACGGCGTGCCCAAATGGAAGGTGTGCCACACCATCAAGGCAGCGCCAACATTTATCAGTTCGGGCGGAACTGGGTATGTGGTTTGCTTCATGATTCCTGCAATTCATTCTTGTAGTGCTAGGTTTACCCATTATTAATACTTTGTTCCTCTCTTGTAGGCTCATCACAATAAGACGGAGGTGCCAGCGGTGTACGACCTCTATGCCATGGCCCATACTGCCTCATACAAGAAGGTCAAGGCATTCTCTGAGTCTGACCTCGATAATCCCGACAACTTCACCAATATCTCCACCCACCACAAGCTCGTGAGGTACAGAGATGTGGGGAAGGCGGTGAATGGGGAGGACTTCAACCCGAGCCAGCATCCACTTGATCCAAACCTGGTGATGATAGCTGGCCACGGGAGGCCCCATGGCTCGATAGCCATTGGAGATGGACATATACGGTCTTCGATCACTCTCCGGTAGATCAAGGCGCGCCAAACGAGCTCCTGTCCTGAGATACTACCTCGTCCACGGCCAGTCCAGCTCGCCATCGAGGTTAGTCATACGGACTCAGATAGGTTTCCTCCATTACATTGTGTGTGCGAACAAAGATGATTACAATGCTAACGAGGAGTTGTGTTGCAGGCTGCTCTGCAGAAAGAGAGAGAGACAACCCAGGCGCTTCTGGCGGAACAGGCCCGGCAGGCGGTGGAGGAGAAGAGGGATCTGGAGGAGAGGATGGCTAGGTTGTTGGAGGAGGAGAGGGCACGGAACGATGCATCTAACCGGGCCATGTACGAGTTCATCGTGGTAAGTTTCTTCTTCATATTAGCCAAATCATGCACTACATGTTCTTTTCATTAATAACCAATATGATTGACTTGGCAAAACCAAATGTGCAGACTTTGTGCGAGAAGAACGGCCAGACCCCTCCGCCGATGCTAGTCATTACCACGGCTGGAATGGTGAGTTTCATTTCAATGTTCATTAGTTACTAGTCTTAACATTTCAGCATCATCATGCTAACGCAAATGATCTTTGGTACAGCATAACTCCCGAGCCGCATCGCACGACCCGAGCAACCCCAGTGCTTCACCTCCGTGATGACGAGGACGGTAAGCCCTAATATGCCACTTACTTGGCTCATTTTCTCAAACAAATACAAACATAGGACTTAGACAAACTTAGCACAATGACAACTTAGCACAATGACAACTTAGCACTTAGACAAATGTCATATTTTATCTAAGTTAGCTTTGTTTCCTATAAAATGACATAGTAAGCTTACTTACCTCCAAAATGACATATTGTACCTAAGTTAGCTCTAAAATGACCTATACTTAGCATTGTTTCCTCCACACTGACATAATAAGCTTAGTTAACTCAAAAATGACATAATAGACTTGGTAACCTCATAGATGCCATAGACTTAGCTTATTTTCTTGCAAAATGACGCAATAAGCTTAGTTAGGTAAAAAATGTGATAATTACCTAGGTTAGCTCTAAAATGACACAAATAAGCAATAAGAAGAAGAAAAACAAGAGGAGACGGAGAAAGAATCTTGCCACACTTTGGCTTGCCACACTTTGGCTTTAGGTGCTCAAATAGTTAGCAGCCACAATTTGGCTTGCCGCAATTTTACCACACTTTGGCTTGCCACAATTTTACCACACTTGCCTTACTTGAGGTGCTCAAATAGTTAGCAACACTTTGGTTTGCCTAAGGGAATCTTGCCACACTTTTTCTATCTATGACATGTGGGTCTTACTGCTAATAAAAAAAATTCCTGCCTTATTTGTCGCAAGAACCAAACACACACCTAACATGGTCAAACTTGCCTAAGTTGAGTTGTGGCAAAGTGTGGCTAGTTGTGTCTTGAAACCAAACAGCCCCTTCATCTTCTTCATCTTCTTCTAATTCTAGATCTTCTTCTACTTCTTAATTCTAGTATTATTTTTCTAACTTTCTTATTTCCAATTTTGCAAATTTGAGACGAGTTCACGGCAGCTTGCTTTGATGTAGTGCTAGGTTTACTTTCTGTTTTCATGTATTGAGTCATTTGTATCGATGAGACTATATGTATGTATGGATGAACCTATTGTAATATGGCGAACAATGTGGCATTTGATACTTTTAATTTGGTATAATTGTTGGTTGATCATATATGCCTGTTGCACATTGTTTCTGTGAAATATTTATTTATATATCATATATTGTTTGTTTGAAAATTGTTGAATGTAACAAAAACAAAAAAAAGGGGGCAATACAGCCTCTTTGCCGTCTGCCCCGGACGACAAAGGCCCCTTTGCCGTCTGCTCCGGACGGCAAAGTTGCCACGTGGCGGCCACCTGTGAAACCTGGGAAAACCAGGCTGAGGCCATTTTGCCTCTTTGCCGTTCGCGGCAGACGGCAAAGGGGGAGGCGGCAGACGGCAAAAGGGGGCGGGAGGCAGACGGCAAAGGGGAGTCGGGAGGCAGACGGCAAAGGGGGGGCGGGTGGCAGACGACAAAGGGGGGCGGGTGGCAGACGGCAAAGGGGGGCAGGAGGCAGACGGCAAAGCGGGGGCGGGAGGCAGACGGCAAAGGGTGGGGGTCCGTTAGCCACCTAACGGTGGCGCCATCATTACTATGCCGTCCAGGTCCTTTGCCGTCAGCAAGCTGACGGCAAAGAATCTTTGCCGTCCGCTGGGCCGAAGCAGATGGCAAAGAACCCCTTTGTCGGAGTTCGTTGGGCCTGAAATTGTGCCGTCCGCTAGCGGACGGCAAAGGCCTTTGCCGTCCGCCTTTTGCCCTTTGCCGTCTACCATGGCAGACAGCAAAGTGCCTGATTCCTGTAGTGGCAAGAATTACCAATCTAGTTGGCCAAACCAAACCAATAACTCAAAGAGACTTGCAAAGATATGAAATCATGCATATAAGAATTCAGAGAAGATTCAAATAATATTCATAGATAAGCTGATCATAAACCCACAATTCATCGGATCTCGACAAACACACCGCAAAAGAGTATTACATCGGAGAGATCTCCATGAAGATCATGAAGAACATGGTATTGAAGAACAAAGAGAGAGAAGAAGCCATCTAGCTACTAGCTATGGACCCAAAGGTCTGAGGTGAACTACTCACGCATCATCGGAGGGGCAATGGAGTTGATGTAGATGCCCTTCGTGATCGATTCCCCCTCCGGCAGATTACCGGAAAAGGCTCCAAGATTGGATCTCACGGGAACAGAGGCTTCCGGCGGCGGAAAAGTATTTTCGTGGCTCTTTTTGGTATCTAGGGAATATTTGGGAATTTATAGTCCGAAGAATAGGGTTAGGAGGGCTGTCGTGGGGCCACAAGCCAGGGGGGCGCCCCCCCCCCCTAGGGCGCTCCCTGGTGGCTTGTGACGCCATGGCAGGTCTCCTACCTTCATCTCCAAGTCTTCTGGGTTGCTTCTGGTCCAAGAAAAATCATTCCGAAGATTTTATTCCGTTTGGACTCCGTTTAATATTCCTTATCTGCAATACTCAAAAACAAGGAAAAAACAGAAACTGGCACTAGGCTCTAGATTAATAGGTTAGTCCCAAAAATAATATAAAATAGCATATTAATGCATATAAAACATCCAAAAAAGATAATATAATAGCATGGAACAATCAAAAATTATAGATACGTTGGAGACGTATCAAGCATCCCCAAGCTTAATTCCTGCTCGTCCTCGAGTACGTAAATGATAAAAACAGAATTTTTGACGTGGAATGCTACCTAACATATTTATCCATGTAATATTCTTTATTGTGGCATGAATATTAAGATCCATAAGATTCAAAACAAAAGTCTAATATTGACATAAAAACAGTAATACTTCGAGCCTACCAACAAGGCAATCGTGTCCTTTCGAAATAACATGGCCTTAGAAAGTTATCCCTACAAAATCATATGGTCTGGCTATGCTCCATCTTCCCCACACGAAGTATCTAAATCATACACAACCCCGATGAAAAGCCAAGCAATTGTTTCACACTTTTTATGTTCTCAAACCTTTTCAACTCTCACGCAATACATGAGCGTGAGCCATGGATATAGCACTATAGGTGGAATAGAATATGGTGGAGGTTGCAAGGAAAAAGGAGAAGATAGTCTCACATCAACTAGGCGTATCAACGGGCTATGGAGATGCCGATCAATAGATATCAATGTGAGTGAGTAGGGATTGCCATGCAACGAATGCACTAGAGCTATAAGTGTATGAAAGCTCAAAAAGAAAACTAATTGGTTGTGCATAAGATGAAAAATTCCACTAGTTATATGAAGGTGACAAAATAGGAGACTCTCTATCATGAAGATCATGGTGCTACTTTGAAGCACAAGTGTGGAAAAAGATAGTAGCAATTGTGCCTTCTCTCTTTCTCTCATTTTTTTTCTTTTTTTTCTTTTTTCTATTTTGGTGGGCATCTTTGGCCTCTCTTTTTTTATTTGGGCTTCGCTGGCCTCTTTTATTATTTGTAAAGTCCGGAGACTCATCCCAACTTGTGAGGGATTCATAGCTTCCATCATCCTTTTCTCTCATGGGAACAATGCTCTAATAATGAAAATCATCACACTTTTATTTACTTACAACTCAAAAAATTACAACTCGATACCTAGAACAAAATATGACTCTATATGCAATATGAAAGTGATGGTGCATGCCATGAAAAACGGAATGGTGAAAGTTGCATGGCAATATATCTCGGAATGGCTATGGAAATGCCATAATAGGTAGGTATGGTGGCTGTTTTGAGGAAAATATATGGTGGCTGTTTTGAGGAAGGTGGGTTTAATGCACCGGCGAAAGTTGAGCGGTACTAGAGAGGCTAGCAAGGGTGGAAGGGTGAGAGTGCGTATAATCCATGGACTCAACATTAGTCATAAAGAACTCACATACTTATTGCAAAAGTCTATTAGTTATCGAAGCAAAGTATTAGACGCATGCTACTAGGGGAGAGGTTGGTAGGAGTTAACCATCGCGCGCTCCCGACCCTCACACAAAGGTTGACAATCATTAAACAAATCATGCTCCGACTTCGTTACATAACGGTTCACCATGCGTGCATGCTACGGGAATCACAAAATTTAACACAAGTATTTCTTCCAATTCACAACTACTCACTAGCATGATTCTCATATTACCATCTTCATATCTCAAAACTATATGCAAGGAATCAAACTTCTCATAGTATCCAATGCACTTAATATGAAAGTTTTTATTATATCCCTCTTGGATGCCCATTATATTAGGACTATATTCATAACCTAAACCAATTACCATGCTGTTTAAATAAACACTCAAAATAATATAAGTGAAGTACGAGAGTTCAATAAGTTCTATAAAATCAAACACCACCGTGCTCTAAAAAGATATAAGTGAAGCACTAGAGCAACATTGCCTAGCTCAAAAGATATAAGTGAAGCACATAGAGTATTCTAATAAATTCACGCTTCAGCGTGTCTCTCTCAAAAAGATGTGTGCATAAGGATGATTGTGGCAAACTAAAAATCAAAGACTCATATCATACAAGACGCTCCAAGCAAAACACATATCATGTGGTGAATAAAAATATAGCCTCAAGTAAATTTACCGATGGATTGAAGACGAAAGAGGGGATGCCTTCCGGGGCATCCCCAAGCTTAGGATTTTTGGTATTATTTAATATGGCTTGGGGTTCCTTGGGCATCCCCAAGCTTAGGCTCTTGCCACTCCTTATTCCATAGTCCATCAAATCTTTACCCAAAACTTGAAAACTTCACAACACAAAACTCAACAGAAAACTCATGAGATCCGTTAGTATAAGAAAAATAAATCACCACTTTAGGTATTGTTGTGAACTCATTCTTTATTTATATTGGTGTAATATCTACTGTATTCTAACTTCTCCACGGTTCATACCCCCCGATACAACCCATAGATACATCAAAATAAGCAAACAACACAAAGAAAACAGAATCTGTCTAAAACAGAACAGTCTGTAGCAATCTATAGACTTCGAATACTTCTGTAACTCCAAAATTTCTGAAAAATTAGGGAAATCAGGGAAATTTGTAAATCAATCTTGTGTAAAAATTTCAGATCAAAAGCACGTTCCAGTGAATTTACAAAATTCCTGTACTGAGAGCAAAAGTTTCTGTTTTTCAGCAAAATCAAATCACAAACACCGTAGACCATCCCAAAGGTCTTACTTGGCTCAAACACTAATTTAAACAAGAAAACACAATTACTACAGAGGTAATAATGTGTGCAGCACTCAAAAACAGAAGCAAAAAACAAAAGCATAAAAATAAAATTGGTTTGCCTCCCAACAAGCGCTATTGTTTAACGCCCCTAGCTAGGCATAACGCAATAGATCTAGGTATTGTCATCTTTGGTTTTGGCAACTTTTGTGAGGGCCTTCTCAAATCCGGGGGGCTCTTTCCTCTTCCCCGGGTTTGTAGGGGAAGAAACCATCTTAATATCCAAAATATCCAAACGCTTATTTCAAAGGGTAATCAAAGTATTCAAGCGATTGAGGTTTCCACTAATATGTTTAAGGGGTTCATGATATTGTTGTAACTCGACCAAGTGCTTATGTAAGTCACTCAATTTGTCAAGAATTTGAACTCCCTCTTCTGAGAAAACAAACCCCTTTTTTAGTGGAGGAACCCCCAAAATCCCTTCCAAAACTTCATAAGCAGTGTTCGTATCTAGTTCAATAAAATTCCCTTTTGAGGCGAAATCTAAGAGATCTCTATGATGCAAAGCCAATCCAATGTAAAAATTTCTAAGCAAAACCATTGCATCTCCTTTTAGATTGGAGATACCATAAGATTCCATTAGCCTATACTAGGCATATTTCAAATTTTCCCCTTGTTTTTGTTTGAAGTATAAAACTTCAAAATCTGGTGACAAAGGGGAAGTAGTAATGCTAGTCATAGAAACAAGTAAGAGATCCGGTAGGTAAGAGGCAAATGGAAAGCAAACGAAAGGACGAACGGAAGAAGGGCGAATAAAAAGGCAAATCTTTTTGGTATTTTCTGAAAATCATTTTAGAAGTGGGGGATAGGAAAACGAGAGGCAAATGGCAAATAATGTAAATGCAAGAGATGAGTTTGTGATGGGTACTTGGTAGGCTTGATGTAGATCTCCCCGGCAATGGCGCCAGAAATCCTTCTTGCTACTTCTTGAGCATGCGTTGGTTTTCCCTTGAAGAGGAAAGGGTGATGCAGCAAAGTAGATAAGTATTTCCCTCAGTTGTTGAGAACCAAGGTATCAATCCAGTAGGAGATACAAGCAAGTCCCCAATAGATGTACCTACACAAATAATCAAACACTTGCACCCAACGCTATAAAGGGGTTATCAATCCCTTCACGGTTATTTGCAAGGATGAGATCTGATAGAGATAGATAGATAGGATTGCTAAAACGGAAAGTAAAACAAAAGTAAAAAAACAAGGCAGCGAGGTATTTTTGGTATTTTTGGTTTATAGATCTGAAAATATAATATGGAAAATAGACCCGGGGGCCATAGGTTTCACTAGAGGCTTCTCTCATGAAGGAAAGTAATACGGTGGGTGAATAAATTACTGTCGATCAATTGATAGAAAAGCGAATAATTATGAAGATATCCAAGGCAATGATTATGCATATAGGCATCACGTCCATGTCAAGTAGACCGAAACGATTCTGCATCTACTACTATTACTCCACACATCGGCCGACTCCTGCCTGCATCTAGAGTATTAAGTTCATGAAGAACAGAGTAACGCATTAAGTACGATGACATGATGTAAAGGGATAAACTCAAGCAATATGATGAAAACCCCATCTTTTTATCCTCGATGGCAACAATACAATACGTGCCTCGCTACCCGTACTTTGTCACTGGGTGAGGACACCGCAAGATTGAACCCAAAACTAAGCACTTCTCCCATTGCAAGAATTACCAATCTAGTTGGCCAAACCAAACCAATAACTCGAAGAGACTTGCAAAGATATGAAATCATGCATATAAGAATTCAGAGAAGATTCAAATAATATTCATAGATAAGCTAATCATAAACCCACAATTCATCGGATCTCGACAAACACACCGCAAAAGAGTATTACATCGGATAGATCTCCATGAAGATCATGAAGAACATGGTATTGAAGAACAAAGAGAGAGAAGAAGCCATCTAGCTACTACCTATGGACCCGAAGGTCTGAGGTGAACTACTCACGCATCATCGGAGGGGCAATGGAGTTGATGTAGATGCCCTCCGTGATCGATTCCCCCTCTGGCAGATTACCGGAAAAGGCTCCAAGATTGGATCTCACGGGAACAGAGGCTTCCGGCGGCGGAAAAGTATTTTCGTGGATCTTTTTGGTATCCAGGGAATATTTGGGAATTTATAGGCCGAAGAATAGGGTTAGGAGGGCTGCCGTGGGGCCACAAGCCAGGGGGGCGCCCCCCCTAGGGCGCGCCCTGGTGGCTTGTGACGCCACAGCAGGTCTCCTGCCTTCATCTCCAAGTCTTCTGGGTTGCTTCTGGTCCAAGAAAAATCATTCCGAAGATTTTATTCCGTTTGGACTCCGTTTAATATTCCTTATCTGCAATACTCAAAAACAAGGAAAAAACAGAAACTGGCACTAGGCTCTAGATTAATAGGTTAGTCCCAAAAATAATATAAAATAGCATATTAATGCATATAAAACATCCAAAACAGATAATATAATAGCATGGAACAATAAAAAATTATAGATACGTTGGAGACGTATCAGTCACCTCGGGATCGCAACCATCATACAATGGAGTCTTCGAGTCTAGCTCCAGTTGCGCCAACTTGGCCTCCTCTCTAGAAGCAGCTCTATCGCTAGTCATGCTCTTGCGAAGCAGTTCTCGAACATGTGGGTCCCCCATGGCTGAACTTAGTAGGGACGAAGACTGCGGTGTATCTGCGTCTTCTCCGCCAGGTCCGGCCTCTTCTTCAGGCACATTTTCGATCATCTCTTCATCTCGGCCCATGTCGTTATTGCCTGCCCTGTCGATGTCCTCATCATCATCGTCTTCAATTATCCATCCTGTATGGCCATCCATTAAACCATACATGAGCAGGTGCAACTTGAAATTACCAGCATTAAAGGGGTCGAGCCATACTCTTATTTTGCATCTATGACACAAACATAAAACCTCCTTCCGTTTTTTTCATACATGTCGTCCACCGCAGATTGCCAGTATGTTTCCACCTTCCTTCCATTGACCTTCATGATTGCCTGCGCGATGCCAAATAATTATATCCATGTACATGCATGCAACAAATTCATATAAAAATTTGACATGACCTTCCCTAAACATAGGACATGTCGAGTTTGCCCGAAATTCGCCAAAACGGAAATGAATCGACATTTCGGCAAAACATAGGCAACTCATGTCATGCACATTTCAACAAATACATAATATAGGCAACTCACACATGCCACACACACAATCACATAGCTCGGTCCTATCGCGCGCGCACACAAACACATACACATATTTCCATTATTGCACGTTATCTCTTCTTTTTCCTCACCTATGTCGAGAGAGATCAAGCCCGGCGGTACGAAGATATATATTAAAGTCTCTTTCTTAATTAGCTAGTAGATCTAGATAGTGAGGTAACTAGGAAGAGAGAGAACAAGCTAGCTAGTGGATGGCTAAAATATTAAAGAGAGTGGTTAGGTAATTAATTAATGGAGGTGATGGTGGAGGGCAAAGAAACAGAGAGGGTGAGGGAGGGCATTAATGGAGGTGGTGGTGGAGGGCAAAGAATGAGAGAGGGGGAGGGAGGGCATTAATGGAGGTGATGGAGGGGAAAAGAAGAGAGAGAGAGGGAGGAGGGGGAAGAAGAAGAGGAGGTGGGGAAAAGGTGGCAGATATTTAGTGGCTGGCGACCATAGGAGTAGCGCTGGTAGGATAAGCGCGCTACTACTAGCTAAACTAGCAATAGAGCCGTTTCTTACAGCGCGCTACTGTTAACTAGGGCCCACCAGCATAACCGTTGGAAATTAGCAGTAGCGCCCTTTCGACGCAGCGCGCTACTGCTATCTCAACTAGCAGTAGCACTTTCTGCAGACCCACGCTGCTGCTATGTGGGAACCACAGGCTTACCCGTAGAAACTTAACTATAGAGCTTTCTGGAATAAATGCGCTACAGATATTGTATTAGATGTAGTGCTTGTTTTTGGGCCATCGCTGCTAATTTATGCCGACCCTAGGGCACCCTTTGGCCCACTTACCAGTAGCGTGCGAAATTCAACACCGCGCTACTGCTAAATTTAACCAGTAGCGCCTTATTTTCTGCGCGCTACCGGTACTTAGTAGTAGCGCCTGGACCGTAGCCAACGCTATTAGTAACATTCTACCTATAAGCTTTTCCCTAGTAGTGGCAGTTGACATATTGAGTGACATATTGACACCCATGTAAGCAACTTAAACAATATTGTAATAGCAAATGAAATTCAACATGAACATTGCTTAAACAGTTGACATATTGAGTGACAGAAATTTGGCAAAACGGAAATGAATCAATGTTTCGCAAAAACTTTGTCACTCTTTTTCAATTCCCATGAATAACATGAAGCCCATGCACTTCTCATATGTAAGAATATTAAAACAACATTGGCACTTGTCATATTTAGCAATGTTCATGCTAAACCCATGCACTAGTCATATGTAAGCAAATTAAACAATATTGTAATAGAAATTCTGCACGAACTTTGCTTAAAAAGGGGACATACTGAGTGACAAAAAATTTGGCAAAACGAAACTTAATCAACGTTTCGCAAAAACTTTGTCACTCTTTTTCAAATCCCTATGAATAACATGAAACCCATGCACTTCCCATATGTAAGAAAATTCAAACATAATTGGCACTTCTCATATTTAGCAATGTTAAAACATCATTGGAACTTCTCATAATTTAGCAATATTCCAACTATTAGTATTGCTGAAGTTGAAACCCTAATATAGGTTAACCTAGAAATTAATAAGATACAAATTGTAAACCGTATACCTTAATTAGATCACGGAGATAGTATACCGTTGGCGGCTTCTCCGGACGCGAACGTGACGGCGGTGGTAGAGGCGGAGGACGGCAGTGACGGTCGAGGCAGAGGACGCAGGCGGAGGTCGATGTAGAGGACGACGACTGCGCGCGGTTGATACTTGTGGTCTGCGTTGGGTTTTTCTGTAAAGAGGAATGGATGATGCAGCACAGTATAGATAAGTATTTCCCTCAGTGAGAACCAAGGTTATTGAACCAATAGGAGGACCACACAACCCCCGTCTTTAGTGCCTACGCACAAAAGAGCAAACACTTGCACCCAACGCGGGCAAGAGGGTTGTCAAGCCCCTTGAACTAGTTACTTGCAAGTAAATAAGTAGTCTAATTGATAGTTGGATAAATATAAATTGCAAAATAAATAAAAAGTAAATGTTGGCAGCAAGGAAATAAGAGTGTTTGTAAATTTCTAAGTGAATAGACCCCGGGGCCATAGTGTTCTCTAGTGGCATCTCTCTCGAAGTAGGCATATAGTGGGTAAACAAATTACTGTTGGGCAACCGATAGAAAAGTGCATAGGTATGTGATATTCACGTCAAGTATCATGTATATATAGGCATCATGTCCATAAGCAAATAGGCAAACTCCTGTCTGCACCTATTACTATTACTCCAGCCATCAACCGCTATCCAACATGCATCTAGAGGATTAAGTAAAATAGATTAATGCTTGGAGAACAATGACATGATGTAGACAAATAGAATCCAATTAATATGAGTAAACCCCATCGTTTTATCCTTAGTGTCTTGTCCCTTTCTGTCACTGGGATATAGAGCACCGCCAGATTGAACCCACTGCAACGCATCCCTCTCACTGAAGAAAGACTAATCTAGTTGGCCAAACAAAATCAATAGATCGGAGAGATTTACGAAGCTATAATAAACATGAAAATAAGGATCATATAATTCATAGAAGACTCAAATCTTTTTCATGAATAATCAGAACATAAACCCACAAATCATTGATCCCAACAAAGGCACCGCACAAAGTGATTACATCGAATAGATCATCGCGAAGATGCGATGAAATTTGTATTGAAGAGAAAAGAGAGAGAGAGAGAGAGAGAGATAGAGAGGGAGAGAGGGAGAGAGAGAGAGTGTGTCTGAGAGAGAGAGAGATCCATCTAGATACTAGCTATGGACCCGTAGGTCTGTGGTAGACTGCTCACACATCACAATGAGCACATCAAGGTTGATGTAGAGGTCCTCCGTGACCGACCCCCCACTCCGACAGGGCATCGGAATAGGGCTTCAGATGGGCACACGATGGAACACAGAGTTGCGGTGGTGGAAAATTTGTTTCGGGATCTTCACTAGGGTTTTCAGGCAATATGAGAATTTATAAGCCACAGAACGAGATCAGGGGAGCCATGAGGGGCCCATGACCCAACAGGGTGTGGGCACCCCCCCCCCCGAGCGCGCCCTATTGGCTCGTGGAGCCCTCGTGTGGCCCCGAGCTTCTACCGAAGCTTCCAGGTCTTCTTTTGGTCCAGAAAAAAACGTCAAAAAGTTTCGTGATATTTGGACTCCGTTTGGTACTATAAACCTGAAAAGTCAAAAACATGCAGAAAACAACAACTAGCACTGGGCACTAGGTTAATAGGTTAGTGCTCAAAAATAATATGAATTGGCAAATAAATGCCTAAAAAGCATCATAGAATGATAATATTATAGCATGGAACAATCAAACCTTATAGATACGTTGGAGACGTATCAGCATCCCCAAGCTTAATTGCTTCTCGTCCACGAGTAGGTAAATGATAAAACCAGAATTTTTGATGAGACATGCTACCCAACATGTAATCTATTGCAGGTGTGATCATTGAGAAACGATGAATTAACAAACATTAATATAGTAATATCCATAAAAATAAGTAACATTATCATAAATATTCAAAATATACGATCCATGAAGGATGTTTACCCCCCCCCCCCCATTCATTTTATCATATTACCATGGCATGGATCCATCTGCACCACATAAATATAAATGTCAAGCACCACAGTGTTATGTGGGGCAATTGGATCGTACTTTTTAACGCGCTTCGGTTTTTTTTACTCACTCAATACATGAGCGTGAACCATGGACATAGCATATAGGTGGAATAGAATATGGTGGTAGGAATCAAAGAGGTAAAAGAGGAGAAGAAAGTCTCTCATCAACTCGGCGTATCAACGGGCTATGGCGATGCCCGTCAATAGTTACCAACGCGAGGAGTAGGGATTGCCATGCAACGGATGCACTAGAGCTAAAAGTGTATGAAAGCTCGACTAAAGCTAAGTGGGTGTGCATCCAACTTGCTTGCTCATGAAGACCTCGGGCATTTGAGAAAGCCCGTCATCGAAATATACAAGCCAAGTTCTATAATGAAAAAATCCCACTAGATGGAAGTGACAAAACATGAGACTCTCTATATTAAAACATGGTGCCATTTTGAGGCACAAGTGTGGAAACAGAGGTAGTAGGACTGCCCTCTCCCTCTTTTCTCTCATTTATTTCTTTATTCTTTTTCTTTTTCTTCTTTTTTTTCCTTTTTTTCCTTTTATTTTTTCCTTTTATTATTTTTCCCTTTTTTCCTTTTTTTTCATCCGGAGTCTCATCCCGACATGTGGGGGAATCATTGTCTCCATCATCCTTTCCTCACTGGGACAGTGCCCTAATAAAGATGAGCATCACACTCTTATTTATTTACAACTCGATATGAAAAAAACAATATGAATCTATATGAATGCCTCTGGGAGTGTACCAGGATGTGCAATGATCTAGCGTAACATGTATGATAATGATGAATGGTGGCTTTGCCACAAATACTATGTCAGCTACACGATCATGCAAAACAATATGACAATGGGTGTACAAGTCATATGCTGTGATGGTGGAAGCTACATGGCAATATATCTCAATGGCTATGGAAATGCCATAATAGGTAGGTATGGTGGTTGTTTTGAGGAAGATATAATGATGCTTATGTGCAATAGAGCGTATCGTGGCGTGGGGTTTGTATGCACCGGCGAAGTTTGCACCGATCCTCGGGGTCAGAATGGGCAATGCACGATACCGAAGAGGCTAGCAAATATGGAAAGGTGAGAGTGTGTACATCCATGGATTCACATGAATCACAAAGAACACATACTTATTGCAAGGTTTTATTAGCTCTCTCGAAGCAAAGTACTACTCACATGCACCAAGGGAGGTGATACGTCTCCAACGTATCTACTTTTACAATCACTTTTGCTCTTGTTTTGGACTCTAATTTGCATGATTTGAATGGAACTAACCCGAACTGACGTTGTTTTCAGCAGAACTACCTTGGTATTATTTTTGTTTAGAAATAAAAGTTCCCGAAATTGGACGAAACTTTTTGTGAATTTTTTCTGGAATATATAATGAATTATGGAGCAAAGAACCACCGGAGCGGGGAAGCCTGTGGGCCACAAGCCAACAGGACGCGCCCACCCCCCTGGGCGCGCCCTGTTGTGTGGTGGGTCCACAAGGCTCCCCCGACCCCAATTCCTGTCCTATAAATTCACATCTTCGGAGAAAAAACCAGAGAGAAAATTTCATCGCGTTTTTTAAGACGGAGCCGCCGCCACCTCCTGTTCTTCCTCGGGAGGGCTGATCTAGAGTCCGTTTCGGGATCCGGAGAGGGGGATTCGTCATTGTCGTCATCACCATCCCTTCTCCATTGACAATTCCA
The DNA here is from genome assembly GCA_039707655.1 of Elymus sibiricus. Lineage (NCBI taxonomy): Eukaryota > Viridiplantae > Streptophyta > Magnoliopsida > Poales > Poaceae > Elymus > Elymus sibiricus. The sequence continues at coordinate 177,905,531 of CM077667.1, forward strand.
TGATGCTCACCACCGTGAGTGAGTAATTGCTTTGTAGGCTTGCTGGACGGTGATGGGATTGGATGACATTAATCACGTAATCGAATTAAGTTGATAGGGCGTGATCCCTAGTATCCACTATGTTCTGAGATTGATGTTGCTATGATTTTGCTATGCTTAATGCTTGTCACTAGGGCCCGAGTGCCATGATTTCAGATCTGAACCTATTATGTTTTCATGAATATAAGAGTGATTTGGATCCTACCTTGCAAGTTGTATGCACCTATTACGTGTCATGATCCGCATACCCCCAAGGTGACAATAATTGGGATTCTTTCTGGTGATTGCCGTAGTTTGAGGTGTTCATGTATTCACCATGTGTTAATGCTTTGTTCCGGTTCTCTATTAAAAGGAGGCCTTAATATCCCTTAGTTTCCATTAGGACCCCTCTGACACGGGAGGGTAGGACAAAAGATGTCATGCAACTTCTTATCACAAGCACGTATAACTATATACGAAATACATGCCTACATTACATTGATGAATTGGAGCTAGTTCTGTGTCGCTCTAGTGTGTAACTATTACATGATTGATGTCATATAAATCATTATCCATAACCGATCCATGTGCCTATGCTTTACATATACTGAATCTTGCTGAGTTACTACTGTTGCTGCTGCTATTAGAACTGCTACAAAATTGCCGCTATCACTATTACTGTTACTGTTACTACTATTACTTGCTGTGCTACCAAGTCTTTGCTGCAGAGAGATATCCCAGCTGTGGTTGAATTGACAACTCAACTGCTAAGGCCGATAAATATTCTTTGGCTCCCCTTGTGTCGAAACAATAAATTAGGGTGAAATACTACCCGTGAAGAGTGTCGCGATCCCCTATACTTGTGGGTTATCAAGACCTTTTTCTGGCGCCATTGCCGGGGAGCATAACTTTATTTATTGTGTTAACTTTGGATATCTAATTGCCACTATGAAGAATCTGAAAGATACTCGAACCAACATCGTTTCCTCTCGTGCGAGGAAAGGTACGGAACTGCCATCTAGCTCTGCTTTTGATTCACCTACTATTTTGAATCTACTTGTTACACCATCGCGTGTTGATCTTTCTGATATGTCACATAAACTTGATGATGGTAGCTCGGAAATTAATGAAACCACTATTGCTACACTTGATGAAATTGAAATGGTGCCACTGGATGAATTACTCGATGCTCATATCGCTAAAGCTAGAGAACTTGAAAATGCTAAAATTAATGAAGATTTTGAAACACCTACCAGACCTCGCTCTCCCAATAGATATGAATTGTCTGATGTTCCCGAAGGCTATGTTATGGATGTGGAAGTAGATAGGGACTTTCTTGCTTATGAGAATAGAGATGACTTGAAGAAACTACTATGCACACTGAAAGAAAAAGCTAAGATGGAGAAAATGAGACATGATCCTAAATTTGCTACTTCTCCTATATTTGTTACTGATAAGGATTATCAATTCTCTGTAGACCCTGAGTTAATCCCTATAGGTTAATCTCATCCTTTCCATGGTTATGAAACTGAAACTATTGTTGGACATCTCATTAAATTGAATGATATTGCTGCTTTGTTTACTTGTGAGGAAAAGATGTTACTATTTTATCCTTAAACTTTTTTCCTTTCTCGCTAAAAGTCGAGGCTAAAGAATGGTTCATTTCTCTTGCTCCTGGTTGTGTGCACAACCCCATGATATGCTTTATTACTTATCTGAAAAATATTTTCATGCTCATAAGAAACAAGCCGCCATACAGGAAATATTTAACTTTGTGCAAATTGAACAAGAGAATCTCCCTCAAGCTTGGGGGAGGCTTCTCCAGTTACTTTGAGCTTTGCCCGACCATCTTCTTAAGAAAATGAAATACTTGATATCTTTTATAATGGGCTAACCGATGCTTCTACAGATTTCCTAGATAGTTGTGCTGGTTGTGTTTTCATGGAAAGAGCCGTTGGATAAACTGAAGAATTATCGAAAAACATATTGCAAAATGCCGATGATTGGACACTTCCTGAACCACCTCCGGATCCTATTCAAAAGAAGAGAGGTATTTTATTCATCAGTCCTGAAGATATGCAAGAAGCTTGTCGGCGTTCTGGGATCGGTGGTACCCAGACCTACCTGCTTGCGGCCCGGGGCGTGGCCCACTTCGACGGCCCGGTACAGCCCAGCAACAAGACCCCCAAGACAAGACCCTCACGAGAGCCCCAGCCTCGCAAGGAGAACAACGCCAAGACCTCCAGGGGAGTTGCCACCCCAGGCTGCCTCCCGAGGAGCGGAGATTCCTATGCAAGTACCCAGCCTCATGAGGCTACAATGACGTGAGACATGACGATCAAGGCCAGGCGGGCGCCAGGCAGGTGCCAGCGGGCGCAGGGGAGGATAATTTCCTCTTTTATGCTAAGGTGGCAAGGGCGTACGCGGGTTCCCAGGGAACCCCCCAAAGGTTTCCATTCCGGTGCAACAAGACCAAGACGGCCAGCCTGGCAGGACGGATGTCATCACCGAGCCCACCTCTGCATCACGACCAGAAGCTTTGCAAGCGTAGACCAATTTAGTCAGGATAAGGTGTACCTGCTGTCCCCTTTCAAATTTGGCCATTGTGGGATCCCTTCCCGCCAGTGATAAGGGAAGAGGACCAAGGCCACTATAAATAGGAGCTGGCCTCCGTCGTAGAAAAGGACCGGATCCGAGAGAGACCGATCGACACACCAGAGCCCTCATGACGTCGCTCGACCACTGTACTAGTTCATCCATAACCTCCCCGTGAGGCAATCTACCAAAAGTAGGAGTTGGGTTTTACACCGTAAGGTGGCCCGAACCTGGGTAAATCCCTGTGTCCCTCCTCTTGCCCGTTCGCGCGTACTCGACCAAGCCAGATCGTAGGGTGGCAAGCTTGAGACTTTGAGCCGGGTGAGATATTCGCACACGCCCCAGAGTTCGAACCTTGTGGGGTCTGCGGAGCCCCGATCCGACATTTGGCGCGCCAGGTAGGGGCGTGTCGTAATCTTCCTCCGGTTCCATTTCGTCTCCACTTCGCCGCTCTGATGGCCGACGCCCGCCGAGTCTGCGCAGAGCACCGGGCTGCTGGCGTCGCCCAGACGGTGCCCGTGGGCCGCGGCGTTCCGCGCCGCACCATCTCTCCTGCGACCAATGCCGCCACCGACCAGGCTGCTCAGGAGCGACATGAATCGTTAATACCACCCTCCATGCGGCGCGACGGCTGCATCGCCACTCCGTCCCCCGCTTCCGCCATGGCGTCCTCCTCCCACGCACGCTGCGGATCGACGAGCGCACCGGCTGCGCTACCCATAGCGCGCGGACTGCTGTGTCACTGTCCCTCCAACAGCCACTACGGGGACTGGCTTAGCCGCACCACCAAGCTCGCCGACACCGCTGGCGGGGCCCCGACGCCTACTCGCTCGCTCCGTCCCATGCTCGTCCAGGCAGGCGACGTGGCTCACAGCGCGCCTCCTCCTCCTCCTCTACAAGGAACCGACCCCGAGCCCAGACGCGAAGCGCGCCCCCACGAACCACGACGGGGGACGCTTGCGCGCGCACGAGACGAGGCTGGCTGCCAGGTGGAGTCGCGGCCGTAGGGCGACGTGCGTGCGCTCTGCCCGAAGTTCAACCTGGTGACCGGGCACGCAAAGGCCGATGCAGGCCGTCTCTCCCTCCGCGAGCTCCCGGAGGCCGACCCTGAAGACAAGAAGGCCAAGGCTAAGGAGGCGTAGCGCAATGGCCCCGCTGTGTCGGCAGCTGAGCCTGGGGCGAAGCGCGACCCTGACCAGGAAGACTCCCCCAGGGGCAACCGCCCGTTCTATGCCTACCAGTACACCAACACCCACAACATCAGCGACTGCCAGGAGCTCAGGGGGCTCCGCAACGAGCGCCTTAGCCACCGCCCCGGGTGCGGAAATCGTGGCTGGGGCCGTGGAGGGGGCCGCAGCGGGGACCGTCGGGACAACCGCGGCCAGCCTCGCGAGGACCGCTGGCGTGGCGGACCTCGCGACGGACCCAGGCATGACCGGCCTCAGGAGGCACATCCTCAGGGCAAGGCCAGCCTTCCTCCTCTGCCGCCACCATCAAGGAGAAGTGATGACAACCGGCAGGACAATGGGGTCGTGGGCTTCCAAGAGCCCCGAGCGATCGCCTGCATCCTGGGCAGTGCTCAGGCCGCAATCTCCAACCACACCTTCAAGCGGATCCTCCCCAAGAGCCGCCAGGGGCTCGGACCCCCACCGCTGGCACCTCAGGACCTGCGTCCACTGCTGGGACGGCTCTCCCTCCAACATAGGAAGGCGCGCCCGGCGCCTCCCTCAGGGCGGGCTTGGGGGCTTCCACCTAGGGAGCCCCCGACCTGGCCGGAGCGACGGGGGAGGTGCCCGAGCACCACTTCGAGGCGTGCTTCAGCGTGTGCCCCCATGAGTAAGGAGCAAGGCGCAAGGCGATAGGGGGCACAGGAGTCCGGCGTACCCAAGGACGGTGGGTGACAAAAGGCGCGAGGCACGTGAGCCCCGCGGGGAGCCGGGGCCCGCGGGCCTCCAAGCCCTAGGGAGCAGGCAGAGTTCCCCCACCCGCGGGGTGCACCTCCGCGGCGTGCGGTGTCAAGCGGCCTGAGTCTCCTTCGGCGGCGCGGCCGTCAGGTGACATTATGGGTAGTTTTTTCCAAGCAACTATCTGTATTTTTGTATCGTCCCAAGCAGGTGCGTCCTGGATGCATAGCGATCTCGGCTAACCCCCACTTGAGATGGTATTGTTTGTCTAAGCCTCAGGCTCTGGAGTTCGCCGCTACCGGGGGCTGACGCACCCCTCCAGCCGCCCCGTGGTGGTTCCATCGCTGGGGGCTAGACACGACGTCTGCGTAGGACTTGTCCTCGTAGTGAATCATTGAGAAATCTAAGTGCTACAGCTCTAGCTCACGGGATGGCCACCCATGCTAGTCATCTCACCTCAGTGTCACACCACTGCAGTGAACCACCGCGGGCAGGAAGACGTGCCCCTACGGACGCGCGTGGCGCGTTTCGGCGCTCATGTTTGGGCCGTAGGGGCACGCAACCGCGCCGTTGTGGTCGCACCACCCTAGTAAACCACCGCGGGCAGGAAGACGTGCCCCTACCGACGTGCGGGGCGCATTCCGGCACTCATGTTTGGGCCGTAGGGGCACGCAACCGCGCACTTGTGGTCGCACCACCCCAGTAAACCACCGCGGGCAAGAAGACGTGCCCCTACGGACGCGCGGGGCGCGTTCCGGCGCTCATGTTTGGGTCGTAGGGGAACGCAACCGCGCACTCGTGGTCGCACCACCCCAGTGAACCTCTACTGGAAGGAAGACATGCCCCAAGGGACGCGCGGGGCGCATTTCGGCGCTCATGTTTGGGCCATAGGGGTACGCAACCCCGCTCTTGTGAACATGCCCTCCCAGTGAACCCTCACGGATAGAAGAATGGAGGGTGGCTTAGCTCGCACTGCCGCAGGAGCAGGTGACTCGTCGCCAGGCTTCTCTCCTGTAGACTTGCCCTTACAGACGCGCGGGGCGCGTTCCGATGGTCATGTTTGGGCCGTAGGGGCATGCAACCGCGCTCTTGTGGCCGCGCGACGCACGATGGCGCTCGTGTTTGGGCCACAGAAGCGCTGCACCGACTCGCGCGCTCCCGCGCAGAAATATGCAGGAAGACCTGAAGACCGGGTTAGGAGCTCCTGAGCCTTGTGCAATGGGTGTCCGCCCAACTATCGCCGTCGTGACACTCTCACGTAATAATGAGTTAGGGGATGTACATGCTCCGGACCCCCCAAAGTGGAAGCCCACGACGAGCCGCGTCGTGACCGCGGAGGGAAGGGCTCCTGCCCACGCCCAAGTGGAAGCCCCATGCTCCGCGCTGGCGGACAACAAGGTCTTTCAGCGACTATGCCCTCGCCTAGTGGAAGCCCCATGCTCCGCGCTGGGGAGAAGACGAAGAAGAACGCGCCCGGGGGTCACTCCCTCGGGTTGGCAGGGCCCGCCCTGGCGGCGCTAGAAGTTCAGGAGCTGAGCTCTAGCTCGCGGGCATACCTCTCGCTCATTACATTGCTAGGGCCTTGGGGCTCATTATTCTCGCGCAGTGCCTGAATGCAAGCGGGGATGCCCAAATGCAGGCGGGTGCACGCATAACGTTCAGAACAAGGTGTTTCCTTGCAGGACACCCCACGGAGGGCCCCGCGAGGCGGACCTCGCGAGTGGCGGCTTCCCCCGCGCGAGCCGCTCGCACGCCCAAGGCGAGCCCCTAAGTGCCATGCCTCAGGAGCCCTCACGCCATCATCGCCCCTCTCGCACGCACTCACGAGGGCAGCATGACGCTACGGAAAAGAAAAGACAACACAGAAGAAGGAGAGTTAGGCTCTCGTGGTGCCACCCGTGAGAGCCCGGCGCTGGCGTGGCCCAGGCGACTGCCATAAATCTCGAGGACCTACGCGGGGAGCATGGCGGTCCCGGTCGGGACTCCTGCCATGGTGCGGGATCAGCATGTCGCCAGGCTTCACGGACAAGACCGTCACGAGGGCGTCAGCCTCGCGAGGTTCGAGCAGGCAGCCGTCGCTGGGGGCTGCGCGGCACTGACATGAGGCCTCCTAAGGAGAGCCCGAGGCGAAGCAACATACCGGCTAGGTGGGTACAGGTGCAAGGAGGCGCACGGGGGCTGACGCCCCGTGGCACCGTCACACGCTCAGAACCAGGACCTAAGGGGCGCTGCGATGCAGGCCCCTGAGGGTGCATGAGATGCGCAAAGAAAAACAAAGAGCCCCGCGGAAGGAATAAGGACGTGCCAAGCATGACAAACGATTACTACGCAAAAGAGAAGGTATAATACAAATGTTTAACGCCCTCCAGGGCACAAAAGGTTCTTGCTGCAACAGGCATAAGGAAAAGGGAGCTCCGGCGGAGGAGGCGCTGTCTCTGTCTTGGCTCCTGGTGGACTCGGCGCCGGAGCTGCCGCCACCCTCGCAGGGCGCCACCAGGGTGAACCGCCCGACCAGGGACTCCACGTGCTCGTGCACCTCGTCCCGGAAGGACCTCCGGAGCTCCTCAGGCACCGGCTCCATCGCGCAGGAGAGCTCGAACGCCGGGGCGTGGCAGCGCAAATTGGAGAAGATGCGTGTCCGCACGCTATCCAGAAGGTCGCGCACGCTGGACTCGATGTCCTCGTCCACCTGGGAGACGCCAAGCTCCAGGGCCTCCACCACCCACTGGAAGAAGTTGAGGTAGCCCATGTCGCCATGCGCACACGGCAGCGCGGGGGCTTCCCCGACGAATCGGCGGACCACGTCGCCCGCGCGATGGGCAATGTCGAGGTACTGCTTGGCGCGCTGTGCCTCCATCATCTTTGCGTGGGCCGCATCGTCCTTGGCCACCTGCACGGCGTTGGCGGCCTCCTCGACTTGGGCCTAGACAGATTCCATCTCGGCCTTGGCGTCCTCCTCGCCCCGGAGCGCGGCTTGGAGGGCGGCCTCTGCATCCTGCAGCTGGGCCCTGAGGGCATCCGCCTCGCCCAGAAGAGCGTCAAGCATGCGCCTCTTGGACGTGGGCGCCCTGAAGAGAGGCTGGTGATCAGACTCGACAAGCTAGGCATGATGAGCAAGAGAAAGCAAATGCGACGGAGCGCTTACTCGTCGGTGGCGGTCCAGCGCCGGCGCGCCTGGACCGGCCTTGAAGGCTGACCCCCATCGCCTCTAGGAGCTGGTGACGGCGCCGAAGATCTCGCTCGCACTCCGGCGCTGGCAGCACTCCCCTTGGACGCCATGGAAGGGAGAGAGGGGGAAGAAGGCGGAGTTCCTGCGAAGATGGATGGGCAGCGCTGGAAGGAGGCGAACGGGAAGGTATGCAAGGTATGCGCTGCCCCTCGGATGAGGCGGGTTTATAGGCGCAACCGCGGCCCCGAGGCGTCGTGGGAAGTGGAGGCGACGTGCACTCGTCGGGTGCCATGTGCCGTACTCAACCAGAGGGAATCTTTGTCTCGCGTCGCTTCGTTCCCCTTGACGGGTCACTTCAGCATGGGCCCGGGGGCAGAAGGGAAGCGCAAGAAGGCAACATCAATCAAGGAGGAGCAATGATAGCCTACGCGGTGCATGAGCTCCGCGTCAGATCGACTCGAGGCGGTTCCCGAGACCTTGAGGAAGTGGAGGCGTCCACGCCCCGTCATGCGCCACGCGTCTAGGTTGGCCCGCATGCGGTTGGGGCCCGCAGCACTTCGTCCTTCCTTCCTTGGCTTCTCCCCGAAGCCAACCCGGGCACGCCTTGGGCCCGGGGGCTACTGTCGGCGTTCTGGGATCGGGGGTACCCAGACCTGCCTGCCTGCGGCCCGGGGCGTGGCCCACTTCGACGACCCGGTACGGCCCAGCAACAAGACCCCTAAGACAAGACCCTCGCGAGAGCCCCAACCTCGCGATGAGAACAATGCCAAGACCTCCAGGGGAGTGGCCACCCCAGGCCGCCTCTCGAGGAGCGGAGATTCCTATGCAAGTACCCAGCCTCATGAGGCTACAATGACGTGAGCCATGACGACCAAGGCCAGGCGGGTGCCAGCGGGTGCAGGGGAGGACCTATTCCTCTTTTATGCTAAGGTGGTAAGGGCGTACGCGGGTTCCTAGGGACCCCCCCCAAAGGTTTCCATTCCGGTGTAACAAGACCAAGACCGCCAGCCCGGCAGGATGGATGTCATCACCGAGCCCACCTCTGCGTCACGACCAGAAGCTTTGTAGGCGAAGACCACCTTTAGTCAGGATAAGGTGTAACTCTTGTCCCCTTTCAAATTTGGCCATTGTGGGATCCCTTCCCGCCAGTGATAAGGGAAGAGGACCAAGGCCACTATAAATAGGAGCTGGCCTCCACCGTAGAAAAGGACAGGATCCGAGAGAGACCGATCGACACACCAGAGCCCTCACGAGGTCGCTCGACCAGTGTACTAGTTCATCCATAACCTCCCCATGAGGCAATCCACCAAAAGCAGGAGTAGGGTTTTACACCGCAAGGTGGCCCAAACCTAGGTAAATCCCTGTGTCCCTCTTCTTGCCCGTTCGCACGTACTCGACCAAGCCAGACCGTAGGGTGGAAAGCTTGAGACTTTGAGCCAGTTGAGATCTTCGCACACACCCCAGAGTTCGAACCTTGTTGGGTCCGCGGAGCTCCGATTCCGACAAAGCTAAAAGTTCTATGAAAGAAAAAGGTATTAAAACTGAAGATGTCATGAAATTACCACCTATCGAAGAAATACATGGACTTTACACCCCGACATAGGTAGTAGAGGTAAAATCTCTCTATACCTTTAATCAAAGTGATATACCTTATACTATGACTCCTAGTCAATGCATGGATGAATTTGATAATTACATTGTTAAGCAAGAGCATTTCAATAACTATGTCAAAGATCAATTAAGACGTAATGCTATGATGATAGATTGCTTGAGTGACTTGATGTTTAGAATTGCTAATGATTTTAAGGGTCTAGTTAAACATGTTTCTATGGTTCACACTCAACTATACCAAGTTGCTAAGTCACAAAATGATTTGCTTGCCGAAATGAATGACAATATGAATGATCATGCTGTTAGAGTAGTGACTAGAGGAGGTCGTATGACTCGGGAACCTCTTTATCCTGAAGGCCACCCTAAAAGAATAGAACAAGATACTCAAAGAATTAATGATGATACAGCTAGTCCTTCTAATAAGAAAAAGAAAAAGAAAAAGGATAGGACTTTGCATGCTTCTAGTGAACCTGTTATAGAAAAACCTACAGAAAAACATAATGATGTTTCTATTTCTGATGCTGAGACACAATCTGGTAGTGAACATGCACCTAGTGATAATGAGAACGATGATAATAATAATGATGAGATTCACATAGATGCTTAGTCAGATAATAATAATAAAGAAAAAGATAACAATGTGGAAATAGAACCTGCTGAAGAACTTGATAACCCACGTCCTAAAAATAAACGCTATGAAAAGAAAGACTTTGTTGCTAGAAAACATGGTAAGGAAAGAGAGCCATGGGTTCAAAACCCCATGCCATTCCCTCGTAAGCTTTCTAAGAGTAAGGACGATGAAAATTGTGAATGCTTTGCTAAAATGATTAGACCTATCCTTTTGCGCACTAGCTTGACTGATATTTTGAAAATGCCTTTGTATCCTAAGTATATGCAGGATATAACTACCAATAAAAGAAAGATTCCTGAAACTAAAATTGCTACTATGCTTGCTAATTATTCTTTTGATGGTGGAGTGCCTCAGAAGCTGGGAGATCCGGGTATACCCACAATACCATGCTCCATTAAACACAACTACGTTAAAACTGCTTTATGTGATTTAGAACCTCGTGTTAGTGTTATGCCTTTCTCTCTATATAAAAGGCTTGCTTGAAATAATGTCACACCTACTGAGATATCTTCACAAATGGATGATAAATCCACTGCTTTACCTACTGGAATTTGCGAGGATGTTCCTGTTGTGGTTGCAAATGTTACTATCTTAACAGACTTTGTTATTCTCGATATGCCCGAGGACGACAACATGTTGATCATCCTTGGTAGACCCTTTCTAAATACTGCAGGGGCTGTAATTCACTACAACAAAAGCAAGGTCACTTTTCATGTCAATGGCAAACAACATACCATGCATTTTCCAAAGAAGCAGATTTTGGTTAGTAAAATTAATGTCATTGAGCCTAGTTCCACAGTCATCATTGGAGGAGAGGTTCTTCAAGCCGGAGCTCCAAAGGAGTTGTTGTGAGGACCCTGGACCAAGATATCAACATACCCCGCAACATGGAGGTTAGGTCATGCGAATGGCCACACACCTTTCATGAGCGAGGCGGGTTTTTACCAAGAGTTCATGCAATTCATTGCAAATGTCGGGCGGACCAACTTCCTCACAGATGAGTGTGACCAATATTATCTCCTTACTAATTCCTTTATGCAAAATTTCCATTTTAATAATAGGCTCGATGCTCCCATGGTGCATTTTGATTTATATGCTGAACATCATGAATTACCACTCTCTGAGTTCTGCGAAATTTCCTTGATTCCCTCTGAAGGGGTAATACGTGAGCCTAAACCATAGGAGTTCGCGGACATCCTCATCACTTTAACCGTGGGAGAAACTAGGGGCGTATCTAAGGCTAGGGTCACCGGTTTACATTTTCTTGCTGTGCATTACTTTGCTTTATTCATAGGGAAATGTTTAACTGCTATGAGTCAGGGTGGCAGTCTCAGTGCCCCCACCCTTGCTATTTTGTGTTGCGCGCTATATGGATACAACGCTTACATCTTAGGATCTATTGTCGCACTTCGCTTGCATATTAATTGTACCAAGGGCAATATCCATGGTGGTATTTATGCCACTCGCCTAGCAAAGTGCTTTAATGTCACCATATGCCCAACTGATTACCTATTGCCTAAGGTTTATCTTGATGACCAGTCAATGTTAGAGCATCAGTTTATTGATGTACCTGAGCCCCATAGCACATCCATTATAACTTGGTTTACATCGAGAATACTATTGATGTTACACTACTAGAAAAAAGGCTGTTAGTGGCGCACCTATTTTGGCTATTAATGGCGCACTATAGGTGCGCCACTATTATCACGCCACTAGTAACAAATACTAATGGCGCACCACTGGTGCGCCATTAGTATCCCAGATAATAGTGGCGCACCACATGGTGCGCCATTGGTATGCCTTCTGGTGCGCCATTGATATGCCTCCTAGGGGCCCTGGTATTTAACTGGGTGCGCCATTGCTATGCCTCCTGGTGCGCCATTGATATGCCTCCTAGGGGCCCTGGTATTTAACCGGGTGCGCCATTGCTATGCCTCCTGGTGCGCCATTGATATGCCTCCTAGGGGCCCTGGTATTTAACTGGGTGCGCCACTAATATGAATTATGGTGCGCCACTAATATTAATTCTAGGAATTATTATTTTTTTATTTTCTGGTATTTGCACAGGTTACAGAATACAATACACAGCACAGAATAAAAACAACACATAATATAAACAGCACATATATAATACAATTCGTCATATTAGTCTCCGAATTCGAAATAGCGAACAAAGTTCAAATATTAGACAAGTTTAGGTCTCGAGACCGAGTAGCGAGTTTGTCGTCACATTACAAAGTCGATATCATCTAAACTACCATCACATAGAAGAGAGCTGCGGTCACGATGAGCATCATCGCGATGAAACTGGTCTTCATCCGGTTCCTCCTCCGCTCCCTCCTCTCTCCCGCTAGATAGCGCGCGTATCTAGCTTCCGCCTCCGCCCTAGTGGTGTACCCTTTGTAACTGTTACCGCTGAAACGGTGAACCTGTTTCCGACACTCCTCCCAGTCGTCGTAGACTCCGGGAACCTCACCCTTGTATACGACATACGACGGCATCTCTATGCACTAGACAAACAAAACGTTAGTAGCAATTCACAGATAATATATAAGCAATATATAAGTATGCAACAAAAGGATAGGAAGATAAAAGCAACACATTAATAGCCCGGTTCATGGTCCTACTAATAAATAGCATCGATTACATATAAGTTGAACGACTGTCCAAACTAAAGAGACATACAAGTTCATTAAAGTTTAATTACAACATGAGCTAATCGATATTTCAGAACTACATAGCATCAATACTTTCGACTCGACTCAGGGACCGGAGCATGGATGAAGCCGCCGTCTTTCGTGATGGTCATGAATGTGCGGTCGTTGTCAGCCTGCATTTGTAGCGTTGTTTCTATTTCACTGTTGGACGGTTGATAGTTCAGGTAGAACTGCCCCGAGGTACGAAGGACATCTTGATAGATGATGTCCGCTAACTCCGACTGGATGCGAAAGAATTCTTGTCTGATGTCCTCGTCCTGGATTGCCGACAAGCGTGCGGCCCATTCTTTGAGATTATTTGGTAGCATACGCTGATGCTGGTTCCGTATGATAGCCCGCATGTGATGGAGGGCGTAGTAGGCATCCTTCTGACTGCCAGGCGGCTGCTTGACGCAGGGGAACGTCGTTACGTGGGTGAACACGTGCTTGTCGTACCTACAAATTGGCCTCCTGAAGGTGCCTCCAGATTTGGCGTAGCCGGGGAGAGCATCATCAAGAACTTTCTTGATATTTGTGTAGTCTTTCTTCGACTGACGGTTCGAGTCGAAATACGTGGCCATGGAATATTTCGGGCTTAAGAGGATGAGTGTGCACCGTGTGTCACTGCACAAAACACGGAATGTTAGAAAAAAAAAGAACGATCGAAATCTAAGAAATCATATGTTACGGGGCGGTGAGGGGATGACTTACTCGGAAAAGTAAGGCACGAGGAAGTTATCCTTATCTGGGTTCGCCAGAATGACGCCTTCGAGGTATGAACTCGCGACTTGCCGGTCCCCAGCGCTGCCCAAGATCTTGGCACGCATGTAGAAGGGGTCGACTATCACGATGTCCGGGGTCTTGTCTCTAATGATCCGCATCTCCATACTGAGCGAAAATAGCCGAATGAAGGTGTAGTGCAGCGGATAAAGGTTAAACATAGCGAAGATGTCATCAAACCGCAGGACGATCATACGCCCGATGGGGCTATCGACAAAGCCCTTGCCCTCTGGCACCTTGGCCACGAAAACCGGGTATGCCACATCATTCTCGGAGAGACACCGCTTCTCCATAGAAAGAACACCGTCATGCAGACTCCGCATAGCACCGGTTGCAGCATTGAGCAGATTAGTCGGTAGCATCGGCCTACCCGCCACATGCACCCTCCTCGAGATATCCTTAGGTATTGGTGGCCCGTCCTGAGCACGGATCGTACTCGGTGCCGGTTGGCTCGCACCCTTGTTATTTTTTCTTTTCCGTTCCTTCTGCTTCTTCTGCTGTAATGGGATCGAGTTCTGCTCAGAGACCACCTTCTTGAGTGTGTTGGGGCTGATAATATTTCGCACCTCGGCTGTTTGAGTCTCGGTGAAGGCGGCAGCTGGAGGCATCTCCTGAGAACTGAACAGACGACGCCTGTTACAATTGGGTTTCTCCGCGGTACCAGCTAGATCGCGATCGTCTTTTGCAGGGTTGGGTTCTTGAGAAGGAGGCCCCAAGAATTCGTCACCGTACCCATGTTCGTTGAAGTACTTATCGACGTTGGAAAATGTATCGTCATCGTCGTCCGGATCCTGTGCCATATGCATGTCCGGATCAGCTGACGGCGGTAGCGTTGCGGCGGTCTTGCCATGGCTTGGCTCCGGCACGACTGGCGGTGTTGTCTGTGGGGTGGTGTCCCCCGCCCCCAAACGAATTAAGCTCTTCGGACAAAGCATGGACCAGTTTAAGCAGGCGCTGAGGGTCATCACATCATCTTCGTCGGCCCCAGGGGGTCGATACGGAGGTAACAAGTCGTCGCAGCCCCGCAGCACCCGAACCAGTTGAACCCTATACACGGTGGGTGGCATCGGATCACCGTGGAACACGTGGTTGCCCGGTTCAACGATTTTGGCCTTGGCGACATCGATCAACTCGCCGTTCACGAAGTGCAGGAGAGTGCATGGAACGTTGGCGGCGCCCGGCGAAAACATGTAGGGCGTCAGGGATGCCCAGTCAAAGGCAAGGAGATGAAGTCATCGGCCGAGGCTTAGTTACCGTGATGGCGTCGAGCTCGGCTAATGTCGAGGCACCGCCAACGGCGGGCATGCAAGTGACGGAGGGGCCGCTTGCTGCCGAGGTGCCGGCCGGCGTATTCTTCCCACACCCGGGTGCATTAAGCTCCAATACTGGCGCCGACGCCGGAGACACCAATGCCGCCTCCGCCGGAGACACCAATGCCGGCGCGTTGTGCGAGTTGCTGCCCGTGAAGCTAGGAATCGGGGGCGGCCCCTGTTGGCCGCCCGCAATCCACCCCCGCAGCCCCTCAAGCAAGGTAGGCATAATGGCGGTGATCGTCACTCCCAGTTGGTCTCACACTTGCTCTTGGACTATCTCCGGAATCCGCGCCACTTTTGCCTTGAGTTCTTTAACCTCGCGCTCCTGGCTTTCCGAGCTGGTCTTTCTCTCCTTTCGCCCAGCCTTATAGTATTCCGACCATTTCGTGGACAAGCCTTCGCTGGCCACATGACCAGCTGACGGCGGCTTACTGAACTTATCCTTGTGTTTCATTACGTTCAACGCCCTATTTAAAGTGGTGTCCCAAGGGGCAGACGGGGAGCTCTGAGACCCCGCGCTACTGCTTTCAGTTTCCTGCGGAAGGAACGTGAACCATTTAGAAATTTGGCTTCATTAATTAGAATGCAACCATATGGAGCTAATTACGCGGGGGTGTATTCCTTACCAGAACACGCTCAAGATCCTTCACCTTCGGATCCGTGGTAAGCTCCTTTGTTACCGGGTCCACCTTGTATCGGGCCCTGACATAGTTCCTGGTCTGCTTTTCATGGTATTTATCGAAGAGGGGCGGTAGGCCTTGCTCGGCACGCTCCGCGTCCTCCTTGTCCCATTTAGGTTCTGCCACTCTGTAACCGCCGGGACCGAGTTTGTGGACCCCTAAGTTCAAGTCCCGCATATCTTTCCCCCACTGACTTGATTCCGCGGATGCGTTGCTCTCGCACTTGATCTTGAACTCCAGGTAGTCAGCTTCGCTGATCGAAGGATTTTTCTCCTTGATCTTCTCATAACTATCACCTATTAGAATCATTCTCTTCACGGCGGCTCTCCAAGTAGCCAGGGCTGTGCTCATCTTCGTGAGGGCGGCACTGTTCACTTTATTCCCTGAGAGGCGTGTGTTTGCGAAGTCACCGGGGAACTTGTATCGTTCGTGCAGCTTCGTGAAGAGGAGGTTGCGCAAATTCCCTCGGTCATGATGCCTTAGGTTCTCGGTGTTGATCGAGATGGTGCTCCGGAGAATGCACCCGAGTTGTCCCGCGTACCCACCGACTAATTCTTTGGGCGCCGTTGGATGCCCACTGGAGGACACTTCAGTAAATTCCTCCTTGACGGTGCCGAGGACGTTCGGGCGCCGGTCCTTCCGTTGCCTCTTCGGTTGGCTGCCATCTGTGCGTTCGCTGCCATCATCAGTGGTGGCATCCCCGGCGGCACCATCAGTGGTGTCATCCCCGACGCCACTAGGGGTTGTGTAGTCGGGATCGGTGTCTTCCGCGGCGTCCTCGTAGCGGTGAGTTTCTTCCTCCATCTCCTGGGACAGCTCCCAGAATGGCTTGCCCGAACCGCCGGCCTCATCGTTGTCGGCCATGTTTGCTCTAAATAGGAAAAAATGGCTAATAATTAGTGCCATGGTGATCTACAATTAATACTAGTAGCTGAAAGCCTGAGATGATACTTTCAGGGGATGAATACTAGTAGTCAAGGTTGTCAGGCTTTCACCCATAGCTACTAGTCTTGATAAAGAGAAGCACACTATTTTTCAAGCATATGCGTGTCCACTGACTCGATTCCGCAGATGCGTCGCTCTCGCACTTGCTGCTAGTTTAGTGGCAAAACAAATTGCTGCTAGTGACTACACATGTGTAGGAGGAGCTGGATCTTTTTTTCCATGGGGAATTTTGTGTAGGTTATTAGTGGGGTTATTTTGAAGGGAAGGAGATTATGCTTCCAAAATATGTAGCAATAAACAAACTTGTTTGCTTGCTGTAGGTGGGTTCCCTGTGGCCATTGGTTAGCTTAAGCAGAAGTAGAAGAAGAGTTCCGGTAGCTAGCACAACAGCCCAGTCTAGTAGGCTGTTCTTATAGTAGCAGCAGATTGTGCTTTGTATAGCAGCAGGGCAAAAATTATAGGAAAAATCCTGTTTTTTTGAAGCTACACCAGCACCCACCAGGGCAGAACATCACCCAGGCCAGCAACTATACCAGGGCAGAACATCACCCAGCACCCACCCAGCTTTAACCCTTTTGCTAATTTTAATTCAAGGAAAAATTCGGCATTACCTTTGCTAATTTCTTGACCTAGGAGTGCCCGTTTTTTGCCGAAACAGAAATGAATCAACATTTTGGCGATAACGGGCACAAATCCCTGCACAAAATGTATTCATATATAGGAGTACAAGACAAGCATGCATGTTTTGTGCCATGAACAGGAGGCCTCAGACCAACATCACAAGTAATGGCGCACTGGAATATTGTTTATACATCCAGATAACACCATAATGCATTAGTAGTGCAAGATAGATGTGCTGCCCCAAAATTACCACAAAGATTTACAGAGGACATGAGTACAAGATAGATGTGCTGCTCCAAAATTACCACAAAGAATGCTACTGTAGACCAAGATCAGCGGATGAACTATGTTCAGTGGCACCCTTGGGGTCTTGAAGCCAAGGCCAACACTCTTCCTGAAGAATGATCGCAGCAGCTCTCTGCACAGAAAATTCAAAAAACAGGAAAAACATCACACTTCTGGACAAGGACTGAAGTGTTGATGCCTGATTAGAGCTCAATGCGTGCAAGTAGCAGATTTGAATTTTGAGCAAATTGGCATCATGTGGGTCATCAACCATAAAACTCGGGATTACGAGAGGGGGAAAAAACTCCAATCGAAGGATTAAATTAGCATTAGCTGGCCCCTGTGAGTTGTTGGAGCCATCCTCATTTTTCAAGTCAATGACATTTTTTCACACGCAACCAGTTCTTCCTGGTGGCGTTCACATGCAGCTTCGCGTACTACGCCTTCCCAGGCTACCTGTTCCAGATGCGCCATTACAGGGAGCACGGCGGACTACAGGGAGCACGGGGGTGAGTGGGTATGGGTTGGTGGACGGGGCGGGGGTTTCTTCAACGGCGGCGGCGGTCGGGGTCACGGGTGGGGATGGGGCAGACTACTGGTAGCACGGCGGCGAACAGGAACACGGGACAGGGGAGGATGGGGAGGCGGCTGCTCACCGTGGGGAGGGGACGTCGACGAACCGGTGGCGGGGGCAGTAGGCGGCGGCTCTCAGGTGGACGGCGGGGAGACGAGCCTGGCAGCGGGCGCGGGGGCAGACGTGGGGCGGCGGGCGGCGGAGGGGAGAGCGGCGGTCGGGGGAGGGTCAGGGCCGGGGAGGAGAGAGTGAGTTAGGGTAACGGTGGTCGGGAGAGTGAGCCAGGCCTATCGATACACACCCGTATAGCAATGGCGCACCGTGGCGGGGTGCGCCACACATATCACAAGTAATGGCGCACCTGGGAGGGGTGCGCCATACATACCCATATAGCAATGGCGCACCTCTTCCTGGTGCGCCATAAATACCCGTATAGCAATGGCGCACCTTTTAGGGGTGCGCCATAAAAATTGGTATAGCAATGGCGCACCTTCTCCTGGTGCGCCATTACTAACTTTTTTTTTATTTTTTGAATTTTTAGTTGCATGTAATAATTTAAGATTTGAGATAAAAGAAAAGGAAAATGCAAATGGAGTGATAAAATCTTATAAAAATTCAAATTCAAATGGAGTGATAATTCATTGAATGCCTTCTTTAACCACAAAGGAGAAATTCAAGTTGCATTCAAATGGAGTCCAAAAATGGATTTGACATTTTATCACCACATGGAATTGAACATTACATCACCATGCCAAGTGACATGAAATAACAGTCATCAAAGATTGAGCTTGCCACTGACACACACACGCGGCCGACACGTCGTGATTCGATCTTAGCTATCTTTTCACAATCTTCTTGCCCTTCTTTCTCGCGGTTGAATAATTTAGCCCCGAAACCCCTTGAATTCTTCTCTTGAACGGACGTCCTTTAGGTAGGGTGATCCTGCTTCTTCTTGTGGTGTATGGTACTTCATCGTCGTCGTCATCTTCCATCTTCGGGTCGCCATACTTGTCGAAGTCTTGCTCATTGGCGACTCCATCCATTCCGATGATGTTCCTTTTGCCTCTCCTCACGACAACACGACTGGGCTTTGACGGGTCGGTAATGAAGAAGCATTGGTCCACTTGGAAAGCCAGTACCCATGGCTCATTTTTCGCGGTGACGTTTGCGCCCGCGGTCTTGGATTTGGCTTCGGGTATAACCATGGTGGTGAAATACCGGTCTTCTTTTAGGACGCTCTTGGCCCATCTGACACGGAACATCGGGACCTTCTCTCCAGCATAGCTTAGCTCCCAGATCTCCTCGATCCTTCCGTAGTATCTGTCCTTGTCGTTATCGGTGTAGGATTCCATCGTTACCCCGGAGTTCTGATAATCACTCTTCATGTCGTTTTCCTCGGTGTAGAATGTGTAGCCGTTGATATCGTACGCCTGATAGGTCATCAGGTTGTGCTCGGCGCCCTGTGACAAGGCGAATATGAGTTTTTCTTCCGCGGAAGAATCCTCATGTAAAGGGTATGACAGAAGCTTCTCCTTGAACCAATGCGTGAAACATGAGTTGTGCTCTTTGATTATATCTCCGTCCGTCCTCTGTTGGCCTCGGTCATTGTACGTCTTCTCAATAAAGGATTTGTGCTCTACCTCCCAAGGATCGACCACGTCTATGTGTTGTAGCGCGACTAGGTTTGCTCTTTCAAAGTCGGCGAGTCGACCCTTGAAGTCGACATGCATTTCGCGGTGACCCTCGCGGTGACCCCATCCAGCGAGCCTGCCGAGGTGCCTGTTGACGGGCAGACCAACGGGGTTCTCGATGCCTAGATAATTCGTGTAGAAGGAGATGCACTCTTCGGTCAGAAAGCCCTTGGCTATGCTTCCATCTGGACGTGCCCTGTTGCGAACGTATCCTTTGATGACACAATTCATCCTTTCGAACGGCATCATGCTGTGCAGGAACGTCAGCCCGAGTTGGATGATATCCTCCACGATATGGACCAGCAGATGCACCATAACGTCAAAGAATGCGGGCGGGAAGTACATCTCAAGCTCGCATAGTATCACCACGATCTCTTCCTGTAGCCTTCTGAGTTGCCTCACGCCAACCGACTTCCAAGAGATGACGTCGAAAAAGTTGCATAGGCCAAATAGCGTTTCACGGACGTGCGCGTCCATGATCCCATGGATTGCAACTGGAAGTATCTGCGTCATCAGCACGTGACAGTCGTGAGACTTCATCCCGCTGAACTTCTGCTTCACTGAGTCTAGGTATCTGCTTATCTTCCTCGCGTAACCGTAAGGAAGTTTTACTCCTATGAGGCAGGTGAAAAACTGCTCGATCTCCTTCTGACTTAGAGTGAAGCACGCGGGAGGGCATTCATATTCGATCTTCTTGGCCTTTTTGCCTTTGCGATGACTTTCCGTGTCCTTCGCCTCATCATCATCATCATCATCATCATCATTAGGGCGTTTTGCGTGAAGCTCCTCCCTGATGCCCATTGATTGCAAGTCTGCCCTTGCTTTCGGCCCATCTTTGGTCCTCTCTGGCATGTTGAGCAGGGTACCAAGCAGACTCTCGCACACGTTCTTCGTGATATGCATGACATCAAGGCTGTGAGGCACACGGAGGATCTTCCAGTACGGCAAGTCCCAGAAAACAGACCTCGTTTTCCATACCTTCAGCAGCGGCTCTGGCGCCTTTCACTTCTTTCCCGGCGGTGGGCACTCTTTCCAATTTTTCAACAGCTCGTCTATTTCCTCGCCGCTCCTCGTATGTGGGGGTCTTCAGGGTTCGGTTTCACCATCGAACAGATCCTTGCGTCTTCTCCATGCGTCATCGTCGCGAAGCCACCTTCGATGTCCCATGAACACGGTTTTCGAAGACCCGGGATCTCTATCTAGCTGGCGATACGTTGTATCATCCATGCACCTGACGCATGCACAAAATCCGTGGACCACCTGCCCCGCGACATATCCGTAACCGAGATAGTCGTGCACCGTCGTGAGCAGTGCGGCTCTCATAGGGAAATATTCTTTCGCTGCGGCGTCCCACGTATTGGCTGGCGTTTTCCACAGCGTGTCTAGCTCCTCTTTTAGCAGCCCCAGATACAGATTGATGTCGTTCCCTGGTTGTTCGGCCCTTCAATTAGCATACTCATGTGAATGTACTTCCTCTTCATGCACATCCAGGGGGGAAGGTTGTACATCCACACAAACATAGGCCAGGTGCTATGTGTGCTTCTCTGGCTGCCAAACGGATTGACTCCATCGGTGCTCGCGCCCAGCATGATGTTCCTTGGATCGTCCCCAAATTCTGGGTGTTCGATGTTCAACGCTTGCCACTGGCTCGCATCCTTAGGGTGACTCAGCATCTTGTCTTTTTTATTTATCTCCGGATCATTTCCGTCATCTTCTCGCTTCTTCTCCTTCCTATCCGCATGCCAACGTAGGGGCTCTGCTAGCTTAGGGTCCGCGAAATACCGCTGCAGACGAGGAGTGATCGGAAAGTACCACACCACTTTTCGAGGAGCTTTCTTCCTCTTCTTGTATCGAGTGACGACACACACCGGACATATGGTAGACTCCGCGTGCTCGTCCCGATAAATGATGCAATCATTCATGCACACATGGTATTTCACGTGCGGTAAATCCAGAGGACACACGATTTTCTTCACCTCCTCTAAACTGGTCGGGCACTTGTTCCCCTTGGGAAGACGTTCGTGCCAGAATGACATGTTCTCGTCGAAGCATGCGTCGGTCATTTTGTGTTTTACCTTCATCTCCAGAGCCATGAGCGTTACTTTCAGGCGGGTATCCTCGGGCCTGCATCCTTCATACAATGGAGTAACTGCGTCTATCTCCAGTTGATCCAGCTTGGCTTTCTCTCGGGCGGCAGCTCTTGCGTTACCTGTCTGCTTGAGAAGCAGCTCTTGAATATGAGGGTCCTGCACCCAGCCCATCGATGGTCCATCGTCGTCTGCTCCGGCATCTTTATCTTCATGATCATGCCCTTCGTCTTGATCTTCCTCATCATCATGTCCGGCATCTTCTACATGATGACTGTGTCCTGCATCTACTTCGTGATCATGTCCTGGAGATTCTTCGTCTTCTCGCCCGCCCTCGCCGCTATTGTCTTGCTGCCCTTCCTTATTGCTTGCCCGGCCCCCATGGACGACTTCATAATCATCTTCATCACCTTGCCACCGATAGCCATCCATGAAACCACGCACGAGCAGGTGGTCCCGCACCTGTCTGGAATCCGGGTCCATAAGGCTCTTCAGCTTGCATCTTCGACACGGACATCTTATCTCCGTCTCGTTCTTTTGAAGCATCTCGGCCTTCGCGGAGCTCAAAAACCTATTCACGATGCCTTCGGTCATCGTGCGGACCATGGTCGCCTGCGGGGTAGAGCAAAACGATATTTTAGAACCAAAAAAATTTTTGGCATGACTTTGCCTAAAAATAGGACCAAAAAGAATGCATAGTGCCAAATTCTCGCCGAAACGGAAATGAATCAACATTCCGGCAAAATATTGGCAACTATCGCATTTCAAATACCGGTACCTGCAAACACAAACATATGCAACACCACAAACATACGTAGATCTAGCTCAATGAGAAAAGTGTAGATCTAGGCCATAAAAAGTGTGTACGTTGGAGGGAGAAAAAAGTAGATCTAGAACATAAAGAAAGCTTTCCCCTTACTTACCTATCAAAAAAAGGAAATTTAACCACTTAATTTGTGTGAATCTATGGTGCAAATGAGGTGAGGAGGAGGAGGCAGCCGAGACCAAGCTTGGTAGAGGTGGAGAGAATGAAGTGGGGAAAGTGAGTGTGGTAGGTGGCTGTCAAAAATATCTAGTTGCTCTGAGGTTACCAATGGCGCACCTCCTAAGAATGCGCCATTGGTAACCAGGGTTACTAATGGCGCACCTGGTGTGTGGTGCGCCCTTACTAGTTTTGGAAAAAAAAATTGAAAAAAAAATTGTTAGTAGTGGCGCACCGGGGTGTTGTGCGCCATTACTAGTTAAAACTAGTAATGGCGCACTACACCCCGGTGCGCCATTACTAGTTTTGAAAAAAAAATTGAAAAAAAAATTATTAGTAGTGGCGCACCGGGGTGTGGTGCGCCATTACTAGTTAAAACTAGTAATGGCGCACCACACCCCGGTGCGCCACTGGTAAGTCTGGGGAGGGGGGTGTGCCCAGGAGAAACTTAGCAGTGGCGCACCACACACCAGGTGCGCCATTAGTAATATGGACATTAATGGCGCACCACATACATGGTGCGCCATTAATGTCCATATTAGCTATAGCCATTTTTCTAGTAGTGTTATTGTGTTGCCCGCACCTTCTTTGCTTAACTATCATGCAAGGCGCGGATACACCATCATGCCAGAAGATATATTTGCTTACCGGAACGAGTTGGCTGCGGCGGAGGCCGAGGCTCAGCCATGGGACACACAGGTGCCTCACAAACAATACTTTCCCGGTCCTGATGGCTACTATCAGTGGTGATTACCAAGCTAGGCCAAAAGCCTAAGCTTGGGGGTGGGGGGGTTGTGTTTCTCACCGACATTACATTCATGTTCACACACTTCACATAATTGTCGGTGTTCACCCTCTTTCATTGTATATCCATGTTAGCTTTATTTTTCTGCTTTCTTCTTATGTGTTTAAAAAACTTTGAAATATCCAAAAATATTTCTCGCTTCTTTTCGGTTTTTCTTTTCCATTTAATGAGTTGTAGTATTAAAAGAAAACCCAAAAATATTTCCTTTACTTGTTGGGAGCTTTCCCGTGTAATAGTTTTTCTCGTTTTTGTTTTTCCTTTTCTTGTTTGCTTTCTTCAAGAAAATTAAAAACTCCAAAAATATTTCAGTGTGTTTCCCTGAACTTCTTTTCTTTTCTTTGAGTCGTTGAAAGGAGAAGACCGCGATGAAAATATTGAGTGGCTCTCATATGCATAAATGTTGATCTAACAAAAAGGGAAAATATTACCTTGTCTTCTCCTTTGTCTAAATTGTTTCGCAGATTCCAGCTTAGTCCACAGAACGCTTTCACAATATTTATTATCACATCATTCGGACGTGCAA
This sequence comes from Elymus sibiricus, assembly GCA_039707655.1. Lineage (NCBI taxonomy): Eukaryota > Viridiplantae > Streptophyta > Magnoliopsida > Poales > Poaceae > Elymus > Elymus sibiricus. The sequence continues at coordinate 177,929,441 of CM077667.1, forward strand.
GTGAAAGTCAATAATGACAATATTTGATGGACTGATCGTGGTAAAGGAAGCTGGTATGAACTCTTCTTGTTTTTCGCTTTTGTAAATATCTTTAGCTCATTCGATCTCAATTCAGTATATCCTGAGTAAACATGTTTATGATGACAATTAGTGATTATATTTTCTCATGCCATGCTTAAATAGCTAGGAGTGGATAATGATGTATCTTATGTGTCAACATACACTAAAATGGTTATGATGTGTGGTATGGTAGTATGGTATTTCCCCCTCAGTAATTTGAGGGGCTTGACTTGGCCCATGTGCAAACATGTAGTTGATTCAAAACCAATGCAGCCTTCATGATATTTAAATTCAGAGTGTTCATATCCTACCCATGCTAATGTCCAATGTTAATTATTCGCAATGCATGATTATTACCGTTTTTGCTCGCTAGCTGGTCGCTTCATAGTCTATTGCTAGCCTTCACCTGTACTAAGCAGGAATGTTGCTTGTGCATCCAAACTCCCAAACCCAAGTTGTTCCACGTGTGTCCACCATACCTACCTATATGCGGTATTACCCTGCCGTCCCAAGTAAATTTGAATGTGCGACATCTAATATTCAAATAAGCATCTGTTTTGTGTGCTCGTGCCGCTCATGGAGCGATGGAGCGGTCGATATCCTCCAAGCTAAGCGGGTTATTTTTTAGATGGACGTTTATTCGTCTTTCATTGCACGAGAGAGGCTGGTAAAAAGGATGCCCAGTTTTGCAAAATCAAAAATAAATAAACAAAACTCCAGGGACAAGTTGATATGTTGCCAAACACCCGTTGATTCGGTTAGCCATGGTTTGTGTATGTATGGTGGAAGGAGTACAATTTATGATTCCGCTTGGGAACCGCCAATAATGTGTTTAGCTTGGAAGATATTGAAAACTGTATCATAACGTTGACAAGAAACGCACACCACCCAAAACTACATTTCATCTCTATTTTAAACCTTGAGCTCTGGCACCTCTACAAATCAATGCTTCCCTCTCTGAAGTGCCTGTCGATTTACTTTTATGCTATTTATTCTTGAGTCATCATCCTCTTACTAAAAGCACCACACTGGAGAGCACTATTGTCATTCTTATGCATTGAGTCTAGTTAATTTTGGATGTGAGCATGACTGGATCTTTTCTACCCTGAATTATAATGTTTAGTTGATGCTTGAACCTCAGAGGTGATCTGCATTTAGGTTTTGACAAATTGTTTTGACAAATTGTTGGCATGTGAGATATCTTATTATTGCTTACTAGTTGTTTATGTATTGCCATGAGTAAATATGATATTTAATTGTTAACATGGATATGGTAACTTACAAGTTATGTTGAAAACCTGAACACTAGCTAAGCATATATACATCAACAAGAACAAAAGAGTTTGTCAAAGTTTTCTTTATCACTTTTAGTTTATCAACTGAATTGCTTGAGGACAAGCAATGAGTTAAGCTTGGGGGAGTTGATATGGCATCAATGTATCTACTTTTCCAAACACTTTTGATCTTCTTTTGGACTCTAATTTGCATGATTTGAGTGGAACTAACCCGGACTGATGCTGTTTTCAGCAGAACTACCTTGGTGTTATTTTTATCCAGAAACAAAAGTTCCCGGAATTGGACGAAACTTTTTGTGATTTTTTGCTGGAATATCTAATGAATTATGGAGTGAATATATAATGAATTATGGAGCGAAGAACCACCAGAGGGGGGCTGCCTGTGGGACACAAGCCAACAAGGCGATGCCTGTTGTGTGGTGTGGCCCACGACGCTCCACCGACCCTATTTATAGTCCTATAAATTCACATCTTCGGAGTAAAAAATTAGAGAGAAGATTTCATCATGTTTTACGTGACGGAGCCGCCGCCACCTCATGTTTTTCTTCGGGAGGGCTGATCTGGAGTCCGTTTGGGGCTCCGGAGAGGGGGATTTGTCGTCGTCATCATCACCAACCCTTCTCCATCGACAATTCCATGATGCTCACCACCGTGAGTGAGTAATTCCTTTGTAGGCTTGTTGGATGGTGATGGGATTGGATGAGATTGATCATGTAACCGAGTTAAGTTGATAGGGCTTGATCCCTAGTATCCACTATGTTATGAGATTGATGTTGCTATGACTTTGCTATGCTTAATGCTTGTCACTAGGCCGGAGTGCCATGATTTCAAATCTGAACCTATTATGTTTTCATGAATATAAGATTGATTTGGATCCTATCTTGCAAGTTGTATGCACCTATTACGAGTCATGATCCACATACCCCAAGGTCACAATAATTGGGATTCTTTCCGATGATTGCCGTATTTTGAGGACTTCATGTATTCACCATGTGTTAATGCTTTGTTCCGGTTATCTATTAGAAGGAGGCCTTAATATACCTTAGTTTCTATTAGTACCCCGCTGCCATGGGAGGGTAGGACAAAAGATGTCATGCAAGTTCTTATCGCAAGCACCTATAACTATATACGGAATACATGCCTACATTACACTGATGAATTGGAGCTAGTTCTGTGTCGCTCTAGTGTGTAACTGTTACATGATTGATGTCATCTAAATCATTATCCGTCACCGATCCCCGTGCCTACGGTTTACATATACTGAATCTTGTTGAGTTACTACTGTTGCTGCTGCTATTTCAACTGCTACAAAATTATTGCTATCACTGTTACTGTTACCGTTACGACTATTACTTGTTGTGCTACTAAGTCTTTGTTGCAAAGAGATATCCCAGGTGTGGTTGAATTGACAACTCAACTACTAATCAATAAAATAGGGTGAAATACTACCCGTGAAGACTGTCGTGATCCCCTATACTTGTGTGTTATCAGGAGGGTGTTGGGAGGAGTTAACCATCGTGCGCCTCTGACCTAACAGCACTAGGATTTCAACAAGGAATAAGAATGCTCACAGATCATCGCCATGACATAACCAATATTTAGATGAACAGAAAATAAACACCCTTTAACTATCAACATTTCTACTAACCAACAACCATGCACTCACACCCTTTCATATTACCACATCAATATCATTAACCCAGAATTTCTCTTTTATGTGCTACATCTGGTTTTGATTATGCACTGATTGAATACCTATTATTTTTGGACTAGTATTATAACCCATGCAAATTACCGTCACTATTTATTAACTCCCAAGAAAATATAAGTAAAGAATGAGAGTTTAATTATTTCTATAAAATCTATACGGCACCGTGCTCTAAAATATATAAGTCAAGTACAAGAGCAACTGTTAAGCTCAAAAGATATAAGTGAAGCACATAGAGTATTCGAACAAATCATGGTGAAAGTGTGTCTCTCTCAAGTGGGTGTGTTCAGCAAACAATGATTGTGAAAACTAAAAAAAAGCAAACTACAGTAAAATACTCTCCAAGAAAAACTCATATCATGTGATGAATAAAAATATAGCTCCAAGTGACATACCTATGGATTGAGAACAAAGAGGGGATGCCTTCTTGGGCATCCACAAGCTTAGATGCTTGAGTCTTCCTAGAATTCGACTTGGGGTGCCTTGGGCATTGCCAAGCTTAGGCTCTTTGCCTCTCCTTATTCCTTCATCCATCGTGATAACACCCAAAACATAAAAACTTCAGCACACAAAACTCAAGAGAAAGCTTCGTGAGATCCGCTAGTATAATAAACATATCAAATACTTCAGATACTCTTATAAATTGATTCATATTTTATTATTGCATAAGGTGTTGTATTCTAACTTCTCCATGACTTATACCCCCCTGATATAATCCATAGCATCATCAAAATAAGAAAACTATGCAAGCAAAAACAGAATATGTCTAAAACAGGAAAGTGTGTAAAGATGTGTTTAATTACCATGGGAGCAACAAGGTTGATGTAGAGGTCCACTGTGATCGATCCCCGTCCGACAGGGCACCGGAACAGGGCTCCAGCTGGGCACACGGCGGAACAGGGACTTGCGGCGGCAGAAAATTTGTTTCAGGAGCTCCCCTAGGATTTTCGGAGAGTATGAGAATTTATAAGCTAGAGGACGAGATCAGGGGAGCCACGAGGGGCCCACGATCCAACAGGGCGCGACCACCCCCTGGGCGCGCCCTGTTGTCTCGTGGGGCCCTCGTGTGGCTCCCGGACTTCTCCCAAAGCTTCCATGTCTTCTTTTGGTCCAGAAAAAATGTCAAAAAGTTTTTTGGTATATGGACTATGTTTGGTACTCTAAACCTGAAAAGCCAAAAACATGCTGAAAACAAGAACTGGCACCGGGCACTAGGTTAATAGGTTAGTGCTCAAAAATAATTTGAATTGGCAAATAAATGCCTAAAAAGCATCCTAGAATAATAATATTATAGGATGGAACAATTGAAAATTAGAGAAACATTGGAGACGTATCAGCGATTGAAGCGGACGCGGCGATGGTCGAGGCGCACAATGCAACAGCGAGAAGATCCGGCGGCGGTCACGGCGTCAGACGCATGGAAGGAGTCGTTAGATGGTCGGAGGGACGTTGGTGGTGGTCGATGTGCACGACGGCGCCTAAGGGGAGGCTGGCGAGAAAGAGAACTGATACGGTGGAAATGTGGATGGTTGGGTGGCTGGGGAAGGGAGCTGTCCATGCAGGGCTATGGCCGGCGGGCAAAGATGACCGCCACAGCTAACTTTTTCAAATTTTAAATTTTTGGTGCGGCTTGCCAAAATCTAGTTGTGGCGAGCGTGTTGTCTCGCCCGCAGCTGCTAACAGACAAACCAGTAGCGAGCACTAGCTCAGTGCTCACCCCTACAATTTCCATCCCGTGGGTTTATTTCAAAGAGCCTATCTTCGACACGTGCTTTGAACCACCTGCCACTAGATTGTCCGTAGTTGTGACGGGTACGTCCAGGTACCTGTGTTGTTATTTTTGAAAAATAGCAGCGGCGGGTCACCTAACTTGTATGCCACTATTTATAGTTCACCTATAAGGCTTTTCCAATAGTGAGGGTGCACCCAATGTGGATGTACGAGGGTTTGAGTGATCCTTCCCGAGTGCATCCGGAGGAGCTGACTGAGAAGGATGTGGATAGCAAGATCATGGCCATCAATTCTGCTCGCGACAACCCGCAAGGAGTGAGGAGAACGCCACCTTATGGCAAGGATCACCTGCCAGTTGAGGTAAACTCACATCTGATGAGCCAAGTCATTTTGATGACGACCCTTTGTTTACTTAGTTCTGACTTTCGTTTCTCTTTCAGTAGAGCTTCCAACAGATGGTCTCCGAGGTGCCGAACATTAACCACGCCCCAAGGGACGTGGCCAGTGACACTGAGCATCCTTATGAAAAGGTGAGGGTCGACGAAGAGAGTGGAAAAGAAGAAGACGCCAAAGAATGAGAGTAGGCAGAATCTTCTCCGTTGAAGATCGTCCCCAAAGAGCACAATACCAAGAGGGGCCACGATCCGAGTGCTTGCGCGGGCGGCGCCCAGGTGCGGACGGGTCAGAAAGTGACTATTCAGGTCCCCATCATGTGCAGCTCGAAGCGCGCCCAAGCCGAGTCGTCAGGGTCGCCCGAGAAGACGGCCAAGCAGCCCAAACACTTTGCCAGCAAGCCTCGGAAGGTCGTAGCCCTGTCAAAGATCAAGGTGACCATGTCGGTATCATCGATGTAAGTAACGACACCGGATCCCTTCGTTATGTCGATTCAGATAGTTTTTTAACCGAGTGGCCTTGTAATTGTACACGTCAACAACTTTGCCCGATCCGAGTGCCGTAGGGAAGGGTCAAGCATGTCGGAATCGGGGCTCCGGGGACCCAAGGAGGTTCAAACTCTGGGGTGTGCTGGGTTCCCCAGCCCTACTGTACCTCGCGAATCTACGGTGATGCTCCGGCATGCTCAAGCTAAAGAGGAAGGACGATGGACACGACACTTTACACAGGTTCGGGCTACCTTGCGGTGTAAAACCCTACTCATGCTTGTCTGGATTGCTTGGGGGAGAGAGGTTACAAAGGTGTGTTCTTACGCCTCTCTGGTCTTCTCTTCTACGGTGGCAACCTGCCCTCTCTTATACTGGCCCTGGTCCTCTTCCCTCGAAAACACACGGCGGGAAGGGTTGCCACAACGACTAGTTTGAAGGGGTACATGACTGCAGCTTATCCTGAAAAAAGTAGTCTCCGCCTGCAAAAGCTTCCTGCCGTGACGCGCTGGTGGGCTTGGGGATGACCTCTGTCCTAGCCAGCCTCCGGTCTTGGTCTTCTAGCACCGAACTAGAAACCATTGGGGCTTGCTTTGGGAGCGGACAAGCTAGCCCCGCTCCCTTAGCACCAAAGGGGAAATCCTCCCCGTCCGTGCCTGCTCACACAGCTCCTGGCGCCGCTTGGTGCAGCGTGAGTCGCCCACGTGAAGGTGGAGGACTACGCGGCCCCACCGAGCCATCCCAGATTAACCCGCCCCGCGTAGGCCCCGAGGGCAGCTTGGGAAGCGGCCTCACCAGGGGGCTTCGCGAGGCTCTCGATGAGGCTTGATGGCGTGCGCCTCGCGAGGAAGGGGCCCTCGCGAGGGTCTTGCCCGCGTAGTCTAGCGATGGGCTGTGTTGGGCCCAAGACACGTGTCGCGTCATGGGGTGCGGGCAGACGGCCTTGGGTACCCCCAGTCTGAAAGGCCCAACAGTAGCCCCCGAGCCCGCGGCTTGTACGGTTCCGCTAGTTGAGGGCCAGGCACGACGAGTGGCGCATGATGAGGCGTGGGGCGCCCCCACTTCCCCACGACGCCTCGGTAATTGCTCAAGCCGACATGAAGCATGTGCACATCGCGTGGCCATCATTGCTCTTCCTCGCATCAGCTCTTCCACCCCTTCCTTCTTTCGCACGACCGCCTCCTTTTCGCCAGACCTCCACCACCTGTCATCTTGCCGTGTCGCCATGGCGCCTCCCAGCAGGAGAAACGAGGTGACGGCGATGACGAACAAGCCGGTGACTCTGGTGCCCGCCCTAGGCAGGTCCACGGTCCTCAACCTTGAGGGGCTGGACTAGGTCCTCCCAATGATCCCCGTCGGCTCCAACGAATGGGGGCCGACCAAGATCTGGCCAGCCTCATAGTCCCCCGCCGAGCTGGATGCCACCACAAACGTCATCCATCTACCCGCGCTTTTCTCTGGTTTATTGCCCCCATTCTCGGATTTCCTCAATGTCGCGCTTTCGCACTACCAGGTTCACGCGCTGCACTTCCACCCGAGGTTCGTCCTCCTCCTGTCGACCTTCGCCTTCCTATGCGCGGCCTTCCTGGGTGTAGCCCCCTCGGTGGTGCTGCTCCGGCATTTATGCCACCTTCGGCTGACCACGTCGAGCAGTGCTCCGGGTGTGTGTCACTCCATGCCGAGGGCGCAGCGGTTGGTAAATGTATAAATATGGAGATCAACCATGAGGCAGAGGGCTTCAGGCGGCAGTGCGTGTATGTGGACGCAGCCCAGTACAACCCCCTGTTGTTGACCCCGTCGTCCCCGGCGGTACCAAGCTCCAGATGGTGTCACGAGAGGCTCGTTGACCCGAGGTTGTCGCGAGTGATGAAGAGGTTGGCCATCCTGAGGGCAGCGAGGGTGACAGTAGCGATGGTGGTGAGGGAATTCCTTCACCGGCGGATCACCCCCCTTCAATGCCACTTCATCCCAATGTGGACTTTCACTGGTCCGCAGGTTGCCATGCGGCTCCAGGTAGACCACCTGTCGCCTAACGTGCTAGGCGTGATGCTCAAAACCTTGACCGATGAAGAAGCCGGCTGGCTCCCCCAGCAGGGACTTCCCCTATACAACTATAAGAACAAGGTGGCTTTCGCGAGGGAAATGCCTCGCTTTGATCAATGGGGGCCGCTCCCGGAGGGCCATGAGGGGCCTCGGGACAACCCTTTCCTGGTAACCCGTAAGCCCGGTGGCCCGGGAAGCTTGGAGCACCTAGCCCAAATGGCGGGAGGCGGCCTCCGCTCGCCTCAACAGGCCTGCCGCCAACTTGTCTCTGCGCCCGCGGGCGCTACCAGTACCGTCCTGCTCGCGGGCTTGGCTACCTCGCCTGGCGCGACGAGCGGCGCGGAGGGCCTCGCGGCAATGACCTCTGGGCCGCACTCCCCCGAGGGAGGCGCCATGAGAGGAAGCAGTATCCCTCCCGCGAGACAACGCGACCATCCCCCTGGGACGGCCGTGCGGCACAAACCCGGCTAGAGAGCAGCGCTGGCGTGCTGCCGAACGTAGTGAAGAATAGGAAGTGGGTCGCCAGGGACGAGTAAGGATCCTGCCCCCGCCCTGCTTGTGCCAGCATGCCTGGGGTGTCTGATCTTTTCTTCTTTGTAGGTCTACAACAAGCAAGAAGGCTAGGGAACCTTCGGGCCCGATGAACACTTCTCCGCCGCCTACCACCGTCTACCGAGGCGCAGAGGGTGTGCTCAAGCATAGGGTAATTTCACAGTCCCCTGACGGGGGCACGGGACTACCGCTCACTCCTTGGCCCTCCGGAGGTGCCCTCGGGAGACCATTCTTCGGCCTCTGGAGTGTCGGCCGCCGAGGCGAGCCGTGAGCCGACAAAAGCGGAATTGTTGGCCACCGCGGTTGCTCAATCCGACGCAGGGGGCGACCTCGAGGGCCCGACCATCTCAGGGGAGGTCTCGAGCCCGTGGTGAATCTCATCCTGCCCAGGAGAGGCGGAGAGGGCATCATCCAACCCTCGTCCCCCGGAGGGCGGCACCGGAGCCCCCGGGGCCTCAACGACGGACGTAGGCACTGAGCCTAGCCCGGAGTGGCCTCTCGCGCTCGTAAACTCCCGGACCGCAATCCGGCAAGGTCTTTCGCGGGACGCCGCGGGTGTGTTGAGACAGCTCGGGGCGGAGCTCCAGGACGTTGAAGCGCGGTTCGCAGAGGAACGGCTGCGCCTGGCACGGGAATGGCATCAACTCGAGGTTGGCGTCAAGCAAAGCCACCGTCAACATGATACAGCGCGCTCGAAGGGTGAAGAATCCGCCGTTGAGGCTGAGGTGACGCGCGAGCATGCCCTCCGAGAAGCTGTGGAAGCAGGCCAGTAGCGCGAAGCAGCAGAGGCCCGTGAGCGGCAGCTCCTCGCCTCGAACGTCATCCTGGTGCAGCAGCTCTAGAAGCAGAGGGACACCCTCTCTTCCCATGATAAGGGCATGTTGATCCTCTAGGCCGAACTTCGGGCCCTTGAACAGGACCTTGCCCTGACGTCATCAGAGTAGAGCCTGGAGCACGAGCGACTGGAGACGCTGGATCGCGAGGTGTCTGCCTCCCTGGCCTCTTATACCCAGCGCATGGAGAAGGCCAACGACAACCTAGCGACTAAGGATAGGAAGATCCGGGGAGATGCCGACTTGAGGGTTGGGAAAACCCGCAAGGCCCTCGCCAAGGATTATAGCGACAAGTTGAAGCTACAGGACAACCACTTCAAGGTGCAGCGCGAGGAGCTGCAGCATGAGATAGACGTCCTCAAGGAGGCGCTAACCGAGGCAGAGGGGCGATGGGAGGCCGCGCTGAAGGCCCAAGCCATCGTCGAGGCCGAACTGGCGTCGTTTCAAGATCAGGTGGGGGTGTTTCGTCCCTCGTGGAGCGGGCGACGGATGAGGCGAACTGGGTTAGGGGCAGCAGCACCTGCCTTCCCATATGTTCCAAGGCCTCGAGTATCAAGCTCGGCGCGCCCTGGGCTCCATCTGCAGGGAAATCGTCTTCAGCCCCCTGGTCCCTGACGACGCCGGCTACCTCGACTTTTTCTCCAAAGTCGCGGAACGTCTCAAAGCAGGCACCAAGAAGGTGGTCGTCATTGTCGAGGAAGAAAGCCGCAACCTTCCTGCCCAGGCATTAACGCGCCTCTTCAGCCATCTCCTTCGCGCTGACCCCTGCTTTGACTTCGAGGCCGTGATGGCTCCCATTCCTAAGGTGATCCGTGGCACCCTGGAGGAAGCAGTTGAAGACCATGTGGGTGCGTTGAGCGCACGGTTTGCCCCTGACGGTAGCGAGGGTCAAGGAGGGACCGAGGAACACGAGGATGGCAATACCGGCGGGAGCGACACGTCCCCCTAGTCTGCCTTTTGTCCTTATGTCAATATCCGCCCACGGCCCTGCCGGGGCGTGAAATCATTAGGTCTTGTTTAAATCCTTTACTATTGTAGCGAATACCTTGTGCCCTCGTGGGGCTTCTTTGAATGCTTTTTTGCTTTCTGCCTGCTTCCGTGTCTGATGTTATCAGGGCGCTACTTCTGCGCGTAGTTCCACCGCCGCTAGCCAGCCAGGTCGCGATGCCTGAGCAAGGCCAGGGGCGGGGGTCTCAGGAGCGGAGGGCGGCTCCTAAGGGGAACTGCTTGATGAGCCGCCCCTTGACCGAAGACCGTTGCACGCGCATAGGTTATGCACGGGGGGGGGGGGTCTACCTCAGCGGGGTGGCACACGCTCGTCGACTCGATTGTGAGCGTCACGAGAGGAAACTAGACACCAAGGGCCTTGATGAGGTGGCACGCACAGGGACAGGCCCGTAGCCCGGATCCCGCCACTTGGGGCTTCTGATGCGGCTGGGGCTGATCTCAGCATAGGCACTGTGTACAGCCCCCGCTCTTGTGAGCCTCAAGAGGGAGGCGGCGGGCGCACGTGGCTTGCCCAAGAACTCAACAAAACACTACAAGACTCAAATACCCAAACTTTTACTAAAAAAGGCAAACTTGTTTAAAAGCAGAAGGAGGAAGGACTATCGCGTCCAGCGTGGGTCAGCCTGAGGCTGGTGGAGCCCGTGGGACGCTCTCGTTGATGGTTCCACCAGCGCGGGCCTGGGGATTCCACTTGGGCATGGGCATTGTCATGGCTCGGTCGATCCGCCAGCGTGGAGCATGGGGCTTCCACTTGGGCATGGGCATAGTCACGATTCGATAGTTCTGCCAGCGCAAAGCATGGGGCTTCCACTTGGGCATGGGCATAGTCGCGGTTTGACAGTTCCGCCAGCACGGAGCATGGGGCTTCTACTTGGGTGTGGGCATAGTCACGGTTCGACAGTTCCGCCAGCGTGGAGCATGGGGCTTCCACTTGGGCGTGGGCGGGAGTCCTCCCGAGGCCAGGGTGTGGCACATTGGGAGGTTCCGGGGCGTGTACAGCCTCACTCATTCTTACGTGAGAGGTTCGTGGGTAGAACTTGTGGAGGTGCTGGATGTTCCACGCGTTCTGCACGCGAACTCCGTCCTCCGTCTCCAGGCGGGCCGCACCTGGCCTGGAGACATGGGCGACCCTAAAGGGGCCTTCCCACATGGGCGAGAGCTTGTGGAGGCCCTCTCTAGAAAGGATTCACCGCAGGACGAGGTCCCCGACCTCGAGGGTGCGAGGGCGGAGGTTGCGGCTGTGGTAACGCCTCAAGGCCTGCTGGTACCTTGCAGCACGAAGGACAGCCTGGCGGCGGGCCTCCTCGAGGAGCAAAAGATTGGCCTCCCGGGAGTCGTCCTGATGCGCCTCGTCGAACGCCAAAACCTGCGGGTGGGCATGCTTAAGCTCCGAGGGAAGGACCGCCTCAGCCACGTAGACGAGGAAGAAGGGGGTTTCACCGGTGGGCATAGTCGCGGTGGTGCGGATGGACCACAACACGGACTGCAGCTCATCCAGTCACCCCCTCCCACATGCCTCAAGCTTCTTCTTGAAGCTCCTTGTCTTTAGGCCCTTGAGGACCTCCGCGTTGGCGCGCTCGGCCTGGCCGCTGCTTTGAGGAAGCGCCATGGAAGCACAACATATCTGCGTACCAAGGATAGCACAATATGACTTGAAGAGGCCATTTGTAAATTGGGAGCCGTTGTCGGTGATGATGCGGCTGGGGACGCCGAATCGGCACACGAGGCCCTTGATGAACCTGACGGCTGAGCCGGGCGGGATGGTGCGGACAGGCTCGACCTCTGCCCATTTGGTGAATTTGTCGATTGCGACATAGAGGTATCGGTATCCGCTGGCCACACGAGGAAATGGACCTAGTATGTCCAGCCCCCATACCGGGAAGGCCCAGGAGAGCGGAATTGTCTAAAGCCCCTGTGCGGGTTGGTGGATCTGCTGGTCGTGGAACTGGCAGGCTTCACAGGACTGGTCCATCTCGGCTGCATCGCGAAGCACAGTAGGCCAATAGAAACCGTTGCGGAACACCTTACCGGCAAGGGTGCGTGACGAGGAGTCTTGCCCGCAATCCCCTCCATGGATGTCGGCGAGCAGCTCATGCCCTTGTTCCTCCGAGATGCACCACAGTGAGATGTCATTAGGCCGTCTGCGGTACAACTCGCCATCTCGTAGACAATAAGTGGTGGCTTGCCGGGCGACACGTTCCCATTCCGCATCCTCTGCGGGGAGGTCGCCGCGAAGCAGGTAAGCCTTGAATTCGGCGGCCCAGTCGCCCTCTTGAGGTTCTATCGCTAGCAGCAAGCGGTCTCTTGAGGGCGGGACACAACTGCTCATGGCCCAGCCGTTGGCGGTGCGGGCGGCGAGCCTTTCTTCAAAAACGCCGGGGCTTTGGGACTCCCGACGAGACGCTCGCTTGGCGATGTCGTCGCCCTCTTTATTGGCGCCGCGCGGGATGTGTTGCAACTCCAAGCCAAGGAAACGCTTCTCGAGTTTGCGTACCTCCTCCAGGTAGGCCTCCATGTGCTCATCTATACTTTTTGTTGGAGAGGTTGACGAGGAGCTGATACTCGCCCTTGATGATGAGGCACTTGATGCCGAAGGTGTAGGCGGCCTTGAGGCCGGCGATGAGGCCCTCGTATTCCGTGATGTTGTTGGAGACGTTCTCGTCATGCCCGAAGCACAACTGGACCGCGTAGAGAAGCTTATCCCCTACCGGCAAAGTGAGTAACCCGGTAATTACTCTAGTAATTATGGTAATTCCTATGATAATTCATCTAATAATTATAGTATAACCTCTGATCTTAAGAACACCATTAAAGAATTTATTAGTTCTCAAAAGATTTTCAACACTATGGTAGAAGAAAAGCTACATAAAGTGGACGATATGGCTGGAAACATCGATAGGATTGCTCATGATGCGGAAACTCTTAAAAGTAAAATATTTTGCCAACTAAGCATGATATTAATGAGTCCATTAAATCTATTCAACTCTCTATTAATGAAATTAAGGAGAGGACCACCACTGGTGCAGCGACGTGCTATACAAATGGTTTTTAACCACTTTCCGCGACGTAGGTCTAAACCGTCGGCTTGCATGTGTGGGCGATAGGGGGGGTCCATCCCACACGACACGAAAAACCCGTCGGTGATGGTGACCAACGAACGTAAATGATCTGCAAACATGATCATGTGCGGTGCAGGAACATATCGCACACACAATATTTTGGGCGTACGTGTGGGATTTGGGATCAATCACACACGTTTAAGACGAGTCAGACGCGTCTAATTGCTCATGGAAAACAAACGGCGTTTGACCTTTTACCGTTTGCGAAATGTTACCTGATCCACATGGGCCATGGTATAAACTATGTGTGATATCTTCATCATCGCACACGAAATTTCGCTAGAAACCGTCTGCCATGTAGGACATCATCGGACACGTTTCCCGAAAAATTTATGCGTGGGATCGTCTTTGCATCGGGCACGGTTTCCTGTTGGCTCACGTCTAAGATAAGGTGCTATCGCAAACGATTGAGGAGCTCCTACGCACATGTACAAGTGTTGCAAACCGTTTGCGGTTTCTTATGTATCACCAATGTTTTAGTTTATATCTCGTGTGCTTTTCGTGTAGATCACAGGCGGTTGCGCCATGAGTTTTGTGTGCTCCCCGTCCGTGTGCGTTGAAATGACCAGGTTATTGTAAAATATCGCATTTAATTCACCCTGCGAATAGCAAATTCGTCATAATATGCAATCAACCAATAGTGTCCACATGAAGAACATTTATCATAATTCGCCACAATATGCAATTGAACGAATAGTGTCCACAGGAAGACATTCATCATAATTCACGACAATATGCAATTGAGCAAATGTTAGCTAAATTCCATAGCTGTAAGACCGACATATGCAGTACATAATCATAGTGTATGAAATACGAAGACATGATCACATGGAAAACAATACATCCATGTGTATATGTTTAGCTGATAACACTATATGAATGCGTACTTATTTTTAGGGGTAGGAATCCGGAAATCTTCGACGCCTTCATTGGGCTTGATATAGTGTTTCACAAAGAAGGTGCTGATAAATTTCCTAATAGACATCAATTCATTTGCGGGGAGTGGTGAAGAGGCCATCAGTCCGAAGATCAACTGCAGGACTTTTAGATCAGAATGTGACATACGTGTGGAGTAGAAGATACTAATTAAGAAATAGACTTACTGGTTTTATCCTGTCAGCATCGACACCACATTCAACACGTCTGCATAGGTTCATCATGTATGCACAAACGTAGTATCCACATAGGTTGGTCCCTTGTTGTTGTTGAGGACACTGAAATGTTTTGTACAATATTAGTCATGTATTTGCCCTGTTAGGAACAACCTAACTGGTGTAAGTTGTTTCTTCTTTTTTCTTTGGAGATAAATAGAAAGAGGTTTACTTAGAAACTTGAACATCCGACTAGCATTTTTTGAAAATAACGGATTTCGTTGTGTTACCAAAGAAACGATCACATGCTGCAGAGGTAGTTGGCGGTCGAACCGATTTCCTCCTAAAGTTATGTTCTTTGACAATACACTTCAAATGAAGATGAATTTTCACACACTCAATTCTTGAACCAGATATGAACACAACATAATAACATCAAAGAATTCAATACCTATCCATGAAATCCTGAAGATCATTCATATCCTGAGGCTCATTTGACTGTATGAGAGAATCCAGGTAGTAAACTGTGTTGCGTTTTGGAACAATGACCACCAAGATCCAGTAATGTCTACAGTTTAAGAAAACCATGAACGTACGAACTATGTCAAAAACTAACAGACAATCAATGTATGTGTGGTAGTATATTTAACTTACTGCTTATGATATGGCCACATGAAGAATTCTCCTATCTGTAAGTCGAACAAGATCTTGGCGACATGATCAATGGAAGCCTTGTGTGTAACATTACCTTTTAACAAAATGCCGTTTGCTATTTCAGGATCTATGAAATACGCATGCACCCTTGATGATCTCTTTGTCGTCAATCCCCTGAGAGGAATACAATACAATTAGCTTTTTTTCATTTACAGCCTTGTGTGGAGATATTGATCACAGTTTGTGAAGTACTTCCTATTGGAAATATGCCCTAGAGGCAATAATAAAATGGTTATTATTATATTTCCTTGTTCATGATAATCGTTTATTATCCATGCTATAATTGTATTGTTCGGAAACTCAGATACATGTGTGGATATATAGACAAACAATATGTCCCTAGTGAGCCTCTAGTTGACTAGCTCGTTGATCAAAGATGGTCAAGGTTTCTTGATCATAGACATGAGTTGTCATTTGATAACGGGATCAAATCATTGGAGAATGATGTGATGGACAAGACCCAACTGTAAGCATAGCATATGATCGTGTTAGTTTATTGCTACTACTTTATCCATGTCAAGTATCTGTTCCTACGACCATGAAATCACGAAACTCCCTGACACCATAGGAATGCCTTGTGTGCATCAAATGTCGCAACGTAATTGGGTGACTATAAAGGTGCTCTACAAATATCTCGGAGGGTGTTTGTTGGGTTGGCATGGATCGAGACTTGGATTTGTCACTCCGTTTGATGGAGAGGTATCTCTGGGCCCAGTCGGTAATACAGCATCACAAGAAGCTTGCAAGATATGTGACTAAGGAGTTAGTCACGAGATCTTATATTATGGAATGAGTAAAGAGACTTGCCGGGAAAGAGATTGAACTAGGTATGGAGATACCAACGATCGAATCTCGGGCAAGTAACATACCGATGGACAAAGGGAACTGCATACGTGATTGATTGAATCCCTGACATCGTGATTCGACCGATAAAGATCTTCGTAGAATATGTAGGAGCCAATATGGTCATCCAGGTGCCGCTATTGGTTATTGACCGAAGAGTGTCTCGGTCATGTCTACATAGTTCTCGAACCCGCAGGGTTTGCACACTTAACGTTCGATGACGATTTGGTATTGTTGAGTCATGTATTTTGGTGACCGAAAGTTTTTCGGAGTCCCGTATGAGATCCCGGACGTCACATGGAGTTCCGGAATGGTCCGGAGGTGAAGATTGACATATGGGAACTTCCGTGTAGGTCATCGGAAGGGATTCGGGCGTCACCGGTAGTGTACCGGGAGTGCCAGAAGGGTTCCAGGGGTCCACCGGAAGGGGCCACCATCCCCGTAGGGGCCACATGGGCTGTGCGGGGTGCACACCAGCCCCTGGTGGGCTGGGCGCACCTCCCCACCTAGGCCATGCGGCTCGGCTGGTGGGAGGGCCAACCCTAGGGGTAGCGCCACCCTAACTTGGGTGGCAAGCCACCTCTAGGCCCGCCGCCCCTCCTCCTCTTGGCCGCCGCCTGACGTGGCTTAAGACTGAGGCGGTATTTCCCCAAAGAGGAAGGGATGATGCAGCACAGCGATGGTAAGTATTTCCCTCAGTTATGAAACCAAGGTATCAATCCGTAGAGGAATATCAAGCACCTACGTAAAGAGCACCTGCGCACAAAGAACAAATACTTGCAACCCCGATGCGTAAGAGAGGTTGTCAATCTCTCAACGGTAAAACATAGATGTTTTTCTATGAGATTGGGTAAATAGATCTTGCAAAGCACAAAATAAAATAAGTGAAGATAAATGGGAGCAAGGTATTTTTGGGTTTTTGGAAATATAGATCTGAAAACAAACACGGCAACAAGATAGATCGGAAAGCAATATGATTAAAGTAGACCTGGTTGCCATAGGTTTCACTAGTGGCTTCTCTCAGGAGTATAGCACACGATGGGTGAACAAATTACTGTTGGGCAATTGATGGAAGATTGAATAGTCATGACGATATCCAAGGCAATGACCAATATATAGGCATCACTTCCAAGATTAGTAGACCGAAACGATTCTGCATCTAATACTATTACTCCACACATCGACCTCTATCCAGCATGCATCTAGTGTATTAAGTTCATGGAGAAACGGAGTAATGCAATAAGAACGATGACATGATGTAGACCAGATCTACTCATCTAGGAATAGATATAATCTTTTTATCCTTAATGGCAATGATACATGCGTGTCTTGCTGCCCCTTCTGTCACTGGGAAAGAACACCGCAATATCGAACCCATCACAAAGCACCTCTTCCCATGGCAAGAAAAATCGAAATAGTTGGCCTAACTGAACCAAAGATTCGAAGAAGAAATACGAGGCTATAAGTAATCATGCATATAAGAGATCAAAAGAAGACTCAAATAATATTCATGGATGGAAACTGATCATGAACTCAAAATTCATCGGATCCCAACAAACACACCGCAAAAGTCATTACTTCATATGGAACTCCAAGAGACCATTGTATTGAGAATCAAAAAGAGAGAAGAAGCCATCTAGCTACTGCCTACGGACCCGTAGGTCTATGGTGGACTACTCACGCATCATCGGAGAGGCACCTATGATGAAGATGAACCCCTCTGTAATGGAGTCTAGATTGGATCTCGCGGTTCTGGAACTTGCGGCGGCTGGAATTGTGTTTCGTCGACTCCCCTAGGGTTTTTTGAATATTTGGGAATTTATAGGGCGAATAGTAGGTGGAGGGGAGTCCCGAGGTGGGCATGTCCCACCAAGCCACGCCAGGGGCCCCAGGCACACCCTGGTGTCTCGTGCCCTCCTCTGCCTTCCTCTCTCGCACTTCTTTGGCCCACTGGATGTGTTCTGGCCCAAAAAAATCTCCAAAAAGTTTCACGTTGTTTGGACCAATTTTGGTACTGATTTTCTGCAAAGTAAAAAAACAAGCAAAAAACAGCAACTGGCACTTGGCACTATGTCAATAGGTTAGTCCCAAAAAATGATATAAAGTTGATATAAAATGATTGTAAAACATCCAAGATTGATAACATAAGAGCATGGAACAATCAAAAATTATAGATACGTTGGAGACGTATCAGCATCCCCAAGCTTAATTCCTACTCGTCCTCGAGTAGATAAATGATAAAAACAGAATTTTTGATGTGGAATGCTGCCTAACATGTTCATCACATATTCTTTTCTTTATAGCATGGACACTTGGACTTTTAGATGGTTCAAAGCAATAGTCTAGTTTTGACATAAATACTTCAATACTCAAGCATATCAACAAGCAACCATGTCTTTCAAAATATCAACACTAAAGCAAGTTATCCCTAGCCCATCATGCTCAATCATCTATCCATTCATGATACACACTCAAATATTAGCTACACATAATGCTCAAGTACGATCATAGTGCCCCCAAGTTGGTGCTTTATAATACAAGATGGAGACTCAAGTAAAAATGAAAATTGCATAAATTAAATAGATAGGCCCTTCGCAGAGGGAAGTAGGGATTTGTAGAGGTGCCAGAGCTCAATTTTTAAATTAATAGAGAAAAATATTTTGGGAGGCATGCCTTTCCCGTCAACGAAAACGACCGAAAGCTTTCAATACCTTTCCATGCTAGATACATCATAGGCGGTTCCCAAACAAAAAATAAAGTTTATTCCTTTTTCCACCATACTGTCACTTTCCATGGCTTGCCTAATCCACGGTTGCCTTCCATACCAACACTTTCCAAGGAATTTATTATTTGACAACATAAAGTAAAAAAAACTTTTTTTCATTTCGGGACTGGGAATCCCTATTACCGCCGTACTCTCGTGCAATGACAAGTGAATAAACACTCATCTTGAGAATAACACATCTAGCATGGAAAAATATCGGTCACCTCCTTCCGCTTCATGAGCGGTATGAACACACAAAAAGGAAAATTTATTTTGAAAATTAGAGGTGGCACATACAAATTTGCTTGGAATGGCATGGAAATACCGCATATAGGTAGGTATGGTGGACTCATATGGCAAAACTGGGTTTAAGGATTTTGGATGCACAAGTAGTATTTCTACTTAGTACAAGTGAAGGCTAGCAATAGATTGAGAAGCAACCAACCAAGAAACGAAAAATCACATAAGCGAGCATTAAGCAAAACTAACACCGAATAATGCACCACAAGTAAGATGTAATTTCATAGCACAACTATTGACTTTCGTGCTTGCATAGGGAATCACAAACCTTAACATCAATATTCTTACTAAGCACAATTACTCATCAACATGACCCACATATTACTATCGTCATGTCTAAAAAATATTACAAGGAATCAATTTTAATTTGTCCAATGATGTTCATGAAAGTTTTTATTATATCTTTCTTGGATATCTATCACTTTGGGACTAGTTTCATATATTGTCATTGCTTTTGGGCAAGCTCACATGCATAGATTTAAGTGAAGATCAGGAGAATAAAAGGTTTCATCTCTCAAAATAATATAAGTGAAGCATGCGAGGATTTCTTCAAAATCACTAACTCTCAAAATAATATAAGTGAAGCATGAGAGCATTTCTTCAAACATGTAAAAGCACGCCTTGCTCAAAAAGATATAAGTGAAGCACTAGAGCAATTTCATAGCTCAAAAGGATTTAAGTGAAGCATAAAGAGCTATTCTAGCAAATCATAGCATAGTTTTGGCTCTCTCAAATAGGTGTGTCCAGCAAAGATCAAAAGCAAAACAAGCAAAGATACAAGACGCTCCAAGCAAAACTCATGATATGTGATAAATAAAAATATAGCTCCAAGTAAATACCGATGGTTATTAGAAGAAAGAGGGGGTGCCACTCGGGGGCATCCCCAAGCTTAGTTGCTTGTTCCTCTTTGGATCTTATCTTGGGGGTGCCATGGGCATCCCCAAGCTTAGACTCTTCTACTCCTTGTTCCTTCATCCATCGTGATCTCACCCAAAACTTGAAAACTTCAATCACACAAAACTTAACAAAATTCTCGTGAGATCCGTTAGTATAATAAAGCAAAAATTACAACTATAAGGTACTGTTGTAAACTCATTAATATTTTATTATTGCATTATATATACTGTATTCCAACTTTACCATGGCTTATACCCTCAAATACAAGTCATAGATTCATCAAAACAAGCACACAATGCAATGAAAACAGAATCTGTCGCAAACAGAACAGTCTGTAGTAATCTGTACTCTAACCATACTTCTGTAACTCTACAAATTCTGAAAAATTAGGACAACTTAAAGAATTTGTATGAAAATACTGTGTTAAAACTTCAGCTCAATATCACGCTCCAGTAAAAAATAAAAATTAGTGCACTGGAGTCAAAGTTTCAGTTATAGATTCAGCATTGCTTCTACTAATCTTATGAATCATCCTAAAGGTCTTACTTGGCACAAACACTAAATAAAACATAAAAACACAATCATAAAAGAAGTATAATTGTGTAAACACTCAAGAACAGATAGAAAAAGACAAAAATAAATTTATTCATTGGGTTGCCTCCCAACAAGCGCTATCGTTTTACGCCCCTAGCTAGGCATGATGATTTCAAAGATGCTCGCAAAAAGGTAAAGAATCGAAACATAAAGAGAGCATCATGAATCACATGGCAAGCATATTTAAGTCTAACCCACTACCTATGCATAGGGATTTTGTGAGTGATGAGGTCGTCTACCATGGGTAGGGTCACAAGGCTGAGTTCTTGGCCCACCTTGGGACCCTCATCGACATTGAAACTCCAGAGATGGAAGTGCACTCGGTCAGACCTGAAGAGTCACTCGGACATGCCTAAAGACACATTCAGACGGCCACAGCCACACTCGGTCAACGGGAACTCGACGGTTCAGGAGACGTAGCGTTGAGTATTATGAAGAGACGTCGACAAACACACCGCAAAAGAGTATTACATCGGATAGATCTGCATGAAGATCATGAAGAACATGGTATTGAAGAACAAAGAGAGAGAAGAAGCCATCTAGCTACTAGCTATGGACCCGAAGGTCTGTGGTGAACTACTCACGCATCATCGGAGGGGCAATGGAGTTGATGTAGATTCCCTCCGTGATCGATTCCCCCTCCGGCAGATTACCGGAAAAGGCTCTAAGATTGGATCTCACGGGAACAGAGGCTTCCGGTGGCGGAAAAGTATTTTCGTGGCTCTTTTTAGTATCCAGGGAATATTTGGGAATTTATAGGCCGAAGAATAGGGCTAGGAGGGCTACCGTGGGGCCAAAAGCCAGGGGGGCGCCCCTCTAGGGCGCGCCCCTATGGCTTGTCGCCACACGGCGGCTCCCCTGCCTTCATCTCCAAGTCTTCTGGGTTGCTTCTGGTCCAAGAAAAATCATTCCGAATATTTTATTCCGTTTGGACTCCGTTTAATATTCCTTATCTGCAATACTCAAAAACATGGAAAAAACGGAAACTGGCACTAGGCTCTAGATTAATAGGTTAGTCCCAAAAATAATATAAAATAGCATATTAATGCATATAAAATATCCAAAACAGATAATATAATAGGATGGAACAATCAAAAATTATAGATACGTTGGAGACGTATCAGGGCTTAGTTGTGGTCCTGCATCGCCTAAGTTAAAAATGTCTAGAGTGAGACATCTTTATCACTCGAACGACAAGATGGACAGTACCATCATTGTTCGCAAGAACTAATCCGAGTGCAGGTCTCACCTACACTCGGGGGCTTAGCCGCGGTCCCGCATCGCTTAAGTTAAAAATGTCTAGAGTGAGACATCTTTCTCACTCGAACGACAACATGGACAGGACCATCATTGTTCGCAAGAACTAATCCGAGTGCAGGTCTCACCTACACTCGGGGGCTTAGCCATGGTCCCGCATCGCCTAAGTTAAAAATGTCTAGAGTGAGACATCTTTCTCACTCGAACGACAAGATGGATAGGACCATCATTGTTCACAAGAACTAATTCGAGTGCAGGTCTCACCTACATTCAGGGGCTTAGCCGCGGTCCCGCATCGCCTAAGTTAAGAACGTCTAGAGTGAGACATCTTTCTCACTCGAACGACAAGATGGACAGGACCATCATTGTTCGCAAGAACTACTCCGAGTGAGGGTCTCGCCCACGCTCGGGGGCTTAGCCGCGACTCCGCGTCGCCTAAGTTAGAAAAACTTTCGACTGGGACATCCTCCACACTCGATTGTCAAGATGAACAGGACCATCATTGTTCATCTAAGGACAAACTACTACGAGTGAGGGTCTTGCCCACACCCGGGGACTTAGTTGCCCACACCCGGGGACTTAGTTTCCCACACTCGGGGACTTAGCCGCGACCCCGCATCGCCTAAGTTAAATTGATGCCAAGTGCAAATATTATACACACTCGAAACCCCATGCGCGATCCTGCAATCGCTCAAGTATAAAACAATCAAAAGATCAAAGATCAAGTTAAGATAAGGCAGATGAGAACTGCATCGTTCAAAGCAGAAGTACGGACGATAGGAGCCTCAGGCTCATTTAAAGGTCTTACGGATACAGATATTACTCAGCATTCTGAGGCAAATGTTTAAAGAAGTTTTTAGCCCGGCGATCACTCGGGGTTAGGCACTGCTTCGACGAACATGTCCAGGTCAAGGCTCTCTGTGATTCGGGTGGCCGCCTCCATGAACATCTCCATGAAGTCTTCAATTCTGGTGTGCTTCCGATTGGCGACCTCCAAGGACTTCAGTTTCTTCTCATCCACTCCCTTGGAGTGGACCCGAACCAGTGAGAGAGCAATGCCAGCTCCAGCTCGGGACGCTGACTTCTTCCAGATCTTCACTCGGTTCAGGACGTCTCTCATTCGGATAAGAGTGGATTCCAGGTCCTTGGAGGGTTCTTCGTCGGAGAAGAGTTCCTTTTCGATGTCCATGATGCCGGTGCGGAGCCTCTTGATGTATGAAACCGCTTCGTCGACACATTCTTCCAGACGGAGAAAGGCCATGGCAGCACTATCCTTGACGAGCTCTCGGGACGGATCTAGCTCTTTCTTGATCTTGTCAGTCTCCTCATCAATGTCGAAGCAGAATTCTGGGTTTAGCCGAACAAAAAAGGAATCAGAGTCAAGCAAATTTCATTCGGTTGTTCAAAAATACACATGGGTCATTCGGGAGAGTTTACCTTTGAGCTTTTCACTCACGGTATCGCCGAACTCTTCGACGAATTGCTCCATCTCAGCTTTGTTGGCAATGATATGTTCAAGTTTGGTCTTCCATTCGACGAGCTCGTCCTTGGACTTCTTCACGGCGACCTCAAGGGTTTTCTTCTCCTCTTCTAGCTTCCCGACTGACTTCAGCTTCTCCTCGGCCTCCTTCTGAGCCGCTGCCAGTTTTGTGTCCTTCTTCTCGAGGGCTGTCTTCATGGTTACTAAAGAAACCGAATTCTTCAGTCTATCGACAAGTTTACGGTTTTCTCCACGAAGATCTGACGAAGTAGACTCAGTCGGACAGGGAGAAAGAACAGAGATGGTAACAGTCGGACAGGAAGAACAATACCTTCCAACGCATTCTTCTCTTGCTCTAGTCGGGCGCTCTTGACCTTCTTAGCTTCAAGGTCGAGGCGCAGGGTCAACACCTCCTCCTTGAGAGCATTGTAGTGGCCTTCGAGCTCACAAACAGACTACAAACAACAAATGGAAGAAAAATTACGATCAGGCAAAGACATATGATTCGTCAATCGGATACAACATACAGATCATTCGATCGGACTCCAAACTCTAAGACTCCCGCCGACTGCTTCAGTCGACGGTAGCCTCGGGGAGTACAACCAGTGGGTGCGCTCAGCGCGCCCCCACTGGAAAATTTAAGTTCAAGACACTTTTCTCGACGGCAGGACAGACATTTCTACGCTATTAGACTACCGCCGATTGCTTAAGTCGACGATAGTCTCGGGGACTACACCCAGTGGGTGTGCTCAGCGCGCCCCCACTGGAAAGTCAACACCCAGTGGGTGGGCCCAGATGCAAACCCACTCGGGTCTTAAACCACGGACAAATGGACCAAGATGCCGAATGAGGAAGGTACTTACGAGAGTACTTACTCGGACATTCTTCTGCAGCGCCACACTCGCGTCGTACGCCGTCTTCGGTTTATCGCACATCAGCTCCAGCTGGATCAGCGCCTCTTTGCTCGCTCCCGTCTAGTCCTCTGGGACATGGTGTAGCGAGAAGATGTTGGTCTCACGAGGAGTCAGCATAAGAGTCGACGTGCCGGTTTCGAGTGCGACTCCAGCGCCCGAGTTGGTTCCCTGTGATGACGCCAAGGCACCGGCAAGTGATGGCTCCTGGATTGCACCTTCTATGTTTGTAGTAGGATTTGGCAGATCAGCTTTGTCAACCACATCGATGTCGATCACTTCAGTCGGAGCTACAAGTGTACAAAAATCATTCGGAAATAAGCGGAAGCAAAATCACAACATATGCAAGAAAAGTCTCGAAGTTTACCCTTCGAAGATGCCGCGTCTACTTCGGCTCGCTCCCTCTCCAGAGTTTGGGGTTCAGGTGAACTAGTTGAAGTATCAGCACTATAAAGGAAACATTCAGATTTTAAAACTCACTCGGATGGATTTCGACAATAATCTTCGAGTGAAAGTTCTTACGCTGAAGCAACTGGGATGGTCAACTTGATCCTCGGAATGGGAACCGCCTTCTGGGGTTTTGTTGCAACAACTTTGGCTTACTTCGCAACCTTCTCGGGCGACGAAGCCAGTTTCGCATGACAACGCTTCGAATTACGGGTCGAGGGTGCATTGGCAGTCGGCTTGACAACATTCGACGCCTTCGGACCGCCGCCAGCAACCCCCGGGTCATGGCGTAACTTGGAGCGGGATTCGGGCACGCGGCCTTCTGAGCGCGAGGACACCACCTCGTAGCCCCCGTCCGAGCCCTCCTCGTCGTCATCATTTTCGTCGTCGCCGCCTTCTTCATCTTCCTCCACTCCGGTTGAATCTCCCGCGAGGTATGTATCACTCGCCACATCAATCGGACCTCGATTGACGACTGGAATCTCACTAATCAAGCCCACGAAAGCCCGCCGAATGGAAAATAAATCAATCAAGCTGATATTCGACAAGAACAACAATATCATTCGGATAATAGGTCCTCTGAAGTTACCTCATTTGGCAGATTTTTTGATGAGAGTGTAAGCACCAGCCTGCTCCCCTGGGGTTATCTCGCGCTGGAGTGACTGCTTTGATCTTGGCTTCAACCGTCTCTGCGTCAAGTTCTTCAGGGTGCGTCCGAGTGATGTCATCTGCTCCGGTATATTCCCGCATGGGGTGGACTCTAGCTTGCAATGGTTGGATCCTCCTCTGAAAGAAAACTTCAAGCAAGTCAAGTCCGTTAATGCCCTTCTGCACTAAGGCTACCAGAGCAATCACCAGGATGTCTACGTCTACTTTCTCTTCTTTGGTTACAGTCAGCCTGGGAAGTGACTGAATGCGTTCCGGCGTATACAGAGGAAGTCCCGGTTGGTTCTCTCCAACTGGAATATGCTGGCAGTAGAACCAGTTCTCCTGCCAGCCCTTCATCGAGTCGGGAAAGTTGATCGCAGGGAAGCAGACCTTGCCCCGCAGCTGGATACCCAATCCCCCGCACAGTTGGACCACGTTGGTCTTATCCTCTGACCGAGTGGGTTTCTTTACGGTCATCACCCGGCAAGTGAACAGGTGCTTAAACAAGCCCCAATGAGGGTGGCAGCCTAGAAAATTCTCACACAAAGAAACGAAAGCAGCTAGGTACACCATGGCATTGGGTGGGATGTGGTGAAGCTGAACACCGAAGAAATCCAAGAAGCGACGGAAGAACGGATGGGGCGGAAGGGAAAAACCTCGTTCGAGGTGAGTCACCAAGAGAACGCGCTCATTCCCCCACGGCGAAGGATCATCTTCGCCCGCCTCCGGCAGCCGCCAGCTCCCTTTGGACAGGAGACCCTGGTCCTCCATCTGGAGCAACCGGGCCTTGGTGACCCGCGACACCTTCCAGTCGCCTTGAGTCCATCCCGCCGGCGCTCCGGCGCTCGAGGAAGAACCGCGCGAGCCTCTCTTCGCCTGCTCGGCCTTCGCGGTCGCGGCGCAGCTCATCTCCGGCGATACCTAGCTCGGCTCGCGGCGGAGTTCTCTGTGGAGTGTGGTAGCTGGCGTCAGAGAAGCCGAATGGAGGAAGGAGAAGTGAGATCTGTTCCCCCTCGCACAGTGCCCTTGCCTCTTATAATAAAAATTGGGCGGAATCTATGGCCATCAATCCGCAAACAGAGAGAGATCTGCGGATCTACTATTCAGGCTCTCAGAGACACGTGGCAAAAATCGCGGCGTGGTTATCGAGGCGTCGTGCCCACTACCACCAAATCCCGCGGAATAACCGTTTCATTGCACGTCTGCATGCGCCCACCGCGATTTGGAACGCGCAAAGACCTCTTCATGCCTTATAAGAGGAGAGCTCAGCGCTCCGGATCGCCAGACGATTCATTTATAAACCGAATGACCAGGCAGTCTATAACGGGACACTCGGACGGACTAACTGTGCATTCGGATCGTTTCTCCAGAGAAATACTTCAATTACGAAGATAACATCGAATATGCAAATTAAGTCATTCGGCCTAGGAATGATAATCCTGAATCTGTCAAGATTTGGAGCCGGGTGAGAAATGATCCAGGTCATTTTTTGAAGTACCTCCGAGGTGTCGTTGACATTCCCGAATGTCAATCACCCAACCATTCAAACTTCACGGATTCGGGGGCTACTGATGAGGTCGTCTACCATGGGTAGGGTCACAAGGCTGACTTCTTGGCCCACCTAGGGACCCCCATCGACATTGAAACTCCAAAGATGGAAATGCACTCGGTCAGACCTGAAGAGTCACTCGGACGCGCCTGAAGACACACTCGGACGGCCACAGCCACACTCGGTCAACAGGAACTCAACGGTTCAGGAGACGTAGAGTTGAGTATTATGAAGAGACATCCGTTGGGATTAATCAATCGTGCGTTACCGGTAACGCTCTAGTTAAAGCAGCAGTTCCTATAACATAGCTTTAACTAGCATTTATTGCGGCGCTTGGCTGGTGGTGGCGCACTCTATATAAGCCACCACCGGACGCCGTAGCAAAGTTCCGACACTTGTATTCTCCTACTCCCACATAAGCAAAACAAACCAGCCTCCGGGCTCGAGGCGTAGGGCTTTTACCACTTCCGAGTGGGGCCTGAACTAGTACACATCCGAGTGAAACACGTGAGCCGTAGCTAGACTTCGCCCCTCCATTCGTACCCCCTAGTACTATTGTTAGGGACATTCCCACGACAGTGAGCAAACAAATTATGGGAACAAGAATCAATTAGCATAGGAAGGCAAACCAAGTATGACTTCAAAATTTCCAACACATAGAGAAGAAACTTGATATTATTGCAATATGTAAAAGCATATGTTCCTCTCTCATAGTCATTTTAAGTAGCATCATTAATAAATTCAACAATAGAAATATCACATAAAGCATTATTTTCATGATCCACATGCATAAAAGTCTCACAATCTTCCAAGGTAGTGGGATTAACATTAACTAAAGTCATGACTTCTCCAAACCCACGTTCAATACTATTGCAAACATTATTATTAATATCATATTCATCATGAGGATTAAATAAATTTTCAAGATCATAGGAAGCATCACCCCAATCATGATCACTACAGTGAGTAGTGGACATGACAAAATTGCCATCCCCAAGCTTGCAGTTTTGCATATTGTTAGCGCAATTGACATCAATAGAATTTATAGTAACATCATTGCAATCATGCTTTTCAATCAAGGAGCTATAATGAATCACCTTATAAATTTCTTCTTTCAACACTTCATCAAAATTTTCAGATTCATGATTTTCAAGCAAAACTTCATAGAGATAATCAAGTGCACTCAACTCACTAGCAATTGGTTCATCATAATTTGATCTTTGGAACAGATTAGCAAGTGGATGAGGATCCATATCAATATATTTTTAGCAAGCGAAGATGCAAGAAAATATAAGGCACATGGTAAAACAAGCAAAGATAGCAAACAAGCAAAAAAGGCAAACGGAAAAGAGGGCGAATAAAATGGCAAATTTTTGTGAAGTGGGGGGAGATGAAAACGAGAGGCAAATGGAAAATAATGTAAATTGCAAGGAGATGAGATTTGTGATTAGGAACCTGGTAGATGTTGATGATGTCTCCTTGGCGCCCGAGATTGGAACGCCGAAGAGATTGCTTCCTGTAACACCCTGGTTTCAGTGCTACAGTGATGTCGGTAATTAAGCTACAGTAATGGCCTTGATCAAGCTTAATCATGTTGCTAATCTCACTTTGTTTCAATTCGCGATGGATTTGAAATTTAAGTTAATGTTGATAATTAGAGCTTTCAAAATGCCAAGACAAAAATGTTCGAAATGCGGGAAATAATGCCTAGGTAATTGTGTTGTAGAAATCAACATTTTTGAAAATAATTAAAATGCACTAAATTAAAATAAAACTAAAACAGAAATTTAGAAATAACAAAAAATAAAACCAAACAAAAAAAGAGAAAAATAAGCAACCCCCCTGGGCCAGCCAACTGGGCCTTGGCCCATTTGGCCACCCCTCAGGCCGGCCCACCCCGCTGGCCTACTAGGTCACCCCCCTGGCCACCGACAGCCACCCCCGACCCCCACTCCCCACCCACTCGCTCCTCTCCCTCGCCCTCCCCGATCCAGATCGGATCGGGGCTAGACCCCGCCGCCGCCGGCCTTCCTCGCCGCCCCGTCGTCCCTGCCGGCGCTGACGCCGCCCGCCGTCGCCACCACGTCACCGCCGCACCTCTTCCCCATCTCCTTCCCGCAGGCGTCACATCGCCTCGTCGCCCTTCCCCGAGCACACCGCCCCTCCCCTACACAGCTCGTAAGCGCGCCCGCACGCCCCCCTGTCCTTGCTACCCGGCCGCCGCGGCCCGCGCTCCGGCACCGCACGACCCGCGCGACCGCGCCGCGCCGGCGGCCCTCGCTCGCCGCAGCTCCCCCTCGCCCCGCGTCCATGCTTGCCGTGCCCCTGGCCCCGCCTGCGCTCATCGCGCCCTCCCCCCTTTTTGCTCCCCTTCGCGTGCCCCACCGCGCCCGTGTGCCGCGCTCGCCGCACCGACCGCGCCCACGCGTCCCCGCGCGCTACCGCAGCTCCCCGCCCGCACCCGCTCGCCGCTCCGGCGCCTCCCCACGCCCATGGCTGCGCCCACCTTCCTGCTAGCTCCGCTCGCCGCCCCACGCGCGCCCCCAAAGCTGCGCCTGGCCACCGGCGAGCCGCCGGTGAGGCCCTGCCTCCCCCCCTGTAGTCGATCAGGTTAGTGGGGGATTAGGCCCCCCACTAACCCCCCCCCCCTGAGTGTGAATGACAGAGGGGGCCCACCCCCCTTCAGAACATTTTTATTTAAAATGAAAATAAAAATGTTAATTAATTAATTAGTTACTCAGTTTAATTAAAGTTAGTTATGTTAATTAACCTAACCAATTATTAATTAGAACTGTTAAGTTAATTCTGTAAATTAATTAACTTAATTAGTGGATGACATGTGGGACCCCCCCTTAATTAATCTGATTAATATTAATTAAACCTGGATTAACTCTGTGTCTATGACAGTGGGTCCCACTGGTCAGTTTGACCAGTCAACCCCACTGTTGACTGCTGATGTCAGTATGACATCATGCTGATGTCATAATTGTTTATTGAATTAAAATAAATCAATTTAATTTATGAAAATTAATAAAACTTTAAAAATTAATATTAAATAATCAGTAACTCAGAAGAAAATATTTTATACATGAAAGTTGTTCAGAAAAATCCCGTAGTTCCGAATACGCAGTCCGTTCGTCTGTCACGTGCTCCTATCATAACGAACGTGGAACTTTTCCATCGTTTTCAGCTGTCCGGTAGTGGCCCGAGACCCGGAAAATATCGTTAGATATTCTTCCGATCCGTCTGCGATGTGTACTACTGCGTTAGTGCATGCCTAGCTCTGTATATTGCCATGTCATGCACCGTGTTGCATATGTCTGCATTATATTTATTGTTTCTCCCCCTCTTCTTACCGGTAGACCCCGAGACTCACACTGCTGCCGGGTACGACTACACCATTGACGATCAGGCCTTTGCAGCAGAGCAGCAAGGCAAGCAACCCCCCCTTGAACATTCCGATATCGCCCATTTCTTTCCCTCTCATTCTTGCATTAGATTTTGCTACTGTATTAGCTAGCTCCTATTTCCTATGCATAGCCTGTTTTTTATAAACTGCTACTATACCTGCTGTTATATCAACTTCTTAGTATAGGTTGATCAATGAATCCCCTGTGACCCCCTTAGCCCCAGTTGCCCCTGCTTCTTCATCGACGACTCGAAGACTCAAAGACTCGGCCAACCGACCGACAAGCCATGCCTGTCACATTCACCGCACACCCCTTAGTTGTACGACTCTACAGAGCTATTATCGAGTACCGAGGCTGACATCTCGTGAAGTACTCATGATGCTAACTCTGTAGTGCAGCTAGTCAGTCGTGGTTATCGAGGGTGATTCCTCCTTCACCACTCCCGACGATGACTCTGTCGGGCAACCCCTCAAGTGTGGGACCCTCGAGGGTGATTCCTCTAAGTCCACCTTGACGGTTTCATAAATCGGGGCCCTTTGAGGGTGATTCCTCAGGTTCCGTCTTGATGTTTTATACACACAGTTACTATGACCTGGTTACAGAAACATGTTGGTGATGGGTCAGCCCTGAGGGGTACCCCTGGTCTGATGATGACAAGGCGTGGCCGGGCAGGTGAGGCCCTTGCCACACATCCTCGAGACGGGGCGACGGGACCGCACTTCATGGGTCGCTCTTGCCCCGCATTAATAAAATGCTAATGGGTTGGGTATTTGATCTGAGTTGGTCAATTTGGACCTTTTACGCACCAAACCTTCACGCGGGACAAGTTATAGGTACTCAGCATCGTTGTATCAGCCGAAGCTCTTCGGACGTCAGCAATGGAGCGGCGCGCGCCTGAGTGGTCTGGACGGCACAGGTCTTGGATTAGAGTGTGCTAGGACTGACCTTGGCCGCCCTCGCATCGTGCAGGAGTGCAAAGGGTGATTGGGCCCATGACCCCTGCGCGCTTAGGATTTATACCGGCGGGCTAGCCTCTCTGTTGAGTCTAGGTGGGGCGACGACGTGTTGAAATCCCGAGGCCGGGCATGACCCAGGAAAGTGTGTCCGGCCGGAGGTGATCAAGCGTGTTGGAAATGCGGTGCACCCCTGCAAGGATGAATTCATCTATTCGAATAGCCGTGTCCACAGTAACAGGACGACTTGGAGTTGTACCTTGATCTACTACAACTAAAATTGTGACTTTAAATTGGAATGAATGTTGTCTCCGGGATTGCTTCCTCCCAGGGAGTCGAGAAAGAATCTCTGGGCGTGGTTACTTTAAAAAAATTGCTACAATAATATTGCTATATATGAGATACCAGTCTACTCTCTTCTAATGCTGCAAGATGCTGAAGATGCTAGTCTTCGATAGGACTAGGCCTTCCCCCTATTCTTGCTTTCTGCAGTCAGCCCAGATATAACCCCAATCCTTGATACTAATGCATACTTAGCATAGTTCTGATGTCAGTCTTGCGAGTACTTTGGATGAGTACTCACCGCTGCTTTGCTTTCTCTTTCCCCCTCGATACGATTCTGCGTTCAGATGATGGAGCCCAGGAGATGGAGTACGTCGGAGACGACTACCACGCTACCACTGGAGCGTACTACTACATGGAGGCTGCCCCCGACCAGCAGTAGGATAGGAGGTTCCCAGGCAGGAGGCCTCGCCTCGTTCGATCCGTTGCTATGTTTGTGCTAGCCTTCTTAAGGCAAAACTTGTTTAACTTATGTCTGTGCTCAGATATTATTTGCTTCCGCTGACTCGTGCTTGTCGAGCTTTGTATTAGAGCCCTCGAGGCCCTTGGCTTGTAATATGAAGCTGTATGACTTTAATTTGTGTCTAGTGTTGTGTTGTGATATCGATCAGTGAGTCCCTAATCTTGGTCGTACGCATTGCGTGTATGTTTAGCGTACGGTCCAAATTGGGGGCGTCACAAGTTGGTATCAGAGCCGACTGCCTGTAGGTAGCCCCCTTTCCAACTCCTTGGCCGAAGTTGAGTCTAGTCGTCGAAAAACATTTACTAACATTGTTGTGTGGCTTACGGGCCCACATCTCAATCGGGTGGTATTAGGATCTTTTATTCCTCCTCTATACTCTGGGTTCTGATCTCTCTTCTCTTTCGGGTTAAAGATTTTGCTAACTCTAACATTAGGCTCTCGTGATCACATCCACCAGAGATTTGCTTCGTCGACAATTGTTTTCCTTTGAAGTTATGTGGCACACACTGTCATTTGACATCTTTAAATCTTCTTGTTACAGATGCGCCCCGCTAGGCAGGTCGTTCGTCTGACTTTGGCTCACGATACGACTGGGTTCCCGGCCATTTTGGTCAACCTCTTGATCAGGCTGGGATATCGCTGGTACCCCGAGTACACTGTTTACGAGGACTACCGCGAGTTCAACCAGGAACAGTATGAAGCTGAGATGGTTATCTGGGATCGGCGGGACCTCTCCATCACTGAGCTGCACACCTTTCGTGGCATTGGAGTAACCGTTGAGATGGCAGTACAGGATGCTGCCTATGCTGCTATTGTTCTTCTCCGTGCAGCGAACCCCTGTTTGGAGGAGACGGCATTCAGATACATCCTGTATGTTCCTGCTGGAGTTGATACTGCAGCCGACGCTGAGGTCTGCACCCATTTCACGTGGCAGCGCAACGACCGGTCCTACACTGCTGTCTGCACCCCCTACGTGAGTCGTCGTTACGACCCACGGGTTCTGGTTCAGTACACTAAGGCACTGGATCGCACTGTCAGGGCTCTTAACGTCGAGCTGTATGCCACCCGTGCTCGTCTTTATCAGGCTATGGAGCAGTTGTTGCCAGCAGTTAGTGCGGGGATGCATCGGGAGTACATTCTTCACCCGCGTCGGACTGAGTTTCCTCCAGGTCTTGAGTGGCCTATGGTTGGAGGTCATACTCCGGCATGTGGACCTGCGGTCCCCGTTGGGCACCAGATACTACATCAGGGTGTGCACGGGATGCAGAACCCTGCCCCCAGGTTTCACATTCAGGACCACGTGCAGTACCCTGGGTTCTTTCGTTGTCCCCGACGTTGATGTAGCATATCGCTATGCCTCGTTGTTGTATCCCTCTACCGCGTGCCTGCGTGCCGCCTAGTTGTCTAGGTTATTTTCATGTCGGACCTATCGTCTATTTTGTAACAGACTTATTGTTTGTAATAGACCTATGTATGGATCTATATGTTGAAATTTGAACTACTATGTCGTATCTATTGCACTCCCTTCTTTGTGCAATTTACTTCATCAATGATTCCTTGTCTTTGCAATTACCCAATGCTAAACTACCACTGTTAAAAATTTCATAGAATGGTTAGGCCAGCTGGTCATTATCGTGGTGCGCCTGAACCACCACCGCCACCGGAATACATGGCTGGTATGATGCAGCAGTTTGAACTGAATCGCCAGTTTATGCAAGGGCTTATGGACCAGTTCCCGAGGCCGAATATGA
The DNA here is from genome assembly GCA_039707655.1 of Elymus sibiricus. Lineage (NCBI taxonomy): Eukaryota > Viridiplantae > Streptophyta > Magnoliopsida > Poales > Poaceae > Elymus > Elymus sibiricus. The sequence goes on from CM077667.1 coordinate 177,963,082, forward strand.
ATCAGCAGCCAGCCCCAATGACTCTGCAAGACTTCGTGCATCTCAACCCTGCGATCTACCGCAGCTCAACTCAGCCGCTTGACGAAGATGACTGGCTCCGTGACATCACTTATGAGCTAGAGTCTTCAGGCGCCCCAGTGGCTAGCTATGTCACCTTTGCCTCGTACTTTCTGAAGGGTCCCGCTGCTCAATGGTGGGACAGTCACAGGTGCTCACAGCCTGTTGGAACAATCATCACCTGGCCGGAATTCCAAACTGCATTCCGTGCTCGTCACATTCCTCAGGGACTGATGGACAAGAAGAAGCGTGAATTCCGCAATCTAGTCCAGGGCAACAAGACTGTGTATGCTTATCTGCGGGAATTTTTGGACTTATCTCGCTATGCTGAAGAAGACGTTGCAACTGATGCTCGTAGGCAGGAGAAGTTCCGTGAAGGCCTCCACCCGGATATCAAGCTGGCACTCCTTGTTCAAGACTTTGATAACTTTGCCACCTTGGTGAACAAGTCCATTCAAGTGGAAACAGGTCTGCAGGACTACAAGGACAGCAGCAAGCGCAACCGTGACATGGGCTCATCTTCGGGCCCATCTGCTCAGAAGCGCAAGATCTGGACCCCCCACAACATGTACCATGCACCGCCTCCTGCTCCGAGGCTGTCCTATGCTGCACCTCGTCTGCCTCCACCCCCACCTAGGCAGTGGAGGCTCCCAGCTCCGCCACCATGAGCTCCTGTTCCCCCTTCTCGTCCTGAGGATGGGCTGTGCTTCAAGTGTGGTCGCCCAGGACACCATGCTAGAGAATGCAGGCAGAATCAGAATCAACTTGCACTACCTTCCAACCATCCCCGCAACAACAATGCCAAGCCTAACACTGGTCGTGTCCAGGCTAACAACATTGAGATGTCTGAAGCTCAAGATCAGCCTGCCACTGTGATGGGTACTCTTCTTATTAACTCAATACCAGCTTCTGTATTGTTCGATACAGGAGCATCGCATTCTTTTATGTCTGAAGATTTTGCATACATGCATGGCACTAAGTACGAGGAGATGGACATTCCAATAGTGGTAAACACCCCCGCGGGCCAGTGTCGAACCTCCATGATTAGTCCCAATGTCACCCTTGAAATTGAAGGGTTGGAATTCCATGCCTCTCCCATTATATTGAAGTCTTCCAATATTGACCTCATCCTAGGGATGGACTGGTTAAAGGCTCACACGGCTTCAATCATTTGTGCCACCAAAACTGTCCACCTCCTACATCGTTCTAATGACATAGTAAGCTACCATGCTCATCTTGTTCGGAATGCTGAAGCCCGACTATATGCCTTGAATGCATTAAATGAGTTACCTCTTGAAGGGATTGAAAACATTCCAGTTGTCCGGGATTTCCATGATGTTTTTCCGGAAGAACTTCCAGGGATTCCCCCTGCTAGAGCTGTCGAGTTTGTCATCGACTTGGTACCTGGTACCACTCCTATAGCCAAGCGTCCGTATAAGATGCCACCACATGAACTCCTTGAACTTAAGCAAGAAATTGACAATTCGCTTCATCTGGGTTTCATTCGTCCAAGTTCCTCTGCTTGGGGAGCATCTTCTCTCTTTGTCAAGAAAAATGGTACGAATCGATTGGTCCAGGATTATCCATCAACCAAGCTACAATTCAGAACAAATATCCGCTTCCTCGGATCAATGATTTATACGATTAACTTGCTGGTTCCTCAATTTTCTCTAAACCCGACTTGAGGTTGGGTTACCATCAGATCCGTGTTCGTGAAGAAGATATCCGCAAGACCACATTTGTTACTCGTTACGGTTCATACGAGTACACCGTCATGTCTTTTAGTTTAACCAATGCCCCTGCAACCTTCTCTCGTTTGATGAATTATATCTTCATGGACTACCTCGACAAATTCGTCGTGGTCTATCTGGATGATATTCTGGTATTTTCCAAGAATAAAGAAGAGCATGCTGAATATCTTCATCTTGTACTAGAAAGACTTCGGGAACATCAGCTATATGCCAAGTATTCCAAGTGTGAGTTCTAGATGCCCGAAGTGACCTACCTTGGTCACGTGATCTCCAAGGATGGTATTGCGGTCAACCCTGAACGAGTTCAGGCTATTCTTGATTGGTTCCCCCGAAGAATGTCAAGCAAGTCAGAAGTTTTCTTGGACTCGCCAGCTATTACCGTCGATTTGTCGAGAACTTCACCAAGATTGCAAAGCCCTTAACCAATCTGCTTCACAAAGGTGTTAAGTATGAGTGGACAAAAAAATGTCAGGAGAGCTTTCAAACACTTAAGGACAAACTGACATCTGCTCCAGTGCTTGCTCCTCCGGATACTCGTAAGGACTTTGTCATTTATTGTGACGCTTCACGTCAGGGAATAGGTTCTGTCCTAATGCAAGAGCGCAGAGTGGTTGCTTATGCATCTCGTCAATTGCATCCCCATGAAGGGAACTACCCAGTTCATGACCTTGAACTTGTTGTAGTAATTCACGCAATGAAAGAGTGGCAGCATTACCTTGTTGGTAATCGTTGCGAGATCTACACCGATCACCAAAGTCTGAAGTACCTGTTTACTCAGCCAAATCTGAACCTCCGTCAACAGACATGGATGGAGCGCATAGCAGATTACAACATGGGTATTTCTTGTACACTGGGCAAGGATAATGTGATGGCTGATGCCTTGAGCCGCAAGTCATACTACAACCACCTTCAGGTTCACAAGGTTCACCCCCTCCTTCAAGAAGAATTCCGCAAGCTGAACCTCTATATTGTTCCTCGGGGTTATCTCGTTCCCCCTCCACCGGAGTTTCGCAAGATGAACCTTCGTGTTGTTAACCAGGGTTCTTTGAGTAACCTGGTTGCTGAACCAGATCTCGTGGGCGGTATCAAAACTATGCAACGCTGTGACGATGAAGTCGAAAGGATTAAACACCATCTGGCGGAAGGAAGACCTTCTTGTTTCACTGTTGCTGATGATGGCGCAGTATACTTCAAGGGTCGTCTATTCGTTCCAACTAGGAAGGAAAACCTGGATATGACTGGGAGAATACTGAAAGAAGCTCATGATATACCTCTGTCTATTCATCCGGGTAGTACCAAGATGTACCAAGACATCCGTCAAAGATTCTGGTGGTCAAACATGAAACAAGACATTGCACGCTATGTTTCAGAATGTGACATTTGCCGTCGGATCAAAGCAGAACATCAAAAGCCTGCTGGAACTCTGCAACCTATTTCTATCCCTGAGTGGAAATGGGACCATGTTGAAATGGATTTCGTCACTCGTTTTCCCAGGTCGCAGAGAGGTAATGATGCTATTCTTGTCGTCATTGACCGGCTGTCCAAAGTTGCCCATTTTCTGGCTGTCAAGGAAACTATTACTGCTAGTCAGCTGGCAGATCTATATATGTCCAAAGTTGTTTCACTCCACGGTATTCCATTGGTGATTAGTTCAGACCATGGCAGCTTATTCACTTCAATATTCTGGGCAAGTTTCCAGGAAGCTATTGGAAATCATTTGTCATTCAGCCCCGCTTTTCACCCTCAATCCCAGGGACAAGTTGAAAGAGTCAACCAGATTCTTGAAGACATGCTTCGAGCTTGTGTCATTTCTTTCGGCAAGAAATAGGAGGAATCTCTCCTGTATGCTGAGTTCTCCTACAACAATAGCTATCAAGCTAGTCTGAAGATGGCTCCCTTTGAAGTGTTATATGGATGTAAGTGTCGGACTCCTCTGAATTGGTCAGAAACTGGGGAACGTACACTTATCGGTCCGGATATTATTCAACATGCTGAAGATCAAGTCCGCATTATTCATGCAAATCTGAAGGCTGCTCAGTCTCGTCAGAAGAGTCAGTATGACCGTCATCACAAGGATATGGTCTATCAACCTGGCAAAAAGGCTTATCTTTGAGTCATGCCAATGAGAGGTGCACACCGTTTTGGGATCAAGGGCAAGCTGGCCCCTGGATATATTGGTCCTTTCACTGTTCTCGAAAGGCGTGGTAAAGTGGCATATCAACTGGAACTGCTGCCAAACCTTTCTCAGTTTCATGATGTTTTCCATGTGTCACAGCTTCGTCGCTGCTTCAAGGATCCTATCCGAGCAGTGGATCATGATATGCTTGAGCTGCAACAAGACCTTTCATATAAAGAGCAAACAGTCCGCATCCTTGGTGAAACTGAGCGTCGGACTCGTTAGAAGGTTACCAAGTTCTTCAAAGTGCTGTGGTCAAATCATTCTGAAGATGAAGCCACTTGGGAACACGAAGATCATCTTCGTGAAGAATACCCCGGGCTCTTTCCTTCTACTTCTTAATTCTCAGTAGGAGAATTCCTTTTAGTAGGGGAGAGTTGTAACATCCAGGTTTCAGTGCTACAATGATGTTGGTAATTAAGCTACAGTAATGACCTTGATCAAGCTTAATCATGTTGCTAATCTCACTTTGTTTCAATTCGTGATGGATTTCAAATTTAAGTTAATGTTGAAAATTAGAGCTTTCAAAATGACAAAACAAAAATGTTCGAAATGCGGGAAATAATGCCTAGGTAATTGTGTTGTAGAAATCAACATTTTTGAAAATAATTAAAATGCACTAAATTAAAATAAAACCAAAACAGAAATTTAGAAATAACAAAAAATAAAAACTAACAAAAAAAAGAAAGAGAAAAATAAGCAACCCCCCCTGGGGCCATCCAACTGGGCCTTGGCCCATTTGGCCACCCCTCAGGCCGGCCCACCCCGCTGGCCTACTAGGTCACCCCCCTGGCCACCGACAGCCACCCCCGACCCCCACTCCCCACCCACTCGCTCCTCTCCCTCCCCCTCCCCGATCCAGATCGGATCGGGGCTAGACCCCACCGCCGCCGGCCTTCCTCGCCGCCCCGTCGTCCCTGCCGGCGCTGACGCCGCTCGCCGTCGCCACACCGTCACCGCCGCACCTCTTCCCCGTCTCCTCCCTGGCGGCGTCACGTCGCCTCGTCGCCCTTCCCCGAGCACATTGCCCCTCCCCTACACCGCTCGTAAGCGCGCCCGCACGCCCCCTGTCCTTGCTCCCTGGCCGCCGCGGCCCGCGCTCCGGCCCCGCCCTGCCCACGCGACCGCGCCGCGCCGCCCCGGCGGCCCTCGCTCGCCTTCCTTCTAGCGCCGCGCCGCCCCACCGCACCCGTGCGCCGCTGTCGCCGCACCAACCGCGCCCACGCGTCCCCGCGCGCTCCCGCAGCTCCCGGCCCGCACCCGCTCGCCGCTCCGGCGCCTCCCCGCGCCCACGGCCGCGCCCGCCTTCCTGCTAGTTTCGCTCGCCACCCCACGCGCGCCCCCATCGCTGCGCCTGGCCACCGCTGATACGTCTCCAATGTATCTATAATTTTTTATTATTCCATGCTATTATATTATCTGTTTTGGATGTTTTATATGCATTAATATACTATTTTATATTATTTTTGGGACTAACCTATTAATCTAGAGCCTAGTGCCAGTTTCTGTTTTTTCCTTGTTTTTGAGTATTGCAAATAAGGAATATTAAACGGAGTCCAAACGGAATAAAATCTTCGGAATGCATTTTCTTTAACCAGAAGCAACCCAGAAGACTTGGAGATGAAGGCAGGAGACCTGCCGTGGCGTCACAAGCCACCAGGGCGCGCCCTAGAGGGGGCGCGCCCCCCAGGCTTGTGGCCCCACGGCAGCCCTCCTAACCCTATTCTTCGGCCTATAAATTCCCAAATATTCCCTGGATACCAAAAAGAGCCACGAAAATACTTTTCCGCTGCCAGAAGCCTCTGTTCCCATGAGATCCAATCTTGGAGCCTTTTCCGGTATTCTGCCGGAGGGGGAATCGATCACGGAGGGCATCTACATCAACTCCATTGCCCCTCCGATGATGCGTGAGTAGTTCACCACAGACCTTCGGGTCCATAGCAAGTAGCTAGATGGCTTCTTCTCTCTCTTTGTTCTTCAATACCATGTTCTTCATGATCTCCATGGAGATCTATCCGATGTAATACTCTTGTGCGGTGTGTTTGTCGAGATCCGATGAATTGTGGGTTTATGATCAGCTTATCTATGAATATTATTTGAATCTTCTCTGAATTCTTATATGCATGATTTCATATCTTTGCAAGTCTCTTCGAGTTATTGGTTTGGTTTGGCCAACTAGATTGCTAATTCTTGCAATGGGAGAAGTGCTTAGTTTTGGGTTCAATCTTGCGGTGTCCTCACCCACTGACAAAGTAGGGGTAGCGAGGCACGTATTGTATTGTTGCCATCGAGGATAAAAAGATGGGGTTTTCATCATATTACTTGAGTTTATCCCTCTACATCATATCATCTTACCTAATGCGTTACTCTGTTCTTCATGAACTTAATACTCTAAATGCAGGCAGGAGTCGGTCGATGTGTGGAGTAATAGTAGTAGATGCAGAATCGTTTCGGTCTACTTGACACGGACGTGATGCCTATATGCATAATCATTGCCTTGGATATCTTCATAATTATTCGCTTTTCTATCAATTGCTCGACAGTAGTTTGTTCACTCACCGTATTATTTTCCTTCATGAGAGAAACCTCTAATGAAACCTATGGCCCCGGGGTCTATTTTCCATAATATATTTTTAGATCTATAAACCAAAAATACCTCGCTGCATTCTTTTTACTTTTGTTTTACTTTCCGTTTTAGCAATCCTATCTATCCATCTCTATCAGATCTCATCCTTCCAAATAACTGTGAAGGGATTGACAACCCCTTTATAGCGTTGGGTGCAACTGTTTGACTATTTGTGTAGGTCCATATATTGGGGACTTGCTTGTATCTCCTAATGGATTGATACCATGGTTCTCAACAACTGAGGGAAATACTTATCTACTTTGCTGCATCACCCTTTCCTCTTCAAGGGAAACCAACGCATGCTCAAGAAGTAGCAAGAAGGATTTCTGGCGCTGTTGCCAGGGAGATCTACATCAAGCCTACCAAGTACCCATCACAAACTCATCTCTTGCATTTACATTATTTGCCATTTGCCTCTCGTTTTCCTCTCCCCCACTTCTAAAACGATTTTCAGAAAATACCAAAAAGATTTGCCTTTTTATTCGCCCTTCTTCCGTTCGTCTTTTCGTTTGCTTTTTGTTTGCTTGTGTGCTAGATTGCTTGCTTTGTCACGATGACTCAAGAGAATACCAAGTTGTGTGACTTCTCCAATACTAATAATAATGATTTTATTAGTACTCCGATTGCTCCCGCCACTAGTGCGGAATCTTATGAAATTAATGCTGCTTTGCTTAATCTTGTTATGAAAGAACAATTTTTTGGCCTTCCTAGTGAAGATGCCGCATCCCATCTAAATACTTTCGTTGAGTTGTGTGTTATGAAAAAGAAGAAAGATGTGGATAATGATATTGTTAAATTGAAGCTATTTCCGTTCTCACTACGAGATCGTGCTAAAACTTGGTTTTCATCTTTGCCTAAAAATAGTATTGATTCGTGGAATAAGTGTAAAGATGCTTTTATTTCCAAGTATTTTCTGCCCGCTAACATCATCTCCCTTAGGAACGATATAATGAATTTTAAGCAACTTGATCATGAGCATGTTGCACAATCTTGGGAGAGAATGAAACTAATGATTAGAAATTGCCCCGCGCATGGTTTGAGCTTATGGATGATTATACAAATTTTCTATGCGGGATCGAATTTTACTTCTAGGAATCTCTTAGATTCCGCCGCGGGTGGTACTTTTATGGAAATCACATTAGGAGAAGCTACTAAACTCCTAGATAATATTATGGCAAATTACTCTCAATGGCATACCGAAAGATCTCCTACTAGTAAAAAAGTGCATGCTATTGAAGAGATTAATAGTTTGAGTGAAAAGATGGATGAATTGATGAAATTGTTTGCTAGTAAGAGTGCTCCTATTGATCCTAATGATATGCCTTTGTCTTCTTTGATTGTAAATAATAATGAATCTATGGATGTGAATTTTGTTGGTAGGAACAATTTTGGTAATAACGCGTATAGAGGTAGTTTCAATCCTAGGCCGTTTCCTAGTAATTCCTCTAATAATTATGGTAATTCCTACAACAATTCTTATGGAAATTATAATAAGATGCCCTATGATCTTGAGAATAATATTAAAGAATTTATTAGCTCTCAAAAAGGTTTCAATGCTATGATTGAAGAAAAATTGCTCAAGATTGATGATTTGGCTAGGAACGTTGATAGAATTTCTGTTGAGATTGATTCTTTGAAAATTAGATCTATTCCACCCAAGCATGATATTAATTAATCCTTAAAGGCTATGAGAATTTCTATTGATGAGTGCAAGGAAAGAACCGCTAGAATACGTGCTAAGCGTGAATAGCTTGAAAAAGTGTGTTCTCGTGATACTATTGATGAAGATCTTAAAGTGATTGATGTGACTCCTATTTAATATTTGTTTTCTAATGTAAATCTTGATAAAGATGGGACTGGAGATAAGTCAACTTTAGTTAAAAGGCGTCCCAATGATTCGGAGTTCATAGATCTTAATGCTAAGATTGATAAAAGTGGGATTGAAGTGGTCAAAACTTTAAATAGCAATGAACCCACTATTTTGGATTTCAAGGACTTTAATTATGATAGTTGTTCTTTTATTGATTGTGTTTCCTTGTTGCAATCCATGTTGAATTCTCCTTATGCTTATGATCAAAATAAAGCTTTTACTAAACATATCGTGGATGCTATGATGAAATCTTTTGAAGAAAAACTTGAGTTGGAAGTTTCTATACCTAGAAAGCTTTATGATGAGTGGGAACCTACTATTAAGATTAAAATTAAAGATTATGAGTGCCATGCTTTGTGTGATTTGGGTGCTAGCGTTTCCACGATTCCAAAAACTTTATGTGATGTGCTAGGTTTCCGTGAATTTGATGATTGCTCTTTAAATTTGCATCTTGCGGATTCCACTATAAATAAACCTGTGGGAAGGATTAATGATGTTCTTATTGTTGCTAATAGGAACTATGTGCCCGTAGATTTCATTGTTCTTGATATAGATTGCAATCCTATATGTCCTATTATTCTTGGTAGACCTTTCCTTAGAACGATTGGTGCAATTATTGATATGAAGGAAGGAAATATTAGATTCCAATTTCCATTAAGGAAAGGCATGGAGCACTTTCCTAGAAAGAAAATAAAATTACCTTATGAATCTATTATGAGAGCTACTTATGGATTGCATACCAAAGATTACAATACCTAGATCTATTGCGTTATGCCTAGCTAGGGGCGTTAAACAATAGCGCTTGTTCGGAGGCAACCCAATTTTATTTTTATGCTTTTGTTTTTGCTTCTGTTTTTGAGTGCTTCACACATTATTACCTCTGTAGTAATTGTGTTTTCTTGTTTCAATTAGTGTTTGAGCCAAGTAAGACCTTTGGGATGGTCTACGGTGTTTGCAATTTGATTTTGCTGAAAAACAGAAACTTTTGCTCTCAGTCCAGGAATTTTGTAAATTCACTGGAACGTTATTTTCATCTGAAATTTTTACACAATATTTATATACAAATTTCCCTGAGTTTCCTAATTTTTCAGAATTTTTTTAGTTACATAAGTATTCGAAGTCTATAGATTGCCACAGACTGTTCTGTTTTAGACAGATTCTGTTTTCTTTGTGTTGTTTGCTTATTTTGATGTATCTATGGGTTGTATCGGGGGGTATGAACCATGGAGAAGTTAGAATACAGTAGATATTACACCAATATAAATAAAGAATGAGTTCACAACAGTACCTAAAGTGGTGATTTATTTTTCTTATACTAACGGATCTCATGAGTTTTCTGTTGAGTTTTGTGTTGTGAAGTTTTCAAGTTTTGGGTAAAGATTTGATGGACTATGGAATAAGGAGTGGCAAGAGCCTAAGCTTGGGGATGCCCAAGGCACCACAAGCCATATTCAAGGATACCAAAAAGCCTAAGCTTGGGGATGCCCCGGAAGGCATCCCCTCTTTCGTCTTCAATCCATCGGTAAATTTACTTGAGGCTATATTTTTATTCACCACATGATATGTGTTTTGCTTGGAGCGTCTTGTATGATATGAGTCTTTGCTTTTTAGTTTTCCACAATCATCCTTGCTGCACACATATTTTTGAGAGAGACATGCTGAATCGTGAATTTATTAGAATACTCTATGTGCTTCACTTATATCTTTTGAGCTAGGCAATGTTGCTCTAGTGCTTCACTTATATCTTTTTAGAGCACGGTGGTGTTTTATTTTATAGAAATTATTGAACTCTCGTACCTCACTTATATTATTTTGAGAGTTTCTTTAAACAGCATGGTAATTGGTTTAGGTTATGAATTTAGTCCTAATATAATGGGCATCCAAGAGGGATATAATAAAAACTTTCATATAAAGTGCATTGAATACCATGAGATGTTTGATTCCTTGCATATAGTTTTGAGATATGAAGATGGTAATATGAGAGTCATGCTAGTGAGTAATTGTGAATTGGAAGGAATACTTGTGTTAAAGTTTTTGATTCCCGTAGCATGCACGTATGGTGAACCGTTATGTAACGAAGTCGGAGCATGATTTGTTTAATGATTGTCAACCTTTGTGTGAGGGTCGGGAGCGCGCGATGGTTAACTCCTACCAACCTCTCCCCTAGGAGCATGTGTCTAATGCTTTGTTTGATAACTAATAGACTTTTGCAATAAGTATGTGAGTTCTTTATGACTAATGTTGAGTCCATGGATTATACGCACTCTCACCCTTCCACCATTGCTAGCCTCTCTAGTACCGCGCAACTTTCGCTGGTACATTAAACCCACCTTCCTCAAAACAGCCACCATATATTTTCCTCAAAACAGCCACCATACCTACCTATTATGGCATTTCCATAGCCATTCCGAGATATATTGCCATGCAACTCCCACCGTTCCGTTTTTCATGACATGCACAATCACTTTCATATTGCATATAGAGTCATATTTTGTCATAGGTATCGAGTTGTAATTTTTGAGTTGTAAGTAAATAAAAGTGTGATGATTTTCATAACTAGAGCATTGTCCCGTGAGAGAAAAGGATGATGGAAGCTATGAATCCCTCACAAGTTGGGATGAGTCTCCGGACTTTACAAATAATAAAAGAGGCCAGCGAAGCCCAAATAAAAAAAAAGAGGCCAAAGATGCCCACCAAAATAAAAAAAAAGAAAGAAAAAAAATGAGAGAAAGAGAGAAGGGACAATTGCTACTATCTTCTTCCACACTTGTGCTTCAAAGTAGCACCATGATCTTCATGATAGAGAGTCTCCTATTTTGTCACTTCCATATAACTAGTGGAAAATTTTCATCATATGCACAACCACTTAGTTTTCTTTTGAGCTTTCATACACGTATAGCTCTAGTGCATCCGTTGCATGGCAATCCCTACTCACTCACATTAATATCTATTGATGGGCATATCCATAGCCCGTTGATACGCCTAGTTGATGTGAGACTATCTTCTCCTTTTTCCTTGCAACCTCCACCATATTCTATTCCACCTATAGTGCTATATACATGGCTCACGCTCATGTATTGCGTGAGAGTTGAAAAGGTTTGAGAACATAAAAAGTGTGAAACAATTCCTTGACTTTTCATCGGGGTTGTGCATGATTTAGATACTTTGTGTGGGGAAGATGGAGCATAGCCAGACCATATGATTTTGTAGGGATAACTTTCTAAGGCCATGTTATTTTGAAAGGACACGATTGCCTTGTTGGTATGCTCGAAGTATTACTGTTTTTATGTCAATATTAGACTTTTGTTTTGAATCTTATGGATCTGAATATTCATGCCACAATAAAGAATATTACATGGATAAATATGTTAGGTAGCATTCCACATCAAAAAATCTGTTTTTATCATTTACCTACACGAGGACGATCAGGAATTAATCTTGGGGATGCTTGATACGTCTCCAACGTATCTATAATTTTTGATTGTTCCATGCTATTATATTATCTGTTTTGGATGTTTTATATGCATTAATATGCTATTTTATATTATTTTTGGGACTAACCTATTAATCTAGAGCCTAGTGCTAGTTTCTGTTTTTTCCTTATTTTTGAGTATTGCAGATAAGGAATATTAAACGGAGTCCAAACGGAATAAAATCTTCGGAATGATTTTTCTTGGACCAGAAGAAACCCAGAAGACTTGGAGATGAAGGCAGGAGACCTGTCGTGGCGTCACAAGCCACCAGGGCGCGCCCTAGGGGGGGGCGCCCCCCTGGCTTGTGGCCCCACGTCAGCCCTCCTAACCCTATTCTTCGGCCTATAAATTCCCAAATATTCCCTGGATACCAAAAAGAGCCACGAAAATACTTTTCCGCCGCCGGAAGCCTCTGTTCCTGTGAGATCCAATCTTGGAGCCTTTTCCGGTATTCTGCCGGAGGGGGAATCGATCACGGAGGGCATCTAAATCAACTCCATTGCCCCTCCGATGATACGTGAGTAGTTCACCACAGACCTTCGGGTCCATAGCTAGTAGCTAGATGGCTTCTTCTCTCTCTTTGTTCTTCAATACCATGTTCTTCATGATCTTCATGGAGATCTATCCGATGTAATACTCTTTTGCGGTGTGTTTGTCGAGATCCGATGAATTGTGGGTTTATGATCAGCTTATCTATGAATATTATTTGAATCTTCTCTGAATTCTTATATGCATGATTTCATATCTTTGCAAGTCTCTTCGAGTTATTGATTTGGTTTAGCCAACTAGATTGGTAATTCTTGCAATGGGAGAAGTGCTTAGTTTTGGGTTCAATCTTGCGGTGTCCTCACCCAGTGACAAAGTAGGGGTAGCGAGGCACGTATTGTATTGTTGCCATCGAGGATAAAAAGATAGGGTTTTCATCATATTGCTTGAGTTTATCCCTCTACATCATGTCATCTTACCTAATGCGTTACTCTGTTCTTCATGAACTTAATACTCTAGATGGAGGCAGGAGTCGGTCGATGTGTGGAGTAATAGTAGTAGATGAAGAATCGTTTCGGTCTACTTGACACGGACGTGATGCCTATATTTATAATCGTTGCCTTGGATATCTTCATAATTATTCAGTTTTCTATCAATTGCTCGACAGTAATTTGTTCACCCACCCTATTATTTTCCTTCATGACAGAAGCCTCTAGTGAAACCTATGGCCCCCGGGTCTATTTTCCATAATATATTTTCAGATCTATAAACCAAAAATACCAAAAATACCTCACTGCATTCTTTTTACTTTTGTTTTACTTTCCGTTTTAGCAATCCTATCTATCCATCTCTATCAGATCTCATCCTTGCAAATAACCATGAAGGGATTGACAACCCCTTTATAGCGTTGGGTGCAAGTGTTTGATTATTTGTGTAGGTACATCTATTGGGGACTTGCTTGTATCTCCTACTGGATTGATACCTTGGTTCTCAACAACTGATGGAAATACTTATCTACTTTGCTGCATCACCCTTTCCTCTTCAAGGGAAACCAACGCATGCTCAAGAAGTAGCAGCCGCCGCCCCCCTGGCCGCCGGCGAGCCGCCGGTGAGGCCCTGCCTCTCCCCGTAGCCGATCTGGTTAGTGGGGGGTTAGGCCCCCACTAACTCCCCCCCCCCCCCCGAGTGTGAATGACAGAGGGGGCCCACCCCCCTCCAGAATGTTTTTATTTAAAATGAAAATAAAAATGAATTAATAAAAACGTTAATTAATTAATTAATTAATTAGTTACTCATTTTAAGTAAAGTTAATTATGTTAATTAACCTAACCTATTATTAAATAGAATCGTTAAGTTAATTCTGTCAATTAATTAACTTAATTAGTGGATGACATGTGGGACCCCCCTTAATTAATCTGATTAATATTAATTAAACCTGGATTAACTATGTGTCTATGACAGTGGGGCCCACTGGTCAGTTTGACCAGTCAACCCCACTGTTGACTGCTGATGTCAGCATGACATCATGCTGATGTCATAATTGTTTATTGAATTAAAATAAATCAATTTAATTTCTGAAAATTAATAAAACTTTAAAAGTTAATATTAAATAATCCGTAACTCGGATGAAAATATTTTATACATGAAAGTTGTTCAGAAAAATCCCGCGGTTCCGAATACGCAGTCCGTTCGTCTGTCACGTGCTCCTATCATAACGAACGTGGAATTTTTCCATCGTTTTCAGCTGTCCGGTAGTGGCCCGAGACCCGGAAAATATCATCAGATATTCTTCCGATCCGTCTGCGACGTGTACTACAGAGTTAGTGCATGCCTAGCTCCGCATATTGCCATGTCATGCACCGTGTTGCATATGTCTGCATTATATTTATTGTTTCTCCCCCCTCTTCTTACCGGTAGACCCCGAGACTGACGTTGCTGCCAGGTACGACTACACCGTTGACGATCAGGACTTTGTAACAGAGCAGCAAGACAAGCAACCCCCCCTTGAACATTCTGATATCGCCCATTTCTTTCCCTCTCATTCTTGCATTAGATTTTGCTACTGTATTAGCTAGCTCCTATTTCTGATGCATAGCCTATTTTTGATAAACTGCTACTATACCTGTTGTTATATCAACTGCTTAGTATAGGTTGATCAATGAATCCCCTGTGACCCCCTTAGCCCCAGTTGCCACTGCTTCTTCATCGCCAACTCGAAGACTCGAAGACTCGGTCAAACGACCGACAAGCCATGCCCGTCACATTCACCGCACACCCCTTAGTTGTACGACTCTGCAGAGCTATTATCGATTACCGAGGGTGACACCTCGTGAAGTACTCATGATGCTAACTCTGTAGTGCAGCTAGTCGGTCGTGGTTATCGAGGGTGATTCCTCCTTCACCACTCCCGACGATGACTCTGTCGTGCAACCCCTCAAGTGTGGGACCCTTGAGGGTGATTCCTCTAAGTCCACCTTGACGGTTTCATCGAGCGGGGCCCTTTGAGGGTGATTCCTCAGGTTCCCTCTTGATGTTTTATACACACAGTTACTATGACCTGGTTACAGAAACATGTTGGTTATGGGTCGGCCCTGACGGGTACCCATGGTTTGATGATGACGAGGCGTGGCCGGGCAGGTGAGGCCCTTGCCACACATCCTCGAGACGGGGCGACGGGACCGCACTTCATGGGTCGCGCTTGCCCCGCATTAATAAAATGCTAATGGGTTGGGTATTTGATCTGAGTTGGTCGATTTTGATCTTTTACGCACCAAACCTTCACGTGGGACAAGTTATGGGTACTCAGCATTATTGTATCAGCCGAAGCTCTTCGGACGTCAGCAATGGAGCGGCGCGCACCCGAGTGGTCTGGACGGCACAGGTCTTGGATTAGACTGTGCTAGGACTGACCTCGGCCGCCCTCACATCGTGCAGGAGTGCAAAGGGTGATTGGGCCCATGACCCCTGCGCGCTTAGGATTTAGACCGACGGGCTGGCCTCTCTGTTGAGTCTAGGTGGGGCGACAACGTGTTGAAATCCCGAGGCCGGGCATGACCCAGGAAAGTGTGTCCGGCCGGAGGTGATCAAGCGTGTTGGAAATGCGGTGCACCCCTGCAGGGATGAATTCATCTATTCGAATAGTCGTGTCCACGTTAACAGGACGACTTGGAGTTGTACCTTGATCTACTACAACTAAAATTGTGACTTTAAATTGGAATGAGTGTTGGCTCCAGGATTGCTTCCTCGCAGGGAGTCGAGAAAGAATCTCTGGGCGTGGTTACTTTTAAAAATTTGCTATAATAATATTGCTATATATGAGATACCAGTCTACTCTCTTCTAATGCTACAAGATGCTGAAGTTGCTAGTCTTCGATAGGACTAGGCCTTCCCCCTATTCTTCCTTTCTGTAGTCAGCCCAGATATAACCCCATTCCTTGATACTGATGCATACTTAGCATAGTTCTGATGCCAGTCTTGCAAGTACTTTGGATGAGTACTCACCACTGCTTTGCTTTCTCTTTCCCCCTCGATACGATTCTGTTTTCAGAAGATGGAGCCCAGGAGATGGAGTACGCCGGAGACGACTACCACGCCACCGCTGGAGCGTACTACTACGTGGAGGCTGCCCCTGACCAGTAGTAGGATAGGAGGTTCCCAGGCAGGAGGCCTCGCCTCGTTCGATCGGTTGCTATGTTTGTGATAGCCTTCTTAAGGAAAAAATTGTTTAACTTATGTCTGTACTCAGATATTATTTGCTTCCGCTGACTCGTGCTTGTCGAGCTTTGTATTCGAGCCGTCGAGGCCCCTGGCTTGTAATATGAAGTTGTATGACTTTAATTTGTGTCTAGTGTTGTGTTGTGATATCAATCAGTGTGTCCCTAATCTTGGTCGTACGCATTGCGTGTATGTTTAGCGTACGGTCAACATTGGGGGCGTCACACTTCCTCCCCGGCAACGGCGCCAGAAATTCCTTTGACGTGGCTTGAGACTGCGTCAGTATTTCCCCAAAGAGGAAGGGATGATGCAGCACATCGACGGTAAGTATTTCCCTCAGTTATGAAACCAAGGTATCAATCTGTAGAGGAATATCAAGCACCTACGTAAATAGCATCTGCGCACAAAGAACAAATACTTGCAACCCCGACGCGTAAGAGAGGTTGTCAATTTCTCAACGGTAAAAGATAAATGTTTTGTATGAGATTGGGTAAATAGATCTTGCAAAAGCACAAAATAAAATAAGTAAAGATAAATGGCAGCAAGGTATTTTTGGGTTTTTGGAAATATAGATCTGAAAACAAACACGGCAAAAAGATAGATCGGAAAGCAATATGATTAAAGTAGACCCGGGGGCCGTAGGTTTCACTAGTGGCTTCTCTCATGAGTATAGCACACGGTGGGTGAACAAATTACTGTTGGGCAATTGATAGAAGATCGAATAGTCATGATGATATCCAAGGCAATGATCAATATATAGGCATCACATCCAAGATTAGTAGACCAAAATGATTCTGCATCTACTACTATTACTCCACACATCGACCGCTATCCAGCATGCATCTAGTGTATTAAGTTCATGGAGAAACTGAGTAATGCAATAAGAACAGTGACATGATGTAGACCAGATCTACCCGTGTAGGAATAGATCTAATCTTGTTATCCTTAATGGCAACGATACATGCGTGTCTTGCTGCCCCTTCTGTCACTAGGAAAGAACACCGCAAGATCGAACCCATCACAAAGCACCTCTTCCCATGGAAAGAAAAATCGATCTAGTTGGCCTAAATAAACCAAATATTCGAAGAAGAAATACGAGGCTATAAGTAATCATGCATATAAGAGATCAAAAGAAGACTCAAATAATATTCATGGATAGAAACTGATCATGAACTCAAAATTCATCGGATCCCAACAAACACACCGCAAAAGTCATTACATCATATGGATCTCCAAGAGACCATTGTATTGAGAATCAAAAAGAGAGAAGAAGCCATCTAGCTACTTCCTACGGACCCGTAGGTCTATGGTGGACTACTCACACATCATCGGAGAGGCACTTATGATGAAGATGACCCCCTCCGTAATGGTGTCTAGATTGGATCTCGCGGTTCTGGAACTTGCGGCGGCTGGAATTGTGTTTCGTCGACTCCCCTAGGGTTTTCTGAATATTTGGGAATTTATAGGGCGAATAGTCGGTGGAGGGGAGTCCCGAGGTGGGCATGTCCCACCAGGCCACGCCAGGGGCCTCTCGCGTGCCCTGGTGTCTCGTGCCCACTTTGGCCTTCCTCTCTGGCACTTCTTTGGCCCACTAGATGTCTTCTGGCCCAAAAAATCTCTAAAAAGTTTCACGGTGTTTGGACTTTGTTTGGTACTGATTTTCTGTAAAGTAAAAAACAAGCAAAAAACAGCAACTGGCACTTGGCACTATGTCCATAGGTTAGTCCCAAAAAACGATATAAAGTTGATATAAAATTATTGTAAAACATCCAAGATTGATAACATAACAGCATGGAACAATCAAAAATTATAGATACGTTGAAGACGTATCACCGCCCCCCCAAGGGGGGAACCCTAGGGCGCAGCCACCGTCCCCTTCCCCTTATATATACTAGAGGGGAGAGAGGGCAGCCGCACCTGAAGACCACGGGGGAGCCCTCTCTCTCCCTCTAGATCAGTTTCTCCACTAGATCGGTTTCGGTAGTGATTGGTGAAGCACTGCCGGGACAGCTCCACCACCACTGCCATCACGCTCTCGTGCTGCTTGAGAACTCATCTACCTCTCCACCCTCGCTTGCTGGATCAATAAGGCGGAGACGTCATCGAGTTGTACATGTGCTGAACGCACAGGTGTCGTCCGTTCGGCGCTAGATCGGAAGGACCGTGATTGGATCGCGGGACGGTTCATGATTGGATCTCGAAGACGTTCGACTACATCAAACGTGTTTCTTAACGCTTCCCTCTTAGCGATCTACAAGGGTATGCAGATCTACTCCCTCTCGTAGCTATGCATCTCCATAGATAGATCTTGGGTGCGCGTAGGAATTTTTTTGTTTCCCATGCAATGTTCCCCAACACTTACAACATCAAGCATTTGACAAGAGTGGAAGCAAGCTCATCGAAGTTGAAGAAGAGATGAAATTCCTTGGATTCCACACTGATGGTACCTGCAACGTGAGAGAAATGCCAGCTGTCGTAGTGCATTTGTAGAATGTTAGTATCTTCTCCTTCTGACATTTTGTCCACGCAATATTTATGTAACCCGCGACCACTGGAACTGCACTCCTCAAGGTATTCGCCAACAAGAAATGGATGGCCATGCTTGTAATTGCGTGCTTCAAATGGGTCTACTTTCTTACTAGAAAGTAGCTTTCAACTTCTGCTTCACACACGCGGTCAGAACCAGGATTACCCAGCCCTTCGAAAAGCTTGTTGTTAACTTGGTTATGGCTGATGATTCTTTGTACTAGGAGGCTCTTGGTCCCATCCCTCCTCGCTTTTGGGGGGGGGGGGGCAACTTCATGTGTGCAACCATGCCCGCTTTCGTCTTCTTAGCTGAAGCACTTCTTGTTTGACGTCCGGTTTCATGAACGACGTGCTGCTGAGAAGTGTGTGAAGGTACGATGGACTGCTGAGCAGATGATGCCGTTGTGACGGACTGCTGAGTTGTAGTACAAGACGTGACGGACAGCTGACCAGCCGTTGAAGCTATGTCGGGGTTCTGAACAGCTGGTGCCAACGTGTTGGTGTGTTGATGCGGCTGTAAGAATGCGTTCGTTTGCTGAGCAGGCAGTCCCAACACAGCGGTATGCTTATCTGGCAGTTGTGAACCGCTGAACTGTTGAGCAGGTGGTTCCTGACTTTCGGACTGCTTAGCGGGCAGTTCCGGACTTTCGGACTGCTTAGCAGGCGGTCCCGGACTTTCATACACCTTAGCAGGTGGTTTGACTGGGTTTGTCTGCTGAGCATGCAGTGCCGATGTGTTTGCACTATGTGCTTCAGTGATGGCATCTGAACCGATGATACGTCTTTAGCAGTTGCAGGCCTTGCCACATGCTGCTCAGGAGCGGACGATGACCTGGCCTGTACGGCAGGAAGTCGGGTGGGCTAATCACAGGTTGATGCCTTGGGCATCAGATTCCCAAGAGTATGTTCATCGGCGGAGTCACACAAGATCTACTGTGGCGAGAAGAGAGTCACTGGTTCGAGGGCAACATTGGTTGCTGTTGGGGGGGGGCTGGAGGGATCTCATCCAGGAAGTCTATTTCTTTCCGTGGCCAGTGTATATGATTTAACCGTGTTTCTTCCAAGATCCTCTGCTCATCAGGATCCCCAAGGACATTCTTCAGGGCAAAATTACTGAATCCAGGCTTTATTTCAGTCACGTAGCACTTCACACAACCCGGCTTCAATGGCACATTGTCCAACAAGAGACCCCTGCCAAGTCAGGGTTGTAAACCCACGCTGTTGCACATTTTGAAGTACCTTCATAATGTGTAAGCATGGCCTTCACTCTCCCCCCTGTCCATATAGATCAGATATAGCACCATCATGTCCAGCTACAGCATCATTGTCACTGGGGTCAGCTGATGCACAGCTACTCTTGTGCGGTGTTGCCATACAATAAGTGGCATCATCCATGCCGACATACCCTTGCGGCTCCTCGCTATCTCTCAGCATTAGTGTCTTCTCCTGCATATATGACTCCTCAACTTCCTTTCGAACTCTAGGATACATGTCCCTTTTAATCCTTTCGCGCAAGTCTCTGTGCTTACCATCACTCTTAGCCTTTTTCATGTTGAGCCTCTCTTCTTTGCTTAGTGAGAAAGCCCTCTTGTGTGGGACATTGACCCCAATACCCCTTGCACGGCCAGGGGGCTCTTTGGTAGTCAGAGCCTCTTATAGAATGTCACATGGCCCTGAGTTCCTGTAGAACCTTCAAGTGTTTTTGGAACCCTTTGCCATCACATTATACAGTTCTTGGTCTGGTGAGTTTTCAAAGTAATAAAAACCGTCTCCATGCCTCTTTGCACGTGCCCGCAAGTAGTCCCTAGCGCGAGTGCCCCTAATTTCACTAAAGGTCGGGTTGCCACCCGCATCTACTACTTCTTTGCCCTCCTTCTCCCATATCGGTTTCATGTCGTAGTATCCTGCCACACCCATTAGGTGGGTGTGTGTTCTTCTTCTGAAGTTGCGATTGCATGGCACTATTCTTAATAAAATCTTCACTAGCCTTGACCCTTTTGAATTCTGTCCAGTCTTCCTTTGTAATTTGGGGGTATAAGGGGATTGGGTCCTTGCCTTGACTCAAGAACTTCTTGTACAACACATGCTTCCAGTTTCTCCAAGCATCCCCGGCCTTCTTCAGTGCAGCGTGTTGCACCTGATGTCTCCACTCCTCAGGAATGTTGAAGTGCTCCATGATCTCCTGGACTATCCTTTGCCGTGTTTCTGTACCAGCCTTCCGAAACCCCGGCAGATTAATGTTGAGACTTGCCCTGCCAACAAATCCACACACACTTTTGAACCTCGTGCGTGCTTTATCTGGTTTAGATGGAGCCCAAGACTTCAAATCGATGTCAGTTACTTCGTATACACCTTTAGGCTGGTGTGTGGGCTTTCTTGGAGCGCTCTTCCGGCTCTTGACCGGAAGGGTGATTGTAGCAGCTCTATCACGTTCATCATTTCTTGATACACGATCATCTGTTGCAGACATGTTGGCTTCGTACTCAAATGAAGATACATCACCAGAAGTATGACTGTCATCGCTGCTAATAGACATCTACAGAGGACACATGCGAAACTCAGAAAAGGTGGGTAATCATAAAAAATGTAACATCTTGGCAACTAGGTGTCTAAACATGGCGTGTGCTCATTTGGAAAATGTACGGCTAATCTATTCATTTTGTGTGACTCGTGCACACATGATATGTAACTCGACAATAACTAATTGGAACAAATACAACTTATATGTTGGAAGGTAGATGATAAACATAATTAAATACGTTCTCCATTATTTAATAATCATTTTGGATACAAACCGAACCAAATAGGAAAAGGGATCGCGAGATAATAGACCTCACCGCGATGAAGGGCAGCAACTGACCGTTTTTTTGTGCAAATCCAGCAGGAGAGGCGAGGGTACATGATCGATATGCTCGAGGGCGGCTGGTGAGGAAATGAAGACGGCGAGGCGTGGGCAGCGGCGTGTTCGGAGCGGTAGTGAAGGGTAGCGTTGACGCCGGGAAGCGGGTACACGGCCGGGTTGAGCACGACGGCGCTGGAAAGGGTTCTGGTGTGGATCACGGGGACGGGAGGGGGAGGGTGCTAGTTGTCGATGGAGTTTGGTAGAATACGCAGACAGCTGAGCGAAACGGGGGAGGGCGCGGGTTTGGGGGGCAATTTGGCGTCTTCGGTGAAAAGGGTGAGAAAATATCACCGTGCGCCCCAAGGAAAGACCTATACAAACGGTTTCATATAGTAACCCGTGTGCACAAGTAGCATAAATTTGTTCGAAATGAAAATGTGACAACTTTGAAATGTAGACGTGGTATCATCGTTTTGTCTCAAAATTTTTCCCACGGTTCGCAACTATCATTGTACCCTAGTATTGTTTTTGTGCCACATTTCTGGGCTCGCTTGATATTTTTCAGCATTTTTCAGCTTTTTTTAGCATTTCTAGGCATTTAGTGCACAAAAAACAAATCCCAACTTCAACAACGTGTCTTGACGAGAGGTATAAGCACTGTTGTTCGACCTGGGTGAATCCTACGATGCAGACGTACGGTCCGTGTGGTTTGCGTTATGGCCAATCAGAACGCACGACTCACTTTGCGCGCATTTAGGTGTCATCAGCCACGGTTTAGAAAGCACACAGTATTAGTGAATGAACCGTGTGCTATTTGTTTATGCACAACAATCATATTTTCATTTCAAATGAATTTGTGACTTCATCATTTTGCCTCGACTTATTTTCATCGGCAGACAATCACCTATTAACCCATGTATTGATTTTCAGCCGCACTTCATGACTTGTTTGCTAATTTTAAGACATTTTTTCCACCAACATTGGGCTTGTTAGTAATTGAATTGGATGAAATGTAGATGTATTCCGAAAATGGGTGTGTCACCGTGGCATGATGTGAATACCCCATGTAAAAAATGGTAATGCCTGGAAGAAGTTGTGATGTACGGCCCTTTGAAAACCAAGGCATCTCACACGAAGGATCATAGTTTCCAAATGTAGAGTTGGCATTTCGGACTCTCCAATCGGTATCAACCTCATCATTTCGCCTCGATTTTTCCCATGGTATGCAAACATTATTGTACTCCTATTATTAATCTTCTGGTGGATTACATGGCTCGTTTGCTATATATAAGGCATTTTTTGGATTTACCATGCATTAGTGCATAAATAAAATCCCAACATGAATTATGTGTGGATGCTGACAAAGAATCTCTTACAAATCAGTTGTGTGTCACCTTTGCATGATTTTCGTCATTGTGCAAGGAATGAGAGGAATTTTCAAACATTTCGGACGGGAGATGCATAAATGTCGGTAATTTAATTACCGGAAATGCAAATGGACTCGGAAAATCATGAAAATCGGTGTGTCATTGTGGCGTGATCTCGAGACACCGTGGACACAATTTGGTAAATTTTGGCACAAGTTACGATGATCGCTCCTTGGAAACCCATGCATCTCACTAGAAGGATCATAGTTCCAAAGGGAGAAGTGGCAAATCAAACTCCAATCGACGGTGTCTTCATCGCCACTCCTCCAATTTTTATCCCACGGTAGTCAATCATCATTATACGTCAAGTTTGATTTTCTGGCGCATTTATGGGCTCGTTTGATATTTTTCAGCAGTTCTTATCATTTACAAGGCATTTAGTGCATATAAATCAAATCCCAACTTCAACAACGTGTGTTGAGGAGAGGTGTAAGGACCGCCGTTCGATCTGGGTGAATCCTACGGTGCAGACGTACGATCCGTGTGGTTTGAGTTTTGGCCAATCAGAACACACGACTCACTTTGCGCACATCATGTGTCATCGGCCGTGGTTTAGAAAGCACGTGGTTTTAGTGAATGAACCGTGTGCTATTTGTTCATGCACAACAATCATATTTTCATTTCAAATGCAATTGTGGCTTCATCATTTCGCCTCAACTTATTTTCATCGCCAGACAATCAACTATTAACCCCTGTATTGATTTTCGGCCACGTTTCATGACTTGTTTGCTAAGTTTAAGACATTTTTTTCCACCAACATTGGGCTTGTTAGTAATTCAATTGGAGGAAATGTAGATTTATTACGAAAATCACGAAAATGGGTGTGTCACTATGGCATGATGTGATTACCCCGTGGAAAAAAATGGAAACGTCTGGCGGAAGTAGTGATGTACGACCCATTGAAAACCAAGGCATCTCACACGAAGGATCATAGTTTTCAAATGTAGAGTTGGCATTTCGGACTCCCCAATCGGTGTCAACCTCATCCTTTCGCCTCGATTTTTCCCATGGTACGCAAACATCATTGTACTCCTATTATTAATCTTTTGGTGGATGACATGGCTCGTTTGCTATATCTAAGGCATTTTTTTGCATTTACCATGCATTAGTGCATAAATAAAATCCCAACATGAATTACGTGTGGATGCTGGCAAAGAATCTCTTACAAATCATTTGTGTGTCACCTTTGCGTGATTTTCGTCATTGTGCAAGGAATGAGAGGAATTTTCAAACATTTTGGATGGGAGATGTGTAAATGTTGATAATTTAATTACAGGAAATGCAAATGGACTCGGAAAATCATGAAAATCGGTGTGTCGTCGTCGCGTGATCTCGAGACACCGTGGAAAAAATTGGTAAATTTTGGCAGAAGTTACGATGATCCCTCCATGGAAACCGTTGCATCTCACTAGAAGGATCATAGTTCAAAAGCGAGAAGTGGCAAATCGAACTCCAATCGATGGTGTCTTCATCGCCTCTCCTCCCATTTTTATCCCACGATAGTCGATCATCATTATACGCCAGGTTAGATTTGCTGCCGCATTTATGGGCTCGTTTGATATTTTTTAGCATTTTTTACCATTTACGGGGCATTTAGGCATATAAATCAAATCCCAACTTCAACAATGTGTGTTGACGAGAGGTGTTAGGACCTTCGTTCGATCTGGGTGAATCCTACGGTGCAGACGTATGATCCGTGTGGTTTGGGTTTTGTCCAATCAGAACGCATGACTCACTTTGCGCACATCACGTGTCATCGGTCATGGTTTACGAAGCAAACGGCTTTAGTGAATGAAATGTGTGTGATTGGTAAACCAAACTGCACATGTTCAGTTCATACATACCGGAGTGAGATTAACTGAGCGTTCTAGCTATAGGGTAAATTAACATAAATATTTTAAATTCATTGCTACAGTTGACAACATATTAATCTAGATTCACATAAGGTTGGGCATACCTCGCAATACAGTACATGCAAAACTTATAACAGAACGAACTCAGTACACATCGCTCACGATTTAGTACATGCAACAATTCAGTACAGTAGACATAATGATTAGTTTTTTGAATCAATATACTTTGCAAATTCTCTTCTTTGTCAGTTCAGCCAAAGCCATCAACTCCTTCACGCCATCCCTATACACTACTAAGGAAAAGCCTAGCAGTAGCGCGGTTTTTAGGTGTATCAGTAGCGCAGGTACTCGCGCTACTGATACGGCGCTACAACTAACTTATAGCAGTAGTGCGGTTTACCCAGCGCTACAGCTAAAGTTTAGCAGTAGCGCCTCTTAGCCAGCGCTACTGCTAACAGAGTAATCAGTAGCATTCTTTTCAAACCCGCGCCACTGGTAAACGCACATTTTTTTATATTTATGTTGTATTTACACACGGTTACACATATTAATATACAACATCAATAATTATTGTGCCAGCAACTAAATTTAGATTAAAGTGGATGGATGCAAGTGATCATGTTGAATTAGAAGAAAATATGTTGTTGCCAATTGCAACATCATATTTTCCTCTAATTCAACTTGGTCACTTGCATCCATCCACTTTAATCAAAAATATTACATATAACTCATCACCATCTTACTCATTTAACAACTCATCATCATCTTAATCAAACTAAGTTAAAATCTCCTAAAACAAAAAAACATCATAATATCATGATCCTAATTGATCATGCCAAGTTAATATAAACCAGAAAAACTTCTCTCTTATAGGACCTAGTCCTCTCTCCTAGGTAAAATGTCATAAAATAGAATAACACCGTGATGAAGTAGAGAGATCCAACGGTCTCCAACCTGTGGCTTGCGATCCTTCTTTATTTCTCC
Organism: Elymus sibiricus; assembly: GCA_039707655.1. NCBI lineage: Eukaryota > Viridiplantae > Streptophyta > Magnoliopsida > Poales > Poaceae > Elymus > Elymus sibiricus. The sequence continues at coordinate 177,988,867 of CM077667.1, forward strand.
CCATGCTTCAATTTGGAGCCGTCCTTGTGATTTGCGCTCAGTCGAGTATGGAAAAGCAAACTGGACCCTCGTAGGGCTTTTAATTGCCATATTACATTGGCTATGCATCAACGGAGGCACAACATCATTCGGCAATTTCTGTTGAAGAACATAATAGTAGCCTAGTTAGCAATGTAATCAACACCATTTACGTAATAGTAGTGTACTTAATTAACAACTCTTACCAAGATATTTGCGTGAATGTCATCAGCCCTCAACCTATGCACTAGTGCCATGTATGAAGTATAATTCATGTCAGGTCCCATATTATACGGGGAAGTTGTCCCTACCAAACAGGACACCAATAACAAAGGTGACAAGAAAATCCTTCTCCTCCCAAGTTATATGTGATCCATAAGTGTAGTGTGTCGTGTCAACTATCTTCCGTGTTTCACTCGAAGAAAGGAAATAAGCTGTAAATTATAAATTAACAAATTTAGTACTGATGAACACCAACTATTTTTAAATATAGAATGCAAATTACTTGACAAATATGGTTGACAAACTCACATGGAGGTAAAACTGGAAGCATATCGACATCCACCCAAATGTCGATATTACCTTCAATATGATCTCGAATAATCCAGTTAATGCATCATCGAATATTATCACTAATACATCTTGAATATTATCATATAATATCACTAATACAAATCCAGTTGACGTCTCACGGCGCAGGCGGTGGACACCCAAAGATAAGGAACCATCACCGGATCATAGCTCGGGTGAGATCCCTGAAGAACCTACCAGGTATTGGAGAACCTCGTATCCAACGCAGCCATGTAGCGACGGACGTGCTCGTCCTCCTCCCTGACACGGCGACGTACCACCTCTGTGGGGGCCGGCTCCCTCCGAACCGATAGTGGCCCACGCGACCGCCACCAAAGAAGCTCCGGGTCGACGACGAGACCCGGATTCCTCACCAAGGTGCACCCCGGAAGGTAGCACCTCCCAGTGCCAGACCGGCGGAGCCCAGTCCTGGACATGGCGCCTATCAAGTAGGCTCTCGCCGACCACTCGACGACGAGGATGTGGGCCGGGCATCATCGACGTCGAGACAAATTCCTATGAGAAAATTTTCTTATCGTTTAATGTTTTACTTTCTAGTTATCATTTGTACAACAATCATCTCATTTGAATTTAGTTAGCAGCCACTAACCTATTTTTCTCAACATGCAAGTATGACACCTCATCAAGCAAATATACAATAATAAAACACAATATATATATTGTAAATATTCCCGCAACAACGTTCGGGGCATCATCTAGTCCCTAGCACGAACCTTAGCAAGAACCCTAGGCGTGGGGATGTCTCACCAGAGGCCGGGGTCGGTGTCTGGGTCGGGGCCGGGGTCGAGGTCGCCGGGGTCGAGGTCGGGGTCGGGGCCGGGGCCGAGGTCGGGGTCGGGGCCGGGGGCGAGGTCGCCGGGGAGGACCTGTGGCGGCGGCGGCGGCGCAGAGTGGAGAGGTAGAGAGTGAGGAGGGGGAGAGGGAGGGAGTGATGGGCAGGGCGGCGACGCAGAGTGGAGAGTGAGAGAGTGAGGAGGGGGAGAGGGAGGGAGTGAGGGGCGGGGCGGCGGCGCAGAGTGGAGAGGGAGGGAGTGAGGGGCGGCGGCGGTGGCACAGAGTGTGGAGAGGGTGGGAGTGAGGAGGCGGAGAGGGAGAGAGTGAGAGAGGGGCGTGCGGGGGCGAAGACAATAAGTGCACGCCCTACTTAGCAGTAGCGCGGGTCGGAAAAACGCGCTACTACTATTCTGTTAGCAGTAGCGCGGTTATCTGGGGCGTGCTACTACTAAATCTAGCTTGGCGGCAACGGTGGGGCAATATTAGTAGTAGCGCGTTTTTTAAAGCCGCGCTACTGCTAAGTAGTTAGCAGTAGCGCCTTTTCAGGACGTGCGCTATGGACATATAGCAGTAGCGCCGCCTTTTATCCGGCGCTACTGCTAAGGTTCTGTGTATAAGGTTTTCCCTAGTAGTGATACCTTGAGCTTGTCCGATCCCCCATCCATTCAGATCATTCCATCTGCACACGTTGCATCCTTAATGGATGCACAAAGATGGGTGAATAAATCACAAGATTTTATTTTCAAAATTAATGGAGGGCGCTTCAAAATGTTATCCAGCAGTGCAATGACACGAATCAACCAGTCAATTTACATGCATCATCAGTAGTGCCCTTATATGAATTGAATACCTTAATCAGGCCACTGAAGGAAAAGAATACCTTAATTAATTAGCAGCGACACGGCGAGATAGCAGGGTCGAGGAGCAGAGCTTAGCAGGGCACCTGCCTGTAGTCCGGGCTCCACTATCCCGCCTACGACAACGAGGGACATGCTCCAGTCACGCCGGCACCAACCACGAGGATTGAGCTCCTCCTATATCTCCCGCCGTCGACCAAGGATTGACCTCCTATCACGCCGCCACAGCCGACCGACAAAGGATGGACTTCCTATAACGCTGACATCGCCGACCAACTGGGGATTGACCTCCTATCCGGCAGCCGCTGCCTCGGTCGCCGTCGACATCTCTGTTAGGATAATGTTTTTTTGCGGGGGTTTCCGGAGAGCGGCTGTTTACCGCACCCATATGTACCAGGAAGCACATCACAAACGGTCATGTTACGGAAATCGTGTATCACGCACGTTTCCATCTCACACGATTGGGTTTGGAAAACCGTGTACCATATACAACAGAATGTGATAAATACTTCCCTGACCGTTATCATCAGATCCCCATAGTTTCCCCGTCTTCCCCAAATCCCTAAATAGCTTCCAGATCCCTAGCGCCCAAATTCCCTAGCGTGGCGCTGACATTGGGGCAATGCGGACGAGTGGTGCTGTTGGTTTCAGTGCGGCTGCACCGGTTCGTATAGTCGCTCTTGGCAGCGTCATTGGCGACGCCACCACGACGGCGGTCACCGCCGAGCACTTGCCTAAGGTTACCAGGAGACCGGTGTACTACGGATCCTAATCGTCTTGTTAGGACCCAATCATTCCTCATCTTATTAGCATGTCAAAAGCAAGCAGCTCACTTAGTCCGTCCTGAATAGGAGTTTTATTCCGAGTTTTGCGCCACCGAGAAGTACCAAAGGCTGAGTTGTGTGCACGGACACACTCCCGCTCGACGTGTATGCACACAGGGATTCGACATTGGCAGACGGTTTCTCAGTTGCCCCTTAGAGATTAGTGATAAGTTCATCCAAGTTCAGTTAATGCCCCCACTCATCTTGATTATTTAACATTCGCAGGGATATAAGGCTTGTGCCTTTGTTAACTGGTTGGATAATGAATGGCATTGTAGGGCTCGGAGTGTTATCACCAAGCTTGTAGAAATAACGTAAAGCTGAAGAAGAAACTAACTAATCTGGAGTGTACAATCACTACGCTGAAGCAAGAAAGAATCAATCACAGGTAATAGATGAAAGCAAGAGACAAGAAGGAACTAGCATGTGTAGTTGTAGTTGCCACATTAGCCATCTTCTATGTGCTGTTTGCAATGATCATTAGGGGTTTCGTTTGATTATTAATGGCTCCATCAATAAGCTGAGCTCATCTACTGCTTACCAATTGTCCTATGTTAAATGCTTGTTTCACATCCGTTGTGTTTCATATAAGCGTCTGAGTAGTTAAACAATGCATCTAGCAAACCGTGTGAACTGCTAACATGTACACGTGTGAAACAGTTGGCATATTGAGAACTGCACAATAGCGGGAATTTAGAGCGATGGTCCGGGTGCACACAATTGCGGTTGATTATATTGGAATTCTAACCGCCTGCCAAGGCGCCAATATAATCTGTCAATCCCCCGCTTCAATTGTTATTCCTCTTGTCTTCACACCACGCTTTAGTTGCCACCATCTTCATCATCCCGGCCGGCCACTCTACACTTCCACACACTCTGCAATATCGCTTTCTCGCCGATTGTTTAATTATGTAGCATAGCAATGTCAAGCGACAGCGAGGACGACAGTTCCGCCAGTCTGGGGTCAACCATAGAATCATCGCGCTCGTCTTCCATGAGTCCGGCATCAAGCCTTGACCTCCATTTTATCCGGCTCATGGATGGGACACCGCCGTCGGAGTCATCGGACAATGACCGGACGGATGAGGAGCCGTCGAAGGATGAAGAAGACGACAACAATGAGGAGGAGGAGGAATGGTCGAACAAGGAGGAGGACGACGAGGAGCCACCGAAGGACAAAGAAGACGATGACGATGATGAGGAGGAGGAATGGCCGAACAAGGAGGACAATGACGAGGACATCAATGATGATGCCGATGAAAATCCAGCGGTCAGCGGCAAGAAGCGTCCACGTCAAGACGATGGCGCGGGGCCATCTAACAAGAAGAAGAAGAAGAAAACCATATTGTACTCCTTAACTCTGTTGTCATCTGCTCATATTTATTCCTTAACTCTGTCTACACTGTCGATATCCTCGCAAACGGTTAAGAATACAGATTCGACAGTGATCATTCCCAAAATCGCACACAGTTGGTTTCTTGAATTGTGTGCCCTGTTGAGCACACAATTCAGAACAACAAATCGTATGTGTTGTCTAGAATTATAGCACACAATTCTGATTATCGAACTGTTTGCAGCGTATCACACACACACACCTTGTTACACCAAACCGTTTGTGTTCTTCCATACCATCGCAAACAGGGTCATCTGAGGGACATGTATGCCGTACAACACACACATCTCCGGATCTGCGTAGCCGTTTGCGTTATATTATGTCTTCGGAAACAGTTCTACACTTTGAGACTGTATGCCGTACATCACACACATCTTTGTTTGATTAACCGTTTGTGCTGTTTCACCTCATCACAAACAGTTCGTAGAAGTCAACTGTCTGTCGTAGATCACACACGTAACTACTTTCTGAATCGTTTTTGATGGATCAACCATCGCACATTGTTCGTGTCATTGGTGATAGAGCTTGAACTATACCGTTTGCGATTCATGCATCGCACACAGTTTTGTCGAAGGGTGTCTGATTGTAGTGTCGCATTAGCAGCATCCTGCAGTAGTGCGCTAGGTTGAGATCTAAGTGATAATTCCTAAAAAGGCTCTTCCACCCGGTTTTTATCGTAATCACGATGAAGATATTAAAATGATTGGTGTTTATCCTATTGAATCTTTGTTTACTAATATGAAACGTGATGAAAAAGGGGCTGGATATGAGTCAACTTTAGCTAGAAGGCGTCCCGCTTGTTCGGAGGGTGAGGATCCTAATGGTAAAAATGAATAAAGTGGGTTTGGAGAGGTCAAAGCTTTACATAGTGATGCACCTACAACTTTGGATTACAAGGACTTTAATTATGAAAAAAATTCTTTAGTTAAATGTATTTCCTTGTTTCAATCCATGATTAGCTCACATAATGCTTATGAACAAAATAAAGCTTTTACTAAACATATTGTAGAAGCTATGATAAAAGCTCACGAGGAGAAACTTGAATTAGAGGTTTCAATACCTATAAAGTTGCATGATGAACGGGAACCTACTATTAAAATTAAGCTAAAATATTGTGAATGTAATGCTTAGTGTGATCTTGGTGCTTGCGATTCTACTGTACCTAAATCTCTATGTGATGTGCTAGGTCTCACCGGTATAAATGAATGTTCCTGTAACTTTCATTTAGTTAGCGTATTCCACTATTAAGAAACCATTGGGTAGAATAAATGATGTGCTTATTCTTGCTAATATAAATTATGTGCCCGTGGATTTCATTGTGCTTGATATTGAGTCCAATCCGTGTTGTCCTATATACTTGGTAGGCCTTTCTTACGAACCATAGGCACTATTATTGACATGAAAGAAGGTAATATAAGATTCCGATTCCCATTAAAGAAAGGGATGGAACACTTTCCTAGGAAGTGAATTAATCCACCATATGAATCTATTATGAGGGCCACCTATGGGGTGAATTTTAAAGACGACGACACTTGATACTACGCATTATGCCTAGCTAGGGGTATAAAACAATATAGCTTGTTTGAAGGCAAGCCAATAGTTATCTTAATTTTTTTTTTGTGTGTTGACATGATTATTTCTACTGTAATGATTGTGTTTTTATGTCTTAATTATTTTTTTTGCCAAGTAAAGCCTTTGGGATTGATTTGGATGATATTAGAATTGATACAATGCAAAAATAAATTATGTTGCGCCCGGTACATGATTTTTTGTTTCTTACCAGGACGTGATAAATTCCTGAACTTTTGACAAAGTATTTCTCTGCAAATATCTCATGTTTTACTAATTTTTCAGAATTTTTGGAGTTACAGAAGTTTGGTTTTGGTATTGATCATTGCAAACTGTTCTGGTTTAGACAAATCCTGTTTTTGCTTGCATAGTTTGCTTGTTTTGATGATGCTATGGAATATATCGGGGGATCTAAGTCACTGATAAGTTAAAATATAGTTCCTTCCAATAATTAAATATGAATAAATTCTCAACAATACCTAAATTTTATGATTTACCTATTATACTAACGGATCTCATGAGGTTTTTGTTGAGTTTTGTGTGCTGAAGTTTTCAAGTTTTGGGTGAGACAACGATGGATGAAGGAACAAGGAGCGGCAAGACCCTAAGCTTGGGGATGCCCAAGGTAACCCAAGTTAATATTCAAGGAAGACCCAAGCGTCTAATCTTGGGGATGACCCGCATGGCATCCCCTCTTTCATCTCCATTCTATCGGTATCACTAGTGCAGCCGCGTGCTATAAAAATGGTTTTTAACCCTTTTCCGTGGTGTAGTTCTAAACCGTCACCGTGCATGTGTGGGCGATTGGGAGGCTATCCCACACGACACAAATAAATCATCGTTGATGCCTCCGTCGGGTCACACACGCCAGGCAAAAATAGGGAGTGTGCGATTGGGAGGACCATCACAAATAGACATATTGAAGAAGTCATGTGAGATATGCTTGGCATCCCACACAGGGAATCCCAAAGATACGTCTCTGTTCGTATTGCACATCGCACACAACTTTCTACATCACATCGTTTGTGATAGGGTTGGTCATCACACACGATAGTAATAATTCTATCGATTGTGCTATTTAATACATCACTCACGGTTCCTAGAAGAAACTGTTTGGCATTAGGCTGTCCATCACATACACTTGTTATGTGAAAATGTTTATGATAGGGTAGCCTAACGCACACAATTGTTGACCCAAAGCCATGTGTGATTGTTCACTGATCCAACATTCTAACTTTCTAGATACCGTGTGGGTTTGTTGACATCATCGCCCACGATGTTGTCTTAGAAACCGTGTGCAATAGAAACCACAATTATCAGCCTAATTGCTCTATTATTTATAATCCATTTAGTAATCAAATTAACAATTCATATCAAGCACACAGTATATTTCGTATTCGTATTATGACAAACATGATTTCATAATTGAATTACATCATGGTACATCATAATATAGGCATATACTACCTAGCTACCCAATTGCACAATAGGACAAAGTTTCAAATGCAACATCTAAAACCTTTGGAAATCAAGTATCATCATAGATGGTAAATAGACAGATGAGTCTCCTCTAGAAAATTGTTGAAGCAGAAGGCGTATATTGAGCCTTTAGTGATGTTGCGGGTCCTTGCAACTTTAGGCCAGTGCATGTGGATGATTGCATGCCCATCCTTCGTCCTCTTGAGGAAGAATTCAAGATTGTATCATGGGTGCTGTATGAAAACCTTCCTCGCCTCTTGACCATACAGGTGGTTTGAGACAAAATCATCGATGAACTCCCTTGAAAAGGACTGAAAACAAATATATGCATAAATATATTTTCTAAAATTTGAAATGGCGCAAAGGGAAAAGGACATGGTGAAAGAGATGGTACCATCCTATAGTTGACTGATGTCTTCTTCATTGTGCAGACAAACATCTTGTTGTTCTTCGTAGCTAGTTTCTTTATCTTAACAATCTTTCTGAGTTTCTTGATTTGACTGATATCCATGGACACCTCATTTCCCCACATGCAAAAAGGGTCGAACACTGGGTCTAAACCTCTTACAGCAGGACCTACATGTGCAAGAAGAAGTTATTAAGAAACTTAATATTAGAATGGTTCCTGGAATTGTACAATAATGTGCTATTAGCCAAAGGACCATGGATTTGCAAACCTCGATGGTAAACTTCAGTGTCTCCCATTGTTTCCCCGGAAACATATTTTAGATATTGATCAGGTTATAAGTGATATTTGGCATACTATCAATGAAATATGTTAATGAAAAATAAACACATTGCGGATCCAACACATTAATTCGAGCCACATGGAAAAGCCAGTTATCTAAACCAAGTGTGCTAAGAACTAGGAAATATAGCAATTGTATATGTTTCACATGTATTTACTACATCTAAATTCGATTTATTTCTCACGTGCATAACAATACAAAATTTTACGAACAACAATCGAACATCACATTGCAGAGTTGAACTAAATAGTTAACTGATCACCACAACAAATGAATGAAACAGTTAACTAAGTACCCCATTGCACAATAGAACATATACTGGAAGGTCAGATTCCAAGTAGCATAGCATTGGGCATTTCACTTAAATTTCAAAATGAAAGGCAGAAGCAGCACATGCAATAGGTAAACCAAACATGCTGAACCGGCGTAGCTAGCTGAACATAGGTCCTTAGTGATAAATCTAAGAAAAACAAGCAATTCCTCATCGTCGGAGATATCGATGACGATGGGATCCTTCAACTTGGAAGAGGGCGAGGCTTCCACACTGTGGGTGCACCCCTCGTAGTGGTGAGTGGCCTTCTCCTGCCCCGACACCAACATGATGACTCTGGAGTTCAGGTAAGCACGGGCACTGTCGGGGATATACCTCGCGGTGCGACCCGCCCTATTGGGCCGGGTTAACCTATTGGTAGCTAGACGTCAACTTCAAGATGGGTCGTGCCTTTCTAATACAAGGCATGATAGGTGACCTACCGAGTAAGCCGAATGGTAGCCCAGCACAAGAAGATGGCGGTTCAAGGTCTAAAAGACAGAAGATGCTAGGAACTTTTCTTACTTGATAGGCAAGGCAAGTTAGAGATGTATTAGGTCACGGGTCATAACATGACCCGGACTCTTGTAAACCCAGGGCCTCGACCTGTATATAAAGGTGAGCCCCTGAGGCCAGTAGACTAAAGTCACAAACCCTTGAAAGCTAGGTTAGCGATTTCGCACCCTTGTAATCGAGATCACCATCAATATAGACACAAAAGCAGGACATAGGTTTTTACCTCCATCGGAGGGGCCGAACCTGGGTAAACTCGTCTCTCATTCCCGATCAACCCCTTCGAGTCGCCACACAGTGGCGATGGCCTCACACCTAAGTTCTCCTATCAGGACATCTGCCGTGAAAAAACCACAAAAGTTGGTGCCCACCATGGGGCTGCCGCACGGTGGAGTTCAGTTCTCGGATTGAACCCTTCTCGGGTACGGGAGCTACGCGGTTGCCCTAATGATCAAGAGTCGCCGCGACAAGCGCTACATCGACAATTCAGGCTGGGGCCCCGAGGCTGACTCAATCGAGTCCGGGTATCAGGTACCCTTCGGCAAGATCGGCGCGTCAGTACCTAAGCCAGACATTTGCACCGACATCGTCGAGCCGGCTCAGCACGCCCAACCCGGTCGACATCAAGCCCGTCGGCGTCATGTCTTCGTCGGTTTCACCCAAGGGATCAGCCTCCCAGATGAGCCGTCAGGCAGCCAGGGCATCCCCGACAACTACGATGGTGAATCATCTACTGGAGACACTGAATCATTTGCCCTCTCTAGGATGGGAGACTTGGGGGCTTCCTGAAAGTAGAAGCCACCAAGGAGTCATATGAGCCGCCCCGTCAGGTCACCATCTACATGGCAGGAATCGCTGCGGCTCCAGATCCATCGGCGGCGGGAGCTGCAAATGGCGATGGCGGGTCAGGCAAAACACCGGCTCAAGCTATGAGCGATCTGATGGTAGAGATGGCCAAGCTCGTAGAGAGTCATGTCACTGCCGAAAACCAGGAAGAGTGTAATACGGAGTTGGCAAGGCTTCGCACTGAGATGGCCAAGATTCAGCTAGAGATTGATGCCGAAAACACTCGGATGGCGGAATTACAAGCTCGTATCCATAATGAGGCGGATCGTTTGAAGGCCGAGGCTTGGCAGTTAGAGCTTCGGCGAAACGCTTCTAACGCGGTACACCAGAGGAGACATCAGACCCGGCTGCCATTGAACCTGGAGCCGAATCGCTTGTTCACCAGCCCACACACGCCAGGAGCCGTGCAGGATCCACCTCATCGGCAGATTGAGCCGACCCAACCTCCACCGGTCCAATCACTGACTAAACGCTTTCAGACACCACCGGGTCAGTTCTCCAACCCTGTTGGCAATATGTTGGCAGCGACACGCAATTTAGAAGCACTCCCTATTCATGGAAACACCCCGATTGAGATCGAAGCTAGAAACGCCATCGAGATGCTAAAGACAGCAGTGGTGCAGCAAGCGCAATTTTCCTACAGCAGTGATCGGGTGCACTCCATGCCACATGCCAGGCGTACCAAGAGCCGTCATGTGGAATCTTTGGCTGTTTCTAGTAGCGGACGTCAGCAGCAGCCCCGGGTTTCCCCAACCCGGCCTGTGGTGCCCAACTCTCAAGCAGTCATTGATGCAGCAAGAGTAGCTAGGCAGGTGGAAGCAGAAGCAACAACGATACGGGCGGCTCTGCAGCCCATGACAGAACCCCAATCAGCAACGATAAGGACTTTAAAGGGCCATGCAAGGTGCCAAACTATACAGCAGATCTCGAGCCGGCATCATGGATCGAAAGTTACGAGCTGGCCATGGATATTCTCGATGTGAGTGACGCGGTGTGCACGAAGTATTTGACGATGATGCTGGAAGGGCCGGCTTGAACATGGCTGAAAAACCTTCCGCCTAACTCCATCAACACTTGGACAGAACTAAAGGAGCGGTTCATCAAGAATTTCCAAGGTACGTGCAAATGGCCAATGAAGATTGTGGATCTTGAGCACTGTATCCAACGCATGGATGAGTCAGCTCATCATTGGACACGCCGAGTTGCCGAGATTATCCACTCATCGGACAGCATCACCGCTTCTCAAGCCGTCCTAATCTTGGAGAAGAATTGCCACTTCATACCGCTGGTCCAGAAACTTGGTCGCCTTAAACGGAAGATGCAAGACATGGGCGATTTGATGGATGTTCTGACCATGTATGCTGAGTCATACAACACAAAGGATCCCGGCTCAGACGGGGAGAAGATTGGCAAGAACAAGAAAGGTGGAGGTGGCAAGGGTAATCAGCAAAGTGGAAATCATGGAGGACATGGCAATAACCACAAACGGAAGCAACCCGATGGCGGGTCAGAGTTTGTGGCTAATACTAACATTGGTTTCAAAAATCAGCGCCGAAACAATCGTCCAGGAGGAGCCTACAATGGGACTAACCCGCGTAATTATGAGGAGGCACTCAAGGCACCTTGTCCCAAGCATAGCTCCCAGGATAAGCCGGCTACTCACTCATGGGAAAATTGTTACATCACGTTGGAGTTCCATAACCAGGCTTTCCAGCGTCACAAAGGGGGCAATGGTGGAGGACATCCGGGTCAGTATGGTTCGGGTGGCTCACAGGGCGGCTCACCTGGCGGATTTTCAGGATCGGGTTTCGATGAACCGGGCAGCTCAGGATCAGGTTTCCAACACCAAGGAAACAATGGCAATGGGCAGCGTTCTGGTCAAGGAAATCAGCAACACAATAATCAGGGTGGTTTCCAAAGTAATCCCAAGCAGTTGAATAGTGGTCAATACCACTTTTTACCAAAAATACTTGTAAACGAGACAAAAAAACTCAAGCAAAGAGCCATCAGCATGATTGAACCAGCAGTTCCCAGGTATCTCAATTGGTCTGAGCACCCGATCACCTGAAGTAGGGAAGATCATACCCCCCCGGGTTGATAACCCAGGAGATCTGGCCTTGGTGGTGGTGCCTCGGGTGGGTGGCTATACCCTAACAAAGGTCCTCATGGATGGAGGTAGCAGCATCAATATCTTGTACTACGACACTTTCCGGCGGATGAACCTTCCAGATAGCAGGTTGCAAACTTCAACCACAGTCTTTCATGGCATAGTTTCCTGGAAAATCAGCATACCCAGTAGGGCGGGTTAAGATCGACGTTGCCTTTGGTAATGAACATAACTACCGATGCGAGCCCTTAACCTTTGAGGTGGTAAAGATAAAAAGCCCTTACAACGCTCTCTTCGGGAGGCCAGCTTATCCTCGCTTCATGGCTCGTCCCTGCTATGTCAACCTCAAACTCAAGATGCCGTGTCCCAAAGGCACGATAATCATAGGAGGCAGCAGGAAGATAGCCCGGGAGTGTGAGGAAGGAGATGCAGCTTATGCTGAGTCAGCCTGCGCCGCCAAAGAGCCGGAATTCCATATGACTGATCTTGACCTGGCTGACATGGGTCCCCTCAAGAAAACAAACCACTGAGTGAGTTGATCCGGCCCTCCTTTGGCCTTACTATAGATAGATCCACCGGCTCATTACCTTTGTACTGACCCCCAACTTCTATATATACTTCTATTAGTTCAACCATTATAAAGCCGGTACCCCCAAAACTTGGGGTCTTTGTCGTTTCAGCCTACAAATTGAGCATGAGTCTTTGCTATTTGAAATATGTCGCTTGGGGGCTTTCGGTTCGATGAATCATCATACTATCATATTGTAATTGATGGAATAAAGCCGGATTATCTGGACCCCAGATGTTTTGCAGTAGTAGCATTGTCTCCTGTATATCCTATGCTGAGCTTTTCCATGATCAGAAGGTCACTTGGGGGCTTGCAACTCATCGTGTTTAGCTTTCTCACCCTCTTGACCCGGCATTAAACGCCACAATATGGTTAAACCTGCATGTATGCTTGATGCGACTCCGATCAGGTGACCCCGTGTACTCTTGATAAGTCAATCCACTATGGACCTTGAAGTTCTCAAGGTTAAACCATCGGTTTGAGTCACGTGAGAGCCGGCATACAGAGAGCTAGGATAATCCATGGGTTATCATACCCGCTTCATTGAAGCAAAACTTGAGCCTCGAAAGCCAGTCTCATTGAGTCGGTTTATTACGATCTTTTTTATCACCATATGTTATTATCTCATAACCATTGATGTATAATATTGTTGGCTCATCAACGAATGTCCGGGTTGCGAAACTATGAGCCTATCATGGTCAGTTCAGTCGCATGTCTTCTGCAAAAATGTTGTGAAAAGACTCAATGAAGGCTTAAGCTTGGCATGCGAGTCTCTCTGACGGCTTGTTTTATCCTCTCTGATTCAATCAAATATTTAGAGGCAAGCAAAAAGTAGTAGTACAAGAATTTTTTGGCAAACGGCTCAAAAGTGTTGGGACAAGATTCACCACAACATGACAAGTTAGCCAAACGTGCGCAATGGCACGACAGGTAATTTAAAAGTTTTAAACTATTCCTATTACAGACTCATATTATGAGCCACAAAATGTTCAAGTTTCTTTCCCAACAATCATGGGTTTAAGCCGCTTGGCAGATAATCTATCCTCGATGAATCACTTTCAAGATTGACCCACATCAGCCGCCTCTGTACCAGTTTCTGTCAGCTCATCCGCATCTTCATCTTCAGTTTGCTGATCTATTTGTTGCCACCGAATTGAAAGCAAGGACTCAAAATTTGAAGTCCCCTCAATAAAGCTTAACGTATCGCCGTCAGGAGCAAAGGGTCTCTTACGTCGAGGTGGCACCAGCTTTGACGGCTCATCTTTGGGTGCGTTAACATGCTCGTTGTCATTGGTATATGCCGGATTATATTGTGAAAGGTCAATCTCCTCAGCTATCAGAGTCGCCAATGATCGAGTTTCCTTGAAACATTGGACGAAATCAGCACGTGTAAACTCTGAGCCGTCCAATTTGTATTCAGGAAAGCAGTCTTTCAGAGCCTCCAAATCAAGCTTTGGCAAATATTCCTTTGCACGGCCAAGAGCCAGGTTTGCTCCACCATGAGCCGCCGATTTTCGGGTCTCTGTGACCCATTGTGGAATAGTAGATAGCTGCTTCAACATGTCCTTGATACTCCTGGGCGGGTATTTTAAGTTCTTCACTGTCGTTATGGAGAAGACGGATCCTGTGAATAATTGATCTATATATAAGAAAATCGCCTTCAATTTCTTAATAGGCAATTCCACAAGGGCAGGTTCTTTACGTCCTGCGTACAAACGCAATTGAGGTGATGAGCCGCCATACAGTCATAACCGGAAAACTCAAGTGGAAGGAGCTATGAGTACGTACCAAAGATGGCCGTCAGCATTTCATTGATCTGCTTTACCAAGGTGGTGTAATTTTCTTTCAAAGGACCAAGTTTACCCTCAGCCTTTTCAGCATGCTTCAAGAGGGCGGCTTTTTCTGCTTCAAATTTTTTTACAGCTTACTCAAGCCGGTCATGCGCCTGACGCGCAAAATCTTCGAAATGAGCCGCCGCCAGATCAGCTTCAATTTTCAGTTTCATCTCTTTTTAAGACGTTTTTACAGTTTCACAACCACAGATGCAGCATCTTCTACATACCCCTGATAGACATACAAGGATTATCAAAGGCTATGTTTACCAAAAAGCCTCAAACACGCCATACAAAGGTGCGGCATAATACTTGAAGGCTATGACAAGGAAAATCATAAACAAGTCCCAAGCAGATTGCAAGAAATATACTTGGCACTTGGGGGCTAATGCATATCAGTTCTTTCCAAGCATGTGATATAAAAAGACCCAACTCATCTCAAAATAATGAGCCGGCCCTTGGGGGCTACAGGTCAAATTTTCATCTATATTAAGAAGACCCGACTCATCTCAAAGAATGAGCCGACCCTTGGGGGCTAGACCATGCTTTTGATATTTAAATTTACAAAGTACCGAATCGTTATCGTCATAACGACTCTGTCTTTGGGGGCTACAACTACAGCTCTATATTCCTATTTTGAAGATCCAGCTATCATTTTCATAATAAGCCGGTCCATGGGGGCTGGAGACAATATATAAAGATAGAACGGTTAAGCAAGATTTTTTACCTCATACTTTTCCTTGAGAGCATTGATCATATTAACCTCAATTTCCCGGCTTTCAGACAGCCCGGTTAAGTATTGCTGGTGGATATCCGCAACGCTAAGTTTAGACTGATAACCCACAAGTATAGGGGATCGCAACAGTTTTCGATGGTAGAGTATTCAACCCAAATTTATAGATTCGACACAAGGGGAGCGAAAGAATATTTGGAAGTATTAGCAGTTGAGTTGTCAATTCAACCACACCTGGAGATTAAATATCTGCAGCAAAGTGATTAGTAGCACAGTAATATGATAGTTTGATAGAAGTGGTAATAGTAGTAGCAACGGTAATAGTGATAGTAGCAGTTTTGTAGCAAGTGTAACAGTGACAGCAACAGTAGTAACTTAGCAAGAACAATATGTGGAAAACTCGTAGGCACTGGATCGGTGTATTTGTTGGATGATATTCATCATGTATCAGTCATAACATAGGGCGACACAGAACTAGCTCTAGTTCATAAATGTAATGTAGGCATGTATTCCGTAAATAGTCATACGTGCTTATGGAAGAGAACTTGCATGACATCTTTTGTCCTACCCTCTCGTGGCAGCGGGGTCCATAAGGAAACTAAGGGATATTAAGGCCTCCTTTTAATAGAGAACCAAAACAAAGCATTAACACATAGTGAATACATGAACTCCTGAAACTACGGTCATCACCGGAAAGTATCCCGGTTATTGTCACCCCGGGGATTACGGATCATACCACATAGGAGGTGCATATGACTAGCAAGATCGGATCTAGAACATAGATATAATGGTGATAACATAAACGGTTCAGATATGAAATCATGGCACTCGGGCCCTAGTGACAAGCATTAAGCATGGCAAAGTCATAGCAACATCAATCTCAGAACATAGTGGATACTAGGGATCAAGCCCTAACAAAACTAACTCGATTACATGATGAATCTCATCCAACTCCTCACTGACCAGAAAGCCTACGAAGGAATTACTCACTCCCGATGGGGACCATCACGGAATTGGCGATGAAGGAAGGTTGACGATGACGAAGACGGAAGAATCCCCTCTCCGGAGCCCCAAGCAAAGTCCAGATCAGGCCTCCGGATGAAGAACAGGAGGTGGCAACGGCTCTGTCTCGCGAAACGCGATAAAACTTCATCTCTCATTTTTTTTCTCCGGAAATAGGATTTTATAGCGCTGGAATTAGGGTCAGTGGGATCACGAGGTGGGCGCAACCCACCAGGGCGCGCCTGGGTGGGCTGGCGCGCCCTGGTGTATGCTGCCCAGCCAGGCCCCCTCCTCTGGTGGTTTTTGGCTCCAATAATTCTTATGTATTCTGAAATAATTCTCCAACAAGATTCGTTCCGTTCCGCGAACTTTTATTTCTGCACAAAAACAACACCATGGTAGTTCTGCTGAAAACAGCGTTAGTCCGGGTTAGTTTCATTCAAATCATGCAAATAAGAGTCCAAAACAAGAGCAAAAGCGTTAGGAAAAGTAGATATGTTGGAGACGTATCAACTCCCCCAAGCTAAAACCTTTGCTTGTCCTCAAGCAATTCAGTTGACAAACTGAAAGTGATAAAGAAAAACTTTTACGAACTCTTTTGTTCTTGTTTACATACATATGGTTAAGTAGCACCCAGGTTTTCAACAAAGATTATGACTAACCATGTCAACAATAACTCTTTGTCAAAAGCAACTAGCGAGAAATAATAAAATATCTCAAATGCAAACACTTTGTCAAAACAATCATCATATAATATGACAACAGTGGTATTTCGCTAATCCTTTCTGAGACCGCAAAACATAAATGCAGAGCACCTCCAAAGTTCAAGCAGCGACTAAACATTGTAATTCATGGTAGAAAAGATGCAGTCATGATGCATCCAACATTAACTATACACAATGCATGAGGATGACAATAGTGCTCTCAGATCTGGCGCTTATTTGAGAAGGTGATGACTCAACATAAAAGTAAATAGATAGTCCCTTCGCAGGGGGAAGCAGGGATTTGCAGAGGTGCCAGAGCTCAAAGCTTAAATCAGAGATAAATATAATTTTGGGAGGTACACCCTTCCTGTCAACGTTATGACCAAGAGTTATCAATATCTTCCATATTAAAAAAATAGCGGTGGTTCCCAACGGTAAAAGTAAAGGTTTAGTCCCCCTCCACCAACAAACAGATTCCACGGCTAGCCGAATCCACGGGTACCGTCCATACCAACAACATTCTTGGGGGAGTTTTGTTTAATTATTTGCAGTTTTTGATTTGAGGACTGGGAATCACTATTACCGCCCCTCTCGTGTAAGGATGAGTGAATAAACACTCATCACGAGAATAACCCACTTAACATGGAAGATACTGACTGCCCCCTATCGCTCCATGAGCGGTCCAGGCTCACAAAATAGATGTTCATTTGAAATTTTAGAGGTGGCACATGCAATTTTACTTGGAACGGCAGGGTAATATCGCATATAGGTAGATATAGTGGAGTCATCTGAAATAACTTCGGTTTAAGGGTTTTGATGCACAAGCAGTATTCCTACTTAGTACAGGTGAAGGCTAGCAAATAGGTTGAGAAGTGGCCAGCTAGAGAGCGAAAACGGTCATGAACATGCATTATGAATAATAAACATTGAACTTATCATGAGTAGGGTATGGACACCATGAACATAAATATCGCAGAGGCTATGCTGGTTTTGATTCAACTACATGCGTGAACATGTGCCAAGTCAAGCCACTTGAAACATTCAGAGGAGGATACCATATCATCATACTACATCACAATCATCTTAATGCATGTTGACATCCAGGATAAATCGTTATCCACTCCTAGCAACTTAAACAGGGCATGAGCAACTATAATCTCTAATTGTCATTGCAAACATGTTTGATCATAATAAGCTGAATCATGGATACTAGGTTAAACATATTTACAAAAAAAAACAAGTTGAGCTCATACCCGCTTTTCTCTGCCATAGTCACTTCATCAAATATCGTCATTATTGCCTTTTACTTGCACGACCGAATGATATGAAAAATTAATAGTAGTTTAAGAGTGCCGTGGACTAAGCTGGAATCTGCAAGCATTTTATTCAAAAGGAGAAGATAAAGTAATATGGGCTCTTCATTAGATCAACAATAATACATATTAGATAAACAGGGCATTTTCATCGTGGTCTTCTCCTTGGTACAACTCAAATAAAAGGAAAAGAATTTCAGAGAAACACACTGAAATATTTTTGGAGTTTTACGTTTTTCTTGAAGAAAGCAAATTAAAGAGAGAAAAACAAAAATGAGATAAACTACTTACACGGAAGAACTCCCAACAAGTAAAAGAAGAAACGAGAAATCTTTTTGGGTTTTCTTTTAATACTGCAACTAATTAAACTAGGAAGAAAAACCAAAAAGAAGAAACAAATATTTTTGGATTTCTCAAAGTTTTTTCAAACACACGAAAAAAAGCGAGAAAATAAATCTAGCATGGATAATACAATGAAAAAGTATGGACACCGACAACTGGAATGAAATGTGTGAACATGAATATAATGTCGGTGGGAATACGTACTCCCCCAAGCTTTGGCTTTTGGCCTAGCTTGGTAATCACCATCTGGGATAGCCATCCGGTCCCTTGTAGAAGTGTCGTGGCGACGGCACCTGGGTGTCCCACTCCTGGGGATCCTCCTCAGCCGCTGCCAGGTTGTCCCTGTAAGCAAGGATGTCCTCTGGCATGATCCTGTATCAGGTCCTAGCAATAGAATCAAACAAAGCAGGTGCAGGCAACGGGATAATATCACGGGTAACCACACTGAATACTAAGTTATAGCGGATGTTATGAAAATAATCAGCAGCATCAATGAATTGATGATCCACCAATGCCTTGTGATCTAGAAAAAACTTGGGCAAGAGATAATCATGGTGGCGAATCTGAATATTAAATTGACTCGCTAAGCGAGCAGCGTAAATACCACCATGTATCTTACCCTTAGTACTGTTAAGGTGTAAGCGACGTGCAATAATGGCCCCTAGGCTAAATGTATGACCATTGTGCAGTGCACGGCGTAAATGGCGAGGGGAGGGGCACTGAGTGCACCGACCTTCTCCCTAGCGGTCAAGCACTTCGCAATGAATAAAGCAAAGTAATGTACAAAAGGAAACTGCAAACTGGTGGCAGTGGCATTTGAAACGCCTCTTTCCTAATCCACTGTCAAAGTGAGGAGTAAGTCCTCAAACTCAGTTGGTCTAGGTTCTCTTAGTCCCCCATCAGAAGGGATCAAACATATGTTACAAAAGTCAGTGAGCGGTATCTTATGGGTTTCAGCATATAGATCAAACAGCACCTTAGGAGGATTATTCTTACTCAGAAACATAAAATTTTGCACAAAGGAATTTGTAAGGATGTGGTGTTGGTAACACTCAGTTGCGAGGAAGTTGGTCAGCCCAGGATTTGCAAAGAATTGGGCGACCTCTTTATGGAGCCCGGCCTCCTCCATGAAGGGATTATGCGGCCATTCGCACGGTCGCACCTCCGCCTTCCTCGGAATGTTGAGGGCATTGTCCGATGATTCCCCAATGACTCCTTTAGCATTCTTCTTGGAGGAATACTTCCTAAACAAACTCATTTTATTCCTATAAATAAATTTGTGAAAATTTTAGTCTACAAATATTTTGTCAATAAATCTTAGTAAGATTGATAGCAACTACTCCTAAGGATGCTGTCGGGACCCCGATCCTAAGCCATAAGAATCCGGCATGTAGCACTTCACATTACTTTGCGGCCTCACGCACGGTTATCTCCACGGCTGCCACCTTACCTGGGCCGGGACCGTTTGCGCCTTTTGGCTCACGAATGTGAATATGTCGCTAGCATTCAAATGTCCAAGAACCCGGGTCGACATGACTAGTCGTAGCACCCAAATAGCACATCCGTACAGGGACAGGCATACGTAACCCAACAATGCAGGTGTCGGTCATCAGCGTGTTTAGACGAGTCATAGTAAGCTACAAGGACTCCATTACGCCGTGGGACATAAATGTCATCAACTGTGCGTAGACGAGTCATAGCAGGCTACATGGACTCCATTACACTACAAGACATTTCCCCGAAGGGACAGACACAGTAGCAAAGAAGGATACACGCCGATCAATCAATGTGTCCGGAGGAGTAGCAAGCTACCAAGGCTCAGTGGAAGCACAAAGAGGCATTTCCCCGTAAAGAGTACTACTAGAGGCACACAACTAGGTGTCGAATCCCATACATACCGTTACACGTCACACGTACACACGACATGTCCGATATGCATAGATACAACTATGGCATCACAACATAACCATACAACAACACAACATTTATTCAGAAGGCTCAGAAGAGCCTTACATAATATGATGTTACAAGCAGAGGGTCACATGACCCATCATTCAGAGCATACAATAAACAACAAGAAGATACATGTCTGGGTACAGACATCTATTAAAAGCGGCTAAAAGAGCCTAAGAAGCTACAACGACCCTACCAAAGGAACCAGACCTCTGTCTTGGATTCCAAATCTAATCCGGTAAACATCGAACTTCACGTCGTAAGAATCACTAACGAGATTGACGTCTCTTCTACAAAGACATAAATTAAGCAACCGTGAGTACAAAGGTACTCAGCAAGACTTACATCAGAACTATCTACATATGCATCAGTATCAATGAAGGTGGTTGTGGAGTTTATTGCAGCAAGCCAGCTTTGACTCTTGGCTAACCTGTACTACGACTACGAGTACTTTATTTGGAGGGAGAAAGCGCACACGAGTCCACATATTCACCAAATCAATACACCACAATGGATCCAGTCCCGTCTCCCTACGAGAAGGCCATCCATAGCACTCACACTTATCTTGCGTATTTTAGAGTATCCATTTCAATTGTCTATGAACCACATAAGTTCTCCAAGTAGTCCATATCCGAGGACGCGGCTATTCGAACAGATTATTACACCCTGCAGGGGTACACTTCTTCACACACGCTCTCGCCACTAATCACCATGTGCACGTAAAAAGGCACCTCGGCAACCTTCAAGCAGAAGCCCAGCGAGGGAGTCGGCCACGATCGTCAACCACACAAGACCCTAGTCCAGGTTTATTGCCTATTTGAGACTGAACCCGCATGGAAGTCCGGCCAAAGTTTCCGCTACGGCCTCAAACGATGTGTGTAGGGTTCCCAAGCCCACCGTTCGGGTGCCACTTGGTACACCGTGCCACTGTGTATCTACCGCATCACAGCCCACCCCGTCGGTCAGCGCTATGCACGGCCGCCAACACCTTTCCTACAAACACCAGAAACTAGTTGCAACTCCTAGACAGAGATCAAGGCTATTAATAGGTCGAGAGGGGTCGAGTTACCAGAACCCAATGTGTGGTAGTATCTTGTCTTGGATAACAAAGACAGAACTCAGTTCTTAAGGATGGGCCCAATGAGACAACCCGCCATGTACTCCTACATGGCCTCTCATCGCTACCTTTACCAAATCATGTTCACACACTTAGCTCTCACACAGTAGAACATGAACAATGCCATTCTGATTCATCGCCCAGATGGATCAGACCCGACACGACACGACTCTAAGCATAGCAGGCACAGTAAGTAAGCAAGCATGGATGTGTAGACACATCAAGGCTCAAACAGTTGCTACTCATGCTAAGTGGTTTCAACTATTTACTGTGGCAAGGACAGGTCATGCAAAGGAATGGGTTCAACTACCGAGAACAGGTAACAGCAGAATCGTTGTTGTCCTAATGTAGTAAAGGAGAGCAGGAGTGGGAGAGGGGGTTTATATCAGTATGCTCAAGGGGGTTTGCTTGCATGACATCTCTAAAGATATTACTTCTCTTGATTAGTGTCAACGATCACAACGTCGGGACCATCGTCTACCGAGAAGGAACAACACCGGCAAACAGGGAAATGAACACATTCAATGTGATGCAACAAACATGATGTATGCTATGGCATGTTAAGGTACTCAATTCACCTAGTACAATATTTAGTCATATTAATTGAAGTGGAATTCAAATAGACATCAAATTCCAACTTCAAACTATTTAACAAATTTGCCCTAATCCTCATTTGTCCTAGTTGGTGATGTTAACTTGCTCAAACATGCATGAACATGACATAAACAGATTCTTCATATTTGTCTGGTCATTTTTCATATATAAATTCTTTCCATCTGAGTTACGGTTGAATTTCTATGAATTTTAGAACTTTTAAATATTTTCTGGATTTTCCTGGATTATTTTTAACTCAGAAAATAACTAATTGCTTCAGCCTGACGTCATCATGATGTCAACAGGTCAACCGGGGTGGTCCAGGTCAAACCTGACGTGCGGGGTCCACACGTCAGTGACTCTGGGCTAACCAGGGAGTTAATTAATTTTAAACTGGTCTAGTTAGCAGCTGGGCCCACTATAAGTGACCCAACTAATTAACAAGGTTAATTAGTGCTAATCTAATGCTAAATTAATGGTTCAGGGGGCTGTCCCCACACGTCAGTGACTCAGAGGAGTCCTAAACCGGTCAGATCCGGTCAAACCTGCCGGCGGCTAGCCCCCGGCGACAACAAGCACGGCGGAGGCGCTCGGAATCGCGCCTCCGGTGGCTAGATCGATGGATGAGAGCATCTACAGGATGCTCACGCTCGTCCACATCCAACTAGTCAGGCGGCAGTGCCCGGGGTGGTCTGGAATGGCAACGACGACGACTCGTGCGGCGGCTGGAGTCGGACGACCATGAGCTCGACGCCACAGGGCACGGCAGGGCATGGGAGGGAGCTTGTTCGCCTCCTGGGGATGCTACGAGCGCGACTACGTGCTCGGTTGTGTCACGCGTGCATTGCGGCCATGACGGCGACATCCCGGCGAGCAAAGCTCTCGGACGCGGCAGCTAAGCTACCTATGGCACGGGAGAAACCGCACAGAGAGAGGGAAAGGAACGAAGAGCTCACGGCGGGGACGATGGGTGGTTCGGTGAGCTCGGGGACGACCGGACATCGGCGAATCGTCGGGGGCGAGCTCCTGTGACCGGAGATGGAACGGTGACGGTGACGATGCTGTGGGGCCTCCCGCCTTGATTCCTTTGGCATGGAGGAGAAGGGCGATGTGGCGGTGCTTCTGGGCAGAACAGGAAAGCGAGGGGTGTCCGGGGTCCGCGGTGGTTGCGAGCGGCGGCGGCCATGGCGCTCTGGCGGCGAGGGAGAGAGAGCCAGAGGAGGAGAGGGTGAGAGACGCGAGGGGGAATCGATGCAGACTGCTTTGGGGGGGTCGCGTGGCGCTCCTAGGCAACGTCCAAGGCGAGCAGGCAGGCTGGAGGTGGTCGGGCGTGTGGCAACCACGCACTTTGAGTCCTCCTGGCACGAGGTGGGAGACGACTGGCAGCGCTAGGTGGGCTGGGCCGGCCAGCTATAGTGCTGGGCCACGGGGTAAGTCAGGTAATTACCTCCGCCTTCTTATTTAATTGCTGTTTCCTATTTTTGTGCTTTCTGTTTAAATTATTTGGGCAAATACATATAGCCAAAAACCCTGAAATAATTTATGGGATATAAACAGAATATTACAAAGTCCCACAAAAAGTTTCAGCATTTTTGAAACAACTAAATAATTATAATGCATTATTTATTGATTTCTGTAGCATTAAAAGATTATTCTAAAATGTTATAATTGTTGTGAAAATTAAAATGTCCCGTGATATGTTGTTGCCAACATTTATCAGAAATAGTGAACATTTTTATGGGCATTTTGGATTCATTGAAAACCACAAGTATTTGAATTGGTTTAATTCAGGAGAGGTGCTAGGGTTTCTGATATTCCCCATTTCATGCCGATGCAAATTTTAGACATGATGCACATCTTAGCTAGAACAAGCAACGGGGAAAACTCGAGATGTGACAACTCACCCCCACTAAACAAGAATCTCGTCCCGAGATTCAGGCGTAGGGTAAGAGGACAGAGCGGACACAACTATCACAATCTTCGCGATCCAATTGCTCTTTTCGAAGATGTTGATTCTTTGCATCGTGGTGATCTTGACATCTTTTTCTTCGGGACCTTCACTCAACAAGACGACGAAGGAACGGGGAACTCTACAAGAATCGATCTTCACGAAGATCGAGCGACTCATGATCAACTCATGGAATGAAACGTAAGAACGTCTCTTGAGCTGAGACTCAAAACACACATCGAGAACGATGGAATGAGGCAGATAACGGAGGTCCAATTGGTAGGAAACATTTACACGCTTAGCTAGGATGGAGCATGGGTTTCAATGTAGCGAGGAGTTAGTTGCCCTTCATACCATAACGGGCACCTTAGGGAAGGTGACTCGTAGGATTATCGCTTAAGTGGCAAAAAGAATTACTTTTGATCCAAAGATCATTGAAACTCTTCATGACAGCCTAAGGCAACTTATAAACGATCGTTTGAAGGAGTTCAAGCAAATGGCACACTCAGTTTGGAAAGATACCGAAGGAAACACTTCCTCAGATTTCACCTTTGCCATGCCAAGGAAACGAAATCTAGATGATCGACCGAGAGACATTTAGCACTCTACTTCTAATGTTCTCCTTGATGTACTAGCATAACCCAATTATAGGAAGTGCTTGATATCTAGCAAATCAGGTATAGGTCGGACTTCGGGCTCAAGGGGTCCATGAGAAACAACTTCTGGAATAAGTCATACGGAGTCCTAATGGGGAGGTGGCCAAGTTGCTGAATGAAGAAACTATAATAATAGGTCTGCCGGCTAGGTGTGTTGGCCACAACATCACTTTACCGGGTTGTAAAGACCAATATAATAATCCTTGGAAAAACGTTCCAGCCATTACATCTGCCCGAGATTCAGATCTGGTTGGTGACGGGATGTCCCAGACTCAGCACGTCTGGAAGGGAAGTTTTGCAACACAAATCGAAGAGATAACGTTGCAGGATCCTCAGGGAATGAACTACGGGAGCCAACTCCAAAACATGAGCTGGATTGCAAAATACATGCGAACAAAATGTCCAGGACAATCGTGTCCACATGGAATCTTACAACAAAACACTACCGAGTTCAGGTTAGGAACCATATTGGAGGTAATGAAGTCCTCGCATAAGTCATACGATTAGCTCTTAAGTAAGAACTTCTTTTCCTTGAACAAGTCAATCAGTAGCTTTGTGTGCTAGGATATTCATATGGAATGGAGGTAATTAATCTGCCAGACCATAGCATACATTCGCACATGCATGAATGACTTGGGATGATTCCAAAGGAAGCAAAATGGACTTTTCTCAAATTCACGGCGGCAACTTCCACCAAATACACGTGAATTAGAGGAAGTCACTTCTTTCACCTAACATATACCTCATGTACCGGACACGAAGATATTGCATACAAAGTTTCCAACACTAGCTTTATGTTCATCATGAATCATGGAATAGATGAAAATGTTGTCGATGGGCTCAACAACAATTCATCGAGATATCCATATAGATGGAAGCCCATAACTATGTGAACAAGGTGATAGCATTGGTCAGACCAAAAGATATAACGGTGTATGCCCGAGGATACATCCACGAGTAAAACATTGTTATGAAGATCTTTGGTTCTGATTTTGATTTGACGATAGTCCACATTCAAATCAAAGATTGGATAAGACAATGTATGTCACAATTGATCACAAGGATCAATCGATGCAGATACTGTCTTTCTTCGACACACACACACAAGATATCCCCTTGGAGCAACTAAGTTAGGCAAAGCTTTCATCTTCCAACTCTCCAAGTGGTTGTTTAGCTTAACCAACTGGTTCGGGGTATCCAACACAGAGTCTTGGAGAAGGGGTGGTTTATAAATAAACCAGCTTGATCACGAGCTTAACGTAACGGTCAGGGTCAACCTGGTAATACTTCTGAGAAGATATTTGGGAAATCATGATCCACCGATATGTTATTGAGCTCGAGAACAATCTTGCTTTTCAAGGCAAGACGATATGATCAAGAGAGCGAGGGATTGACACAATCCGAACTCATAGATCGAAGAGTGCACCATAAATGATGGACTAGGTAGCACGATCAATCTTAGGATGGCAATTCAATAACCATCACACTAAGAGTGAAATTATTGTCCATTAACTTCCAAGCAATGGGTTTGCTAGGAGTATTGATTTCACACATCATGGTTCACTTGTCAGCGTTCCGGCTACAACCAGCACGGAGACCAAGGAATGAACAATGAAGGCGAGGAAGTATCGCTGCATCAAGAGTCCATAAGAGGTTGTGCAATTCTCATGACAATCTTGACATGAAGAGGGCAACACTCCAAGGTAGAACAGAGCAAAATTTGGATTGGCATTTTGATCCGCGGAATACAACTGCTTTGACCCAATCCTAGAAATGGATGAGGTACTGGAGTTTGCTTCTCCTAGTCATTCTGAAATAGAATGGATTGACGGACCACAAGAATAGTCAACATCGACAACACAAATGCATGACATACTCTTGACTATCCACTGGTGGCTAAAGGTCGGAATACAATTGAAGAGGGGCAACTCAAGAGAATATGATTTTCTGAGTTGTAGATGCATAGATTGAATACGTCGAACAACGTTCAACATGTTTCTTCCAGATAACCCATGCAGAAATGAAAGAATTGGTAGGCTCACAACTATAGAATGGAGGACTCATGAAGAGCACTCTTGTTGTGATCTTCAGTTCACGAGGAACTTCTGCCATAACTGGTTCATGGTATTGGAAGAACGATGTACCACAACCTTGAAAACTATCACAAAGGTTACTAATATCCTAAAGGAACGAGCAAATACTATCAATGGGAGTGAGCAGAATGATTCTTGGGTTCAAGAACCCAGAAATAGAATACCTACTGACTAAGTAGCATCACAGCATGCTTTCGATAACGATGGCCAGAATTATCACACTGGAACTCAAAACACAACTAGACTGTTGGGTGGTTCACTGAGACAACATGGTTTCCTAAACACCTTTAACATATACGTTGAGGTAGTAGAGTACCTCAACACAATAATTTGTGTGCTTTGTCTGGCCAAAAGGCATTGAATCAGGATGAAAAGATTTGCAATTGCACCAGATTATTTATAAACCTTGGATAACTCGGACAGCATAACGGATGTACGGGCATAAAATATGAGGCAACCTGCATGAAACTGACAACAAAACAATTGAATTCTTATAGAGACATCGATCCAGGAACACAACAACTTTCCTATAAGTCTCCAGCATAGTAACTCGTCATCCTGATAGATAGGTGAGAAGCCTAATTCTTAACCCCGTAAAATAAGGAAGAGGGTGACTTAGAATTAGAATGACACAAGGAAAGGAGTAAAAAGAATCTTACGTTCCCTTCCACAATCAATTCCCTTATATAACTAAAGCAGTTCTAGACTCAACATCGACCAGTTTGGCTTGGTAATCCTATAGGCAGTTAGGCTCTGATACCAACGTTGTCGGGACCCCGATCCTAAGCCATAAGAATCCAGCATGTAGCACTTCACATTACTTTGCGGCCTCACGCACGGTTATCTCCACGGCTGCCACCTTACCTGGGCCGGGACTGTTTGCGCCTTTTGGCTCACGAATGTCAATATGTCGCTAGCATTCAAATGTCCAAGAACCCGAGTCGAGATGACTAGTCGTAGAACCCAAATAGCACATCCGTACATGGACATGCATATGTAACCCAACAATGCAGGTGTCGGTCATCAGCGTGTGTTGACGAGTCATAGCAAGCTACAGGGACTCCATTACGCCGTGGGACATAAATGTCATCAACTGCGCGTAGACGAGTCATAGCAGGCTACATGCACTCCATTACACTGCGAGACATTTCCCCGAAGGGACAGACACATCAACAAAGAAGGATACACGCCGGTCAATCAATGTGTCCGGAGCAGTAGCAAGCTACCAAGGCTCAGTGGAAGCACAAAGAGGCATTTCCCCGTAAAGAGTACTACTAGAGGCACACAACTAGGTGTCGAATCCCATACATACCGTTCCACGTCACACGTACGCACGACATGTTCGATATGCATAGATACAACTATGGCATCACAACATAACCATACAACAACACAACATTTATTCAGAAGGCTCAGAAGAGCCTTACATAATATGATGTTACAAGCAGAGGGTCACATGACCCATCATTCAGAGCATACAATCAACAAGCGGAAGATACATGTCTAGGTACAGACATCTATTAAAAGCGGCTAAAAGAGCCTGAGAAGCTACAACGACCCTACCAAAGGAACCAGACCTAGTCTTGGATTCCCAAGTTAATCCGGTCAACATCGAACTTCACGTCGTAAGAATCACTAACGAGACTGACGTCTCCTCTGCAAAGTCATAAATTAAGCAACCGTGAGTACAAAGGTACTCAGCAAGACTTACATCAGAACTATCTACATATGCATCAGTATCAATGAAGGGGGTTGTGGAGTTTATTGCAGGAAGCCAGCTTTGACTCTTGGCTAACCTGTACTACCACTACGAGTACTTTATTTGGAGGGAGAAAGCGCACACGAGTCCACATATTCACCAAATCAATACACCACTATGGATCCACTCCCGTCTCCCTACGAGAAGGCCATCCATAGCACTCACACTTATCTTGCGTATTTTAGAGTATCCATTTCAATTGTCTATGAACCACATAAGTTCTCCAAGTAGTCCATATCCGAGGACGCGGCTATTCGAACAGATTATTACACCCTGCAGGGGTACACTTCTTCACACACGCTCTCGCCACTTATCGCCATGTGCACGTAGAAAGGCACCTCGGCAACCTTCAAGCGGAAGCCCAGCGAGGGAGTCGGCCATGACCGTCAATCACACAAGACCCTAGTCCAGGTTTATCGCCTATTTGAGACTGAACCCGCACGGAAGTCCGGCCGAAGTTTCCGCTACGGCCTCAAACGATGTGCGCAGGGTTCCCAAGCCCACCGTTCGGGTGCCACTTGGTACACCGTGCCACTGTGTATCTACCGCATCACAGCCCACCCCGTCGGTCAGCGCTATGCACGGCCGCCAACACTTTTCCTACAAACACCAGAAACTAGTTGCAACTCCTGGACAGAGATCAAGGCGATTAATAGGTCGAGAGTGGTCGAGTTACCGGAACCCAATGTGTGGTAGTATCTTGTCTTGGATAACAAACACAGAACTCAGTTCTTAAGGACGGTCCCAATGAGACAACCCGCCATGTACTCCTACATGGCCTCTCATCGCTACCTTTACCAAATCGTGTTCACACACTTAGCTCTCACACTGTAGAACATGAACACTGCCATTCCGATTCATCGCCCAGATGGATCAGACCCGACACAACACGACTCTAAGCATAGCAGGCACAGTAAGTAAGAAAGCATGGACGAGTAGACACATAAAGGCTCAAACAGTTGCTACTCATGCTAAGTGGTTTCAACTATTTACTGTGGCAAGGATAGGTCATGCAAAGGAATAGGTTCAACTACCGAGAACAGGTAACAGTTGAATCGTTGTTGTCCTAATGTAGTAAAAGAGAGCAGGAGTGGGAGAGGGGGTTTATATCAGTATGCTCAAGGGGGTTTGCTTGCCTGACAGCTCTGAAGATATTACTTCTCTTCATTAGTGTCAATGATCACAACGTCGGGACCGTCGTCTACCGAGAAGGAACAACACCGGCAAACAGGGAAATGAACACATTCAGTGTGATGCAACAAACATGATGTAAGCTATGGCATGTTAAGGTACTCAATTCACCTAGTACAATATTTAGTCATATTAATTGAAGTGGAATTCAAATAGACATCAAATTCCAACTTCAAACTATTTAACAAATTTGCCCTAATCCTGATTTGTCCTAGTTGGTGATGTTAACTTGCTCAAACATGCATGAACATGGCATAAACAGATTCTTCATATTTGTCTGGTCATTTTTCATATATAAATTATTTCCATCTAATTTACGGTTGAATTTCTTTGAATTTTAGAAGTTTTAAATATTTTTTGGATTTTCCTGGATTATTTTTAACTCAGAAAATGACTAATTGCGTCAGCCTGACGTCATCATGACGTCAACAGGTCAACCGGGCTGGTCCAGGTCAAACCTGACGTGCGGGGTCCACACATCAGTGACTCTTGGCTAACCAGGGAGTTAATTAATTTTAAACTGGTCTAGTTAGCAGCTGGGCCCACTGTCAGTGACCCAACTAATTAACAAGGTTAATTAGTGCTAATCTAATGCTAAATTAATATGTCAGGGGGCTGTCCCCACATGTCAGTGACTCAGAGGAGTCCTAAACCGGTCACATCCGGTCAAACCTGCCGGCGGCTAGCCGCCGGCGACAACAGGCACGGCGGAGGCGCTCGGAATCGCGCCTCCGGTGGCTAAATCGATGAATGAGAGCATCTACAGGACGCTCACGCTCGTCCGCATCCAACTGGACAAGTGGCAGTGCCCGTGGTGGTCTGGAATGGCGACGGCGACGAGTCGTGCGGCGGCCGGAGTCGGACGACCACGAGCTCGACACCACAGGGCACGGTAGGGCATGGGAGGGAGCTTGTTTGCCTCCTGGGGATGCTACAAGTGCGACTACGCGCTCGGTTGCGTCGCGCGTGCGTTGCGGCCATGACGGTGACATCGCCGGCGAGCAAAGCTCTCGGACGCGGCGGCTAAGCTACCTACGGCACGGGAGAAACCGCACAAAGTGAAGGAAAGGAACGGAGAGCTCACGGTGGGGACAATGGGCGGTTCGGTGAGCTCGAGGACGACCGAACATCGGCGAATCGTCGGGGGCAATCTCCTGTGGCCGGTGATGGAACGGTGACGGTGACGGTGACGATGCTGCGGGGCCTCCCGCCTTGATTCCTTTGGCGTGGAGGAGAAGGGCGATGCGGCGGTGCTTCTGGGCAGAACAGGAAAGCGAGGGGTGGCTGGGGTTCGTGGTGGTTGCGAGCGGCGGCGGCCATGGCGCTCTGGCGGTGAAAGCACATTTGCTCCCTTGGTGGTTTTGGTAATTAATAACAACATATATGTCATTGAACTAATGTTTCCACTAAGCATATTTCAGGAAAATTTCAATGATAGGATTGGCAAAAGGATTGTGGATAACCCCAAGATGCAAGGAAATAGATTGGCAAAGCTTCAAGCAAGAGGACTCTACATTTTACTTTGTGAGAAATCACTTTGAGTCCATAGGAAAGCCAATACTATTAAAAGGGGGTAAGGTATTGTTGGAGAACAAAATGCTCATACGTGCACAAGTGATATTCACCAAAAACACCCACAAGCTCTTCCACAAAAGTCTGTCCAAAGTCAAATATCCAAAATCGGTGCAACCAACACTTTCCACTCGGTGCCACCGATTCCCAAACTCAGACAGACCCATGCCAAACCCTAGCACATCGGTGCAACCGATTCCACTTCAGTGCCACCGAGTTTGGGTTGCCAACTTTCTGTTACCTCGATTCACAAAATCGGTACCACCGAGTTTGTTGAATCGGCATCACCGAGATTAGGCAATCTGACCGTTGGTCACCTAATCGGTGCAACCGAGATTTATATATCGGTCTCACCGAGATTCTAAAGTTGCTACCTTTGGAGCAACTCGGTACCACCGAGATTCACACATCGGTGTCACCGAGTTGGTCACTTGAGGTGTAACGGTTGGATTTTTGGAGATGCCTATATATACCCCTTCACCACCACCCACTCGAAAGAGAAGCACTCAGAACTATTCCATACTTGCCCCATCATATTTTCTGAGAGAGAGCCACCTACTCATGTGTTGAGATCATGCCATTCCATTCCATCCATATGAATCTTGATCTCTAGCCTCCCCAAGTTGCTTTCCACCAATCCAATCTCTTCCACCAAGCCAAATCTATGAGAGAGTGATTGTGTGTTGAGGAGTCTATCATCTTGAAGCACAAGAGCAAGGAGTTCATCGACATTGCCGAGCCTATTACCTTTTGGAGGGTGGTGCCTCCTAGATCGGTTAGGTGTCGCTTGGGAGTCTCCTACTTCGTGTTGTGGAGTTGAACCAAGAAGTTTGTAAGGGCAAGGAGATCGCCTACTTCGTGAAGATCTACCCATAGTGAGGCTAGTCCTTCATGGATGGAAGCCGTTATGGAATAGTCAAGGTTGCTACTTCATGGACCCTTATGGGTGGAGCCCTCCGTGGACTCTCGCGACCGTTACCCTCCGTGGGTTGAAGACTCCATAAACGTGGACGTACGATAGCACCACCTATCGGAACCACGTGTAAAATCTTCGTATCTACAAATTGTGTTTGATCTTCCTACCC
The DNA here is from genome assembly GCA_039707655.1 of Elymus sibiricus. Lineage (NCBI taxonomy): Eukaryota > Viridiplantae > Streptophyta > Magnoliopsida > Poales > Poaceae > Elymus > Elymus sibiricus. The sequence goes on from CM077667.1 coordinate 178,021,359, forward strand.
TTCCTCTACTATACATGCTTGTTGTTACTTTCCGCTGCTATACTCTTAGACATGCATGTGTAGGGTGTGCTTGACTTGCTATGAATGCTAAAATCTGCCAACACTTAAAATTGGGAAAAAGTAGATTTTTATTTAGGCAAGTAGTCTAATCACCCCCCCCCTCTAGACATACTTTTGGTCCTACAGGCGGCGAGGGAGAGAGAGCCAGAGGAGGAGAGGGAGAGAGATGTGAGGGGGAATCGATGCAGACGGCTCTGGGGGGGTCGCGCGGCGCTCCTAGATGACGTCCAGGGAGAGCAGGCAGGCTGGAGGTGGCCGGGCGCGCGGCAGCCACGTGCCTCGCGTCCTCCTTGCGCGAGGTGGGAGACGACTGGCAGCGATAGGTGGGCTGGGCCACGGGGTAAGTCAGGTAATTCTCTCCGCCTTCTTATTTAATTGCTATTTCCTATTTTTGTGCTTTCTGTTTAAATTGTTTGGGCAAAATACATATAGCCAAAAACCCTGAAATAATTTATGGGATATAAACAGAATATTACAAAGTCCCACAAAAAGTTTCAGCATTTTTGAAACAACTAAATAATTATAATGCATTATTTATTGATTTCAGTAGCATTAAAAGGTTATTCTAAAATGCTATAATTGTTGTGAAAATTAAAATGCCCCTGATATGTTGTTGCCAACATTTATCAGAAATAGTGAACATTTTTAATGCGCATTTTGGATTCATTGAAAACCACAAGTATTTGAATTGGTTTAATTCAGGAGAGATGCTAGGGTTTCTGATATTCCCCATTTCATGTTGATGCAAAATTTAGACATGATGCACATCTTAGCTAGCACAAGTAAGGGCGAAAACTGGGGATGTGACAGATGCATAGAGGGCATATTAAGCATTCAAAAAACTTAGAACTCTAAGAATTCAACATGCAATCCCATCTTCAGAGTCAGCTTGACAAGTTCAAGATGAAGGATGGTGAAGGAGTCGCGGAGATGTACTCTAGGCTAGTTCTCATCACCAATGAGATTGCCGGCTTAGAAAGCGAAGAAATGACCGACAAATTCATCATCAAAAAGATACTTCGAGCTTTGGATGAGAGATACGACACCGTGTGAACATTGATCCAAATGATGCCAAACTACAAAGATCTCAAGCCTATGGAAGTCATTGGAAGGATTTTTGCTCATGAGATGACACTCAAAGACAAAGAAGAGCTTCACAACAAGTCTAGCGGTGCTTACAAAGCCACAAGTGATGCTCCCGCAACCTCAAGCGACAACCTTGTCACCAATGAAGAGATAAGCCTCATGGTCAAGAAATTCAACAAGTTCTACAAGAATAGAGGCAAAGAACGAAGCTCCAACTCAAGGTATGAAGAGAAGCGTTCGTCAAGTCATGACCGCAATTGCTACAATTGTGGGAAGCCCGGACACTACTCAAATGAGGGCACGGCTCCCTACAAACGAAGAGAAGAGTCACCTAGAAGACGAAGTTCAAGGAATGAAGCACCTCAAAGAGAGAGAAGGAGTAGAGATGATCGTTATGAACGAAGACCCTCAAGGAGAAGTAGGGATTCGGAGAAGAAGGACAAGTACACCAAGAGCTACACAAGAAGAAGACATCAAGCTCATGTTGGTGAATGGGTTTCCGGCTCCGACTCCGACAACGACTCCGAGAGAAGCTATCACTCCAACTCTGACTATAGTCAAGATGAAGGTGTTGCCACACTTGCACTAGTGACTACCAACTCCTATGATCTATTTGATTCACCAAACGAAGGGAGTGGAAGTTGCTTCATGGCTAAAGGCCCCAAGGTATCACACCCCGAGTATCTTGATTTCAATAGTGTTGAAGATGATTTACTTTGTGATGATGACTTGCACTTTGATGAAACTAGTGATGTTAGTCAAAATGAACTTGATAATTCTCATGCTAGTCAAGATAAGTCATTTGATGATGATAAGATGAAAATAGAACAACTAACTAAAGAACTAAACACCCTTAAGTTAAACCATGAATCTACTCTCGATGATCATAGAGAGCTTATAAGGACTCATGAGAAGCTACGCTTCGAGAAGCTCAACTTGGAGCAAGAGCATGAGTTCCTTAAAGCTATCAATGACGATCTCCGAAAGAAGACTTCATCTTATCTAGCCAAACGACTACTCTTGTCTACATTCATGCCACAAGTTAAATCTAAACAAACTAGTAAGAAAGGCAAGAAAGGTTCTTCATCTAGTAGCAATAATCAAAATGCCAAACCTAATGATGTTGCTTCTAGTAGTTCTATTGATTCCACTAATGATGATTCTCTTAGCCAAGTTACACTTGAGCAAGAAAATGCTTTATTGAAAGGAATTATAGAGAAAGGTATCTACAAGAGTCTTGCCGGGTGTAAGCAATTTGAGGAAATCGTATGCAAGCACGGAGGATACCGGAAGAACCATGGCATTGGCTACTTCAACGCAAATGGAGTTGAATGGGAAGAAGGTCAATACCCCAAGATCAAGTTTGTTCCTCAAAAAGAGAAGTATGAAAATACTCCTCCCAAGGGAACAAACACTCAAGATGACCATCCACCACAAGACCACAAGCTCAAGGGCAAGAACAAGCTTCAAGAGGACATTGACTCATATGAAGATGAATCCCTAGCTTTGGTGGAGTGGGTTCCCAAAGCTACTTCACGCTCAACTTCTACAAAGGCTACTTCAACACCAAGGATCCCCATCAAGTTGATGTGGGTTCCCAAGAATAAGAACTAGAAAGTTCTTGAGGGGTGACTCCGCCAATGAATTTCACACACATTCATTATTGGCAAGAACTATTTGCAATCAACATCAACTCTATGCAATAGTTCAAGGAGTCACACATTCCCTCAAAGGTAAGCAAGGGACAAGGTAATCAACAAATCATTGGACATCATCACACATGCTTTTCACTCCATGTCCATAGATATCCTTGTATTTGTCTCTTGTGTGTTGGGACTAACCCATGTAGGTGAGAAGAGTAAGGAAACAACAAGGATGCTCCCAACCCATGGTGATCTTCATCAACCTTGAGCATCCACTACTACCTCACCAACATGAAGTCTTCATCGACAAAACCCAAGGTTAGTTTATCCCTCCTATAGGGGGATGTCACATCAAGGGGGAGCTTTACTCTAAGACTTGAGTCAAAGCATCTCTTAGTATGTGACAACATTAAATGCTTTATGTAAAAGTGGTAACCCCACTTGTGCTTAAACGATGAGTATGACCTATGATCAAGTATTCTTACTTGGATCCTAAGTCAATATACTCATATATAGATGACTCCGTCATCGCCAAAATGCTTGATAGATGCTAGTATGTGTGTGCATGTTTGCCATGATTTCATTTGACATCTTATTGTGTGAGCATGTTGGTCTGCATTTATTTATCCATTCGAGGACATCCAATTGTTGCTATTTGGCTTTTGTTTTCTCTTTTGCCAATTGAATGGACAAGAATGCCTAGGACCACTCTCTAGGTATCTATGCTTTCTCACCTCATATTCTATTCATGCTGCATCAAAAAACTTGAACAAGGACTTTTCGATCCCTCTGTGTGAGGAGCACTCGGAGTTCTGTATCGACAAAGGACTGACCATTGAAACCTCCCAAGCGCATCTCGGTGGAACCAACCCAAAATATCGGTCTCACCGAATGCCTAGGGTTGATCTAGTTTGCAATCTTGGTACCACCGATTCCATATTCTCGGTTACACCGAGTTTCCCTGTCAGCTGACAGTTGAGGAACTCGGTGACACCGAAAATTTAGAATCGGTGTCACCGACAGCCGAGGGTATATAAGAGGCGGACCCGACCTTTGAAAATTCCTTCAAACCGTCGCCCCCTCCAAAACCCTACGCTGCCGATTCATGACCCCTGGTCATCGCCTTGCCTCCCCGAGCATCTCCGCCGTTGGGAATCGCCATCGCCGACGGAATCTTCACCCCCGTCGCCACCGTAGAGGATCCGTCGCCAAGTTAGGGTATGGATCCGACCCTTCTTTGCGCTCCCCGTCCGAATCTTGCGCACTGAAGCTTATTCCATCGATAATCCACCATTTGCAAACCTCTCCATCCACTGGAAATCTCATTAGATTAGCGAACCAAAAAATTTTAGGTTTATTTGCCCGCAAAATTGCATCTCGGTGATACCGAGTCAGAAAAATCGGCTCCACCAATTTTATTTTTGTGCTACTGAGGATAGTACTCGGTGAAACCGAGTGGCAGTTTTTGGTCTGACCGAAACTGCTGCCAAGTATCTGTTAAGAGTATTGTGAGTCTCGGCGGCACCGAAAGTTTTGACTCGGTGACACCGAAATTCCTTTTTGCTGTGAACTACATCTAAGATTTTTCTGTTCAAACTTTCAAAATAGCTGCATTTTGTGATGACTTATCTTCTTCTACTCTTCTACACTCTATTCACAGGGTCAGATATGTCAGAGGCTGAGGACAGTGAGAACAACTTCAGAGAGCAGAGTGTTGATTTGGATTCAGGCACTAGTCCTGAGTCTAGTTCCTCTTCAGATCCAGGCACTCCCAGTTCTCATGGGTTGCCCAAGGCTGCTACTAGGGCCATGAAGAAGCTAAATTCAGATGAGGAGGATTCTGATTTTGTTCCAGAGGAAGTTCTTGCCAAGAAGCAAGACAAAGCTGCCAGGAAGTCTGCAAATGAAGCCACCTCTTCCAGGAGAGTAGTCAGCAAGACATATGCCAGTTCTGAGGCTATGAGAGCACCTGAGAGTGCTAGGTCTGCCATGACCATTGAGCTCCCAAGGAAGTCTATGCCTAAGAAGGCAGGAGAGAAGAAGTCAAGGAAGAGGATTATCCATGTTGTAGGCAGGCCTACCTCTATGTTTGAGGATCCAGAGGAGGTTGTTGCTGAAGAGGAGGAGGTAGAGCCAGCTGCAAAGGCCCCTCCCAAGAAGAAAAAGAAACTTATGGCAGATGCTATGCCCAGGACTAACACTTCCAAGAGCACCAAGTCTGCTCCCAAGAAGGCTGCTGTTGCTGATAAACCCAAGAGGTTCTCCAGAGATATTCCAGCTTCTTCCAAGAACAAGACCTCCACTTTCAGGGAAGCTGAGGATGATGATGATATCACTGCCTTGATGAAGCTCAGACCACACCTTCCAGAGCACAATGCCAGCCACCTGCTTGCTGAAGACATGAAGAAGAGGAAGGATTCTGGTTTGAGGGCATGGAGAGCAATTGATCCGTATGCCCAGAGGAGAAAGACAGCTGTGGATTACAGGTTCTATACCAAGGAGCAACAAGATTTCTATGAGACAATCTTGCTTGACAAGAGTCCAGCTGTGAGTGACATGAGATACGTTGATTGGAAGTATATCAAGGAGAATGAAGATTACTTTCCAAAAGTTCAAGACAACTTTCATTGCATTGGCCTAGATGAGTTTGTTGGCAAAGAATTCACTGCATGGAACAATGAGATGATCATGCAATTATACTCCACTACTCACTTCTATGGAGATGGTAGGATTGTGTGGATGACTGAAGGAGCAAGGTATGAATCAACTGTTGAGGAATGGGCTGCCATCTTAGGAGTCCCAAAGGTGGAAGAAGGAGATCTGGATGTCTATTCTGAATCCAAGGAGAGCCATGATGCTATGAAGAATATGTACAATGAGATCCCTACTGCAAACTTGAAATCTCACAAGTTAGGATCCATTTACTTCCTCCAGGCTGGTCTCCGCGCCGTGAACACCATCTTGAGGAACACCTTGATGCCTAAGTCTGGAGATGACAAGATGATTAGAGGCTATTCCATCAACATCTTGATCCATCTTGATAGACACACCAAGATAAGGGTGATGGACTTGATAGTAGAGACTGTGAAGAGGGTTGCTGCTGATCAGAAGCGCTCATGCTGCTATGCACCCTACATTCACATGCTCATCAACTCCAAGTTGGAGAAGCACATCTTTGCTCTTGACAGGCCACACTTGCCCCTACAGCCTGATCTTGAGGACAACATTGTGGTGATGAACCCAGATCATCCCACCTCAGCTGCAACACAGGCAGAGGCAGAGGCAGCTAGAGCCACTAGTGCTCAAGCCCCTAGATCCAGGAATGAGCAAATGGATCTCTTGATCAGTACCATTCAGGGCATGCAGAAGGATATCAAGGACATATTGGAGAATCAACATAGTCTTGCGAGGATCATGGAGAATAGGATCAAGACCCTAAATGACAAGGTAGATGGGCTTACCAAGACCGTGAACGAGCTCAAGAAGCACTACTGGAATCAGGATCTTTGCCGTCAGCCAGCTCTTTGCCGTCAGCTAGCTGACGGCAAAGAAGGTCTTTGCCATCAGCTTACAGAAAACTGACGGCAAACAAAGAGCTGACGGCAAAGATCATGTTTGCCGTCAGCCATCTCTTTGCCGTTTGCTAGCTGACGGCATAGAAGCTTTGCCGTCAGCTAGCAGACGGCAAAGAGGAAGGGTGGCCCACTAACGAGAACCACCTAACGGCCACTTTCTTTGCCGTCTGCTAGCAGACGGCAAAGAAAGTGGCCAACTAACGTCCGTTCACCCCCAGCCCCACCCCACTAGCTAGGCTCTTGGTCGTCTGCTAGCAGACGGCAAAGAGATTTGACCTATCTAAAACAGTCAGCGCCCCGCGCCCCACCCCTCTCTCTCTCCCCTCACCTCACCTGCGCCGCCCCCGTGCCCGAGCCGCCGCCGCCCCGCGCCACCCCCCGGAGCCCGAGGCGCCGCCGGCCAGCCCCGCCCCCCAGAGCCCGCCCCGCGCCCCACCCCTATCTCTCCCCCTCTCTCTCTCCCCTCACCTCACCCGCGCCGCCCCCGTGCCTGAGCTGCCGCCGCCCCGCGCCACCCCCCGGAGCCCGAGGCGCCGCCGGCCAGCCCCGCCCCGTCGCCGGTCGCCCGCCCGCCCCGCCCCGCCCAGAAGACGCAGGCCGCGGCGGCCGCCCTGCCCCGCCCCATCGCCGGAGCCACGCCGCGCCGCCCCGCCCCGCCGCCGGAGCCACACCGTCGCCGGCTGCCCTTCCCCACGGCCTCCTCAACCCGCGCCCCCTCCCCGTGGCCTGCCTCCTCAACCCGCGCCCCCTCCCCATGGTGAGTTTTTCTGTTTTTTTCTGTTTTTTTAGATTTAGTTTAGGTTTGTTTAGTTTAGTTTAGTTTAGGTTAGTTTAGTTTAGTTTAGTTTAGTTTAGGTTAGATTTAGTTTAGTTTAGTTTAGGTTTTTTTTCTATTTTTTAAGAATAAACAAGAAAGATGAAAAAAAAGAAGTAAAAGAAGAAGAGGAAGAAGAAGAAGAAGAGGAAGAACAAGAAGATGAAAAAAAGAACAATAAGTAGTAGAAGAAGAAGAAGAAGAAGAAAGAAGAAGATGATGAAAAAAAAGAAGTAGAAGTAGAAGATGAAAAAAAGAAGTAGGAAAAGTAGAAAAAGAGGGTCGCCGATGGTCGAGGGTCGCCGAGGGAAAAGAGGGTCGTCGAGTGGTCTAGGGGTCGAGGATCGGGGGGAAAAGGAGTCGAGGGTCGACCCCGACACGACACCACCGACACCTCGACCCCCGACACAACACCCCCACACCCCGACACGGCACCCCCGACCCCAACACAGCACCCCTACCCCGACACGACACCCCCGACACCCCGACCCTGACACGACTCCCCCGACACCCCGATCCCGAAAAAGGTGCTCTTCGGCCTTCCAGAGGCCGACGGGGTCATATATTTGTGAATTATGAGTTAGGTCATATATTTTTCGATTTTGTTATAAAAAACATCATATTTATGTTGATCAGGTGGATTTAAATGTGCAGTTGTTTCGTCGCTGCGAGGGTCTGGTGTTCGACGACCTCCCCGTGCATTCGACGAGCTCCGCCCCTGCGTTCGTGGGTGAGCACAAATGACATCTCCTCCTCCCCCCTTCATTTCCTCTGTTCCGGTCTTCGTGCCGATGAAACTTGCTAGCTATAGGTGTCTTCAATCATCAGTATGCGTGACCACTATGCGTCTCCCGTTCGAAAGGGTTACATCTATAAATATGCATGCATTAGCATATTTATAACCGTGATTCTTTCGAATTGTCCAACGTTATCCATGGACAACCCGAGTATGTGTAGATTGGGTTCGTTTTCCCATATGCTCTGCTCCGGATCCGATGCAGAATTTTGTCAGTGCCTCCCTATTGTTCTCCGGGTACACATCCTCTCTGCTTATTGCCGAGACGTGTATCAGGAGAATAGCGGGGAGGTGCTGCCGAAATTTTGCGTCGGATCCGGAGCAGAGCATGGGAAAATGAACCCAATCTACACATACTCGGGTGGGATTAGGACCTATCTTTACCTACTAGCGTCTAGGTTGCATGGACGTAATAAAACTAACAAACTCTATTAACTGATGAATATGGTTTGCTGAATTATGTATATATTTCTTGTGTGTCCGGTAGCTAGGCAAGATGAGTGATCGTGCGTGGATGTACACCGGTCACACTAGTCAGAAAGACATGACCCGTGAATGGATAACAAAAACCAAGGGGTTTGTGAGAGCCGCATTTGCAAATGGACAGAAAACAACCTGGTGCCCCTGTGTCGATTGCGACAACTATCATAAGAGGTCAGAGTTTGAAATGATCAAACACCTGTAGCAGTGGGGTTTTACGCCTAATTATACGGTCTGGACATTTCATGGTGAGTCTGCCCAACGTGCCAGAGCTGAGGTGGTTCGTCGTCGCACCGATGAGCATGGTACCGGGATTGAAGACATGGTGCAAGACTTTGATGATGCTCGGGATTCGGACGATGAGATGGAGGAATCTGCAAAGGCCTTCTATGAAATGTTGGAGTCTTCAAAACGTCCTCTCCACGAGCACACTGAGCTTTGTCAGCTGGATGCCATCGCGCAAGTAATGGCACTGAAGGCTCAGTTCAACCTGGGCAGAGAATGCTACGACGCGATGATGACGATATTTGGACGCTTTCTACACAAAGGCCATGTATTGCCAGCAAACCTGTACCAGTCGGACAAAATCCTACGTGCGCTTAAGATGCCCTATGAGAAGATAGATGCCTATGAGAATGGATGTGCCTTATTTAGGCTTGAGTATGCGGGCTTCAACTATTGTCCCATTTGCAAGTCTTCCAGGTATGTTGTGGTAGACAACGGTATGGGTGAGAAGAGTCAGACCAAAATCCCAGTTAATGTTCTTCGGTATATGCCAATCATACCAAGACTTCAACGTCTTTTCATGGTCGAAGAGACGGCCAGACAGATGACGTGGCATAAATTGGGCAAAAGAACCGAACTAGATGCAGATGGGAATCCGATGTTGGGACACACTTCAGACGCTTTTGCGTGGAAGCACTTCGATCCATTACATAAGGATAAAGCGGCAGATCCAAGGCATCCTCGAGTCGCCATCAGCACGGATGGGTTCAATGTGTTTGGTATGACGGCAACCCAATACAGTTGCTGGCCTGTATTTGTCATTCCACTCAATCTTCCCCCCGAAGAGATTATGAAAAGAAAGAACATTTTCTTGACGTTGATAATTCCAGGGCCCAACTATCCGGGGAAGAATATGAATGTGTACATGCAGCCGCTTAAGGATGAATTGCAAGAAGCTTGGGATAATGGGATCAAGACATATGACGCCGCTACAAAAAAAACTTCAAAATGCATGTGTGGTACATGTACTCGTCGCATGACTTGCCGGCGTATGCGCTATTCATTGGCTGGTGTGTGCATGGAAGGTTCCCGTGCCCCACATGCAAGGCAGCTCTTGAGTTCCGTTGGCTGCAGGCGGGTCGCAAGTATTCTTGTTTCGACTTGCATAGACAGTTCCTGGATCCTCGCCATAAGTTCAGAAAAGACAAGAAGAATTTCATGAAAGGTAGAGTTGTCAAAAACTCTGCACCACCTGCATTGACAGGCCAACAGACCCTGGATCAGATAACCGCTCTCGAGCCGGATCCAAATCATCCAGGGTATTTCAAAGGGTATAATTCGAAACACGCTTGGACTCACAAGATATGCTTGTGGGATCTGCCTTACTTTAAAGACCTCCTTTGCCCACACAACATCGACGTGATGCACACTGAAAAGAATATCGCCGAGGCCCTTTTTGGTACATTGTTCGGCATAGAGGGGAAGTCGAAGGATAATCCTAAGGCTAGAGTCGATCAGGAGGCTCTATGTGATAGACCGTTACAGAACATGCGACAACCGAAAGGAAAGAAGAACTGGAGGAAGCCAAAGGCATGGTTCAATCTTGGAAGGCCAGCGATGAGGGAAATGATCTTGTGGGTGAAAATGCAGTTGATGTTCCCCGATGGGTATGCAGCGAATCTAAAGAGGGGAGCGAGTCTTGACAAATTGAAAATATTTGGTCTCAAGAGTCATGATTGGCACATATGGCTTGAGCGGGTAATGCCGGTGATGTTGCGTGGCTTTATCCCTGAGGATGAATGGCTAGTACTGGCAGAGCTGAGCTATTTCTTCCGTGCTCTTTGTGCGAAAGAACTATCGCCTGACGTGCTAGACGAACTAGAAGAGTTGGCACCGGAGTTGATCTGCAAGTTAGAAAAGATCTTTCCACCGGGATTCTTTAATCCAATGCAGCATTTGATTTTGCATCTCCCGACCGAGGCAAGATTTGGGGGGCCCGTGCAAAATCGTTGGTGCTTCGCAACTGAGAGGATGTAGAAGACGCTTCGAGCAAAATGTAAAAATAAACGTAGAATTGAAGCATCGATGGCCGAGGAATTCATTACTGAGGAGGCGGCAAACTTCGTGACAGCACACTACAAAGCCAAGAATCGTCATTTGCATAATCCGAAGCCTCGGTACAATGATGGCGACCGTGAAAAAGGTCGATCCAACATCAGCCTATTCAAAGGGAAGCTCGCACTAGCCGGTGCTTCGAAAGCAATAGCGTTGGATGTCGGAGAATGGCGGACCATTTCATTGTATATCTTCAACAACCTAACAGAAGTGCGGCCGTACATCGAGTAAGTTCTCGGTACATTGTTTCGCAACTTCTAATTCCTTTAAAATGCTCTTATTCCTGGATATGTGATACAGTCGATACGTCGCCAAATTCTCGGATGGAGTGGTGATCCAAAAGGATTCCATCGTAGAGTATGAGCTTCTGGCAAAGCATGGAGGCGGCTATCCCGGTTTCATCTCTTGGTTCAAACAAACAGTAATTTCCATTAGACCAATTCATTTCTTCGTCTAGTTTGCGGCTAATGCAACAATCCTTTCGTATTAAACTTGTAGGCTAATGCAGAGTCTATGGACTCCGAATTGAGACAAGTCGCTAATGGTTTTGACTATAAGGTCCGTTCATTTGACAAATACGACATCAACGGGTATCGCTTTCGTACTTTTGGCAAAGAGCTATCTATGGCCGACCGAAAGTCTACAAATTGTTGTGTCTCCGCTGTCGGCGAAGGAGGGGTCGAGTATTATGGAAGAGTTGAAGCAATTTATGAAGTTACATTCTTTGGTGAAAACCCACCAAACGTCGTAGTCTTCAAATGTTATTGGTTCCAGCCGAGGGAGACTAGAAGGACTCATGAACATATAGGGCTAGTCGAAATCAAACAAAGCACCCATTTAGATGTCCCCGATGTCTATATTACGGCTCAACAGGCGACCCAAGTTTTCTATCTACCGTGGGCCTGCCAAACTGATCCAAATCTTAATGGTTGGGATGTCGTTTATGATGTGCCGCCACATTTTAGACCACCTCCCCTCAATGAAGATGATTATGAACCTCACATTAACCCAGACACATATGAAGGAGAATTCTTCCAAGAAACACGTGTTTCCAAAAAATGTTTCAAGAACCGCTCTACTTCACCCCAGAACATTGAGGTAGACAGCGACAGTGAATCCGACTTCACCCCTGAGCCGGAACAAGAAGAGACGGAAGAAGAATAGGTTACTGCTGCGGATGACCTGTCAATGCTTGACCGATTACATAAAGGAGGCCTTCCACATGTTGATGCATTTATTGATGATGCTGATGAGCACGTCATTACTGATAGTGATGATGATTATGCATTTATTGATCCCGGAGCATATATAGACGATGAAGATTAATATTAGTAATGTCAGGTATTCAATTATTATTATGTACATATATATTATTAATTAGTTCATGTTATTAGGTATTCAATTTTTATATGTTGTACTAATTTCGTTTACTCTTTGTCATTGCAGGTGTTGACAGATGGTGGGCGCGGGTCGAGAGCACTCCGAGCCTCCTTCCTCGGCGCGTGCTGGGAGGGGTGCTATTATTCCACCCGAGCACCTCCGGAGAGCGCTGGTACACAGTATGCAGACACCTCCGGAGGGCGCTTCTTCTTCGGCCGGGAGAGGTCGGGGGAAGACGAAGAGTGGTGCTAGAGGTGGACATGGCGGCGGGAGAGGTAGGAAGGCTGTTGCGCCTTCCACACCGCCACCCCCAGCTGATTCTCCCAACCACAGGAGTGCTCCGTCTCAGGTGGACCCGTCTGACTTGGACCCGTCTCGGACTCCGGTCCACGAGCCTCGAGCCGACGAGCCTCGGGTCGCCGAGCCTTCGTCCCAGGAGACTCCGGTCCCAGAGTCTTCGTCCCAGGAGACTCTGGTCCCAGAGTCTTCGTCCCACGTGACTCCGGAGGCTACTGGCCATGCTGATGGTGGCGACGACAGCTTTTCTGAGGATAGCTATAGCGAGGGCGAGCTGGTTGAGGAGGGCAAGAAGGTCTACCAGCGTGGTGGTACAAAGCTCCCGCCCGTGCCGGCGACCCGCGATCAGAGGTGGTTGATTGTGCCTAATGGGGAGAAGTAAGTGCATTTACTCTTTTTTAACCTTTTGCCTTCATGTTTCTTCAAATTAATATCTAATGTGTTGGCCTTGTCATACTGCAGGGGTTGGAAACACGCCCCTGGTGTCCGCAGGCCCAACCAGGTCCTTGGTGTGCTCTGCCGGCACCACTTCCCGGGGTGGGTCACATTGCCCGGTGAGGGTGAGGTTCGACAGCTAGCACTGAGCTGGGAGCTGTATGTGGCTGCCCCGGCCCCGCCGGAGGAGAGGGTCGACGGTGTCTTGTGCGAGACGGTGGCCGACATTGTGATCCGGCGGTTTTGGGTAATTTCTCCTTTACAGAATTAAAAATCAACAGCACCTAGTGATTCTACTAATTAGTGTTGTCTTGTTTGATTGCAGACCTTCTACATGTGTCTTGAGGAACATGAGGCAGACGCGGCTATTGTTCTCGTAGCCGAGTGCAAGCGCCTATTTCAGAACTTACGGCACGAGGCTCGGGTGCAGGCTGTTCGAGACTACTACGCCTCGACTAACATTAAGAGGGCCAAAAAGAAGTGCCGCGCCAAGCTTCTGAGTAAGGAGAAGTACATGAAGGTAATTACCTATTCTTAAGGCCTTGTACTTAGTTTCCTTGATTTGATTCGTAGGCGTAGCGCTGAAATTTCTCTTGTCTAACTTAGGTGCCCCCGAGTGGTGTGCAGATAGGATGGACTATTGGGAGGCGTTGGTGGATGAGTGGTGCTCTCCCCAATGGCTAGCCGTCCACAACAAGGCCAAGGATAAGCGTGCCCAAATGAAAGGTGTGCCACACCATCAAGGGAGCTCCAACCTGTTTGAGTTCGGGGATCATTGGGTATGTGGTTTGCTTCATGATTCATGCAATTTCATTCTTCATGCTAGCTTGAGCCCTTAACTAATATTTTGTTCCTCTCTTTTAGGGGCGACACAACAAGAAGGAGGTGCCACCGCTGTTCGACCTCTATGCCATGGCCCATACTGCCCCGTACAAGAAGGGCAAGGCATTCTCTGAGGATGATCTCGATCATCCAGAGAGCTTCAATAACATCTCCTCCCACAACAAGCTCGTGAGGTACAGAGATGAGGGGAAGACGAGGAAAGGGGAGGACTTCAACCCGAGCCAGAGTCCTTTTGATCCAGAGCTCGTGATGATATTTGGTGGCGGGAGGCCCCATGGCTCGATAGCCATTGGGGATGGACTGATACGTTGTCCTAGAACTCTCCTGGAGATCAAGAAGCGCCAGACGAGCTCCGATCCTGAGATAAGGCCTCGTCCATGGCCAATGGAGCTCGCCATCGAGGCTAGGGCCCAGGAGCTTCTGGCGGAGGCAAACAGGCAGGCGGCGGAGAGGGAGAGGGACATGGAGGAGAGGACGGCTAGGCTGTTGGAGGAGGAGAGGAACCGGAATGACGCGTCTCACCAGGCCCTATACGAGCTCCTCGTGGTAAGTTTCTCCTGCATATTAGCCAAATCATGCATGTAATGTTCGTTTCATCACTAACTAATATGACAGACTCGTGAAAACAAAATGTGCAGACCGTGTGCCAGAACAACGGTCAGACCCCTCCGCCGATGCCCCAGATTGGTATAGCGCCCACGGTGAGTTTCATTTGAATGGTCATTAGTTACTAGTATTCACATTTGAGTTGCATCATGCTAACGAGACATTGCAAATGATCTTTGGTGCAGCATGCCTCCCGACAAGCATCGACCGATCCTTCTGCGTCTGCCGCAACCCCGACCGGTCCTTCTCTGTCTCACACTGGCACAAACCCGGCTGCTCCTTCACCTCCGTGATGATGGTAAGTTTTCCCAAGTGTTTTGCTTAACAAATGAATACTTAGCTTAAGAAATGACCTATTTAGCTCCAAAATGACCTATACTTAGCTTATTTTCCTCGAAAATGACATAATAACCTTACTTAGCTCCAAAATGACATATTTTACCTAGGATAGCTATAAAATGACCTATACTTAGCATTTTTCCTCCAAAATGACTTAATATGCTTAGTTAGCTAAAAAATGGCATAACTACCTAGGATAGCTCAATAATGATCTATACTTAGCTTAGCTAGTTCATTTATGACATAATTAGCTTACTTAGGTAAAAAAAATGGCATAATAACCTTGGTTTAGCTCCAAACTGTCATATCATTAGTTTATTTTCCTCCAAAATGACAAAATAACCTTACCTAGCTCCAAAATGACCGATTTTAACTAGGATAGCTCAAAAATGACCTACACTTACCATTTTGTCCTCCAAAATGAATAAATATGCTTAGTTAGCTAAAAAATGGCATAACTACCTAGGTTAGCTCAAAAATGACCTATACTTAGCTTCTTTAGTTCATTTATGACATACTTAGCATACTTAGGTCAAAAATGGCATAATAATCTTGGTTACCTCCAAAATGACATTGACTTAGCTTATTTTCCTCGAAAATGACATAATAACCTTACTAACCTCCAAAATGACCTATTTACCTAGCTTAGCTCTAAAATGACCTACACTTAGCATTTTTACCTAGCTTAGCTAAAAAATGGCATAATTACCTAAGTTACCTTCGTTAGAAGAAGAAGAAGATAAAGAAGAGGAGAAAAAGAAAGAGAAGAAAATTCTTCTTCTACTACTTCTACTTCTTCTTCTTCTTCTTCTTCTTCTAACTTTCTTCTTTCCCAATTTGCAGATTTGCTTTAGATCATGGAAGCTTGCGTTGATGGAGTCTACTCTTCTCCTTGTCCTTCCTTTTTGTTTTGATTTTGTAGGATGAATAATGTGAAACTTGCTACCTATATATGTATGTATGGATGAAACCATTGTATGCTTGTTGTTGGATATATGTTGGCTATATATATATATATATGTTGGATATGGACTTTTGAGTTGGTATGTATATGTGTTGGATGATCATATCCATATGGCAGGGATATGTATGCTTGTTGAAAGTATTTTCAAATGTATATATATATATATCTATATATATCTATGAAATTGATTGAATTTAAGAAAAAACAGAAAAAACAGGGGCAGTACAGGCACTTTGCCGTCCGCTGGCAGACGGCAAAGAGTTTGCCGTCTGCCAGCAGGCGGCAAAGCTGCCACATGGCAGCTACCTGTGCAAAGAACTTTGCATCTTTGCCGTCTGCCAGCAGACGGCATAGCAAGCCACGTGGCAGCTACCTGGGCTGGCCTATTTGGCCACTTTGCCGTCCACTAGCAGACGGCAAAGCACGCCGTTAACCCCTTAACGGACCTAAGCTGCCACGTGTGCCATCCATGCCAGCAAAGACCTTTGCATCTTTGCCGTCTGCCAGCAGACGGCAAAGTGCCCTTTACCGTAGCTTGTTCAGCTGGATGTGGTGCACCTTTGCCGTCCGCCATGCATGCCTTTGCCGTCAGCCATGGCAGACGGCAAAGATCCTGATTCCAGTAGTGAAGGAAGTTGATAGCGTGCCCAGTCCTGACACTACAGATGATGAGGATGACTCTCCTCTCAGGCCAGGCACTTAGTTCACTACTCAGGCCAGATCAGCCACAGTGCCAGCTCCAGAGTTGAGGCCTTCTTCATCAGCACTTGCTACAGCCTCTTCAGCTCCATCAACTCCTCCAGTGCCTCCAGTTGCTACTCCAACTCCATCCATGACGTCTGCCGAAATCTTCGCTGACGCAGTTCTCTCAACTCCTTCATCAACAACCGGAGGAGATCTGCCCAAGAACGATTAGCTATATCTCTTTGAACTTTTTGGTAACATGTTGCCAAAGGGGGAGAAGTGTATATAGATCTTTAGGCTTCGAGTGAGAGAGCGTTTGGTTTTTATCTCGCTTTACAAAACATTTGGTCTTTTGTTTTGGATGTGTTGAACTATGTGGTGTTTGATCATACGCTTAATGTGTGTTGCTACTATTTCCTATCATTATGTTGCTTATGAGATGATCTTCACCTTTGCTTGATTGTGTTGTGCTATGATGTTCATTCTTATTATTCTCGCACACCACCAAGATGTATGTGACATGGAAGAAGTGCCCCATGTACCTAATCGATTGTGCATTTGCATTCAAACGTAAATTTTAAAATAATGCACAAATTTAGGGGGAGCTCTTGCTTATCACATACTTCTCAAAGCGACGATTATATTCATTGATTATATCATATGTCGAAGCTTTTATCTATATGTTGTCATCAATTACCAAAACGGGGGAGATTGAAAGCACATTTGCTCCCTTGGTGGTTTTGGTAATTAATAACAACATATATGTCATTGAACTAATGTTTCCACTAAGCATATTTCAGGAAAAGTTCAATGATAGGATTGGCAAAAGGATCGTGGATAACCCCAAGATGCAAGGAAATATATTGGCAAAGCTTCAAGCAAGAGGACTCTATATTTTACTTTGTGAGAAATCACTTTGAGTCCATAGGAAAGCCAATACTATTAAAAGGGGGTAAGGTATTGTTGGTGAACAAAATGCTCATACGTGCACAAGTGATAGTCACCAAAAACACCCACAAGCTCTTCCACAAAAGTCTGTCCAAAGTCAAATATCCAAAATCGGTGCAACCAACACTTTCCACTCGGTGCCAGCGATTCCCAAACTCAGAAAGACCCATGCCAAACCCTAGCACATCGGTGCAAGCAATTCCACTTCGGTGCCACCGAGTTTGGGTTGCCAACTTTCTGTTACCTCGATTCACAAAATTGGTACCACCGAGTTTGTTGAATCGGCGTCACCGAGATTAGGCAATCTGACCGTTGGTCACCTAATCGGTGCAACCGAGATTTATATATCGGTCTCACCGAGATTCAAAAGTTGCTACCATTGGAGCAACTCGGTACCACCGAGATTCACACATCGGTGTCACTGAGTTGGTCACTTTAGGTGTAACAGTTGGATTTTGGGAGATGCCTATATATACCCCTTCACCACCACCCACTCGAAAGAGAAGCACTCAGAACTATTCCATACTTGCCCCATCATATTTTCTGAGAGAGAGCCACCTACTCATGTGTTGAGATCATGCCATTCCATTCCATCCATATGAATCTTGATCTCTAGCCTCCCCAAGTTGCTTTCCACCAATCCAATCTCTTCCACCAAGCCAAATCTGTGAGAGAGTGATTGTGTGTTCAGGAGTCTATCATGTTGAAGCACAAGAGCAAGGAGTTCATCGACATTGCTGAGCCTATTACCTTTTGGAGGGTGGTGCCTCCTAGATTGGTTAGGTGTCGCTTGGGAGCTTCCTACTTCGTGTTGTGGAGTTGAACCAAGAAGTTTGTAAGGGCAAGGAGATCGCCTACTTCGTGAAGATCTACCCATAGTGAGGCTAGTCCTTCGTGGACGGAAGCCGTTATGGAATAGTCAAGGTTGCTACTTCGTGGACCCTTATGGGTGGAGCCCTCCGTGGACTCTCGCGACCGTTACCCTCCGTGGGTTGAAGACTCCATAAACGTGGACGTACGATAGCACCACCTATCGGAACCACGGGAAAAATATTCGTGTCTACAAATTGCGTTTGATCTTCCTACCCTTCCTCTACTATACATGCTTGTTGTTACTTTCCGTTGCTATACTCTTAGACATGCATGTGTAGGGTGTGCTTGACTTGCTATGAATGCTAAAATCTGCCAACACTTAAAATTGGGAAAAAGTAGATTTTTATTTAGTCAAGTAGTCTAATCACCCCCCCTGTAGACATACTTTCGGTCCTACAGGCGGCGAGGGCGAGAGAGCCAGAGGAGGAGAGGGAGAGAGATGCGAGGGGGAATCGATGCAGACGGCTCTGGGCGACGTCCAGGGCGAGCAGGTAGGCTGGAGGTGGCCGGGTGCGCGGCGGCCACGCACCTCGCGTCCTCCTGGCGCGAGGTGGGAGACGACTGGCAGCGATAGGTGGGATGGGCCAGCCAGCTACAGTGCTGGGCCACGGGGTAAGTCAGGTAATTCCCTCTGCCTTCTTATTTAATTGTTGTTTCCTATTTTTGTGCTTTCTGTTTAAATTGTTTGGGCAAAATACATATAACCAAAAACCCTGAAATAATTTATGGGATATAAACAGAATATTACAAAGTCCCACAAAAAGTTTCGGCATTTTTGAAACAACTAAATAATTATAATGCATTATTTATTGATTTCAGTAGCATTAAAAGGTTATTCTAAAATGCTATAATTGTTGTGAAAATTAAAATGCCCCTGATATGTTGTTGCCAACATTTATCAGAAATAGTGAACATTTTTAATGGGCATTTTGGATTCATTGAAAACCACAAGTATTTGAATTGGTTTAATTCAGGAGAGGTGCTAGGGTTTCTGATATTCCCCATTTCATGTTGATGCAAAATTTAGACATGATGCACATCTTAGCTAGCACAAGGAAGGTGGAAAACTGGGGATGTGATAGATGCATAGAGGCCATATTAAGCATTCAAAAAACTTAGATCTCTAAGAATTCAACATGCAATCCCATCTACAGTAGCACCAAGAGTAGCTAATTATTCTAAAGATAAACCATTAAGAAAAAACTAATTGGAGCAATGGAGGAGTGACATACCAAGTAGCAATCCCCCAAAACAGTTTTGGAAACGGAGCTTCGAGCAAAGAGATCGAAATCCGCGGGTTTGAGAGCAAGAACACGGGAGAGAGAGCGATGGTGATTTTTTTCTAGAGGTAGAAGAAGGCATGGGCTAAAGAGCTAACTGAGGGGACCCACGTGGGGACCAAAACCCACCAGGGCGCGCCTGGGGTTGCTGGCGCGCCCTGGTGTCTTGTGGGTACCAGGTGCACCCCCCCCCCCTCTGATGTTATTTGCACCAGAAAATTCAGGAATAATCAGAAAAAAAATCGTTTTAACTTTTCAGGACATTCTGAGAACTTTTATTTTTGGGTCATTTTTTATTGCACGGAAAAGTCAGAAAACAAGATAAATATGACATTTTATTTTATTTGACTAAGAAAAATAAAAAGCAAAAGGTGGGGCGGAAGGTTGTGACTACTAGATTCATCAACTTCATACCTCTCAAAAATGATCCATTAATAAGGTTGATCAAGCCTTATTAACAACCACTTTCGATTAGCATGAAACCGAAGAATTTTCATAAATCGCTAAGTTACCTCAACGGGGATATGCATCTCCCCAACCATGAATACATCATATTTCTTTTTGGCAGTAGGTAGAGGTATTTGAAAACTTCCAATAGTGATTGTCGTAGATTTTTCAATAACATTCATACCATTCACTTGGAATTGTTTTTTCAGAAAGTGCACCGTATGGTCATTACCATTGATATGAAAAGTGACTTTGCTTTTGTTGCAATCAATAATAGCCCCTGCAGTATTCAGAAAGGGACTACCAAGGATAATCGACATGTTGTCATCCTCGGGCATATCAAGAATAACAAAGTATGTTAAGATAGTAACATTTGCAACAACAACGGGAACATCCTCACAAATACCGATAGGTATGGCAGTTGATTTGTCAGTCATTTGCAAAGATATTTCAGTAGGTGTGAGTTTATTCAAGTCAAGTCTTTTATATAAAGAGAAAGGCATAACACTAACACCGGCTCCCAAATCACACAAAGCAGTTTTGACATAATTTCTTTTAATGGACCAAGGTATAGTTGGTATTCCGGGATCTCCAAGTTTTCTAGGTACTCCATCCTTAAAAGAATAATTAACAAGCATGGTGGATATTTTAGCTTCACGTATCTTTCTTTTATTAGTGATGATTACTTTCATGTATTTTGCATAAGGGGCCATCTTTAAGATATCAGTTAAGCGGGTACGCACAAAGACTAGCCTAATCATTTCAGAAAAGCGTTCAAATTCTTCATCATCCTTTTTCTTAGATGGTTTAGGTGGAAAAGGCTCAGAATGGTATCCTAGCCACATGGCTCTCTTTCTTTACCATGGGTTCAAATTCTTCATCATCCTTTTTCTTAGAAGGTTTAGATGGTTTCTGAACCCATGGCTCTCTTTCTTTACCATGTTTCCTAGCCACAAAGTTGTCGGATTTCGGGCTCCGCAAAACCCTTAAGATTCGAACACAGGGGCGTGTGCGAACATCCTCTGCAGCCTCGCCCTACCTATCTCGCTACTCGATGGACACAACGAAGAACTCGCACGATGACGAGGAAGAAGATGAACACGGTGGTTTACCCAGGTTCGGGCCACTGTGAAGCGTAATACCCTACTCCTGCTTTGGTGGATTGCCTCTCGAGGAGGTGTGGTGGATGAACTAGTACAATGTTTCGGAGCCTCGTGAGGGCACTCCTAAGGTGTTCTTGGCCCTCCGTCGGCTTGGTGGTGGATGAGTGAATCCACTGGTTCCGGATCCCTCTCTACGGTGCTTGGCCGACGAAGTGGGCCGTGCCCTGGGCCGCAGGCAGGCAGGTCTGGGTACCCCCATTCCCAGAACGCCGATAGTAGCCCCCGGGCCCAAGGCGCGCTCGAGCTGGCTTCTGGGCGAAGCCTTGAGGGCGGCCCGAAGCGCCGCGGGCCTGAAACGCCTGCGGGCCAGGCTGGCGCGCTTCGTGCGCCTGTGGGCCAGGTTTCACACGCGCCGAGCGTCTGGGCGGTGATGCCCCCGCTCCCCGAGGGCGTCAGAAACCGTTCCAAGTCAGATTGACGCGACGCCCGTGTGTAGCGCTGGCCATCATTGCCCTTCCTTGAATGATGCTGCTGTTTCGGGCCACGCGGATGTGACCCTTCAGAGGCCGCACGCCTCCCGGGATGCGAGGGGGCGCCGGGCGGTCCTTGGCTGTATATAAGCGGGCGAGGGCGAGAAAGCCCTCACCCACTTCGTCTTCCTTGCCTCCCCATCTCCAAGCCGTTGCTCTCCCAGTCATGGCGTCGGTGAGGAGGTTCTCTGCTACCGAGAAGGGGAAGGCCCCCGGGGAGGGTCCGGCCGCTCCGCCGCCCAGGAGGGGCCGCGGTCGTCCCCGGAAGCACGCCGTGACGCCGTCAGTGGTTCTCGGTGCGCGCGGCCATGGTTCCACGCGGCCCGGGGTGACCATCAGCGGTCGCGGTGGGGCGTCGTCCAATGCAGGCATCCGCAGTGGTCGAGGTGGTGGCGCCTGCGGTGGGAGGTCGTTGGTGGCCACCCGGCCGCCACGCCCGTGGCTCCATTCAGCCGACACGGCCCGGGAGTTCGTGGTGTGGGTGGAGAGGCCGGACGCCGCTTGGTTTCAACTTCCGAGCTTCTTCACAGGGGCGCTGTTGGCCGGAGGGCCTGCCAGCCTGTGGCTGCAGGCCGACGGCTGCTGCAGCGCGGCGTCGTGGGTGGAGGTCGAGATCACCCCCGGGGGCTACGTGTATCTGAACCGCGGGTGGCAGACGTTTGCCCGCGCCCGTGGCCTGAAGGGGAGGCGCACCCTTTATTTCAAGTTCGACGGAGTGGCGACGCTCTTCGTCAAGATCTTCGGGGGGGGGGGGGAGGGCGAGCGCTTGGGGTGCTGCCCGGAAGACGACGGCCGTGGAGATCTTGGAGATGAGCTTGGCCTTCACGACGGGCGACACGCCTCCAGCAGCAGCGACACCCCCTCCGAAGGGAGCCCGATCGATAGCAGCGACAGCAGCTATGACGTGCCGCCTCGCTGGTGCGCCCGGACCTCGGGGGGTAGCCAGCCGCCGCGGCGCCGCTCTTCTGCTCCAGGAACGTCCGTGCCAGCATGCCCCTTCGGCTCCGTGAAGGAGGAGGAGGACACCGACTGAGCGTTGGTGTGCCTGTGCCGGGCTCCTGGGGCGGCAGCCCCCGTGGGGCTTTTTCACTTTCCTTCTCCTCCTCTTCTCCTATTCCTGCAATCAAAGAATCGAGGAAGGCCCTGCGGGCGTGTAATGAATTCGGGCGCTTGCCCTTCTTTATCAGTACTTTTGTCATGTGTCCTGGCCTTTGCGTTTTGTTGGCCAAAGTTGCCTTCCGGTCGTGGTTAGGATACTTAGCTCGACATGCTCGCGGTAGGCTTCTGGATTGTGGAGGCGCGGCTGCGGCGCTCGGAGAGTCCATATGTCCGGCTGGCTTTTTCTTCTTGCAGGCGGGGTAGGTTGGGAGACCTGTTGGCGCTCTGTGTCTGCAGGTCCCAGTCCCGCACATTTCCCTACCATTGCAAGGCACGACCAGTTCACCTGGACGCACCTCACGAGGCGAGGCCCCGACACCCTTGATGCCGACCGGATCACCAAGGACGACATCAAGGGGCGAGTGTCTTTTCGACCGGTAAGGCTCCTGATGCGCGATGCTCAGGAGCCCCCTTCGACAGTCAAGCAGCTCTATGTCGGCAGGTCCCAGTCCCGCACATTTCCCCACCGCCGTGAGGTACGACCGGATCACCTGGATGCACTTCACGGGGCGAGGCCTCGACACCCTTGATGCCGACCGGATCACCAAGGACGACATCAAGGGGGGCGAGTGGCCTTATGACCGGTAAGGCTCCTGAGGCGCGATGCTCAGGAGCCCCCTTAGACGCTCAAGCGGCTCTCGAAAATTTTGCTTCTTGCCTCGGGAGGAGCGGGCTTCCTGAGGCTCCGAGTTGACGTTCAAGTAGCCCTACGTCGGTAGGTCCCAGTCCCGCACATTTCGCCACCACCGTTAGGTACGACCGGATCACCTGGACGCACTTCATGGGGCGAGGTCTCGACACCCTTGATGCCGACTGGATCACCAAGGACGACATCAAGGGGGGCGAGTGGCCTTATGACCGGTAAGGCTCCTGAGGCGCGATGCTCAGGAGCCCCCTTTGACGCTCAAGCTGTCCCAAGAAAATTTTTGTTTCCTGCCCCGGGAGGGGTGGGCCTCCCGAGGTTCCAAGATGGCGCGTCGGGCCGTGAATGGAGCCCCCGAGCGACTATGAGACGACATGCGCCTGCTGACTCATCCGTGAGTACCACGCGAGGATTCGGGCGCCAAGGCCTTGGCGAGGTGTAAGCACTGTGCCCCCCAGCCCCCGCTCGCAGGGTACGAGGGGGAGGGGAGCAGGCGAGTGCTTGACTCAAAGAGAGAGAAACCAACATAAGAAATGGTGATGAAAACAAATCTTTGACCCTTTAAAACACGATTTGGAAAAACCCTGAGTTTAGTTTCAGAAAGGCAGGCAAATCCAAACACGAGAAAAGAAAATAACGGCCGTGTCCGGCACCTAGACTAGTCTTCGTCTTCCCCCAGCGCTGAGCGAAGGGCATCCATGTTGCATGGGCATAGCCATTGGTGGGCAGTGTTGACTTCTCCGCCAGTGCGGAGCTGTGGCTGCCACATTGCGTGGGAGGAACCCCTCCGCGTCCTCCGGGGGCTCCGGGCGTATACAACCCAATCATTATTACGTGAGAGTGTCACGGGTTGGTCCCGGGGGTGTATAGGGAGCTCCATGCCTCGCGGACACGAAGCCCACTCCCAGCCCCCAGGTTTGTCGTTGCGAAGTAGGGTCTGCTCTGGGCGGGCCCTCGAGCGTAGGGGGAGCCCCTTGCGCTCTCCGACGGGAAGGCCTGCCCCAGAAGAAGGCCCTGGGCTCCCCGGGCGGTGCCCCAGCATGCCTCACTGGGGTACCCGGGGTTCCCATGCTGGTACTCGGGGCCTTGCCCCCAGGTCGGGCGAGCCGGGCCTGGGGACATGGGCGAGTACATGATCGCCCGCTGGTGATCGAACGAAACCTATCCCGGAGACATGGGCGTATGTTCCACCCTCCGTCTCCAAGCGAGCATCGCGCGCCCCGGAGACACGGGTGCATGTTCCACCCTTCGTTTCCAGGTTGGGATCGTCTGGCCTGGAGACATGGGCATGTGTTCCACCCTCCGTCCCCAAGCTGGGGCCTCCCGGCCCGGGGACGAGGGCGCATGTTCTACCCTCCGTTCCCAGGCAAGTGACCCCCGGTCCCCAGACCCAGACGCCTGCTCAAGGCAGCTCCCTACCAGCGGGCATGCCTCGCGAAGGTCCCCGCGCCGGGCACCCTCGCGAGGCCAGCCCCGCAAGCCGCCCCCCGCGAGGTTGCACATATCTGCCCGCGCGGGGGCTGCCCGCGAAGTCGCGTGTGAGCCTCCTATCGCTGTGGCAGCCGGTGCCGCTCCCTTCGTGGCCCGGGCACGCATCAACACGGTCGTTGTAGAGTTGCACGAGCCCCCGGGCGCCGGCGTAGTTGAGCCTCCGGTCCTCCTTCCTGGTCCCGGAGAGCGTGCCGAGAGGCGTGAGGCAGCGCTCCTCTCGTGTGGCCGGCACCTCCCACCGGCCTCTGCCGGCGCCTGCGGCCGACTCCTATGCCCCTGGCGGCTCGAGCCAGGTCCCCGGTGAGCGCAGGCCGCCGCTGACGTCCCGAGCTCGCCCGTGTTGCCCACGCGCCATGCCCACCGGTCGTGCGAGTTCACGGGCCGAACGCGGGGAAGGGCCGGGGCGACAGGGGCGTGCCGTGTGGTTGGTGAAGGCGACATCCCCCAGTGCCCATTGAGAGTCCGGCCGGTGACAGCGCCCGTTGACGGGGCGGCATAACGACGTGGGGCGCCATGGACCGCCGACGCCGGCCGCGCCACACGGGCAGCCTGCCGCTCAGCGCGGGCTCAACGTCCTTTCACCATGAGTGCGGCGAGCAGAGGCGAGGCGAGACCTGAGGAAGATTTCGACACGCCCCCTACCTAGCGCGCCAAATGTCGGATTTCGGGCTCCGCAAGACCCTTAAGATTCGAACACAGGGGCGTGTGTGAAGATCCCCTGCAGCCTCGCCCTACCTAGCTCGCTACTCGATGGACACAATGAAGAACTCGCACGATGATGAGGAAGAAGATGAACACGGTGGTTTACCCAGGTTCGGGCCGCTGTGAAGCGTAATACCCTACTCCTGCTTTGGTGGATTGCCTCACGAGGAGGTGTGGTGGATGAACTAGTACAATGTTTCGGAGCCTCGTGAGGGCACTCCTGAGGTGTTCTTGGCCCTCCGTCAGCTTGGTGGTGGATGAGTGAATCCACTGGTTTCGGATCCCTCGCTACGGTGCAGCCTAGCCTCTATATATAGCGGTGCCCCGGGTCCTCTTCCCTTATCGCATTGGCGGGAAGGGATCCCACAACGGCCAAATTCGAAGGGGGACAGGAGTACACCCCCGCCCTGTCCAAAGGCGGTCTTTGCCTGCAAAGTAGCTGTCGACGACGCAGAGGTGGGCTCGGCGATGACATCCGTCCTGCGGGGCTCGTGGTCATGGTCTTGTTTCACCGGAATGGAAACCTTTGGCGGGTGCTTTGGGAACCCGCGTACGTCCTTGCTCCCTTTGCACCAAAGAGGAAACTTCTCCGCCTGGCGCGCTGGTGCCCGCCTGTCCTTCCTTGCGTCATCTTTGACTCCTAAGGCCGGGCTCTGCATAGAGATCTCTGCCGCTCCGGAGGGGGCCTGGGGAGGCCCATCCCCAGCCGGTCTTGACGCCGCTCCTCCTCGCGAGCCTAGGGTCCTCGCGAGGGCCTTGTTTTGAGTGGGACTGCCCCTGGCTGTGCTTGGCTGACAAAGTGGGCCGTGCCCTGGGCCGCAGGCAGGCAGGTCTGGGTACCCTCGTTCCCAGAACGCCGACAAAGTCTCTTTTATCATATCGTTTATTTCTAGGTTGTGGGTTATCAAGATCAACAGCAGGTTCTGTTTCTACATCATTGCCTGGTTCTTTATCCTTGTTCAATTGAGTATCTTTATGAACATCATCATTATCATTATCATTATCACTAGATGAACGTTCATTACCAGATTGAGTTTCGGCATCAAAAATAGAAACATCATTATCTTCAACATGTTTTTCTATCTCAGGTTCACTAGTGGTATCCAAAGTCCTATCATTTTCCTTTTTCTTTTTCTTTCTGGAAGGACTAGGTGCATCAGTGTTAATTCTCTGAGAGTATTGTTCAATTCTTGTAGGGTGTCCCTCAGTATAAAGTGGTTCCTGAGTCATTTTACCTCCTCTAGTCGCTACTCTAACAGCAAAATCACTCATATTATTATTCATTTCTTTAAGCAATTCTCTTTGAGATTTAGCAACTTGTTCTAACTGAGTTTGAACCATAGAGGCATGTTTTCCTACACCTCTAACATCATTACTTATTCTAAATATGAAGTCACTCAAGCGAGCAATCATATCAGAATTATATTTCAATTGTTTCAGAACATGTGCATTGAAGTGCTCTTGTTTCATAATGTAATTGTCAAACTCATATAAGCATTGACTAGGATGTTTATTGTAAGGGATGTCACCTTCATCAAACTTTAATAAAGAATTTACCTTTAACACCTGTGGAGGTGGTGGTGTATTAAGACCATGTATATCTTCAATAGGTGGTAAATTCTTAACATCCTCAGCTTTAATACGTTTTCCCTTCATACATTTATTTGCCTCTTGCATATCTTTAGGACTGAGAAATAATATACCCCTCTTCTTCAGAGTGGGTTTAGGTGGTGGTTCAGGGAGAGTCCAATCATCATAATTCTTCAATATATTATTCAATAGTTCCTCAGCTTGTTCAACAGTTTGTTCCCTGAAAACACAACCAGCACAACTATCTAGGAAGTCCCTAGAAGCATCGGTTAGTCTATTATAGAAGATATCAAGTATTTCATTTTTCTAAAGAGGGTGACACTACTAGGAAAACGGCTATAGCTAATATGGACATTAATGGCGCACCATGTATGTGGTGCGCCACTGCTATAGCAGTGGCGCACCAGAATCAGGTGCGCCATTAATGTCCATATTACTAATGGCGCACCTGTTGTCTGGTGCGCCACTGCTAAGTTTGTCCTGTGCACACCCCCGTCCCCAGACTTATCAGTGGCGCACCGTGGTGTGGTGCGCCATTACTAGTTTTAACTAGTAATGGCGCACCACACAACGGTGCGCCACTACTAAATTTTTTTTTTCAATTTTTTTTACAAAACTAGTAATGGCGCACCTGGGTGTGGTGCGCCATTACTAGTTCTAACTAGTAATGGCGCACCACTCCATGGTGCGCCACTACTAAAAAAAAAATTTCAATTTTTTTTTCAAAACTACTAATGGTGCACCCACACCAGGTGCGCCATTAGTAACCCTGGTTACGAATGGCGCATTCTTAGGAGGTGCGCCATTACTAGCCTGAGATCATCTAGATATTTTTGACAGCCACCTACCACACTCACTTTCCCCACTTCATTCTCTCCACCTCTACCAAGCTTGGTCTCGGCTGCCTCCTCCTCCTCACCTCATTTGCACCATAGATTCACCCAAATTAAGCGGTTAAATTTCCTTTTTTGATAGGTAAGTAAGGGGAAAGCTTTCTTTATGTTGTAGATCTACTTTTTTCTCCCTCCAACGTACACACTTTTTATGGCCTAGATCTACACTTTTCTCATTGAGCTAGATCTACGTATGTTTGTGGTGTTGCATATGTTTGTGTTTGCAGGTACCGGTATTTGAAATGCGATAGTTGCCAATTTTTTGCCGGAATGTTGATTCATTTCCGTTTCGGCGAGAATCGGGCACTATGCATTCTTTTTGGTCCTATTTTTAGGCCAAGTCATGCCAATTTTTTTTTTGGGTTCTAAAATATCGTTTTGCTCTACCCCGCAGGCGACCATGGTCCGCACGATGACCGAAGGCATCGTGAATAGGTTTTTGAGCTCCGCGAAGGCCGAGATGCTTAAAAAGAACGAGACGGAGATAAGATGTCCGTGTCGAAGATGCAAGCTGAAGAGCCTTATGGACCCGGATTCCAGACAGGTGCGGGACCACCTGCTCGTGCGTGGTTTCATGGATGGCTATCGGTGGCAAGGTGATGAAGATGATTATGAAGTCGTCCATGGGGGCCCGGCAGGAAATAAGGAAGGGCAGCAAGACAACAGCGGCGAGGGCGGGCGAGAAGACGAAGAATCTCCAGGACATGATCACGAAGTAGATGCTGGACACAGTCATCATGTAGAAGATGCCGGACATGATGATGAGGAAGATCAAGACAAAGGGCATGATCATGAAGATGAAGATGCCGGAGCAGACGACGATGGACCATCGATGGGCTGGGTGCAGGACCCTCATATTCAAGAGCTGCTTCTCAAGCAGACGGGTAACGCAAGAGCTGCCGCCCGAGAGAAAGCCAAGCTGGATCAACTGGAGATAGACGCGGTTACTCCATTGTATGAAGGATGCAGGCCCGAGGATACCCGCCTGAAAGTAACGCTCATGGCTCTGGAGATGAAGGTAAAACACAAAATGACCGACGCATGCTTCGACGAGAACATGTCATTCTGGCACGAACGTCTTCCCAAGGGGAACAAGTGCCCGACCAGTTTCGAGGAGGCAAAGAAAATCGTGTGTCCTCTGGATTTACCGCACGTGAAATACCATGTGTGCATGAACGATTGCATCATTTATCGGGACGAGCACGCGGAGTTTACCATATGTCCGGTGTGCGGCGTCACTCGATACAAGAAGAGGAAGAAAGCTCCTCGAAAAGTGGTGTGGTACTTTCCGATCACTCCTCGTCTGCAGCGGTATTTCGCTGACCCTAAGCTAGCAGAGCTCCTGCGCTGGCACGTGGATAGGAAGGAGAAGAAGCGAGAAGATGACGGAAATGATCCGGAGATAAATAAAAAAGACAAGATGCTGAGTCACCCTAAGGATGCGAGCCAGTGGCAAGCGTTGAACTTCGAACACCCAGAATTTGGGGACGATCCAAGGAACATCATGCTAGGCGCGAGCACCGATGGAGTCAATCCGTTTGGCAGCCAGAGAAGCACACATAGCACCTGGCCTGTGTTTGTGTGGATGTACAACCTTCCCCCCTGGATGTGCATGAAGAGGAAGTACATTCACATGAGTATGCTAATTGAAGGGCCGAAACAACCAGGGAACGACATCAATCTATATCTGGGGCTGCTGAAAGAGGAGCTAGACACGCTGTGGAAAACGCCAACCAATACATGGGACGCCGCAGCAAAAGAATATTTCCCTATGAGAGCCGCACTGCTCACGACGGTGCACGGCTATCTCGGTTACGGATATGTCGCGGGGCAGGTGGTCCACGGATTTTGTGCATGCGTCAGGTGCATGGATGACACAACGTATCGCCAGCTAGATAGAGATCCCGGGTCTTCGAAAACAGTGTTCATGGGACATCGAAGGTGGCTTCGCGACGATGACACATGGAGAAAACGCAAGGATCTGTTCGATGGTGAAACCGAACCCCAAAGACCCCCACGTACGAGGAGCGGCGAGGAAATAGACGAGCTTTTGAAAAATTGGAAAGAGTGCCCACCGCCGGGAAAGAAGCGAAAGGCGCTAGAGCCGCTGCTGAAGGTATGGAAAACGAGGTCTGTTTTCTGGGACTTGCCGTACTGGAAGATCCTCCGTGTGCCTCACAGCCTTGATGTCATGCATATCACGAAGAATGTGTGCGAGAGTCTGCTTGGTACCCTGCTCAACATGCCAGAGAGGACCAAAGATGGGCCGAAAGCAATGGCAGACTTGCAATCAATGGGCATCAGGGAGGAGCTTCACGCAAAACGCCCTAATGATGATGATGATGATGATGATGATGATGATGATGAGGCGAAGGACACGGAAAGTCGTCGCAAAGGCAAAAAGGCCAAGAAGATCGAATATGACTGCCCTCCCGCGTGCTTCACTCTAAGTCCGAAGGAGATCGAGCAGTTTTTCACCTGCCTCGTAGGAGTAAAACTTCCTTACGGTTACGCGGGGAAGATAAGCAGATACCTAGACTCAGCGAAGCAGAAGTTCAGCGGGATGAAGTCTCACGACTGTCACGTGCTGATGACGCAGATACTTCCAGTTGCAATCCGTGGGATCATGGACGCGCACGTCCGTGAAACGCTATTTGGCCTATGCAACTTTTTCGACGTCATCTCTCGGAAGTCGGTTGGCATGAGGCAACTCAGAAGGCTACAGGAAGAGATCGTGGTGATACTATGCGAGCTTGAGATGTACTTCCCGCCCGCATTCTTCGACGTTATGGTGCATTTGCTGGTCCATATCGTGGAGGATATCATCCAACTCGGGCCGACGTTCCTGCACAGCATGATGCCGTTCGAAAGGATGAATGGTGTCATCAAAGGATACGTTCGCAACAGGGCACGTCCAGATGGAAGCATAGCCAAGGGCTTTCTGACCGAAGAGTGCATCTCCTTCTGCACGAATTATCTAGGCATCGAGAACCCCGTTGGTCTGCCCGTCAACAGGCACCTCTACAGAAAGAAGGGCAAGAAGATTGTGAAAAGATAGCTAAGATCGAATCACGACGTGTCGGCCGCGTGTGTGTGTGTCAGTGGCAAGCTCAATCTTTGATGACTGTTATTTCATGTCACTTGATTTCAACCATGTCATCTAATTCTAAATCTTAGACATTTAATTCAAATGCCTGTCTCAAATCTTAAATTATTACATGCAACTAAAAATCTTATTTTTATAAAATCAGAAATAAATCAATAATATCAAATCTTATTTTTATAAGATTTTATCACTCCATTTGCATTTTCCTTTTCTTTTATCTCAAATCTTAAATTATTACATGCAACTAAAAATTCAAAAAAATAAAAAAATGTTATTAATGGCGCACCCCTAAGAGGTGCGCCATTGCTATGAAGATGTTTATGGCGCACCCCTAGGAGGTGCGCCATTGCTATCATTCCACCTAGATTACTGGCATGCAGGAGGTAAAAATTCAAAAAAATAAAAAAATGTTAGTAATGGCGCACCCCTAAGAGGTGCGCCATTGCTATGAAGATGTTTATGGCGCACCCCTAAGAGGTGCGCCATTGATATAACGATGTTTATGGCGCACCCCTAAGAGGTGCGCCATTGCTATCATTCCACCTAGATTAGGGTATCCTCCCCTCCCCTCCCTGCCTCCCCACACAGTACGCACCACCGGCCCCCTCGACCCCCCCGCGCCCCCGCCTCCCCGTCTCCCCCGTCTCCTCCGGCGACCCCGCGCCCCCGCGCCCGTCTCCTCCGGCGACCCCGACCCCGCGACCCCGCGCCCCCGCGCCCGTCTCCTCCGGCGACCCCGCCCCCGCGCCCCCGCGCCCGTCTCCTCCGGCGACCCCGTTCCAGGGGGACAACCCACTGGACTACGCGCTGCCGCTGGCCATCCTGCAGATCTGCCTCGTCGTCGTCGTCACCCGGGGCCTCGCCTACATCCTCCGCCCGCTCCGCCAGCCCCACGTCATCGCAGAGATCATCGTAAGCTCGCCCTCCTCCTCTGCTCTGTTGTGCTGCTTACCCAATTATGGCAGAGATGTTGCATGGGCAGTACTAGTACTTGTGTTCTTCTTCATACCATATATATGCTCCTTGAAACATCCTCTGCTGCTTGCTGAAATACTACTTGAGTACTGAATAGTGTAGTTTTCTGACTCTGGAGAAAAATGCAGGATCATATAAAATACATACTCTTGAAAAATAATGTATGTATGTATACAGTAAAGCATGTAGTACCTCTTATTGTTTCATTCCAGCAAGCAAAATATGCCCAGCCGGTCCAACATTGTGTAGTAGTATTTGTTTCATAAGGGCAGTAAGGATGTCCCTCTTATGGCAAGTTGCTGTTTTTCAGGCAGGCACATGTAGAGTAGAGATAGATTGTTCAGTTAGATATCTCTCCTCTTTTTAGCTGGCTGGCAGTATATATTAAGATTGAAATGACTGTTACGGTGGTCTCGCTTTATGGACTGAAACTTGCTGTCAATGTATGTACATTATATTACTCATAAATAAATATTCAAGTAATGACTCTGTTTTCAGTGTGTGAAAGAGATGGTTGGCTGAAAGGAGGTGGTAGAACCTGATTGTCTGTTTTACTCACAGCAGGGGGTGCCAAGCGTGACACTCCCACATTTGAGCACTTCTATGCAATACACGCATCTCCTGCTGTTGGGTGAACCAATAGTGGTTCCTTTTGGTTTGGGGTTTATGTGCAGGTAGATTGAGTTGCCAATGTTTTGCCGGAACGTTGATTAATTTCCGTCCGGCAAATTTCTGGCACTCCGGCATGACCTTTTTTAGCAAAGGTCATGCCGAATTTTTCCTAGAATTTATGTTGCCAGCTAAATTACCCCTGTCAGTGAAGTTACCCACCCATTACCACTAAAATGACCCATTACCACTAAAATGACCGAATTTATGTTTGTTTAGCTAAGTTATCCATTTTTTCCTATTTAGAGCGAACATGGCCGACAACGATGAGGCCGGCGGTTCGGGCAAGCCATTCTGGGAGCTGTCCCAGGAGATGGAGGAAGAACCTCACCGCTATGAGGACGCCGCGGAAGACACCGATCCCGACTACACAACCCCTAGTGGCGTCGGGGATGACACCACTGATGGTGCCGCCGGGGATGCCACCACTGATGATGGCAGCGAACGCACAGATGGCAGCCAACCGAAGAGGCAACGGAAGGACCGGTGCCCGAAGAATTAGTCGGTGGGTACGCGGGACAACTCGGGTGCATTCTCCGGAGCACCGTCTCGATCAACACCGAGAACCTAAGGCATCGTGACCGAGGGAATTTGCGCAACCTCCTCTTCACGAAGCTGCACGAACGATACAAGTTCCCCGGTGAGTACGCAAACACACGCCTCTCAGGGAATAAAGTGAACAGTGCCGCCCTCACGAAGATGAGCACGGCCCTGGCTACTTGGAGAGCCGCGGTGAAGAGAATGATTCTAAGAGGTGATAGTTATGAGAAGATCAAGGAGAAAAATCCTTCGATCAGCAAAGCTGACTACCTGGAGTTCAAGATCAAGTGCGAGAGCACCGCATCCGCGGAATCAAGTCAGTGGGGGAAAGATATGCGGGACTTGAACTTAGGGGTCCACAAACTCGGTCCCGGCGGTTACAGAGTGGCGGAACCTAAATGGGACAAGGAGGACGCGGAGCGTGCCGCGCAAGGCCTACCGCCCCTCTTCGATAAATACCATGAAAAACAGACCAGGAACTATGTCAGGGCCCGGTACAAGGTGGACCCGGTAACAAAGGAGCTTACCACGGATCCGAAGATGAAGGATCTTGAGCATGTTCTGGTAAGGAATACACCCCCGCGTAATTAGCTCCATATGGTTGCATTCTAATTAATGAAGCCAAATCTCTAAATGGTTCACGTTCCTTCTTCCGCAGGAAACTGAAAGCAGTAGCGCGGGGTCTCAGAGCTCCCCGTCTGCCCCTTGGGACACCACTTTAAATAGGGCGTTGAACGTAATGAAACACAAGGATAAGTTCAGTAAGCCGTCGTCAGCTGGTCGTGTGGCCGGCGAAGGCTTGTCCATGAAATGGTCGGAATACTATAAGGCTGGGCGAAAGGAGAAAAAGACCAGCTCAGAAAGCCAGGAGCGCGAGGTTAAAGAACTCAAGGCACAAGTGGCGCGGATTCCGGAGATAGTCCAAGAGCAAGTGCGAGACCAACTGGGAGCGACGATCACCGCCATTATGCCTACCTTGCTTGAGGGGCTGCGGGGGTGGATTGCGGATGGCCAACAGGGGCCGCCCCCGATTCCCAGCTTCACGGGCAGCAACTCGCACAACGCGCCGGCATTGGTGTCTCCGGCGGAGGCGGCGTTGGTGACTCCGGGGCCGGCGCCAGTATTGGAGCTTAATGCACCCGGGAGTGGGAAGAATACGCCGGCCGGCACCTCGGCAGCAAGCGGCCCCTCCGTCACTTGCACGCCCGCCGTTGGCGGTGCCTCGACATTAGCCGAGCTCGACGCCATCACGGTAACTAAGCCTCGGGCACCGCTGACTTCATCTCCTTGCCTTTGACTGGGCATCCCTGACGCCCTACATGTTTTCGCAGGGCGCCGCCAACATTCCATGCACTCTCCTGCACTTCGTGAACGGCGAGTTGATCGATGTCGCCAAGGCCAAAATCGTTGAACCGGACAACCGCGTGTTCCACGGTAATCCGATGCCACCCACCGTGTATAGGGTTCAACTGGTTCGGGTGCTGCGGGGCTGCGACGACTTGTTACCTCCGCATCGACCCCATGGGGCCGACGAAGATGATGTGATGACCCTCAGCGCCTGCTTAAACTGGTCCATGCTTTGGCCGAAGAGCCAGATTCGTTTGGGGGCGGCGGACACCACCCCACAGACAACACCGCCAGTCGTGCCGGTGCCAAGCCATGGCAAGACCGCCGCAACGCTACCGCCGTCAGCTGATCTGGACATGCATATGGCACAGGATCCGGACGACGACGTCGATAAGTACTTCAACGAACATGGGTACGGTGACGACTTCTTGGCGGGGCCTCCTTCTCAAAAACCCAACCCTGCAAAAGACGATCGCGATCTAGCTGGTACCGCGGAGAAACCCAATTGCAACAGGCGTCGTCTGTTCAGTTCTCAGGAGACGCCTCCAGCTGACGCCTTCACCGAGACTCAAACAGCCGAGGTGCGAAATATTATCAGCCCCAACACACTCAAGAAGGTGGTCTCTGAGCAGAACTCGATCCCATTACAGCAGAAGAAGAAGGAGAAGGGACGGAAAAGAAAAAATGGCAAGGGTGCGAGCCAGCCGGCACCGAGTACGATCCGTGCTCAGGACGGGCCACCAATACCTAAGGATATCTCGAGGAGGGTGCATGTGGCGGGTAGGCCGATGCTACCGACTAATCTGCTCAATGCTGCAACCGCTGCTATGCGGAGTCTGCATGACGGTGTTCTTACTATGGAGAAGCGGCGTCTCTCCGAGAATGATGTGGCATACCCGGTTTTCGTGGCCAAGGTGCCAGAGGGCAAGGGCTTTGTCGATAGCACCGCTGGGCGTATGATCGTCCTGCGGTTTGATGACATCTTCGCTATGTTTAACCTTTATCCGCTGCACTACACCTTCATTCGGCTATTTTCGCTCAGTATGGAGATGCGGATCATTAGAGACAAGACCCCGGACATCGTGATAGTCGACCCCTTCTACATGCGTGCCAAGATCTTGGGCAGCGCTGGGGACCGGCAAGTCGCGAGTTCATACCTCGAAGGCGTCATCCTGGCGAACCAGGATAAGGATAACTTCCTCGTGCCTTACTTTTCCGAGTAAGTCATCCCCTCACCGCCCCGTAACATATGATTTCTTAGATTTCGATCATTCTTTTTTTTTTCTAACATTCCGTGTTTTGTGCAGTGACACACATTGCACACTCATCCTCTTAAGCCCGAAATATTCCACGGCCACGTATTTCGACTCGGACCGTCAGTCGAAGAAAGACTACACAAATATCAAGAAAGTTCTTGATGATGTTCTCCCCGGCTACGCCAAATCTGGAGGCACCTTCAGGAGGCCAATTTCTAGGTACGGCAAGCACGTGTTCACCCACGTAACGACGTTCCCCTGCGTCAAGCAGCCGCCTGGCAGTCAGAAGGATGCCTACTACGCCCTCCATCACATGCGGGCGATCGTACGGAACCA
Source organism: Elymus sibiricus (assembly GCA_039707655.1). NCBI lineage: Eukaryota > Viridiplantae > Streptophyta > Magnoliopsida > Poales > Poaceae > Elymus > Elymus sibiricus. Next base: position 178,057,588 of record CM077667.1, read on the forward strand.
TCATCAGCGTATGCTACCAAATGAGCTCAAAGAATGGGCCGCACGCTTGTCGGCAATCCAGGACGAGGACATCAGACAAGAATTCTTTCGCATCCAGTTGGAGTTAGCGGAAATCATCTATGAAGATGTCCTTCGTACCTCGGGGCAGTTCTACCTCAACTATCAACCGTCCAACAGTGAAATAGAAACAACGCTATAATGCAGGCTGACAACGACCGCACATTCATGACCATCACGAAAGACGGCGGCTTCATATACGCTCCGGTCCCTGAGTCGAGTCGAAAGTATTGATGCTATGTAGTTCTGAAATATCGGTTAGCTCATGTTGTAATTAAACTTTAATGAACTTGTATGTCTCTTCAGTTTGGACAGTCGTTCAACTTATATGTAATCGATGCTATTTATTAGTAGGACCATGAACCGTGCTATTAATGTGTTGCTTTTCTCTTCCGATCCTTTTGTTGCATACTCATATATTGCTTATATATTATCTGTGAATTGCTACTAACGTTTTGTTTGTCTAGTGCATAGAGATGCCGTCGTATGTCGTGTACAAGGGTAAGGTTCCCGGAGTCTACGACGACAGGGAGGAGTGACGGAAACAGGTTCACCGTTTCAGCGGGAACAGTTACAAAGGATACACCACTAGGACGGAGGCGGAAGCTAGATACGCGCGCTATCTAGCGGGAGAGAGGAGGGAGCGGAGGAGGAACCGGATGAAGACCAGTTTCATCGCGATGATGCTCATCGTGACCGCAGCTCTCTTCTATGTGATGGTAGTTTAGATGATATCGACTTTGTAATGTGACGACAAACTCGCTACTCGGTCTCGAGACCTAAACTTGTCTAATATTTGAACTTTGTTCGCTATTTTGAATTCGGAGACTAATGTGATGAATTGTATTATGTCCTGTTTATACTTGACTAACTGTGGTGCTGTATTGTATTGTATTGTATACTCTGTGCTGTATAATTAATATATTCTGTGCTGTGCAAATATCAGAAAAGCAAAAAATAAAAAAAATCCTATAATTCATAGTAGTGGCGCACCTGCCAGCACATTAGTGGCGCACCGTGCAAAATATCAGTGGCGCGCCTATAGAGACATCAGTGGCGCACCAGTTGGTTACCAGGGCCACCTCATCTGCATTAGTAGTGGCGCACCAGTAGCCATATTAATGGCGCATTACAGGTGCGCCACTGTTATACTGAATACTAATGGCGCACCAGGGGTGCGCCATTAGTATTTCTTATTAGTGGCGTGGTAATAGTGGCGCACCTATGGTGCGCCATTAATACCCAAAAGTGGTGCGCCACTAATGTGCTTTTTTCTAGTAGTGTGATCAGGCAAAGCATTAAGCAATTGCAGAAGCCTCCCCCAAGCTTGTGGGAGACTCTCTTCTTCAATTTGCACAAAGTTAAATATTTCCTGTAAGGCAGCTTGTTTCTTATGAGTAGGAAAATATTTTTCAGAGAAGTAGTAAATCATATCCTGGGGACTACGCACACAACCAGGAGCAAGAGTATTGTACCATATCTTAGCATCAACCATTAACGAGAAAGGAAATAATTTGAGAATATGGTAGTAGCGAATCTTCTCATCATGAGTAAAAAGGGTGGCTATATCATTCAACTTAGTAAGATGTGCCACTACAGTTTCAGTTTCAAAGCCATGAAAAGGATCAGATTCAACCAAAGTAATTAACTCTGGGTCGACAGAGGATTCATAATCCTTATCGGTAACAAAGATAGGTGAAGTAGCAAACTTAGGATCACATTTCATTCTAGCATTCAAAGTCTTTTCCTTATACTTGCATAGTAATTTCTTAAGATCATCTCTATCCTTACAAGCAAGGATGTCTCTAGTTACTTATTCATCCATAACATAACCCTCAGGTATCTTAAGCGATTCAAATCTAGGAGAGCTAGGTCTAATAGGTGTTTCATAATTCTCAATTTCAAGGCCAGTTCATCAGTTTCAGTAGTTTCATTCTCCTTAGCTCTAGCAATTTGTTCATAACGAAATTCACCTAGTGGCACATTATCATCAAGCATGGTACTAGCATCATCATAAGCATCATTCATAGCAGAAGTAGCATCATCAATAACTTGCCACATATCAGGAATAATAGCATGTGGTGGTGTTGCAAGTCTATTCATAACAGAAGGTGAATCAAGTGCAGAGTGTGATGGCAAATCCGTACCTCCCCTCATCTTAGAGGGAACGATCTTGGTTCTTGTATCCTTCAGATTCTTCATACTGATAAATTGATATAAATCCCAAGCGACTCAGCAAATATAGTTATGCTCCCCGGCAACGGCGCCAGAAAAAGGTCTTGATAACTCACAGGTATAGGGGACCGCAACAGTTTTTGAGGGTAGAGTATTCAACCCAAAATTATAGATTCGACACAAGGGGAGCCAAAGAATATTTGCAAGTATTAGCAGTTGAGTTGTCAATTCAACCACATCTAGAGATTAAATATCTGTAGCAAAGTGATTAGTAGCACAGTAATATGATAGTTTGATAGCAGTGGTAATAGTAGTAGCAACGGTAACAGTGATAGTAGCAGTTTTGTAGCAAGTGTAACAGTGACAGCAGCAGTAGTAACTTAGCAGGAAAAATATGTGGAAAACTCGTAGGCACTGGATTGGTGTATTTGTTGGATGATATTCATCATGTATCAGTCATAACCTAGGGCGACACAGAACTAGCTCCAGTTCATAAATGTAATGTAGGCATGTATTCCGTAAATAGTCATACGTGCTTATGGAAAAGAACTTGCATGACATCTTTTGTCCTACCCTCCCGTGGCAGCGGGGTCCATAAGGAAACTAAGGATACTAAGGCCTCCTTTTAATAGAGAACCGGAACAAAGCATTAACACATAGTGAATACCTGAACTCCTCAAACTACGGTCATCACCGGAAAGTATCCCGAATATTGTCACCCCGGGATTTACGGATCATAACACATAGCAGGTGCATATGACTAGCAAGATCGGATTTAGAACATAGATATAATGGTGATAACATAAACGGTTCAGATCTGAAATCATGGCACTTGAGCCCTAGTGACAAGCATTAAGCATGGCAAAGTCATAGCAACATCAATCTCAGAACATAGTGGATACTAGGGATCAAGCCCTAAGAAAACTAACTTGATTACATGATGAATCTTATCCAACTCCTCACCGAACAGCAAGCCTACGAAGGAATTACTCACTCCGGTGGGGAGCATCATGGAATTGGCGATGAAGGAAGGTTGATGATGACAAAGACAGAAGAATCCCCTCACCGGAGCCCCAAATGGACTCCAGATCTGTCCTCCCAATGAAGAACAGGAGGTGGAGACGCCTCTGTCTCCTGAAACGTGATAAAACTTCCTCTCCCATTTTTTCCTCCGAAAATAGGATTTTATAGCGTTGGAATTAGGGTCGGTGGGGCCACGAGGTGGGCACAACCCACCAGGGCGCGCCGGGGGGTTTGGCTCCAATAATTCTTATATATTCTGAAATAATTCTCCAAAAAGTTTCGTTCCATTCTGAGAATTTTATTTCTGCACAAAAACAACACCATGGTAGTTCTGCTGAAAACAGTGTTAGTCTGGGTTAGTTTCATACAAATCATGCAAATTAGAGTCCAAAACAAGAGCAAAAGCGTTAGGAAAAGTAGATACGTTGGAGACGTATCATTGACACATCTGGAATACCCAACTTGGTTTTCCCCTTATCAAAGTCCGTTGGTTCATTCTTAGCCACAATCTTAGCCAAAGAAGTGGAAACAACAGGAGCCTGGAAGCCCTCCTTGACAATAGCAACGTCTTGATAATCTTGATCAGTCGGCGGCATAGGGTCATCCACGTGAAATGCCAGACTGGGAGGACGCGCCGGGCTTGGCGGGTGAGCAGATAAATTGATCAAGGCGTCTTGGGCTTCTATCAGTGTACCCATAGAAACTGGCTCATCTGGGCTGGGCACCTCAATGTCGGCTACCGGCTCAATCGTGGCATCAGGATCATTGTCTCTAGAAGGATCAACTTCAATGGTTGTCCTTTTAGGTGGGGGATTCAGAACATCTTGGCTTGCAACACCTAAGGTTGACCCGGGAGCACACTTGTGAAACACCTGAGGCCCTATAATTGCCAGGAGTTGTGTAAGAAAGAAACAACTCATTTGTTAAAAGCGCAAAAACTTGTGCAAAATTCAGATGCTTACCCATGAATGACGTTAAAAGCGGGAAGCTATGTTGCAGACGAGTCGCCCGAAGACGGAGAAGGTTCCTGATAAAATGAGTGTGAAAGTCTAAGGGGTTGTTTGAAAGAAACCGGCTCTAGAATCAAAATTAATTGATTTGTGTGGCACCTCAAGGCACGGCTTACGAGCCGGCGGAGCATGAGACATGCCTGGAACTAAGTCGCCCGAATCACTTCGGGTTTTGCGTTTTGATTGACCAGCAAATTGAGTCTTCTTCAATAAAAATCAGGAGCTAAGTGAGCTTTTGGATGTGATAGTTTAATCTTCCGGACGGTTCGTCTTGTTTTCCTTGGAACAAATGTCTCTGAGGAACTGGGAGAGATTGGAGTTACCTCAACGTTGCCGGCTTGACTGGATTCCGAGTCACCATAATAACAAGACATGTCAGCGAGTCCAATAAACAAGTGGCCTAGAGAGTCAAGTTCTACCTCAGAATGCTCTCCCGAAGATGATTCAAGAGGAGGGTCATCCCTCTGGCTTGATGAAGGGACTGGGACCTGAGGCGTGACATTCCAGAAACTAGAGCCCTCCTGCAGCATTATGAAGCATAGGACAGAAAAGGCGAGTTAAACGAGATTGACAAAGGAAGAAAATATACATGTCAAAAGAATATCAAATACCAGAGGTGGCCGGTTTTGCAGATAAAATGGACCCAATCCTGTAACACATCACTTTTCCTTTGAATTAGAAAATAACCTTTTTGTTTCCTTGTTAAGAACGTCATCGGACAAGTCCTCACTGGAAAAACGTTGAGCATCAGATGGGCCGCCCGAGTATTTACACATCAAGCAGCCTCTTACGTTGATGGGTTGGATCCACCATGCGCTATCAGGGCCCTTAACTTGGTGCGAAGAGGTGCTATCAGGTCCCTTTCTTCATTTTTGGGCCAACCCGACAATTCGATATTTTTTCCGAGTCTTTCCATTCTATAACCCGGAAGAGGATTTTCTCCTACGGGGGCAGTGTTTTTGCAGTAAAACCAAGTCTTATTCCATCCCTTTGGATGACTCACCAATTTTGAATATGGAAAAATGCTATTCTTTCTTTTTTGAATAGAGATTCCACCAAGTTTGCAAGAGGCGCCATTCTTGGTTTCACTTTGGCGGTTCAGATAGAAAAATTGCCTAAAAAGGGTTACAGACGGCTCTATCTGTAAATAAACTTCGCACAGGACTTGGAATTGACAGGTATTGGTCATCGAATTGGGCGCAATATCCTGGGATCGAAGGTTGAACAAATGTAGAAGACCTCTGAAGAACTTTGAGCCGGGGAGTCGAAAACCCCTACGCAAGTGGTCAGCAAAGATGACAACTTCCCCTTGTCGAGGCTGTGGATAAGGCTCTTCTTTGGGAGCAAGCCACTCTATTTCATTTCGAGTCGGCCGGAACCCTTGGCTCACAAGATTTTCCAAGGTGAGTTTGGATTCTTGGGATCTGACCCAGTTACAGACTTTGGCATTCTTAGGGGCCATGGCGAGTTATGGAGCAGCTACAAGGGAGATAAGGAAGATAAGCTGGTGGACGACAAAAATCCGGCAAATTATAGCTATTATTCACAAGCGAGACAAGTTAAAGATTCTACAAGAAAGATGTTTCAGCTGGCAATGATCAGTAGAAAGGTGAATAAGCCGGCACAATCAAGCAACTACGAAGGTGTATCATTTCTTTCACAAGAATTAGCAAAAATTATGCACAAACACGTTTTCTATCGAGGTGATTGCTGCAATGGATCTAAATAAACATGGAGAAGGAAAAAATAAATGTGCTCTAACTGGCAGAGGAAGCTAAACGGAGGCGTTCGAAACTATCCTTCAGAGGCTCGTTTTCCAGATCTATTTGTGAGAAACAAGATGCGAAGACTACCACTAAACTGTGGATGCTAAAACAAAAGAGGAACTCATGGGTCTACGAGCAATCGCTCGGACGGGCGCGATGAACACGATATGAACATCAGCAGGCTCAAACCCTAATGAGGAAACAAGGCATACTAGATCTTGAAAGCGAAATGGAGACGGACGCTCTTACTCCGGCGAATGCGAGGAGATCCGATGACGTACGCAGAACAGTTGAGAGGCCTCAACGTCGTCTTCGAACTCCGGCGGTGCTCGGCTGAAGAAGAGGGTGCAAGGAAGGAGAAGAAGAAGAAAGTGAGCAGCAAGGTCCGGTCAACATATTTATAAGGTAAAGCCCGAAGGGGCAACTGGCAGGCATGGGAAACGAGGAGGCACAATAAAGTTTTGGAAATAATGATGCCTCGAATTTCGGGATAAACGGATACATGCAAAGATTTGTTGTGATGTCATCATTGCTTTCCTAAGTTTCCCGTGGGTGATGTCATAGATGGACATCACAGGAGGATTACCAGTCTAGAAGTATCATAAGCCGGATATTGCGATTCAAATACAAGATAAGCCGCCTGAAGAAAACAAACAAGATTGACATGAATGAATCCAAATCAATCTGGGGCCTAATGTCGGGGATATAACCCCGCGGTGTGACCCGCCCTATTGGGCCGGGTTAACCTATTGGCGGCTTAGATGTCAACTTCAAGATGGGTCGTGCCTTTCTAATACAAGGCAAGAGAGGTGACCTACCGAGTAAGCCAGGTGGCGGCCCAGCACAAGAAGATGGCGGTTCAAGGTCTAAATGACAGAAGATGTCAGGAACTTTCCTGACTTGATAGGCAAGGCAAGTTAGAGATGTATTAGGTAGCGGGTCATAACATGACCCGGACGCTTGTAAACCCAGGGCCTCGACCTGTATATAAAGGCGAGCCCCTAAGGCCAATAGACTAAAGTCACAAACCCTCGAAAGCTAGGTTAGCGACTCCGCACCCTTGTAATCGAGATCACCATCAATATAGAAACAAAAGCAGGACATAGGTTTTTACCTCCATCGGAGGGGCCGAACCTGGGTAAACTCGTCTCTCGTTCCCGATCAACCCCTTCGAGCCACCACACAACGGCGATGGCCTCACACCTAAGTTCTCCTATGAGGACATCTGCCGTGACAAAACCACGACAGGCACGCTGAGAAAACACATCGTAGTCTTCGTCGAACGCACTGGCGGTGCCCTCGAGAAAATACCACGAGTTGTCGTTTATAGCAGCCAACCGCGTGGAGGCGTCCACGCGCGAGACATCAACGGTGGCCTCCATGGCGAGGTGCTCTTCCAAGATGTGGGAGTCGGCACACATGGCAGCCATCACTGCCTCATCTGCGCGTGCAGCCACGATTTGCTTCTTCGGTCCCAAATGCCCCTTGAGATCCTGGCTATACCGCGTGCACCATGGCTTTTGGCGGCGATTATTTGGAGGATGGGGCGGTGATTTGGTGTAATGCCCTGTTATGCCTTGCGTGATCTAGACTAGCCCCACAGACCAACGCTAGTCTTTCCTACGCACTTTGTCCTCACTCGTGCGCACCCGGGACCAACTTCCCGGTCGGTCACCCATCCTAGAATTGCTCCAAGCCAAGCACGCTTAACTTTGGAGTTCTTTTCACATGGAATACCGAAAAAGAAGGAATTCCTTGTTGATATGAGTAGTCTATCATTCCTATTAAGCCAGACTCTCACATACACCCCCACTCAGAGGAACCGACGTCCTCTTCGGCTCATCAGGAACGTTCCCTCTTGGCACACGTATGCGCGTCCAGTCCGACACATGTGTCATGCGGTGTGCCACAACGGGCCACACGCGCCATGCACCACATGCCCGCGCACCTGACCCGTGCATGCCCGTGTAACCGCGAGGGTCGGCTCTGATACCAGTTGTAACGCCCTGTTATGCCTGGCGGGATCTAGACTGGCCCACAGACCAACACTAGTCTTTCCTACGCCCTTTATCCTCACTCTTGCCCACCTGGGACCAACTTCCCGGTCGGTCACCCACCCTAGCCAGAATTGCTCCAAGCCAAGCACACTTAACCTTGGAGTGCTTTTTGCATGGGCCACCAGAAAATAAGGAATTCCTTGTTGATATGAGTAATCTATCATTCCTATTAAGCTAGACTCTAACATTTGGGTGGAAGGTGTCGCGCAGGCGGTCGGGCCATTCGGGATGGAGGAGGAGGTGGTGGCAGAGAGGGGGTATTGGGGAGATGTGGATTACCTGACTAGATGGAGGAGGACAAGAAGCAGGAAGGAGCGTCCCCGGCAAGGAGGCGGCGCTGCAAGCAAGCAGTGAAGGTTAGAACTATAGGAAAGGAACGAGGAAAAGGAGAAAATGTGGCTTTTGATTGGTACCGGGGGCTGAAGGAGGTAGATATTTCCGCGGTAGCCCAAAATTTTCGTTCGACGCTGCCCCATGTGTGATGAGCTTGAACGTGCAAATTATTCAGAACAGTTTGTGATATCTATACATCACAAACGGAGCCTGCATGGTAACCCGTGTGTGATGAGCTTGAAGATGCAAATTATTCAGAACAATTTGTGATATCTACACATCACAAACGAAGCCGGCGCTATATCCCGTATGTTATAAGCTTGAACGTGCAAATTTTTGATTGGTACCGGGGGTGAGGGAGGTAGATATTTCCGCGGTAGCCCAAAATTTTCGTTCCTTGTAGCGAAAAACTGGCATGGAAAGTATCATCGGACAGGGTCTATTATTCAGAACTGTGTGGGGATATGGCGTCAAATTATGGTCCGAATTTCCCTGGTTACAATGGTCATCCATGTAGTCGCATAATTTAACATCAATTGCTAATTTGGGTACTACACAAAAGAGCCTACATCCCTACACCACAGCCCGCACTTACTTAATCAAGCAATTAAACAGAGCTGGTTGACCTTAGCATTACTCTATCAAAAGAACATCGCTCTAAACAAAAACTAATTTTCCTCCTAACGCTCATGGATCTCCGCCGCATCCTCCATGACCAGCCCGCCCTCGCCGACCCCCAGGGGAAGGGTTCCATGGCATCCATTGCCACATACTCCGCAAGCATCTCGCAGTCCGCGTCCACCATCTCTTTGGAAAAGGCCGCCACGAGCCGGGTGTGGGCGGCCGCGGTATGGGCGTATACGGCCTCCAACTCAGCTAGGGAGGCTACCGATGAATCGAAGGTTGACCGAGCGCTCTCGGCAATTGCCAGCTCTTCGGACGTAGTTTGCCGAATGGTGTCGGAGAAGGCCGCTGCTATTTGTGCGGTTACCGACACGGGCTGGGCGAGGGCAGCCTCGGCATAGGCGTGGGCAGCCGCCATCAGGGCTACGATGACCTTCAATGAACGGATAGTTGATGTGCCATTCTCGCCATTTGCTATTTCGGTCGCGGATGTTGCTGCCGCCATCTCAGCTGCAACAGGTGCCCTTTCGGGGGCTGCAGCCGCCCTGTTGGAGATTGCGGCTGTGCTCGGGGATGTTGTGACCGCGCTCATGGCTGACGTGGTTGCGCTCGGGACGGAGTGGATCGCCGAAGTTGCCTTCATGACGCGGATCCACGTCCCCATCTTTCACCGGTGATGTTTGAATGGTACAGTGGTCTTGGGGAGCAAGAGTGTCGGAATCGGGGCTCCGCGGACCCAAATAGGTTCGAACTCTGGGGCGTGTGCGAAGATCTCAACCAGCTCAAAGTCTCAAGCTTGTCACCCTATGGCCTAACCTCGTCGAATGCGCTAGAGCAGGGAAGAAGACGGACACAGAGGTTTACCCAGGTTTGGGACACCTTGCGGTGTAAAACCCTACTCCTGCTTTGGTGGATTGGCCTCACGAGGAGGTTGTGGATGAACTAGTATAGTGGGGAGCGACCTCGTGAGGGCGCGTAGTGGGGATGCACTGGTGTGTTCTCTCCCCTTCTCTACGGTGGAAGGTAGTCCCTATTTATAGTGGCCTTGGTCCTCTTCCCTTATCGCACTGGCGGGAAGGGATCCCACAACGGCCAAATTTGAAAGGGGACAAGAGGTACACCTTATCCTGACTAAAGGTGGTCTTCGCCTGCAAAGCTTCTGGTCGTGTTGTAGAGGTGGGCTCGGCGATGACATTCGTCCTGCCGAGCTGCTGGTCTTGGTCTTGTTGCACCGGAATGGAAACCTTTGGGGGATTCCTTGGGAACCCGCGTACGTCCTTGCCTCCTTAGCACAAAAGAGGAAACTTTCCTCCCCTGCACCCGCTGCCTCCTGCCTGGCCTTGGTCATCATGGCTCACGTCATCGTAGCCTCACGAGGCGGGATACCTGCATAGGAATCTCCGCTCCTCGGGAGGCGGCCTGTGGAGGCCACTCTGTCGGCGTTCTGGGATTGGGGGTACCCAGATCTGCCTGCCTGCGGCCCAGTGCGTGGCTCACTTTGACGGCCCAGAATAGTTCAGCGGCAAGCTCCCCTCTCCAAGTCAAGGCCCTCGTGAGAGCCCCCGTCTCACGAGGAGAACAATACCAAGACCCCCGGAGGAATAGCTTCCGCAGGCAGCCTCCCGAGGAGCGGAGATTCCTATGCAAGTGCTCCGCCTCACGAGGCTACCATGATGTGAGCCATGACGACCAAGGCCAGGCGGTCGACATGAGCATGCCAGCGAGCGCAGGGGAGGACAGTTCCCTCTTCTGTGCTAAAAGGGCAAGGACGTACGCAGGTTCCCAAGGAATCCACCAAAGGTTTCTATTCCGGTGCAACAAGACCAAGGTTACCCGCTCGGCAGGACAGATGTCATCGCCGAGCCCACCTCTGCATCGCGCCCAGAAGCTTTGCAGGCGAAGACCACCTTTAGTTAGGATACAATGTACTTCTTGTCCCCTTTCAAAATTGGCCATTGTAGGATCCCTTCCTGCCAGAACGATAAGGGAAGAGGACCAAGGCCTCTATAAATAGGAATTAGCTTCCACCGTAGAGAGGATCAATTCATCACCATCTCCGAGCTCCTGCAAGGCAGCTCAGCCATTGTACTAGTTCATCCATAGCCTCCTCGTGAGGCCAATCCACCACAAAGCAGTAGTAGGGTTTTACACCGCGAGGTGGCCTGAACCTGGGTAAAACTCTCGTGTTCTTCTTCTTTGCTGATCTCGTGCGTTCGTCGAGGCTAGGCCTTAGGGTGGCAAGCGAGAGGTTTCGAGCCGGTTGGATCCGCGCACACGCCCCAGAGTTCGAACCTTTATTGGGTCCGCGGAGCCCTGATTCCGACATTTGGCGCGCCAGGTAGGGGCGTGTCGTAGTCCCCATCCGGCTCCGCTCCGTCTCCGCTTCCTCGCTCCCATGGCCGACACCCGCCGAATCCGCGCCGAGCACCAGGCCGCGGCCACTGCTCGGGCGGCCTCCGCGGTCCGTGGCGTCCCCCGTTACCTGTCCATCCGGCGCCCAGCACCATCACAGATGCGCCGACCCATGCGCCCACCATGGCGTCACCCCCTCGTGCCCGCCGTGGGCTGGCGGGCACACAAGCCACGTTACTCGGGGCGTGAAAGGGGCCCTGCGGCTGGCCCGTCACACGCTTCACGGTCCACGGGCCACGTGCGGTCGCCTGCATCCTCGGCGGGTCGCAGGCGCCCGCATCCGGTCGCCACGTCAAGCAGCTTCTCCGATAGGTAGGCACGGCCCAGCCACGGCCGGAAGCCCCGCAGGGCCGGGCGCGACCAGAGACCGACATCACCTTCGACTCCCGGGACCACCTCAGGACTACGGTCGCCGCTGGAGTGCTCCCCATGCTGTGCACACCCACCATCGGCGGCGTTGCGGTCACCAAGACCCTGATCGACGGAGGCGCCGACCTCAACGTCCTCTCCGTTGAGGCCTTTGACATGCTCCAGGTGCCTTACGACCGCCTTGCGCCTTCCTGGGCCTTCTCGAGAGTGGTCGGAGGCTCCACTGCCCCTTTGGGGCGGTTGCGCCTCCCGGTCACCTTCGGCACACGCGACAACTACCGCACCGAGCTGGTCGACTTCGACGTGGCCCACATCAGCCTCCCGTACAACGCCATCTTGGGGTATCCGGCCCTCGCCAAGTTCATGGCGGCAACACACCCAGGCTACAACGTCATCAAGATGCCGGGCAGTAGCGGCATCCTCACTGTGGCTGGGGACACCAAGGAGGCAGTTCGGGCCCTCAGGATCGCCTACGGGGCTGTGGCGGCATCGTGTGTAGGCGCCGTGGGTACCTCTGAAGCTCCGGAGGCCCCGCCTCAGGGGGCTCAGCCTCTGGAGGCCACTACGGCGTTGAGCCCAGCCGCTCAGGATGACGTGCAGGCTCTGGGGGCCGCCCCCACGAAGAAGAAACAACTGTTCTCTCAAGACCGGACCGAGACGAAGCAAGTGTTCGTCAACGAAGGGGACTCGGGCCCCACCTTCACCATCGGAACCGGCCTTCCCCCGGAGCAGGAGAAGACATTGGTCGACTTCCTACGCATGAACAAGGATGTGTTCGTGTGGGAACCATATGACCTGGTGGGTGTCCCGAGGGAGGTAATCGAACACCACCTAATGGTGTGCCCCAATGCACGCCCGATAAAACAGAAGGCAAGGCGGAAAGCGCAAGAGAACCAGGCGTTAATCATCCAAGAGGTCCGCAAGCTAGAGGAGGCCATAGTTATTCGGGAAGTGCAGTACCTGGATTGGCTGGCCAACCTGGTGATCGTCCCCAAGAAGGGCGGGAAAGAGCGCATGTGCGTTGACTTCACGAGCCTCAACAAGGCTTGCCCTCGAGACCCTTTCCCACTCATGCGCATCGACCAGATCGTGGATTCCACCTCCGAGTGCGATCTGATGTGCTTCCTGGACGCATTTTCAGGATATCACCAGATCAAGATGGCAGCAAAAGATGTCGAGAAAACGACCGTCCTCTCCCCCTGCGGCACGTACTGCTACACCTGCATGCCTCTCGGGCTGTGGAACGCCGGCGCCACCTTCCAGCGGCTGATGCACATAGCCCTGGGGCCGCAGCTCGGGAGGAACGCTGAAGCATACGTTGATGATATCGTGGTCAAGTCTCGCGAGGCAAGGACCCTGATCGATGACCTCTAGGAGACATTCGCCAACCTGCGTCGGGTGAACCTAAGGCTCAACCCCGAAAAGTGCATTTTTGGGGTCCCGTCCGGCAAGCTCCTCGGCTTCTTGGTGTCGCATCGGGGAATCGAGGCAAACCCAGAGAAAGTCAAGGCCATCGCGAAGATGCGCCCGCCCCAGAACCTCAAGGAGATCCGGAAGTTGGCAGGCTGCGTGACCTCACTGGAGCATTTAATCTCCTGGCTTGGCGAGCGTGCTCTCCCATTCTTCAAGCTCATGAAGAGGAAGGGCCCCTTCGAGTGGACCCCTGAAGCAGATGCAGCCTTCGAAGAACTCAAGCGATACCTCACGAGCCCTCCTGTCATGGTGGCGCCTCGAGTCCACGAGACCCTGGTGCTCTACTTGACGGCCACTCCCCACTCGGCTAGTGCAGCACTCGTGGTGGTCCGGGAAGAGCGCCCTCGCGCGATCGAGGAGCCAGACGGTCCGCAAGGGGCCTCATGGTGTTCATCACCGCGGGACGGCGCTCCCGAGGCCCCCATCACTTCACCAACTCCCGAGGCGTCAGAATCCCCCGCGCTTTCCGCAGAGCAAGGCTGCGACAACACCACCCACCTCGTCGAGCATCCAGTATACTACGTCAGCACCGTGCCACGGGACGCGCGTGCGCGCTACCCCATGCAGTAGAAGCTCCTGCTCGCCCTCCTCGTCACCCAAAGGAAGCTGCGCCACTACTTTCAGGGCCATCCCATCAAGGTCGTCTCTGCGTACCCGCTGGAGAAGGTGCTGCGCAACCCCAACGCGGCCGGGAGGGTCGCAGAATGGAACATCGAGCTACAAGCTTTTCCGCTGGAATTCAGCACAACCAGAGTCATCAAGGGCGCGGCACTGGCTGACTTAGTGCGGAATGGACGGATGCTCCCGACCGAGGGCTTGACGAGGACCAGTCCCTCGCGCCCGGCGATGAGGCGCCTGACGGCTGGATCTTGTATTTTGACGGCGCCTTCACACGGCAGGGCGCGGGGTCTGGGGTGGTACTCATCTCGCCCACCAAGGACAAGCTCTACTACGCCATGTAACTCTGCTTTCAGCATGGCGAGAAGGTCTCCAACAACATCTCTGAGTATGAGGGCTTGGTCACCGGCCTCAGGGCCGCCGCAGCCCTGGGGGTCAAGCGCCTCACCGTCAAGGGTGATTCCTAGCTCCTCGTCAACTTCTCCAACAAAGAGTACAGGCCGAAGGACGAGCACATGGAGGCCTACCTAGAGGAGGTACGCAAGATTGAGAAACGCTTCTGGGCTTGGAGCTGCAACACGTCTCGCGGGGCAAAAACAAGGAAGCAGACGACATCGCCAAAAGGGCATCGCGCCGCGAGCCTCAAGAGCCTGGCGTCTTCGAGGAGAGGCTCCTCAAGTCGTCAGCGGCGCCCCCGGTTGCGGGCCTAGCATTGTCTCAGGAGGAGCTGCCGCCGGCCCCGCCCTCGGGTGCCTCGACCTGCGGCCATGCTTCAGGAG